>OY720430.1:54692622-55910010 GCA_963082735.1 Pocota personata
CAGGTAGGGCCGAACCTGCAATAGACTTGGTTTTAGCTACCAATGCTCTACCAACTGAGCTATAAGTGTATTCTTTCCGCCAACGGGACACGATCACAGATCAGTCGAAAAAAAAATGTGTTCATGTCGTTGGCGCAGAATGAAAGCCATCTCGGCCATAGAAGTGTTATCGTTGGGGAGTTCAAAGGCGTGTAATACTTTATCAAATTGTACAAACTCTTAATTAATGTAAGAACATTAATCGTATTAATTAAATGCTAGCAAAGTTTGGAAGAAATTCACTAAAAACAAGCAGTTCGTCATGGTGTTTCTTTATAATATTTTATTGAACAGCTTACTTTTGCCAGCTATTTTACGTCGACGTACGTACTTATAAAATCATGAAAACCTTTCAAAATGATCGTCGACGCATGCGTGTAAAAGGCCTATTATGCCGACAACCCGAGGTAAACTCCAAATTCTATTATTTTGTACTAAAAATTATGAATCATAAACAATATACCCTATGGAATTGGAACATAGGGAAGGGAACAGTTTAATACAGGCACGGTGTAAGGATTTGACATTTGATCGATGGCCTTGTTGTCAACAAATCTTTTTGACAGGTAAACAAACATAGTAAGGCAACAATTTCTTTTCAGTATTACAAATAAAATACCAAATGTGTGGCATATTTTGTTCAATTTGTAATGATGATCAATCGCAGTCGATCGATGAGGTGTGTAAATAAAATGAATACTAAAACAAACTGATTTTAAGCAATTAGTATTCCCTTAGGTACTCTGCGAGCTATTACAGAATCGTGGACCGGACCACCACAACGTGTTGTCTAAGAAGAATGTATTATTTGGAGGCTTTGTACTCTGGCAACAAGGTGAAGTTGTTACCCCGCAACCGGTTTACCTTAACAATTGGATTTTATTGCTGAATGGCGATATTTTTAATAAGAATATCGAAGACGGATCTTCGGATACCAGATGGCTAATAGAAAAGATATCCAGTTGCACAAATGATGAGGATATACTGGCATTGTTCAAGTCCTTGAAGGGACCCTACAGTGTGATTATGTACGATTGTAGTGGTGATAATTTGTATTTTGCCAGAGACCCATTGGGACGCAATTCATTGATTATTGAACGGGATTCAAAGCATTTAAGAATATTAAGCAACTCATGTATAAATGCTAAACGAGGTCAAGTTAAAGTTGGTTAATTCAGTTCTTTGCAGTCATCTGTGAATCGAAATCAGAGAAATTTTGTATGGAGCTTCCACCATATGGACTATATAAAGTCAATGTGCGAAACATTGAAAGTGCTTCTCTATATCCATGGATATCGCTGCAAGGTAAAGCGACAAATGACCTGGAAGGCCTATATGATTTTATACCAGTAATTACAGTGAACGAATGCATTAATCCAGAGTGGCTATTGCCACTGCAAAGCAAACATGTAAGTACATACCAAGCTCAATACGTTACTAACGATTGGGCCATCTGTCAGTTTCTTTTTAAATTATGTTATCTTGACACTGGCAGGTCTTTCATGCTCAACAAATTGACAGAAACAGTATTATATTTCAGCGATACGAAATGAATCGATTTATGCTTGAACAAAGTTGGGAAATATTGAAAACTTACTTATACTGCAATGCCGAAACAGTGCGAATTTTGAAAAGAAATTTCGGTCGAAATATTGCACCAACTGTGCCTGCTGTACGCAAATTTGTGTAGAAAGTTCGTGAGATTGTCATGCTAATTGATAACACAAGTTATCATCGTGTTTCCCCGAGCAATCCTCAAGAGCTTGATTGTATGTGGACTTCTCCTTTGGTTAAGGTTAGGGGTAAGAAAAAACCATATTGATGGATCTCAGATCTAGGACCACTCAGGAATAATTGTAGGAAACATTTCAACAAAGGCAAAAGCACAAGAGATGTAATTGACTCTGAAAAAGAATACCTAAAAACATGTAAAAAAAAATTGAGGATAGCCAAACGTAATTCTTGGAGACTCTTTTGTGGCAAAATAGAAAAATCTTCTAAGGCGTCTAGACTGAGAAAAATCCTCTCGACAAATCCATCAATTCTCAGCTGTATACTAAAAACAGATACGTCTTGGACAACTTTCAGTGTAGATATGTTAAATTTACTAATCGATACACACTTCCCAAGTAACTCCCGAACTGCCAACAATATTGACCCTAACAAGTCAAATGCTAAAAAACCAACCTCTCAAGTCTGATTACGTAGGACAAACTGCTTTGGGCGATACATAGCTTCAAAGCATACATATCCTCTGAACCAGATGGCATAACACACGCTGAATTACAAATGTCATCTGACATTATTCTGCCAACTCTAATTCATATATTTCAGAGTTCTTTTGATCTGGTCCATATTCCCTAACTATGGAGAGAAGTTTATGTGGTTTTTATACCCATAGTTGGAAAATATTCACACGCTAGACCAAAAGACCTCAGACCTATAAGTCTATCATCATTTCATAGAATGACTGATTGATATCCATTTATGTGACAGTATTGACATTTACATACCTACTTGTTGTTTTTCGTATTTTCGTTGATTTCTTTTTGTTAAAAATGGGTGAAAAAACTATAGATAAGTAAGTTTTAATCAAGCATCTACTATGTGCTTTGCAGTAGACTTAAACTTGTATTTGCGCAGCTTTGCAAAGCTTGCATTTATAATGTGCTTTTGGATGTACTAGATAAGTTACCAGCATTGTACTCAAACTTAAGGAGTTTGTATGCGTTGTATTTTGCAGAAGCCGAGTATTTTTTATATTTTTTGAGGAAAACTGAACCTTTCGCAGCGTTTCTGAAGTCTGGTCAAAGGCTGAGGGTTAAATTTTCACTTTAACGAAAGCATTGAGTTTTGAAGCAATAAAATTACGATCTATTATTTTTTAACTAATTTTAATATGTTGGCAGGAGTAGAATTATTTTATCATTCCTGGCGATACGATGGTCTCTACTTTCTAAATTGTAATTGCTCGTAAACTAAAAGGGTTAGGTAAGTGAGAAGGGTATCGTTCGACGCGCGTGATTTGCCTATTTTTCAGTCAAAATGAGTCACTAGTCTGTTGAGCTATATTTAAAGTTCGGTGATTCGTTGGATCGTACCCTTCGCGCATTTTGTACTCACTTCAATATTCGATAAGTAAGAGATGGGCCGAGCACGCAACTTATTTGGTGGTGGGTTCCAAAGTTTAGACAAGAAGGACAATGATTAACCAAAATCCTCCGGGGCCATCAACCATAGGGAACACCATCAAAAACGTTTGCATTGTCCATTATTTTTTTAACCAGCAAGGGACAGTCACTGCTGAAGTGTATTGCCGAATGATCGACGAGTTTTTGGTACCGCAACTGCAGCTGTTTCCTGAGTTCAACAACAGAACACAATTCCATCAAGACGGAGCCACTCCACAAACAGCTAGAGTTTCAATGGAGAAGCTGAAGGTAATTTTTTCCAATAAATTGATCAGCAAGTAGGGAGACATATCCTGGGCTCCTCGGTCATCGGACCTTACCCGTACGGGTTTACAGCAACAATCTCCGAACAATTCAAGCCCTACAAGAAAATATACGCCGTTGAACCAACGCTTTGCTCTCGCGTGTTCACAAATTTAAGAGTCCGATTGCAAGATATTGTTTAAAAACATAAAAAATCCGCATTGTCAAACTCCATTTTATATAAATAAAATATGAGAATAACGCTGTAATTTTTTTTAATTTAATACGAGGGCAAGGTGAAAAGTTCTCGGCCTGACGCAGAGATGGCGTTCCAATCAGCAAAAATTTATGTTTCCTTCCTGGGTGTACTTCTCATTAGTTCGTATGACAAGTTTCAACTTGTAGTTTCAAGTAGTTTCTTTACACGAATATTTGCAGTAGACGTCTTGTGTGTTTTTTGTTAAAATGGATAAACTTGAATATCGTGCGGTGATAAAATTCTTCGTTTTGGATGGGTTAACCCCTAAGGAAATTCATTCAAAGTTGACAAAAGTTTACGGGGACTCTGCTCCTTCCATGTCAACTGGTAAAAAGTGGGCAGCTGAATTTAAACGTGGTCGCACGTCCCTCGAAGATGACCCACGTGAAGGACGGCCAAAAACCGCAACCACACCCGAAACTATCGAAAAAGTGCATGATATCGTGTTGGACGATAGGCGAGTGAATGCAAGTGAGATAGCTGAGGCTGTGTGTATATCGGAAGAGAGGGTGCGAAACATCTTGCACAAAAACTTAGGGATGCGAAAGCTCTGCGCAAGATGAGTGCCGCATTTGCTGAATGCCGATCAAAAGCAAATGCGCTAACGATTTTCGCGGCAATTTTTGGACCGATTCAATAGGGATCCGACCGATTTTGTGCGGCGATTTGTCACCATGGATGAGTCATGGGTCCACCACTCGACGCCTGAAACGAAACAGCAGTCGAAGCAATGGGTGGAAGCCGGTGGTTCAGCGCCAAAGAAAGCGAAGTCGTTCGCATCTGCCGGAAAGGTCATGGCCAGTGTGTTTTGGGATGCGAAAGAGATCCTGTTAATTGATTACTTTGAGAAAGGCAGAACAATTACAGGCGAATATTACTCCAACCTTATTGACCAGCTGGATGCCAAAATTCGCGAGAAGAGGTCTGGCTTGAAGAAGAAAAAAATCATCTTTCACCAGGACAATGCACCTGTACACAAGTGTGCGTTGGCGATGGGAAAACTGCGGGATTTGGGGTACGATTTGCTCGGCCATCCCCCCTATTCACCTGATTTGGTACCCTCAGACTTCCATCTGTTCGCAAACTTGAAGAAATTTGTTTCTGGGAAGCGCTTCGCATCCAATGCAGAAGTTGAGAGGGCCATAAATGAATATTTTCACAGCCTTCCAGACTCTCACTTCCGAGAAGGAATACTGATATTGGAGAAACGCTGGACCAAGTGTGTTGAAGTCAAGGGAGATTATGTTGAAAAATAAAATCATTTTTTAACTGAAAATCGCAGTCTTTCATTGTCAGGCCGAGAGCTTTTCACCTTGACCTCGTATTAAACTTGAAAATTTCCCGGTGGACCCCCTTTGCTTGTACGAGGCCTTGATTCGTTTCAGTATTACTGAAGCTCCTGTTTATTCCTTCCTTTCTATTAAAACTACCTTCTGGCCATTATTGTTGCCAACTATTTGACTACTTAAGCCGAATGCATACATTTTATTTCAGGAACCTTTTGATTTTTATCAACTATGCAGTTCAAGAGACCACGATGACGACATTTATGGTTACCTGTTAGGCAATAAAAGTGTAAGAAACTCCGTGTGTGAATTCCTAGACTTACTTCGAAATTCTGTTAAAGAACGAGTATCATTTACACCGAAGTTTTGCAATTCATGTATGGAGCACTTGATGCCGAAATGTAATCATTCTAAGATCGGAATTCTATTCTCCGGTGGGATAGACTGTACTATTTTAGCGGTAGTTGCCGATGAATTTGCGGATGTAGATGATTCCATTGATTTGATTAATGTAGCGTTTGAAGCTCCCAATGCAAAAGAGATAAATTGGAATGTACCTGATCGGTGTTCCGCAAAAGAGTCATACAATGAATTGAAACATCTTTGTCCCACAAGGTATAGTAACATGACTGATCTGTAATTAGCTGGTGTGCGTTGAATTTATTATTATTATTTTAGAAATTGGAAATTAGTTGAAGTGAATGTCACTAGAAAAGAGTTGGCGGACAAATTGGAATCGCACATCAAACATCTAATCTATCCGCTTAACACTGTTCTGGATGAATCGCTGGGCTGTGCGTTTTGGTTTGCATCACGAGGACAGGGTTATTGCAATGGGGAATTTTACAAGTCAACAACTAGGGTAAGTTTTCTGAGAAACTTAAGTTTGGCAAGTACTACATCTCGTCTTTTTATTTATTAGGTAATATTAATAGGCAGCGGTGCTGATGAGCTGTTCGGAGGTTACACAAGACACAGAAATGCATTTACACGATGCTTGGGCTCGCACGATGACAAAATCCAAAGTCTTTCTAGTGAACTAGAAATAGATTGGCAGCGACTTCCATCGAGAAATTTAGGCAGAGACGATAGAGTTATAGCCGATAATGGTAAGACTTCACGTGCTCCTTTCATCCAGGAAGACCTTGTGCATTTTGTTCGAAGCCTAAACGCTTACGAGCGATGTTGTTTTATACTCGAACAGGGTGTAGGTGATAAGTTATTCTTGCGGCTTAGTGGTTACCAGTTAGGTTTGAGAAGTTCAGTTAAATTGAAAAAGCGTGCAATTCAATTCGGTTCCAGGATTGCCAATAAGAATCAGAATGCGAAAGATGTGTCTACTAGTATTCGATAGTGCCTATAAAACAAACTAAGAAAAGAGATTTTTATATTATTTTTCAGTTTAATAAATACATAAACTTTAAGATTTCCATTTACAACAAACAATTGCAATTAAATAAAATAAAATCCTTGCGGTAATTATTGTACACAAAATCGCAAGGAAAAAGAAAGCTAAAGTCTCTACAACATTTTGTACAATGTAGGTTAAGTTAATGCTTAAGATTAAAGTTTTATTTCCTACGCAATGTGATTCGCTGTTTCTTCTGTGGGATTGAAAATTTCCGCTGAAAGGATGTCAAAATCAATGAGATCGGAGAAATGGGATTGCGTACCAAGTTCCATGTTTGCACACAACTCAATATCTCCGCAGAAATCGTCGTCAATGTAAAAGTCTTCAGTGGATTTGCTTCCCTGTGGACAAAATGCAATTATTAATAAAAAAAATTTAACATTTTTAATTGAAAGTAAAGTAATATAAATAGGAGTGAATAGTGATGCAGCTTTAACACTTGTAGGTTCGATGACTGAGATGGACTTAATTTGCCTGCACGCATAATGTTGGGAAGTTTTTTTTTGTCTCAATCGGCAGACAAACTAGAAGATACATTCACTTTAGACATTGAAAGTGCAGATTGTGTCGTCTTAAAATTATCATGGTGGACCTGTCTGTGGTTTAAGTGGGTCCGTTGATTATAGCGAAAAACATTAATGAACCTACTCACAAAAAATCGATATTTTTAAGGAAAGTCTACACATGATGGATTATTTCGTCCACGCCCCTTCATGTTGTGATCAAATTAATGTTTGCAAAAAAAAACTTACATTTGTTTCTAAAAACCTCACCTGTAATCCCAGATTTCGTGCCAATGGTGTTAATAGCAATTCCTTGTAAGCTTCGCTGACATCCTCACCGCTGTTCGACGGCACTAAGAGTGAAGAAAATTACAAATGTTAATCGAGCATGATTATCGTTACCAGAAATTTCTTACCAATATCGTCGACGACAAACAATTTGTGCCCACAGTTCAAGCAGGTCAGTTTACCAACTTTGATTTTAAAGTCCTTTTTACTTTCCTGGAAAACTTTTGTATTGAATCTTGCTTTACTTGTGTCGCCCTCTTTAATTTCCTCACTTTCGTTTTCAGTGGAAACCTTGGCTTTTCGCAAGCGTTTAAATATCTCCGTTCCATATATAGAGTGCCTAGCGGTAAGTGCCTTACTTTTCGGATTTTGACGGATGAAGTAACTGCCAAGATCGGAGGCTCGTCTATCTAACTTTTTAAAATTCAGTGTAAGCATAGGACTCTGCTTCATCTCGTTAGATATCGTGCAGCATTCCGAATTAACTTCGGATGTCTTTCGCAGCACATTTGCCTCCTCTTGTTCCCTGCAGCTATTATCACTTTTATTTCGAAGAATGACATTTAACTTCGAAACATTTTTTTCGAAATTAGAGTCATTTTGTGGGTGATCTACAGCGACTTCCTTCTTTTCATCTGTATGTGGAGTAGTCGAGGATAATGTTCTCTTCGACTTGGGTGAATTGGATTCACTTAAAATCGATTTCGAAAATGATTCAAATCTATTGACAGCATCTTTGACAGATATACGCCGTTGGCTTTTGACACTTTGATCGCATTTTTGTTTCTCTCGTCGCCAAAGCGAACTTTCGAAGTCAGCTAGCGGTTGATTTCGACAAAAGAATTCATTGATGCTCTTTTGACTGACAGCGGTCTCAGAATGTTGATTTAATACCTTTTCCGTCACTGGAATGGGTTTCGTAAAGTTCTTGTTGTAATTTACGTGATTATCCACTGGTGACGGTGTTTTGGTGTGGGAATTCAACAGTGGTTGTGGATTCGATTTGGATACCAAATTGAAGAACTTTATATGATCAGAGATTTGTGATGAGTTTCTTTGCGGATGTTTTGAGGAACTTTTTTCAGCGAGAGATTGGGAAAAATCATCATTTTTGCTTGGTGTTTTGGTTTTCTTCGAATTCGGCCGAATTCGAATATTCACATTGTACAGTTTATTTGAGGATGTATCTTCTCTATCTGAGACCGCATTGGGTATTTTATTTTCCACAATTTGTATTCGATTAATTGCGGCATTATCATCTTTTGACTTGATATCCAGATGTACAATGGGAGATATTGATTGGTTAGAGAGCCAGGCGGTCTTTCGAAGTTTGTTGCTACGCGCAATAGGTGTTTCTGGAATAGATACTTCCCCGATTTCGAAACCATATCGTGGGCTATTGGGGGAGGATGTGTGAGAAGGAACCATTACATCCGAAGATTTTTTACATTTATCCATTTGTGAACAGACAAATAATTGTTTTGCAGTCAAGCGATTCTCTCCGAAGACATTTTTCCGTTTCTTTATTGTGCTTGAACGTTCGTATATTATAGGGCCATAGGCTTTGGGACTTAACAAATTTGGTATGCCTTCAGAGGCATCCTTGATCGAAAGAATTTTCTCCTCAGTATTGGGTGCATCCATTTTGTCATCTGAGCCAAGTGATATCTCGTTGAGTGCTTCGTTGAGTTCAGTAGTATCTGAGATGCGTTTTTCTGCCACCATATTCAGCCCAAACTGTAGTACTCTTTCAAATGGCTTTTGCCTATCTTCACGGAGTGTAGGCAGTTGGGCGTTTTTCAAGTAAATTAATTTCGTCATCTCATCATAGTCAAAGTCTGCAAACGGAATAGAGCAATTGATCATTTCCCAAAGCGTCAGACAAATGCCATAGACATCGCATTGTATCTTTGGAAATACGAACGGAAATCGATTACAAAGCAATTCAGGCGCCTGATAGTTATGCTTGGAAAATACTCTTCTATAATTCACATCATATGGTCGTAATTTATATGGTAACTGGGTTAAATAGTTGAGATTTTGGTTTTCTGAAAGTAAAAATATTGAAGTAAATTCCGGCAGGCATCCGTTTAAAAACCCAAAATTTTATGAGTATCGACAGGCAGATAGACAGACATAGGGATAGATAAATAGACAGAATTGAGAGACTCACTTTTTTGAGATTCTGGAATCCAAAAAAAAAAAAAGAACAGCACGTCTCTCTTCTCTTTCTTATTAATGATGGAAGATTTTTGAGAAGACAGACATACCCTCGCTACCATTCTAGACACAGGAGCTTTTAATAATGTCCATATTGAAACTATTCTGGAATCTCTTACTCAGTTGGACGTAGAAGATCATGTTAGCCAATGGATAGCATCCAATGGCGAATGGTTATGAACAACATTTTGGCTTGACAGAGACAGGTTAAAGTTAGTCGTGTACGTAAATGATGTGGTAATTTTATAACAACGGGTCAAGAAAGCATGTATAGTCTTCTATGTCTAAAATATAACTTTTGGCAAGAATGGACCCATTAGCCGATGATGACCCCATGGATGTACTCAGCCGTAGTGCATCGAATTCTCACCTATTCAACTCTCAACAGACTACTACAAACATTTCACTGTAAGTTTTTCAACCAAAGCGGAATGGAAGAACGAGAACATGGGGAAGAACTTCGACATAGTAGTATTCATTGATGGCTCGAAAATAGATTACAGCGTTGGAGCGGGCATTTTCTCGGAAAAGCTAAATACTTCAAAAGTCTTCCAACTCCCGGGCAGTGTCTATATGGTGGCCTGATGGATAATAAAATAAAACGTCCAAAGAAAATATTGCCACCTTCATAGACAGCCATATCGCTATCAAAGCAATAGATTCGGCTTCCATATCCTCCCAACTGGTAAAACTCTAAATACGGATCCCAGACCACAGTGCCATTCAAGGTAACGAACGAATTGATAAGCTGTAAAGGAAGAAGACCAGCCTTCAACGACTCACTTGCGGAAAGGGTTCAAATTCCCATTGGAATTAAGGTGGCCATGGTGTAGTGGTGACATCGACACTTGTCACGTTGCAGGTTCACGGTTTAAATCCTGATGTCAAGAATCATCTATTTAAAAGCTCAATTGCGAAAGCTTATATCAACCCAGTAGGGTGGTCATATGGCTGAAAATGCAACTTGATCGTGATGATGATATCTGAAGGACGAAGAAAAAATACTGTGAATCATAAGCAACGACAATAACAGCAAAATAAAAATGCTCCCCAGTTATCTGGACGCCACCCTTGGAGTTTACTGAACCTTGATACGAGTACCATTAGAGTTTCAAACCACTTCACCAATTTTTCTTTCTCTCTGTTTGTTCCCACTTTCCCCAAAACGCCCGTGTCCTGAAATAGTATCGCAAATTATAAAAACGACTCGCATACGAGTACTTCCTAAAACTGGCCAATTTAAGGTGAAATAGGATAACGAATAAAGATATGGTCAAACTATAATAAATCAAGAACAAAGAAGTCTCGAAACATATCACGTCTCGATATCGCTAGAATAAAAGGACCGTACACTGGTCTGTAGTAGACTTTACAACCAAGCTAGGCATCCCCAACAATACGTTTTGCCCCAGCTGCAATGATACAAATGAGAAGTCAGACAAGAAGCACTAGGTAAACCCTTTTTAATTCGAGTATATACTCCGGCTCGAGAAAGATAAAACATCTAATTACTTCATAGAGTATCCAGGTTTCACTTGAATCAGGAAGGTCACTTTAGACAGTTTCAGCTCACAAGGTAAGGAACTAACTGATGGAGCTCAACCTTGCCGATATTCTTTTAACAAGTTCAAAACTAGTGTCGATTCGGAATGGGGCGGTTCATAACCGAAGTCAATGGACCAATAGGTCTACGTCCTTGCTTGGAACTTGTGCTTACAAATTTCAAGTACCAGTACCGGGACTTTACTGCTACTTAGGTTAGGTTAGGTTGAGGTGGCTGTCAGCTAAAAGCCAACACACTTAGACCAATAATAGGTCCATTGTGATACCACGTGGATTTGAAAAGCGGTCTTAGTCCTACTCATTGAACCATTTGGAGTTTCTGGTGAAGCGTAAGAGATCCCTAACATCTATTTTTTCAGATCGTTTAGGTCCTTGAAACATAAGGTTTCCTTCTTTGGGGAGAGCTGGGTAGGTGCAAAGAAGGTGAAGAATAGTCTCCTCCTCGTCCATGCAACTTTTGCAGAAATCATTTGAAAATACGCCAAGCCTTGTTGCATGCTTGCCTATTAGACAGTGTCCGGTGATGACATCAATTACAGCGCTGATATGCAATCTATTGAGAGAAATCAAATTCTTAGAACGTTTCAGATCCAAATCTGTTTTGTCGCTAGACACGTTGTACCACTTGTCCACCTAGAATTTGTCCTTTCAATAGCATCCAGCTTTAATTTAAGTTTGCATATAGCGATAGGCATACCCAGTGAACTTTTGTGTGGAAGAATGGATATTGTTGTTCCATGTCTGGCAAGTTTGTCAGCCTTACAATTTCCTGGAATTTCCCTATGCCCCGACATCCAAATTAGGCGAATATTGAACTGCTCCGCCATCTCTATTAGAGACGATCGGCAGTCTAGAGCTGTTAGAGAATTTACGGAGGATGATTCCAAGAATTTGATTGTTGCTTGGCTGTCTGTCATGTTTTTCTTTAGCTAAGACAAAACTTCCCTTATTGCCATTATCTTCGCCTGGAACACACTACAGTGGTTTTGGAGACGAAAAGAGAGATTTAGATTAAGCCTATTAGAGAAGACACCACCACCCACCCCGTAGCTAGTTTTTGAACCGTCGGTGTAAAAATGTAACGACTTATCTTCCGTAAATCTACCTTCTTCCCAGAATGCTCTGGAAGGGATGGTAACTTGGAAGTTTTTGTCAAAATTTAGCTTGGGTATGGTGTAGTAAATGTTTTCAGGGATGATATTAAAATTGTTTAAAATGGGGGCGTGGCCATATACTTTTTTGGACCACTTTAAAGTAGCTTTAAGGTAAATAGCTGAGCTAACTGCCATTTGCCTACCAAAAATGTCGAGGGTTACTAAATGAAATGTCGAGGGTTGCTAAATGAAATAGAATGTCCATTGCTGCAGAAGGTGTCGTTCGTAGTACTCCGCTAATTCACAGACAAGCTGATCGTTGGACTTTGCTTAATTTATTCTGGTTTATCGCCTTGTCCAAGGCAATTCACCAGACAATTACCCCGTACATAAGGGTCAGTCCGATGACCGAGACATAGAGCCAGTAAGTTGATCTCGGTTGTAAGCCCCATTTTTTGAATCACCAATTTCCGGGCCATGTAATCTCCCATTTTGGCGATTTGAACTGTCCGGCCAGATCGCTAGATCTGACGGCGCTAGACTTCTTCCTTTTGGGCTTTTTGAAATCTCGCGTTTACCACAACAAACCACAAACCTTGCAAGTCTTGAAAGCCCACATTGAAGAAGAAATCACCAATTTGGAGCCAAATGTTTTGCGAGTAACAATTCAAAATGCCGTAAAACGAGCACAAATGTGCATCTCCTCAAAGAAGTGGTCATTTGATCGATATCATTTTCAACTTAATGTCATCAATTTTACACCTTCAAATAAACTTTTCTTGAAAACAGAGCCCATTTTTTTTCATTTCTAACAAAATGGCAGCTAATTCACATCATGACATAACTTTTGCCCCATCTTGTACAATAATCTGTTACATGATTGTACAAGTTCACAGTGGCGAAAATGTGTAAATAAATCACAATAACTATTTTAAATTTGACATCTTAATAGCTTAGTGCGTTTTTTTACTACAAAATTGGAAAAGCAAACTTACAATCACCTAACCAACAGCGACCTTAGGAGTTACTTTTAGTATATCTATTACTAAAGGCCATTGAATTTAAATACTTTTCAGGTCTGGTTAGATCTATATCTAGCATATTTACCATTTTGTAAGATGGTCATTAATTCACCACTCAGGTCTCCATTTAGAGTTGTCGTAAGTTCAAATGATGTGAGCTTAACCGCTTTAGATAAGTGACACATAACAATACTATGCGTTGAAATATTTGAATGGACCAGTCCATGTTTGTGTAGATAAGTGACAGCATTATTTATCTGGAGGGTATATAGTAGGCAAATCGAGATGGGTATACAGCCTCTCTAAAATTAAACAAAAAAACAAGTTTGTTTTTAGTATCCTGCAAAACTTTTGTATACTTTAAGGAAACGTTACCTCTTCATGTATAAAGTGATTTAATGAATAATCAAGAGGTTCTAATATTAATGAATCCAAAGCGCACTTATTGTCAACTGTTATACCCATTAACAGGGCTATATCTGGATGTCGTATTTTTCTGTAAAGTAAAAGAAAAACATTTTTTTTTTTATATACATATGTATATAAGAAAGTTTAATAAAAATTACCTCAATACTTCATAGTTCAGTTGAAGTGTACTATCGCCATAGAGATGTTCTCTTCTGAGTGGTTTGAATTGCGTTACAGGAACACAGTGAAACGTACCCGAATGCAGAGTCCCATTCAAAGTCTCAAATATTACCCTGGGATCTTTTTCGACCACTTCATTGGTCTTGCAAACGATTATTTCTGCAAAATGCTGATGAGGGTATTTTGTTTTATATTAATAGCACGCAATTAAACAATATAATCATAAGGTAAGCCTATTTATTACTGATAAGAATATACCAAAATTTACAAATTAAAAGGTCTTCGCTAAAATATAAGCCACATATTTTTCTTATTCAGAGTTTTTGTTAGATGAGTTCTTGGTAAAATGTCTTGAGCTTTCGCCATGGTCATGGCTAAATTTCATTAAACCAACCATAATGTTGTCCATATGCTCCAATAGATGCACTTGGGGATAGTTGACCTCAAAATGGAAGAGAAGACTGGATGAATTCACAGTGGAACGAAGCTTGCTATTAAATAGGTGACGAATCCCATGTTTTTTTTTTTTTTTTTGTATTTTTGTTGTAGGAAACTTCACTGTAGCACTCAGTATTAATACTTTTCCATTGTACTACCAAGAAGCAACCTCGTATTAATGAAATTTGAATTGGTGATGAGGAGCTTATAATATCAGCACTCACCAGATCAGCCACAAAGATCTGCCACCTGCTATAAATAAAGGTAGAATTGTCCAACGGTATTGTCGCCCTCTACACAGACTTCGCAGATGGTTGTGTCGCTTAAACCTAGCACATTGAGATGTTTGGCATATGTGAATTGGCCCGTAAGAGCATCAGTAATATGTCTGCAGTCTGCGGATTTTTTACAGATCTTCGAAAGCATTTAGTCTGTCTACAACATGGAGAGTTATGCCACCAATGACTATGCTCATTATGTTCAATCCAACCGTCAATCGAAATCCTGACTGACGAGACAGGAAGACACAATCCAGGTTCAGATAGCAAGCACCATTAACTGTTATTGTATGGCCAGCCGAATTTTCAAAGAAGAATGGTGCGATGATGCTTCCAGCCCAAAATCCGCACCAAAGACTGAAACTTTGTGGATGTATTTATTTCCCAACAATCAATCGTGGATTTTCTGAACCCTAAATTCAACAATTTTGACGATTAACAAAACTATCAAGATGAAAATGAGCCATCGCTGAATGAAAAATCAGCTGCTAAACCTTGAAAATGCATTGTTCTTTCATGTACCACTCCATTTTTAATAATAATAAGATTGATGTAGATACAGTAAGTCGTTATCACGTTGCGGGTTCACGATTCAAATCCTGATGTCAAGGTATAATTTATTTATTTCATATGAAATAAATAAAAAAGTCGATCAATTGCGAAATTTTATGTCAATCCTACTGCGAAGACATAAGACTGACAGTAAGGTGGTCATATGGCAAATGCAACTTGATCGTGATGATGACACCAGGAGGACAGACAACAAATACTGTGAATCATAAGCAACGACAATACCAGCAAAACAAAATGCTCCCCAGTTATCTGGATGCTATCCTTGGAGATTACAGAAACTTAATACCAACTGAGCTTCAAACCACTACAAATCTTTCTCTCTCTCTGCACATCTACAAACGCTCGTGCCCTGAAATAATATAAAGCTATTCATATCCCCTTTGGCGCGCACAAATTATATATAAAAAAAAATTGGATTATTTGGTCTGATATTCTCCATTCATTGCAAAACTAATTGCGCTACGCATTTTTGCGTAAGTTCTACGATTGTTTCAGTGGCTATTATCGAACAGGTATGCATGAATCCAGTGATACCAGGCCTGCCAGCTTTTGTAGTCGTTGAAGCTTGACGATCGTGATCTTTTCTTTGACCGTATAACAGCTGCATACTAGTACGAGTATATTACAATCGATCTGATCACAGTGGTGTATTGCTAATATATCATCTTTGAGAATAAACCCGAGGGTCTAACTTACATACGACAAGAAGCCCACACGGTTTGTTTCACCTTGATCGTATTTCCTTTTATGGAGTTATAGAATTTAATTATGAATCTAGGCAGTCATTAATCGTTCTGATGAAGTTGAGAAGTTCCTTTACTGTGGAAGTACAAGCTGTCAAAAGTTGAAATACACAGAAAATTTAGAGGTGGCTAAAGTAGAAGTTGAATTAAATTTAGCTTTATGCTTCAGCGGTTAAAAACAAGGCATGCATGAAAGAAATAACAATAAAATCAAGGTCGTAATAAATTTGTCAAGTCCAACTCCGTTTTCATACATAGGGTTTCGTTAGAACGAAGATTCTTTAAACCGATAATTATAAAGGCCATTTTCTTGAATAACTTCTAAATTGTTGGATAGGTTTTATTGATTTTTTTTTGTTGGTTAGAGCACTTTCTTGTGCAGTCACGCTGTTACAGAACTATCCGCACGCAAAAAATATTATGGAGACTCTGCTCGCTCGCATGGAATGGTACACAAGTGGTTCACTGAATTTCGTTGCGGTCGTACGAGCACAAAAGACGCTGAGCTCCCAAGACGTCCAAATGACGTCACAGACGTGACCTGAAGAAATGGTCAACAAAGTCCACGATATTGTGTTAGACGATCGCCGGGTCAAGGTTCATGAGATAGCTGAGATTGTAGCAATTTCAAATGATACCGTCATTCGAATCGTGCATGATCATTTGGGCATGAAAAAATTATCGGCAAGATGGGTGCCGTGTTTGCTGACGGTGGACCAAAATGGCTACGGTTTTCTGGGATTCCCACGGCGTAATCTTCATTGACTATTTGGCAAAGGGGAAAACGATTACCGGATAGTACTATGCCAATTTATTAGCTAAATTTAATGCAGAATTGATGGAAAAACGGCCCTATTTGAAGAAGAAAAAAGTGCTGTTTCATCACGATAATGTACCGACTCATTCGTCCGCAGTAGCAACAGCAAAATTAGCTGACTTTCGATATGAACTGCTTCCTCATCCACCCTATTCTCCGTGCGATTATTTTTTATTTCCTAATATGAAGAAATGGCTCGGAGCAAAAAGATTTTCATCGAATGAAGAAATTATCGATGCAACAAATGTCTATTTTGCAGAGCATCATATTTTTTCTCAACATTTTGCCGGATAAAAAGTACAATAGTACCATTTATGAGGAAACGGAAGCTTGAACAGAAGCCATGGTAAAACCACACAGAAGAGATATACAGAAAGGCCACCCGTGCTCTCATGATATCTAGGAGCCTAGCGGGTAAGTCTTGCACTTAACCCGAGCATTCTAAGATGGATGTATATCGCCATTGTGAGACCAATGATCACATATGGAGCGATAGCGTAGTCCAATGTCATTTACATCGAAACTTGTGTGGGAATGCCTACAAAAACTTAATGAATTGGGTAGTAGTAACAAGGCAACCCTCTATGTGGTACCCGGCCACGTTGGAATAGAGGGTAACGAAAAACAGACTCCTTGAAAAGGAATAGCAGAATCCTTTATTGGACCTGAACCATTCTGTGAAACAGGAAGCTGCACTCTACGCAAAGAACTCAGAAAGATGGAGAAAGAAAACGGGGCGAAAACCTGGGTCAATACTCCAGGTCAGAGGCAAGCTAAGAAACTTCTGGGACACTAGAATTGGAAAAGATTCGAAGCGCGCATCTGCCTTAACAAGAATAACCTACGTATCCTAACAGGCTTTCTAACGGGGTACTGTAAACTCGGGGAGCATTTAAGGAAACTATGTATAATAAACGAGGGCCTTTGCAGATTCTGCAATGAGTCCATTGAGACTCAAGAACATCTTCTGCAGTCTTGTGGGGCACTGACCCACATAAGATTGAAATGCTTGAGCAAGTATCAACTATCAGATGAGGATATCCCAACCATGGACCCACTTCTCATTATCAGATTCCTAAGAGAAACCGGATTAGAGAGGGTGCTCTAGGGTGAACTATCCTTGCCAAGGCAAATAAGGAGTATTTGACTCACGATAATAATTCTGAGGGAAATTTTAATGAGGGAATAAACCTCTCCTAGGTATTAGCAGGGGGCACAATAGATCATTAGGTCGCAGTGCAAGATAACCCTACACAAATAATAATAATAATGACGTGTTTGAAAACCGCGCACATAGCTTCTATATTTTAAGGTCTAGAAGGTGATGATAGATGGATGGTTGCGCTGGCGAGAGCAATAGGGTTTTGTGGCCTATATACGGAACCCTGAAAAGGACGTGGCCTAGATGGCTATTTGTTTATTAATTTTTTCAATTAACAGTTATTATAAAGGTATTGACAAATTAGCCGTACATGCTCTTTCAATTGAGTTTTTTCTCGAATGATAGGACAAGAATAGCACAAAGAATAAAACAAGTTACACAGGCATGGAGTACATGGTTATCTTTTTTGGTATAGCATTAGTATCCCTACCTGTGTACCAATATTTTCATCTTCTACAAATATTTCTTTCTGTCATTTTTTCCATTATATTCAAAAGTTCGTTAAAAGCTAAATTCTGTGCAATGGAAGCTCAATATACTTATCTTACCATATTGTTTTTCGTCTTATTAACCGAATTATTTTCTATATTTTCGGTTATGTTTCGACTCCACACTTCTAAGGATTCCAACTCTTGCATGATATCACGCTCCTTTGTGTTATTCTGATCGTCGGTGACTTTAGTTCCTGCAAAGGAAAACATTGATAAGAAAAAATAATACACCCTTCTCCATGAGCTTAGAATACATACCATTTGTCTTGTCTAGATCTGTAACTACGACGTTTCCCCTATGAAATTGATTTCTACCAAAAGACACTGACATACGAGAAACACCAAGTCGTTCCTTTTCATTAAGAAACTGAAAATTATCTTCTACGTACTGTTGATAGCTTGATGTATTGTTAAGCGCTACAACTCTGCAGTCACTCTCCTTGGAGCCTTCAAGACAATACTCTTCGTCGTCGTCGAGCTTCTCATTCAAGGGCAGGGCATACTCTACTTCATCACCGTGCTTATTAATTACCGTCTGATAGGGCGGATTCCTTCCCGATTTCCCGTTGCTAGAAGTAGATTCACGGGTGCCGTCGTCCGCTTCAAACGGTATGAATGTTGCTCTTAGAGCATTCAGTGTTTTCAAATCTCGTGGATTTTCATAAATCCAATCTTCTGAATGCTTTTCAAGTCCCTGATCACGGATGGGTGTGCGGACATTCGCAAAGGGATTTGAATTTTCTTTAAAGAATTTCACCGGGGGACTGAGTAGATGCTTGCTTATGTTCACAATATCTGGACTGCGATCAAATTGATTAACAAGTTCAACTATTGCGTTTTCATAGATTTGCAGATCGTCGGGTTGTCTTAAAGATGAATTTGTGCGTGTCCTTGCTTTTACAATGTCGGAAGTGGGAAATGAATGGCGGTTCGGTACTACATCAATAGTACTTCTGATTGGCAGTAACCTTAAGTCGTTTTCCTGGTGCTCTAATTGATTTACTTGGATTTCTTCATATAGATCGCTGTCTATGATTGTCTTAGAAATAATTTCTTTATTGTTAGTTACGTTTTGATTTTCGAAGAACGTATCACTTTGACCTCTCGTTTTGGCTAGTTTTCTACTCTGCTTTCGACTTAGACGAACTGTGCCTCCGAATAATTGTCGTTGTCGCCATTCGTTAAATTTTGACAAAGCTTTAACGTAAGATTCGTCCCGGGGTAGTTGTGAACTATTTCTCGAAAGTGGCGGCTCGCTTTGGCGTCTTTTGCATGAATTTGACGAGTCTAGCTCCCTGTAAGAAATAAATTTATTAAGTGAAGAACCTTTCATAGAGATATATGAAGTCGTTTTGATTTTAAAGCCTCGCCACCAATATTCTAAAGAAAGAAATTTACAATTTACAATTCACGACTAAGGAAGGTCTTTCGCGGCTCAAAGGTGATTTGGGAAGTGTTCGATAATGTGTAGGCAGTCCCATTTTAAGAACCTCTTAAATCAAATCATCTATTCATGTAAACAAAAAAGGCACAAGATAGAATCTACTTAGGTCTTTTAGAGTTTCCATTAACCAATTTGTCAAACAATAGTCTCGGTGACTGAGATTTGAAGTTCAAAATCAGTCGGTCTATGACTACGTAGGTGAAAAATCGAGCTTAGTGAGACGTCATTTGATCAAATACGCTTTGAGACATAGCCACAGAAAGCTGTTGAGTCACACTCGCACACTGCAGGTTCTGACACCATGTTTTAAAGTTGACCTCGCTGATTTCGTCTAAAGATTAAATACCCGAATACGCACCGGCCTCAATTTCAATTCAAATTGGTTTTTGTAGGGAGAAAACACTTTAACGGATTCAACGACTCTACTTTCGAGTTTCGTGAATTATTCCCCCCGGTGAATTCTATAATAGAAGTGATAATCTGCAATAGCAGTGCCTAACAACAACAAAGAGCTTTTGGTAAGACGTGGGGTCTAAGATCAACCAAAGGCTACACTAGTAAACTACACTGGTTGTATGTCGATCATCGGATCAAATGTGTCTGTAGTATGGTTCTACACTTACCAGTCTGCAGAAAGAGATCTATGTTGAAATTACTGATCACCATAGGGCTGAACTGTTCAGAAGGAGGCGGGCCAGGAAAGCGACGTGTCGACTCAGAAAAAAAGAGAGTTTGGCAGGGGGGACATGACGAGTATATATTTTTACTTATTCATTTATTCTATTCCACAATTTTGAGAAAATTATCCCTAGTTCAGAAAAATTACGAATAGCAAACAAGAAATACAACTAACTGCGTATATAGTTTTAGTAACTTTCGATATTATCCACAGTAACTGGTAACTGAGTATAGCACCGCGGATTGGAGTGCTAAGAAAAATAGCGTTTAGCGTAATCTTTTTAAAATTTTACATTGAATGGAAAATTAAATTATAGATAAGAAATACGCTTTCTTCTTGTCTGGCAACATTCCTGAGCAAAACACCTTATTGTGCCATATGTTGCGCGATAGTCGAAGTGCGGTGTACTCATTTAGCGATAACAGTGGATAGTATCGAAAGTTACTGATACTTTATTCCCAGTTAATTGTTCTTCTTATTTTTTATGTGAACTTTTTCTGAATTGGGAATAATTTCCAGAAAGAAACACGGCCAATGTTAATTATGGTAGTTTCTTTTTAATATTTTGGGTACAATTTTGAGTTTCGAAATTATGTCATTTGATGTCAGAAAAAGACTACGACGAGGTGACGTGCGGTCATATGATTTGTTTATTGTATTGTGGGCCGCTATTTATTCGGCTTAATACAAGCTAACAATTAACTTAAAAACTAAGACGGGAGGTTAAACAGCAAGTAGGGATTGGGGATAGTAGACTTAAAGCTACGTCAGGAGAAGATAAGGGATGGGGTAATTTAGTGAGAATATAAGTTCATTAGGGAATGTCTCAGAGTGGATTTATTAGCTGAACGTAGCATTCTGGTCAAAGGTCCGTGCTGGCCATAGTCAGTAGATTGACATTTTTTCATGTTGAGTTCTAAGAGGTTTTGACAGCACCAGATGAAGAACAAATTTATATCAGCCTGCAGTGAATGAGAATCACTACTGCATGAAATTTGTCTAGAGATTCTCATGTCGTCTGTGTAGATCTCTAAGTTAGATCCTGTAATGACAAGCTCGACATCGTTTATGGTTAGTACGAAGATCAGAGTTCCTAAATGGCTATCCTGTGGTACTCCTGAGGTCGCACTGATTGGATTTGAAACAGATGACCTGAAAAGGACTCTATACTGGCGATCTACTAGATAGGACTTAACTCATAAAATAAACATCAGCGGAAAATCAAGCGCTTTAAGTATGAGGAGTACGATTTGGTATGAGATTTTGTCAAACGCTTTACTGAAATCACTAGCAACGACGTATATTTCTTTACCATTCTCCAATGCCCTTAATGTGTTGGAAACAAATTCAGTAAGGTTAGTGGTTGTGGATCTACCCTTAAGGAACCCATGATCCTTCGGAAAGAAGATTGATTTGCAATGGAAGCACATAGAGTCATAAACGATGCTCTCAAATAGCTTAGGTATTCATAAGAGTTAAGCAATGGGTCTATAGTTAGAAATATATGTTAGTTTAACATCATACTTGAAAGTATTACAAAATTAGCAAGCTGACATTAGAGGTACGATCTTTCAAAAGTGTGCACAACTAGCGTACGCGGCAACATTGAGGTAATTGGAAGAACGCAGTATGGTGCGTTTGTGAGTATTAGAATTGAAGCGCAGAAATGAGTAAAACTCAACATCGGCAAATTGGACAGAACTTCACAACAGACAGCTACAAATTTTAGGTAGCTAAGGACTTTGTCTAACTAGGCTCCGCTGTAAATTCAAATAATGACACCAGCGCAGAGATCGAGCGAAGAATCACTCTTGCCAACTGCTGTTTATATTGGCTAAGATGGCAATTGAGTAGCAAGTCCTCTCACGGACAACTAAGGTGACTTTATATACTCGTAAGACCTTTACTGTTCCAGTCCTGCTGTATGGCGCAGAAGCAAGGACGTTATCAAAGGCGGGTGAAAACACCCTTGGTGGTATCCAAAGAAAATTTTTTCGAGTGATTTTTGGTCTCGTTTGTATCGGCGGGGAATACATCAACGAACTATACCTTTTGTACGAGTATATCGACATCGACTTAGTCAGAAGGGTTCGAAACTATGGCCCGAGATGGCTAGGACATGTAAAACAAATGTAGAGCTCTGACCATAAAAGTCCTCAAATTCATCTCGGAGAGACGACACAGTAAAGAAAGACATCACCTAAGGTGGCACACACAAGTGGAAAGAGACCACAACCAAGTTTGTGTGCAAAACTGGAGGCGGCTAGCACGAGATAGAGAGGAAAAATGGTAGGCCAGTGGGTACCCTTTCCCAGTTTTTCGCAATTAAATTCATCATAGAAGCCATAGAATGAGTTTTTGTTGTTGTTGATTTTAAACATGAAAACAACAAATTCATAAAGGTGTAAACACAAGAAACATAAAACTCTACGACCTGTCAGACGATGAAAATCAATGGCGAGAAGTCATATGACTTTAATGAGAGTCTGAAGTAGCTATTACAAGAACACTGGACTGTTTAAAAAAAAAACTAGTATCCATTAAGAAAGTATTGTATAGGTATACTATATGTAAGTATTGCAGCTGCAAACTCTCGAAGTTTGACGAAAATTTAAAATTGAACTTGATATCCATTGAAGTTTAAAAATTCCTTGAGATGGACCTTAATCGAACTCCACATTTGAGCTATAGCTAGCCAAAAACACAAGTTCGTGTTCTAATAGGTAGAATAATGCTAGCTACCTGACTACCTAGTCACATGCAGTGCATGGTAATATCACAGCGAATCAATCATTCCACTTCAAATTACGAAATGATTAACCTCTAAACTATTCAAGGGGCGCGTCAACAATCTTTTATATTGTATGCTTTATAGTAGCAAGTCTCAAAAACGCAATCCCAAAACTATTCTGATCGGCGACTTCTAGAAGATAGGTAAACCGTACACCCGCAGAGCCTCGCAAATCTTAATCCCTCTGTTGGTTACCTCTCTTTTGAATTTCTTCTGGGAGACTTGCAAAATAAATACTCGTATGTATAGAGCTAGGAGTTTTTATAAATTTCATATCGTCGCCTGGACAATGTCAGGCTTACTATTAACACAAGGGTTTGGTTTTCATTGTCTATGAAATCAGACTCTGAGTCTTATATACAAAAGGTACAGCAAGCATGTATGCACAAATGTCTCTCAATAAATATTACACCGTGTTTCCACTTATCCTAACAATATATCAAAGAAACAACTGTCAAATTCATAAAAAATAAATTAAGCAAAATTAAAGAAAAACTCACTTTTCCCATGTAACCGCCACATATGAAGAAAACATAAATCAAATTGAATTAACAAGACCAAGTAAGACTTCAAAAGCTAGCGCTTCGCATTATTTTGTAGGTTATGTACACTATTGATCTCCCTCCATTGTCTGACGCACTGACCCAAAAACCCGTTACAAAGACCCGCTTTAGTTGTCACCAAGAAATATGAACCTTTTAGATATACCAAGAGTTAGAGAAATTATCTAAAAGCAGAAGTCTACAATTTGATTTACGAATTTCAAAAGAGCGCTTAAAACGGAGACTTGCCGAATGTCAAAAACCCGAAAACAGAATCGAACACGATCCGATCAGAGAACCACTGACTGTCCACTATGCACTTATGTTACACGAACACACACACTTTTAATTCCTTCAAAGAACTAATTTCACAGGGTCAACCGATTCTAGCCAAAAAAAAAAAAAAAAAAAAACTACACAGTTCCGTGCAATTAAACGAGCGAAAACCGCAACTATCAAAAATAAATCAGCTGCGCAACAAAGTACTAGCCCAGTTATAAGCTCAGCTTATGCTACAATGAATCGAAGAGGAGACACGCATGAGGAATCACCGCCACTGTAAATTGACCAGTGGCTCATACTAGCAGAAATGTGTATCACAGTCATTGAACCTGATAGTGCACGATTCAAATTACTGTTTGAAATATTTTGAAAATTAGGGAATTCTATTAACTTGTCCATACCTTTTGATCCATTTTATTAGGCCCATGGTCAAGATTACAAGTCAAGTATTTAAAATGTCTCTATTTTGAAACAATTACACTTTTTTTTATATTAAAATATCTTTTTAAGTGCACAAATCTACACTCTGTCAGGTAACACTTTGCTTCACTTCACGTATACTGAAGTTTAACGTCTGTTTAAACTTATCCAAGCATGCAAAGTTAGAATACCAGGAGTGGATTACAATAAGGGAGAGACGAGGGAAATCAAATTTAGGGCGCTACAAAAAGTCAGTTAGAATGATTAGGTTCATTAGGCGTGTACCACTTACGTATCTCTCGGAGAATTCAGAGGGCGGTATTTTAAGGTTTAAAAATAACAAATGCGAGCCATAGGGCTTATTGACGGATTACACATAATTTAAAAACAGTTTTATTTTCCATTTTATTTTGCAATTATTTTATGAAATAACTACAAACAAATTGACAGCACACAACAGAATGTCTCTTAATTTTTTTAGAAAAAAAAAATAAAAGAAAGCCAGAGAGCGCGAACATGAATTCTCAGCAGAGAATTCGTGTTCCACTTAACAAATATTGTCCGCTGAGGAATCGGAGGAAAATCTCTGAGGGATCCGTAGGTCGAACACGCCTATTAGGTGTGTTATATAGTATATTATTTATTAAAAAAGAAAAAATCATCAAGTACGAGTCGAGCTTCGTGCAGTTAGTATTCCGTGCCACTATTTTAATTGTATAGTTATTCGGGTCGTTAATCTGGAGCAAAATGGTATCTAAGATTGTATTTGTAAGCGTCAGATCAAAACAAACACTTTTTGTGTTGACCCGTCTGTTTGTTCTCACACGTTTGTAAGTCTGTTCTGATATGTCCAGATGGTATCCCCCATAGTTTTGAAGAGGTGTTCTTCCACGCTGGCAAAACCTATGTGTAAGCTTTTATGGCCATACTGCGAATCCTCCTCTATGTCCAATTACCGACCCATTGCACTTCCGTACGTCCTTTCTTTCCATGGTCATGGAAACGCTGATAAATCGTCAGCTTATTAAATATCACGATTCACGAATACTCCTTATGGTTTTCGTAGCAACAGGTCCACTGGTGATTTGATGGCATATCTCACCGAGAAGTGGAACCAATCTCTCCATCACTTCGGCGAAACTAAGGTGGTTGTGCTTGACATTTCAAAGGCATTTGACAGAGTTTGGCATCAGGCTCTTTTATCAAAAATGTGTGCATATGACATCGATGAATCTCTTCTTCAATGGATTAGAAATTACCTTTCGGAGCTTTCAATACAAGTTCCTTTGGATGGCTTCAAGTCTGCAATTCGCCAAATAAATGCTGGTGTTCCCAAGGCTCCTCGCTGATGGCAGCACCTTCAGTTTTTCATATTCGGTCCCTAACACGTCGTTGCTCTTCGGTCGTAGAAGAAGAACGGCACCGTATGTTAAACACATTAAATTCCGACCTGGACAGAATAATCAAATGGGGTTTAAACAAAACCAAGAGAGTGGAATTTAATGCTTCCAAAACACAATGCTGTCTTCTGTCTCTCAAGCGAAACCATAACCCTCAACCATTATCCATGAATGGTACTTGTACCGCTGAATGGTACTTCCCTTCTTCGATGGAATGATCACATATTCTAGGTCGCTAAAAAAGTATTTAAATTATTTTTAAATTGTTATTGCCTTTGACGTTGATGAAGGCTTTCGGAGTAGTTCACATACATATATTAATAGACACGAGCCGAAGAGGGAGCTGTTAATTTTGTTTGCGGGTTTGCGGGGACAAGGTATTGCAAGTCGTTTGTCTCTCTATTATTTATCTCTGCACTGCACTGTGTGGCCACCCTGTCTATGAGCTTTAAGCTTACTTAGTTAAGGTGGCGCTACAGTCCGGGTGAACCTGGGCCTCAACCAGCAAGCGTCTCCAGCCAGCTCGATTTTTAGCTATCTGCCTCCAGTTTCGCATGCTAAGTTGGTTGAGATCCCCTTCCACTTGCGTGCGCCACCTGAGTCGCGGTCTTCCTATACTGTGCCGCCCCTCGGAGTGAATTCGAAAATTTTTCGAAGATTTAAGCTTACCTAACTAGATTTTCGTCCAATTGAAACCCCGTTTCATATGACGCAGTCAGTGATGTGGTGCTCCTGTCTGATAATCTCAATACCCTCCAGCCGATAATTATCCGTTTTTAAAGCTATTTCCACGAGTGATATTTGGACTTTACTAAGTCCGAAATGGTGGCCGTAGGGTTACTAGTGAAAAATGTTCTCTTAATGATATTGACATAAATGTTACGAAGCAATACAAATATCTTGGAGTAATCTTAACATATGATATATCATGGTCAGAGCATCTATTTGAAAGTCTTGCAACATCCAAGGACTTAAAAAACGCAATATCGCCCAATTTCGTGAGAAACAAATCTATTCCTCATTCTACCAAATTTACAATATATTAAGCTGCTTCTAAGTTGGTCATGTTCTATGGGACGCAAGTGTGGGTATGTCGAGAGTATGCTGAAGCTGAAAAACTACTTTTCTTCATTAGAAGATCATATTACCGGACAATACACATATTGAAGGGTCTTCCTAAGGCCTTCGTAACCACTTTGAAGCTATATTTTGTATACTCGCGTAGAGTAGTTGGGCTCCCAAAACATTTATCGGGCTAAAGAATTTTCAAAATGCTGCAATATAGTTCAGTTTCGATACAGCAAGGTCTGATTGGAAAGTTGTTCATAAAGTACTTCTGGCTAAGCACAAATAAAAACACTGGACCAGTTGTAATTTTCAATCCCAATTCCACGACGAGTACTGCAACCTACCCTACATTGATGGTCCACAATACTTTAATGACAAAAATAGAAAAAGTATATGATCAGCTTGATCTTGAAAGCACGTTGCGGTTTACTTAATTTATATGTCCGAGCATTTAGAAGTGATACTGTTGGTCTATGCATGATCTGCGACCTTGATGCCACTGAAAACACTTTCATTTTGTTGGAATCTGTCCCAATGGATACAGAAGGAAATATGAACTAAAATGCAATGACTACCCTCGAGGGTAAGAATAATTGGTACAGCGTCTCAGCTACCTCGGCAAGGGCGGTGTTGATCTGATTATGCCAAAATTAATTTGTTTTATATCAAATGCAATCCCACATATGATGTTACCCTGTGCACATTGTCCACACGATTGTCTCCAGATGCTTCCTTTTAACGTCAGGCTTAAGCAAAGTCTGCACTCATCACTACAGAGCACTGTTTTGGTACCATCGGATCTTTGTGGTATTTCCTTAAGCCTATTTTAGTGCATGCCTCACAATACATCTGTCCTTTCTATGTCTTGTAGCTCATTATCTGAATTGTCAATGTCGTGTTTTGTAAAGTCTTGTTTCCCGATAACATTTTACGTTGGGAGAAGTAAAGGATTTTTTTACACTCAATATTAGGGTCATTTGTTGGTACGTACTCGCACATTAGATTAGAGTGACAGCCCTAACAACTTCAACTTCTTTACGATCAAGCATTATCACTTAAATTTTATACCTAAGGAATAAACTATACATCCACGCAATGGACTTTCGGCAGTATTGAAATAAAGCGGCGAAAATGGGTCTATCGGTTAACGAGGGCAAAATAAAATATATGCTGTCATAAAAAAAAGTACAGCCAACATGGGCAACTTGGACAAGACGTCACAGTAGACAGCTACAATTTTGACGTAGTTAAAGACTTTGTCTAGCTATGCTGCGCTGTAAGTTATAATAATGACACCAGCGCATAGATTAAGCGAAGAATCACTCTTACCAGCCGTTGTTTCTTTGGGCTAAGAAGATAATTGAGTAGCAAAGTCCTTAGCAAAGGCGGATGAAAACACCATTGGTTGTTTTGAAAGAAAAGTTCTTGAAGTGATTTTTGATCCCGTTTGTATCGACGGGGAATGTAGACGAAGATACAACAACGAGCTATACCGGTTATACAGAGACATGTACCTGTTCAGAAGAGTTCGAATTCATCGCCTGACATGGCTGGAACATGTAAAGCAAGCCGCCAGCGAAACAACATGTTTTTATTTGCGGTCCTCTAAATTTGTCCACCAGTATGGTAACTTGACAGGAATAATAAGCAATTGTTATGTAATTAATTAATTTTAAATAAAATAAATTATTTTATCTAATTCATCTTGGACCATTGATCTTCATTCTTACAATAAATGATGCTGAACGTATCATCCAGTGGTTCGATCTTTTGTTCTACGCCGATTATATGAAAATCTTTAGACGTGTTCTACACATCTGGTGTAATATAAATTTCTTAGAGCTTAATGTCAATAAATATAATTCCATTACGTTCTCCCGCAAACGTTTCATGCCACATCCTAGGGCCTATTTCATTCGTGACGAGCCTGTGCCCTGAGTCACGTCAGCATGCGATGTGGTTGTCTTAACTTAACTTTCGATCACACATCAACAATGTCATAAGTAGAGCCAACTCAGCAATTGGTTTTATGAAACACTGGTCAAAATAGTTCTCTCGCCCTTACGTAACAAAATCCCTCTATCTCACCTGCGTTAGATCCCTTCTCGAGTATCCCAACCAAGTATGGTCGCTGCATTATGCTGCCCATACCATAAGAATCTAAGTTGTGCTGCACAGGTTCATTCGCTTTGCCTTAAGCGGTCTATCTTGTGCTGATAACCTCAACCTGACACTCTATGTGGATCGTCTTAGATTGATTAATCTTCAGTCATTGAAAAAACGACCTGATGTTACCGATATAGTTTTTCATTCATCAGTTATTATCTGTTAACATTGATTGTCCCTCGTTAATTCAAACGATTTCTCGCAATACTAATCCCCGCAACCTTAGATCTGTTCCTCCATGAGGATATACACAAAACAAAATTCTTCATACGATAGATAAATTTCCAATATAATCCACATATATTTATGAACCTATTGTTTTATTATTTTTTTATTTCCTATCACTAAAGATGTCCCTTATTCCATCTCTTTTGTTCAAGTTATTCATAAAAGCAATAAAATGCGCTGCAGTGCAAACGACACAATTCATCGTACGGCGATTGATTCCGTTAGTTTTTCTGTTTGTAATTACAGTTTTAGCAAAATGCATATCATTCTGTATTCAGCCCTTAGTGAGTTAACATCTTTTGCAAAAAAAAGTGATCGTGTCAGTTCAACAAAGGAGAAAAGAAACGTACCAAGATTTCCGCCAAGTGGTAGTAGATTTGTTTTCGAAAGAAGGCAAATCGCTAGCAGAAATTGCACGCAGAGTGGGAAAAAGCAAATCAACTGTGCAGTACATCGTAGAAACGTTCAAAAAAATAGGAAGTGTTGAGTACGCGCGAAGAACAGGGACGAAAGGGTCATTCTGAACACAGTGCGAAAAAACCCAAGAACTAATTGCCCTACCATAAAACAAATAGTCGCGGATACATGCAGGACTGACGTCAGCACGCGTACAATAGAAAGGACCCTCAACAGACATGGGTATTTTTCAAGAACACCAAGGAAGAAGCCATCCATAAGTGAAGTGAATAAGAAAAAACGTAAAGACTTTGCCACTTTACACAAGGACGCTGATCTTTCTTTTTGGAAGAAAGTTGTGTTCACCGACGAGAGCAAATACAACATTTTTGGTCATGACGGTCCTAAGAGTTTGGCGAAAGAGCGGCACTGAAATGGAAGTTCAAAATGTAAGAAGAACAGTGAAGCACGGTGGAGGTAGTGTTATGGTGTGGGGGAGAATGGCTTGGCCTGGCGTGGGAAGCTGATGTTTATTGAAGGTAACATGGACCAACACATGTACCTCGACATATTAAAAGCAAATCTACGCCCATCAGTAGAGAAATTAAGTTTGGATCCCGGCTGGATATTTCAGCAAGACAACGATCCTAAACATACCGCTCGAAAAGTGAAGGATTGGTTGTTATACTATGCTCCAAGACAGCTTAATTCTCCCCCTCAGATCCCGGACTTAAACCCAATAGAGCATTTGTGGGACTATTTGGAAAAAAAACTCCATAAACACCGGATTTCGTCAAAAGCGACTCTTAAGGAAGCCCTTCAACTAGAATGGGATCGTGAACCCGAAGATTTTACGAAAAACCTGATCTCTTCTATGCCACGTCGACTACAAGCAGTCCTTAAATCTCGTGAAGGCCCAACAAGTTACTGACAGCCCGATTTCTTCAAAAAATAAAAGTAGAAACTAGTCGTACGAAGAATTTTGTCATTTGAGCCAAATGTGTTTTTCCTTTTTGTTTAAATTTTAAGACAATAAAAAGAATTTTAATTTAATCTAATATCTAGATAATCTTTGTTTTTTGTTCTGATTCTTAAATCCTAGTCCTTTTTTGATTGAACTGTGTAGGTACAGAACAACAGCGTTTATATGTGTCGTACGATGAATTATGTCTACCTGTGTATACTCATCGCACAAACTATGGTTACAACTAACCAAAGTGAATAATGCTGTGCAAATCAAATGATGCGACACACACTTTTGACTTTAATAGCAGCAAAAGCACACTCCGTATTGCCCTACTCCATTGTGATCATGCCTGACTCCCAATCACTAGGTTTAGTATAGCCAAGTTTAGTTTAATTATAGAACTATTTAGCTTTAAATAAATAAAATATCAGTCAGTGATTTGCTTCAGAGTTTGTCGATATTTCGTTTGTTTCTATTCGAAATACAAATTTCAACAACGTTTTTGTTTTTAAAACTTCTACACCACAAAACACACTCATTTCCTGCCTCTGACGTACATATTCAACAATTATCACCAACAAATCTGACAGACTTCTTCGCTGAACTCAACCAATTGTCATAAACAAGAAATTAAAAGCAAAATTTGCTCCGTGAAAATATACAAACAACTAAACAAAAGTACGGAAATCCGATAAAACAGACGCTTTTTTACTGTTAATCGGTGTGCGAATTAATATTTGTAGGCTTCAGCAATGAGCTGCATTGTAAGACTCCACTTTCCAACTGTGGAACCGAGTCGGTAACAGTTTTCTTATTTCTTCCAGACGGACAAGGCGTCTTTGGACGACGAAAACGTTTGGGATGATGCCCTATTGATAAAGGCATACGACAGTTCACTCAAATTGGCCAAAGAAGAACTGGCCCGTCGCATTGCTCGATCCACAAACGGCAAGAAAACACCAGTGAAGCATAGTGATGGCGTTCCTGTTGCTGTCGATCCGGCTGTCGTTGCCTCTCACTCCAAACAATCCGAAGAGGAGAATCCAAGTTTCAAGATTGGTGACTACGCCAGAGCAACCTATGACGACGGCGTAGACTATGAAGGTAAGATTATCTCCATCGACGAAGAACAAGGTATGTGTCGAGTGCGTTACATTGGCTATGAGAACGAACAAGATGTCCGCATTTGCGATTTAGTGCCTTCCTGGGGAAAGAAAGTTCGCCGTATGCAGTTCACTCGTGCGAAGCAAGAATACGAACCAAACGACATGCCAAGCGGACAAGATAGTAAGAAAAACAAACCACGATTCCCGATGGGTCAGCCTAGTGGATTGCCTCTTGGAGCGATTCCTCCCCCACCGCCCATGCCTCCGATGCTAGGCGAAGGTCAGTGCGAAGATTCTGAGCATCTTTCTGCCATGCTTATGTCTTGGTACATGAGCGGATACTACACAGGCATTTACCAGGGGATGCAAATGGCTAAGATTAAGTCCAAATCGAAGAAGTAATGCAGGTGTGCCGCATATTTATTATTATTTCATCAGAAAAAAAATGTTTAGCTTGTACAACCATTAGAAGAGTTACAAATAAAACAGGAAAATATGTATATTTCTGGCGCTTTTATGTTCCATTGATATTGTTCCAGGCGATGTGCTTTTGGACCAGTTTCACGTCGATCGGTTTTATGCTTTTGAACGCCAACTTGAGATCATTGGCTGTAAGTTGCTTTACTTGTTTGCCCGGCTCAGTTAGATTCCGTATTTGGTTCATGGCTGCCTCTTTGCATGCCAGCCGAATTTGATCTCCTGAAAGTAAGTAAAGGAAGGGTTATTATCAGGAAGCCAAGAACTAAGATGGAATATCCAATATTCGGTCAGTTGTTCGACGTTAACCTGGAAAGCATGTAGAGGGTAAAAGCACCAGATACCCTAGCACTTAAAACATTTTTCATATTCAATTTCAATGAAGTAAGTGAAAAAAGTACTATTGGACACCTTTGAGCTAATCACCAGACACATGTACATGTTACCGGACGCTTGAGAAAAAAAAAAAATAACTTTCGATCACATAAATGTAACAAGGCCGACTTACAGCTTAAACTGTCCATTTTTTAAGGGACGAAACAAATTTGAATTCTATTTGTTCAGCTGAAATGAATCTAGGGTTCTTGCAATCTTTGTTAGAACTGTGCAGGACCCCAAAGACAACGCTTTGCTAAAACTTTTCCGAAACGCTTCTTATGATTGATTAGACAACTCATGGAAATGAATAACGAGAGCTTCTGTCTTGTAATGAAAGGCGTGTATCAGACGATTTAGGATAGATTTCAGTTCCTCAAGTTTCCCCCCACCAACGTTTTATTTTACTTTGAAGCATAGATTCAGCATTTATTACGAGCGCGAACTACAAGCCTCGGATTCAAAAAAAGTTTCTAGTCAATTCTTTGGACTTGTTCCAGCCAGAGCAGTCGTCAAGTGCCGTTAATTTAGTGCCTTTCAAGGTTTTCTCCCTTATGTGCGCTCCTCAAAGGCAGGACACAATATCCTTGGCAAAATATCACCTGCTGTGTGATTGTCCTGCCCCATCCGTTACAAGAATGAGGACTCTCGGAAGTTACTTCTTCTCGGAATTGGAGACCTTAGGTAATGTAGAGCTTACGGACCTCCTGAGATTCATATCATTGGTGGTTCTAACAGCGGACTTTACAGCGTTTTCAGGGTTAAATGATTGGGCACAATGGACCTGAACTGTTGGTTTAAGTGAGCAGTCACTCTATTTGTCACAAGTCACCCATCTACCTAACCTAACCTAGGCAAAATATGTAATTGAAATAACTCATTGTATATAACCAGACTTGCAGTTGGTTGTTAAACATTTCTAGAAAATCAAATTTCATTTGTAGAGTAATTGTTGACTACAAGCGGGGTGAACTCTTTAGCTATGTACATACACTGCAGATCAAAAGTTTGACTCCTATCTAGACAACTGACTTCATTCATGCTTGGAGATTGAATTTTATGAATTAACTTTTGACTTTTGGTTGTTGATTCAGCACTTGCTTAACACTCCTTACATCAAAATGGTTCTCAAATCCCAAAATGTGTCGACCTGGATTGCAAGGGTCTTAAATAAAAGCCACACTTTGAAGTCATAAGAATTTATTTGAGATTCTTCACGTCTTGAGTAAACAACTCGTTAAAAAAGCCGCGGAAACTACAATCGAGAAACGATTTGCAATCATCACCCATCATAAAGAAGCAAATCGCAGCGGGAGGTTGCTTCGCAGTTGAAGGTATCAAGGTGATGCGTTCAACGTACCATTGAACGACACGCTCAGACCGGAAGTCTAGAGGATAATCCACCAGCAGGACGACCTAGAGCTACAACTAAACACGAGGATCGGCTAAAAGTCACAACCAGCAAACGAAGTAGACGAAAAACAGTACCCGAAATACTCTCCGAAATAAATGAAACACGGAATAAACAGCTACCTCATTGTGTTCGGGCAGTAAAGAGCAAACATCACTGCGTCAAGCTATACCTTCGATGTAGTTAAGAAGTTCATCTACCTTAGTGTAAGCGCCAAATATGACGCTTTTGTAGAGCTTCGCCTAAGAGTAAAAACATTTTGGAGAGTAAAACCGGAGATCCAAGAGATTTGTTTTATGTGCATATATACGAAGGGTGTTTGATAATTCCATACAATAATCGCATCAAATGAAGAGGTTATCGCCGCAACAGAGGCCAATTTTGCAGAGTTCGACAAATTTTATTACTCGGACTGCTTAAAAAAGTTGGAGCATCGCTGGGCTAAGCCTATTGAGTTGAAAGGAAATTATTATGAAAAATGAAATTGATTTTTGATAGAACACATGTTTTTTTCGGCAAAAATCAATTTCATTTTTCATAATAATTTCCTTTCAACTCAATAGGCATGCTCCAACTTTTTAAGCAGTCCGAGTAATAAAATTTGTCGAACTCTGCAAAATAGGCCTCTGTTGCGACGATAACCTCTTCATTTGATGCGATTCTCTTACCACTTTTTCATGTTTGGACACAGAAAATAGTCGCAAGGGAATCAATTCGTAGGCAATTCATTTTGCATCGAAGTGGTCATCCGGGTCCGTTGTTGGTCCAGAGCGAACAATCGCGGCACCCATCGCCGTCAGCTTTCTCATATCCAAATAATTTTTCAAAATGTTTTGCACATGATTATTTGAAATGCCTACAGCCTCAGCAATTTCATGCACTTTAATTCTCCGATCGTCCATCACTATACCATGAATTGTATCAACCATTTCTGGTGTGGTGGCCTCTATTGGATGTCCAGGACACTCGACGACCTTCGTACTCATATTACCGCATCGGAAATTTCGAAACCATTTGTAAATCATTTCAAGCGATGGTGCAGAGTCTCCGTAATGTTAATCCAACTTTGCTTCGGTTTCCGCAGCTGTTTTCTTCTTCAAAGAATAATGTTTTATCACTACACGGAACTCACTTTTCTCCATGTCTGCAAAAATACGAGTTGTCTGCTTCCAATGGTTGTCAAACATAAACTAAATGACATATCTGTCTGATATTTTGTATGCCATGGATTGAAAAATGTTACCTCATGAAACAAACGTCAATTTGCGGCCGTCACCGCCACCTGTCGAGATTGTACGGAGTTATCGAACGCCCTCCGCATGTACTTATACTCCTGGGGTCGAATTACCGCATCAGTGAACGAATGACTCGTCACGTAATTTGCATTGTGTTGTTGCTAGATCTACCAAAAAATTGATGACTTTTTGCATCATTTTGCATGCTTGACGATAAGTTGGAAACAGTTGGAAAGCGCATAATATTAAACTTTTGAAAGACAAACTTTTCGTCAGACATTTGGTCGCGTGTGAAAACTGTGAATAGAAGAGAAAACACAACCGTGGGTGAATCAAGGTCGTCATCTATCCTTGTTTGAAACAGTGAAGCACGACAATGAATGCAGCTTGTTCTATGATAGCGGTCGGAAATCAGAAACCCTGGTATGCGGATGGATTCAACATGACCCTTACTTGAAGATTTCTAAGATGTCAACAAACTGGGTTTTCACTGGCTTTTGAAAAGCTTTTCCACTTCATAAATATCTCATCACACTTACTCCGTGGACTGTGCCTTGAAAGTACGACAGATCTTGTTCGCATTCAAAAATTGATATTTGAAAATTATGAATTCAACCCAGCATCATGAACAGAAATCATTGTAAATGATATTCAATATTAAGTCAACACAATAGCGAATCATTTGAACCTCATTCATTCGAATAGTTGATAAAAAAAAAAAATTACATATATCGCGTAAACAGTCCATAGCCCTGGCTTAAGTTCTCGGAGCCATTCGTGCTATGTTTTTTCCGGTTCCGAACAGTGCTGTATGAGATGGGAACGTGAAAATACTTGTCGGTTCTTTTTTTGCTTGGATTCAACTTGAACCTCCCGCTTCAATATACTAACCACTGAATTATATCGCTAAATCGCCATCTAGTAAAAAACTTAGCGGCAATTATAATCCAATTGAGAGCATGCGTTGTTGGTGGTAGCTACATGTACGTACGAGTACTTGCCCAGGGCAAATAGAACATGGCTAGTATTATAAATATTACCAGTAAATCCCTCGCTCAATTCAGTCAATTCTTTTAACACATCTGTGGCAAACAATTTGGATTTTTGAAGAAAACTTTCAATCATGGCGCATCTTTCGTCAGCAGTTGGGAGGCCTATCAAAATTTTCTTCTCAAAACGTCGAAGAAATGCCGCATCAATGTCCCTAGAAGAAACAAATATATATGTATACATTTCCAACCAAATAAACATTTTGATTAGGTTTTCACATACCAGGGAATATTCGTACTTGCAAGTACGAAAATAGAAGAAGTATTATCTTCTAAACCATCGAGTAGTTGTAGAAATTCGTTTTTAAAACGTTTCGAAGCCTCATGATCAGAGGCACGATCACGTCCAGACGTTAAAGCATCAACTTCATCCAGGAATATTACCGAAGGTGCGCGTAACTTTGCATAGTGGAATAGAACCTGGAAAGAAAACAATCATTTAATAAATAACTAATCTTCGCGAATTCTGCGAAAAGGGGTATTCTCTGATGGTAGTTGCGCTAGAAGAAGCACATGCACACATTATAGTCCTAAGGGAAGTCTTTACATCGCTGATGCAATGATGATGGTCGGGGGTAGGTAAAACGAGATTCTAGACTTTCTAAGAGCTTACAATCCCTCAGTCGATATGAAGGGAAGTCTTCGGAGAGGAAGATACCAACAATGGTGCCAAAAGGTTCATAGTCTTATTGGAAGTGCCACCGGCATTGTTACTCAAAAATAAGCATATCAAATTGTTTAGTTGGAAGATGATATTAAACTCAAGCTGCACAAATGCGTGCGTCCTGCTGACACTCGTGGAGATACCCACAATCGTAGATTTTAGGGGGAGGACTCAAAAGGTTATCACATTAACGCACGATCAAGACAATCCTGGAATAGCAGAGGGAAGATCAACAGGGAAACACTTCAGAGTGGTGTTCTCTCGCATCTCTTAAGGATCCTCATGGTAGGCGAAATTTTACAAATATTAAAAGAAGACGGCTTTAGGGTGCGATCTAAGATGACATCCTGAGACCAATGACCAATTACCACACATACTTCAGTTAGTACCTGAATAATTGTCTTAGTGATTGAAGTCTGAGAAACAACCCGTTAAAGGGCGTTCGGTACTTAGGGTGTACGTGAGACCCATTCTAGCATATGGCACTATGATGTGAGGGAAGGGTCTGGAGATGAAATGATATCTTTCAACCCTGACGTAGATGCAAGGGCCAACCTGTAGGCGGATAACATAATCCATAGACTTTGCTAAACTGTATTGTGGTCATCAGCGTCCTATGGCCACGCTTTTATTCGCTTTTAGTTTGGGCTAGTCGGACAACCAGGCCGTCATAAAAGCACTGATCTCGCATGACTCCCACACCAGATCAAAACTGGTATGTGGGTGTCTTGCCAAGTTAAATAGACTTGGTCAGAACAACAGAGTCACTGTAAAGAGTAAAGCAGCTAATGAACTAGCAACAGAGGGATCTGAGACCGTTTTCGTCGGACCAGAACCATTCTGCGGGCTGGGACCACTTAAAATACGGGAAGAACTAAGAGAAGAAAACCACAAAAGAGCAAAACTTTGGGAGGAACTCCCGAAGATAATACAGGTGAAAAGACTTCTAGGGAACTCCAACCGGAAAAGAATTAATGTCTGTATCAACATCAATAAAAACTGGGTCTGCATTCTAACAACTGGGCATAGAGCATAACGACAACTGCAGATTCTGCGGCAACTTTGAGGAAACACGAGGACATCTATTTAGAGAATGTGGAGCATTGATCCACAAAAGAAGAAACTACCTGGATGTCCACCAACTATCAGAAGAAGATCTACCACCGTTGGATCCACTCAAGATACTCCGGTTCATCAATCCAATTGGACTGAAGGAGGCGCTCTAAATCGAGTATATCCACGACTTGGGCTCGGGAGTCGGGAGAGCACAATAGATCTATAATGGTCGCAGTGCACATACACCCCTATAACCAATCTACAATCTAATTTGGGCTTCAAGGAAGACAACAGGGACAAATTATCTGCCTCTAGCCTTAGTTTTTGACAGTTTTATTTCCCGACAAAAACAACTGAACAAACCGGAAAATCAATAGTAAAGAAGAGTAGCCCCTTCTCTGCCCCATCCAAGATGCACGTCGACACATAATCTGGAATTTTTTGGGAAGCTTTAGGAATCATTTGTTCCTGTAAGGTTGAGAATGATTGCAGCGTATTACAAGCCGAGATCACAGCCATCCTTTAAGCTTTCAAAATTATCAAAGATAACATCGTAGGAAAGGTCATTACTACGTACATACGTTGCCAACCAAATGACAGTTAAGACTTTGGACGATTGGGGCATAAAGCGTAATAGAGATGGTAATCGACTAACAAAGGCCTAGTAGAAGTATGATAGTATCCCCTGATAGGTGTCAGTTCTCAAAATGAGGAAAAAGTGCCAATACAAACAAACATGGCAAACATGTGCCATCTGGGAATTGCTTTGGCTAATGTCCTGAGCCAAATAACAGTGTAAGTCTCGGTTTGGTTGTGGACCAGCAATCCGAATCTGTAAAAATCCCACAAATCTTTGAAGAACAATTAGATCAGGATTGGTATAAATACGAGTATGCTAAAGGCACTTAAACAAGATTAGTGGAAGTGCTAACTACCGGGGCACATTGATATTTTACCTTTGTAGTAGAAATTAAATCAATTCATCATGCGCTTTGCAAAAGTTCGTCATATGAAAGCTTCAATTCAAGAAGCCGCTTCGATGATTTGTGTGGAGATCTACAATTTGGTGGTCTCATTACAGTTTCCAAGTGTATCCTAGAATGGACGCAATTGTTTGCCTTCACAAGCCAATAACTAAAGACACAGAGTACTTTAACAAAACTAAACTAAAATGGTGGAGAAGAATCAGCTCCTCAAATGAACATACTGAACATACATCTAAACAGGCATACCACCACTTTGCCAGTTAGAAGTGAACCAATACGAGCTTCAATATCTTTCAATATTAGGCCTCTGAGAACCCTTTAAGCAACTCTCTGTCAAAAAATAAAATAGTTATTTCAAACCTTGATTATTTTCTCGGATTCACCTCTCCACTTGGAAGTGATACAACTGGAAGTGACATTAAAGAAGGTGATCTGACCATATGTTTCAGAACATAGTATTCTTGCTAGTAAGGTTTTCCCACCACCTGAAATAGCAGAACTAGTAATATTACAATAACAAAATTTCTGACTAATTCTTTCCTGGTGGTCCATGCAACAACAAAGATTTCCACGGCTTAAGTTTATCCGAAAATAGTTCTGGGAATTTAAGCGGCATTATAACCGCCTCCTTTATAGTATCCACAGCCTTATGATTTCCAAAAACATCTGTCCACCGGAAACCAAGATTCTTATTGACTATTGTTCTAAAAATAAATATCCCACATTAGCATAAAAACAATTCAATACAGAACTCATCTGATGGTTACATTTTAGCATATTGTTCTAAATCTTTCCACCCATTCACTGCCAATTCATCATCGAGATTGTGGTTTTCGAACCTTACGCCAAAGTCCATTGGATTGATTGTCACTTCATTGTTACCATTAGGTATCTGTTTAATCTGCAGACTATCGTTTAATGAAGGGCATTCCCTGGGTGTTTCTTCTTTCTTCACACTACTAGTTAAGGATGGAGCGGACTTCTTAACAATAGTGTTCATTTGCATTTTGATACTAGTTGCGATCTTCTTTATAATCTTTGGATACTTCCCGAATTTCACTTGATAAAAACTTGCATATTCCAAGTAAATTGAATCCAAATCAACATTGTCGCAGATTTCGTATTCATCCTGAAGTCGTGCTTCGTTTTTTAAAGATTCACTGGTTTCATACAAACCGTTGTCTTTAAGATATCTTTCGATTAGATACAAAATATTTCGGCGTCGTCTGCCTGCTGAACGAACTTCCTCCTTGCGTAAAATGGTTTAAAAGTTAGGGCTCCATCAGAACCTAAACTCCTAATAGTTACCTCTCTTGACATTTTTACTTTTTTACAATTAAATATGTAACAAATAGAAATTAAAATCCTAAACACAGAATGAACAAATTTGATTTCTTTTGAATTTTGTAAAGTACTTAGCAACAGCGTCTATTGACTTATTAGACCAAATCCAGTGTCGATTGTCTTTTGCTGGTCTCATGGCAACGTAGTAGTGGTTATTTTTAATGCGGTGAATATATTATTTGAAAGTAAATCTATTTTACTCTGTCCGTTGCTCATCGCTAAAAGTAACACTTGGAGCACATTCAATTCAGTTTCTTGAGTAGGGGGGAGGTTAGATGATTTCCGACATAAAAGACCAATTGTGCCAAATCCAGGCATTAGCCGAGGTTGTTCTCGGGCTAGAGTACCACATTCAGCTTAGTTTTTGCTAGATTTTGAGATGCAAAGTCTTTCATCTGTCTTGTAGGCTCGAAGACACCTTACTCTGTTGCGAGCTTTAGCTTGACGTCATGAGCTTGTGTTCATGCTCGTGCTGTGAGTATGAGCTTGAGGTCATGCTCAAACCATGAGCATTATCTTAATGTCATGCTATTGCCGTGAGTATAAGCTTGACTTTATGCTCCTGCTGTAAGCCTCAGTTTAAGAGCGTGATCAGCATGAATATAATAATAATTTCGAGGTCATGATCATGCCGTGGGCATGAGCTAGATGAAGTTAAGGATGAAGATGGAAATGGAGACGAGGGAACATGAGGTCGAGGATGAAGATAAAGATGATCGGAATGTAGTGGTGCAAATTCATAGTCAGAACATGAATAGTAGATAAAACCCACTCAATTTAAGCAGGTATGGACTCACTTACCCTTTTTCCAACGAGTTCCGACTCTGTTTTTTGGTCGAACACACCCAAAAGCCAATATACCTATATACACCCCGCGCAACAAAAAAAAGTCGCATACGGGTTTCCCATTTTTTTGCGCTAATTATCTTTAAGGCATTCACCGAATTATATTTTATTGCTTCCGGGTTAGGTATTGCACATTTTGGAATGTGTCGGAATTCATTCTGGCAGTATTTAACAGTGCGTGCAGTTGTATTTCTTAAATAAAAGTGAAAAGAGTATATCGCGATGTCTGAAAGGGTACAATTGAGTAAAGAAAATAAGGCAGTTATCGTCGCCTTATCCAAACAGAATCAGTCATTTCGTGAAATTGCTCGACAAATTGGATGCAATGAGAGTTCTGTAAGAAGATTCTGTAACAAATATCGTCGGGATCACAATCTGGACAGAAAAATTGGCACAGGATTGAAGAGATGTACCACTGTTCGGGAGGACCGGGAACTGAAGAGGCTAAGCTTAAGAAACAGGTTTAAAAATGCATCGGAGTTAAGAGCTGACCTGCGAGAAGCTACTGGGGCTGAAGTTAGCGTCAGAACTATCCAGAATCGTCTCAACGAGATGGGTTTGCTAGCAAGGAGACCGGTGAAAAAGCCACTTCTGACCAGCAAAATGAAGAAAACGCGCCTTAGCTGGGCTAAGGAAAAGCAAAATTGGAGTGTTCAAGATTGGTCAAATGTGGTGTTCTCTGATGAGTCCAAGTTTAACCTAATCGGACCGGATGGGAAGCAGATAGTTCATCGTAGAAAAGGGGAACGCTACAGCGACGAATGCATAGCTCACACCGTAAAACATTCTCCTTATGTTATGGTGTGGGGATGCATCACCGCAATTGGAGTTGGATCTCTAATTATGCTGGAGGGCACTGTTAACGCCATGCAGTACAAACAAATTATCTTAGATGGTGTTGTACCGAGTATGGAAATGATAACAGCAGAAACATTAAAACCAATTTTTCAAGATGATTCAGCACCTTGCCACCAAGCAAAATCTGTGAGTAATTTGAGGTTTTTTTTTCATATTTATGGGTGTTTTGAAAATCTTATGATTTTAATTTTTAAATTTCCTCCACAGATTAAAACTTTGAAAGAAGATTTAGGAATAGAATCCCTAATTTGGCCGGGAAACAGTCCAGATCTCAACCCCATCGAAAACGCTCTTATGGGAAAGAAGATGCAAGATAAAAAACCAAAAACCATGCAGCATCTAAAGAGCATCATTGAAGAAGTGTGGTTCTATGAAATTAATAACAATTACCTCAGTAATCTCTATGCCTCCATGCCAAACAGGGTTCATGACGTTGTTAGGGCGTAGGGTGGTGCTACGATGAAAGTCTTAAATTATGTAAAAAGGTTTCTTAGTTAATAAAAATATGAAAAAAGAAATTTGCTTTTCAAATTGTTGCTCTTTTTTTAATTTATGTATATTGATAGTACTTGGGTAATATCTGATATTTTGTAGTCTGATCTTCACGATCATTACTTTTTTTTTTCAATTAGGCTACGAAATGTATTGTCAAATTGGGGAATGTGTTAACTTAAATGTTAAACATCAAAAATACAAAGTGACTACGCAGTGATTAGTCATCATTTATTAGATTTCTTTCATTTTGTTAAAAATTACCATGTGCGGCTTTTTTTGTTGCGCGGGGTGTATGTAGGTACTACCAGACAAATCTAGTACCTTTACATATTTTTAAATGTCAACAGAAAAAATAAAAGAATTCAAAATGAAAAATTAATGAGAAACAGTGGAAAACAAGTGGGGCAGTAATAAGGCAATTCGTTTCGATATTGCCTGTACTGACATATGTAAATGTACGTAATTACATATCTCACCAAAATCCTACTCATGGTCATTTCTTCCAAACAAGTGTAAAGCACGATTTAATTGGAGTTCTCACACTGCAATGTCAATTGAAACTTGGTTTTATCGAACCTATACAAAATTCTTTCTCATTCCACTCCTCGAACGGGTTCGATCGAGTTACACTTTTGAATTTGATAAAAAAATGTTTTAATAGCCTTGACTCAAACCAAGTTTAAAATTGGGTTTTTTTTTTAATATGTATTTTCTTCTTCTTCTTCTTTTTCTTCTTCTTATAGTGTCTCTCCTCTCAGGAGGTTGGTTATCATTCTTTTTGTTGTTTCCCTTGATTGGACGTTCCTAAACAGTTCAACTATCGGCATATTGTACCATTCACTGAGATTCTTCATCCACGTTGTTCGTTGTCTGCCAACAGTTCTCCCGCATTTGATTCTTTCCTGAAGAATAACCATTCATTTGTCATGATGTGCCCAGGTATTCCAGTTTCCGTGTCTTTACTGTGTTCAGGAGCTCTATTTTGGCTCCCATTCTTCTCATCACTTCTACGTTGGATACTCTGTTTGTCCACGGAATTTTCAGGATTCTCCGGAACAGCCACATTTCAAAGGATTCTAATCTCTTCTCCGTTGCCTTTCGTGTGTCACAGTTTCTGCTCCGTATAGTAGCCTGGACCATACATAGTATTTTATGGTTTATTGATTTTATAAGAACTAGGAATAGCAAAAACTGATTTTAACTTAACTAGGTGATCAAATGTGTTTAAAGTGTATTTTATCTGACTATAAATTTACGCCAGTGTTGTCAGAATTACGTCACTGAAACTATGATAGTTACGTCAATATAAGATCCGTTTGTGTACTTTCCTGAAGGAATTATAAAACCTTACTTTTTTTAAAAAAAATGTCTCAAGTTAGAGAAAAGCACCTGGGGTAAATCTTAAACGAACTAGATTCTCAAATTTTGGGAGATGATCACTGTATAATTTCTAGGTATGATTTAGATCGTAGACGATCACATCTTAAGATCATTAGATTCAGGCCGGGTTTGATATAAGTGAAGTTGGGTGCAAAAGTCCTCAACAATTTTGATTGTTTACTTAATGTTAACCCTTGTCACACGCTTAGCTCAAGAACAAATTAACGGATTTCAACAAAACTTGGTTAGACTAACGTGCGGTTGGTACTGTTTGAAAATCGTGTTAGTTAGTGGTAAGTTATTTTATATATGGTTTGGATATAGGTCCGTACGGGTATTTTTCTGAAAGAAAAAATTAAGAACCTCAATTTCCAGAAATTGAAACACAATTCTCTCCAATTCAAGAAAAGGACCCTTGGAATCTTGAGAAATTTCAATTGAAGTTGGTTTTCAAATAAATGTCAAATTATGTAAAATATTCAAATTTTATTCCACAAAATTGTGTCTTTTAATTCTAAATCCTTTTTGTGAGGCCAAATTCCTCTGGAAACTTATAGAAAAATAAACGAAAGGAAAATCATATCTCTTATTGTCCTTAAGTCTCTCAGTAATCGTACATTTTGTAGATGTTTTCAGCTTAATATTAGGTTTCCACGCGTTTGCATATGAGTGCCCGGACGAAACTAACGTTACACAATTGTCATTAACACACATCTACGTAATTTATAAAGTACAGGTATAGATGCAAAAAATCACAAATGAAATGTAGACTATCTCATTTTTCAAACATTTCCAAATTTGATAAATTACCTCATTACCAGCAAATAAAATGACAAATAAGGTCAAAACAAAGTTCAACAAGGAAAACGCACCTTTTATTGAATCGAATTGAATGGAAAACTGTCAACAAATAAATTGTGACACTTGGAGGTCATTCTATGTACAAATATGGAATAATGGCTTTTGTTTGCGATGTTATTTCTGACGTTTCTAGGGTAAAAATTAAACAATGACCATGAATTGCTTGATTATCACCTCATGCACTCATATAATCAACTGGTTGTCCCAAGATATACACCTAACATGTTCTCTTGCTGGAACTTCTTGTTGTATCCACCACGATAAAAAATTTTTTTATAATTTGCACGTGTTATAGGGGATATGAATACCCTTATCCTAATTTTAGGATACGGGCGTTTTTGTGGAAAGGGGGAGAGACTAAGAGTAGATTGGTGTAGTTGGTTTGAAACTCAGGTGGTATTAAGTTTCAGTGAACTCCAAAGGTGGTGTCCAGATAACTGGGGAGTATTTTTGTTTTGCTGTTATTGTCGCTGCTTATGATTCACAGAATTTGTCCGTCCTCCTGATCACGATCAAGTTGCATTTTAGCTATATGACCACCCTACTGCCACTGTTATGCCTTCACAGTAGAGTTGACATAAGCTTTCGCAATTGATCGACTTTTTATTTATTTCATGCGAAATAAATAGATGATTCCTGACGTCAGGATTCGAACCGTGAACCTGCAGCGTGACAAGCGATCATGCATCATCATACATCATGGCCACCCACATGGAATGAGTCATTTGCCTCTAGTGAAAACGTAATGTAACGCTTAACTATTACAGCACAAACATCAGCAATGACAATAGAAACAAAGCCATTGTTCCTGTGCATGGACGTGGAACGAACTCCAAATGTTCATTCACAGCTCAGCGACCTGCGAATATTCGCAATTTTGACATTTTATTCACAGCAACTTTTTTTTCTAGTAGCAGCTATCTGCGAATTTTACATGTCATTCATTACCACCTATAACAAAATAGACGAATTGTGAGGTTAAACTCTCGCGAATGTTGTGGTCGCGCGAATGTGGATTGCGTTCCATTGTGGAATGTGTTATTCACATTGTGGAATGTGAATAAAATTTAACAGTTCGCAAGTAGTATGCGCCTATTCGCGGAATTGTTAATTTCTTCGCAGAAACTAATTAAAATTTAATTTTTTTCCTATTAATCGATAGATAAATTAAGCTCTGTTCTTTTGGAATAGTAAAGTTATCAATTGTGTGCCTTTAAATGTACTAAAAATGGTTCGTTCGCTGTTCGCCCATTCGCCTTTTGCTGAGCTCTGAATAAACCTCAAAAGTATTTTACTTTCTTTTTTGGTTGTTCAATTCAATTCAATAAAAAGTATGTTTGTCTGTTGAACTTTGTTTTATACTCATTTGCATCTCATTTGATGGTAATGAGATAATTTAGGAAATAGGGACATGTATGAAATGAGATAATTTAGTACCTTTTCCTATTTTTTTCCTTTATAATTCTTTTTTTTTTGTGACTCTATTGAAAACGTAGTATTAAATGTCGTTTGAGCAAGGATGAGGAATGTGAACTTGTCGATGCATTTGGTTTAATCCTTCTTGAGTGCGTTCCATGTTCAAGCAGAGGAACTATGGCGTGGTTTGCAATGTCATTTATTAAGTCTCAGTAGCAATCAAACAATGTCCAAGAGCACACAAATCTGCGAATATCAGACAGAGATTAGGTTAAATAATAATAATAATATAATCTCTGATGTCAGCTTTGCGAATTGCAGTTACACATAGCCAAAGATAATTCACCTATAAGAGGGGTAAGAATTGAACCACGCGTGCTTGAAAATGGAAGGCACTCCTGAGAGGTTTACGGAAATCTGCCAGCGAAAATCCGGTATGATTTTGAAAATGTTTGAAAATGACCAACACTTCGCCATTACACATTAAAAATAGGTATACATATAAGATCTGAAAGCTACTATTGAATTAATTGTAATAAAGTGCATATGTAATTAATATTTCGTATTAAACGTTTTTTATTAATCTACAAGAAATACTATCAATATTGGGTCTGTTCCCGTACTTGACCTAGTTGCCAATTTCTACGAAATATATATATATATAGTATTCCATGATATTTGTGTCGAATGGTCGACTACATAAATGTAGTTACTGCAATCTTTTCTCTTCTCCACTCTTTTACCCTCTCAATGGTACATTCATTGACATACTCGCAATTCTTTCGAATGCATGGTCATTTATTTATGTGTATGGCAAATTTTAGTGCAATCATTTCGATGTGGCCTTAAGGGTGTTTCGGCGAGATGAATCCCCCTGAACGACTAAGCTATTCTAAGCAATTCGTACAATTCGCTTGGCACTTCCGGCAGACGACTGGGCAATAGGGGTGATTTTCTCAACCAACGGTGGTACCGAACGATCAGGCCAATCACTTTAGTTCTTTGGCCACTTCAGACTCTCATGATCAGTTATGATAACGAAAAGCTACTTCTCTTTAATTCACTCTTCAATATCAGTGAACTAAACTCACCTTTAATAAATCAAAGAAGAACTGTTGGTTACAACATATCTATATATTTTCGTAAACGGTAATAAAAAATACATTTAAAAAAACAATTATATTCCATACTTATTGTTAATATAATAAATTAGTTTTCGAAGGCACATAGAAATGGTTAGAATCAGTGATTACATTGGAAAAAAAAATCATTGAATATTTTTTATTATTTTCTGATATACGTCAAATACATTTTAGGCAACATTTCTAAACTTGGTAAACAAACTATAAAGCACTCGAAGTGTAGACTTCAGATCCATGTTTACGACATCTACAAAAACAAATTAATAGTTTATGCACTTCGTCTACTACTTGACACCATTACCTTCTGGTCTAGCTTTTGGTTTTGGAAGACCAACGTCCTGCATTAAATCGAAAGAAAATCCCACATTATGTACCATTTGATCAACATCGCGTGGCGTCAAATGAAACTCATAAAGTGGCACGAAAAATCCTCCCAGTAATCCCATCAACAGGCACAAATAGACTCCATCTCGAAAATCGGTACTTAAATCATTAACTTCGAAATTCAATTTCGACAAATGTTTATTAACAAATGTTATTAATGATTTCTTGACCACTGCCAATTTCTCGGGAGCACAATCGAAGAGTGTATCAAAAGCATCTTTCTCACAACGCATACCGACATCATCATATTCCGAAGTGATTTGTTCCTGGAATTTCCTAAAATCAAAACCAAATTTAAAGAAAAACACATCTAATGACTTAGCATGACTTACTGTGCATTTAAAACTCCACCATTTTTCTGGGCAATGACAACAGTGACGAAAATATTCTCTGGCAACCGAATTGGTGCACGGAAATGACGAACTAGCGCAACCAACAAATGCAGAATAGCAACTAAATTCTTGGAGTGAACGCTCTCAACGGACCACTTTGGAACTTTCTGATGGAAGCCCAAAGTCTAAAATAAAAGAGTAGATGCATTAGTGGATAAAAAAAAATGTATGCTTGTTTTAAATCCATTGATCTCTTTAACGCGAAAATTGTACGTGACTTATGTTTAAAGAAAAATTTTACGATTGCCAAGCAAACATAATTTTTTTTAAATTCTGTTGTGAAACTCTAACGTATATACATATATACTCCATAAAGAGACAAGTAGATAAACTTTGTATGCTCTGATAATTAATTTACATGATTGACTGCTCTCAGAACAATGCTGAGTTTCTGACGTTGACCCTCCTCCGATTGGGTTACTTCGAGGACATCAAGTTTTCTGCCAGTTAATTTCTCCCATAGCTTGTGAAGGATCTGAAATAGATAATTTCGAATTTTATTTTCAAAACGTATCATATAACATTATTGTCACATTTTGCGAATCGAACTTGACGATTCTGTAAATCGAGTGAAATGACAAAATTTGAATTGAGAAAATTTGGCAGCACTCCTTATCAAAATTTGAAAACAAATTTCTGTAATGAGCAAAACACAAAAAATAATGTGGCGATCGCATGGTCGCGCGTTTGATAAGCATTCTACCGACTTACGATAATATTTATTACAACGCGCAACCTCAAAATTTCCCACACTCGATTTCGCGGCAGAAAGAAGAGTGGAAATGTACTCTTTTTATTTTTATGGTTTGATTAGGAAAAACAAATATAAGAAATAACTTCGCAAACAAATGTGTATAAATAAGAAAATAAAAAAATAAAAACCTCTGTATACTCTAACATAATTAATTTGTGTTCAAAAAACATCAATTAGCAATTAAAAATAATTCAGAGTATATACGCGACACAATCACTTACCTTGTTGTTAAAATCGAACAAATCAAAGAGTTGTCAAAACGCGCGGCAATAGTAGAGAGTAGTACTACTCTGACGTTGAGGTGGCGCTTACGATATTTACGATCAAAAACCGACCAAACGCCTGAGGTCACATTCAAAGCAGAAACACAATGTGGCGCTCGCGCGGTCGCGATTTGACAGAATGAATAGAATCAATGGGATCTTATGGGGTAACACCAAATGTGACCAATTTGAAAAACAAAGCGTTACTGCCGGAGATGAGTGAGTCTGAAGACAAAGCTAGTGAAGAAATTACTGACCCCATAACTTCGTATGATGAGGCATTGAAACAAGTTGCCCGTTTGAAGCATTTTGCCAGAGATGACTATAGCATTTCACCACATGAAGAACATAGAGACTCATTTTGAAACTCAACATTTTGAGTTAAACCAATTCATGTTTAAGCAATCTGATTGAAGGGAAAGTGACGGACCCCAAAGTGCATCAGTTATTCTTTGCTGACGATGGAAACGTCCCTGCAACGAGTACTTGATGTATGGGTGGATGTTTTGGAAGGAAATGGGTACCGTATTAGTTCAAAAAAGACAGAATATCTCTGCTGTGCTGACATTTACTTGAATGGAAAAGTGCTTTCCAAGTGCGAAAAGTTCAAATATCTGGAATCTATGATCAATACCGAAGCAACTTGTGATGATGACATCAATCATCGCGTAAGCGTAAGGTGGATGCAGTGGCGGGAAAACTCCGCAATCTTCTGTGACCGAAAAATGTTCCCTAAGCTGGACAATTGGATAAAGTATGCACTACGAGAATGATGGGTAGCGATTGGTCTGGAAACTACTGAATGTTCAAAACTAGCCAAGTGTTTTCTTTGCTACCTCATTACGGACTTCAGTAACTACATGTATAAATCCGGCTAAGATTGCATAATAACATAGTCTAGTCACCCTTGGTTGAAATTCTACATCTTCGAAAGAATAATGTGCCTTCGAAACCGATGCAATGCCTCGGTTAAGGAATGATCACACGTTCGCCACTTTTGGCTATCGATTCCTCCAACTAGAGAGTTCATGCGGTATAAGCTTGATATCTTCGGACTATGCGAAATAAGGTGGTTAGAGGCGGGTGAGTTCCAATCTACAACGCGTAACACTGTCACACTCTAATCTGGAAATAAAGGTTTATTTTTAACTCCAGATACATGCATACAGCTCATGACACAAAAGCCTTTCAGAGATCGTATGGTGACCAAATTTAGAACAAGAGTAAGGTACGTTACCATCATCCAGTGTTTTGATTTTAAGCAACTAAGGTCTAAAGAACAGGACGATTTATATATGCAACTAAATACTGCTCACAATTTATAATTACAAGCAGCGGATATTGGATAGGTGTGTAGGACTTGTTAGGTCTGCGATTTCCTAAGAAAAGCTACATATAACCACGCTTTCAAATAAGCATCAAGCCATGATAACCTCGGCAGCGCCTGACACAAAATTGGCGCCAAAAAGCAGGACTAGCACCTCGTCTTGAATTTGGCAAAATGTATCTTTTCCTCTCTCTCCCTGGGTTAATAAACTTTAAAAGACGGTGCACAAAACCTGCCATAAAATCAGTTGAATGTGGTTGAGGAATTGCCTCTTAGATATCCGAAATAGCCGTGGAGTTCACATCGAATTCGAACGAGACGCCTGCCTCGGAAAAAGGAACTGCAGAAGGGAAAATTGTTCCCCGTTTTAAATCCCAAAGTCGGATATGCTAACAGATGCCCAAAACTCGTTATACTCGTTCGCGTACGTGAAGATTTGTGCGAAATATATTTATTTTTTTCATTTCTTTTGTAGCCTTACTTTAGTGTGTTCCTATAGTCGATCTATGAGACTCTTAAATTAGCTAATGAGTATGCAAATTTGTACCTATCACCTCAGACACGACTAAGAGAATACGGATGATTTTGATAATCGATATCTCAGCAACATTGTGCGTGTGTTCTGGCCAAATTGTATCTTAAACGAACAGCCTTATAAGAGAACGGTACAGTAATATATAAATGTAGTGGCAGTGAATTGGTCATACTCTGTGAAAATGGGAACTGAGAGAATAGAGGGTCGCTCACAAAAAACTATGCCCATAACAGGGGAGAAGAGTTGGTTCGAGCTGAGACACATCGCCGTGACAGATGTCCGAAAATAAGGAGACAAAAGACCTAGGTAATTAGAAAGCTAATTTGTTCATAAAATAGAGTGAGCGCATACCTGTCCGTCGTACATGTCCTCGTCGAGTTGTTGAACAATTATTCTTTGTTCGGCAAGTTCATCATTAATCCAATCGATCAGGATTTGTTGCAGCTTAAGTAATTCAGGATCCTTTGCTGATTGAGGGTCAATAACTGCCCTTTGCTCATGGTCACCTGGAAATATTGACACGTATTAGCAATCTACAATGCAAGTAAGTTTGTAGTTAATCAATTTACGCAGAGCATAATCCTCTGGCGGGATATCATATTGATTAGGACTTCCTGGGGAATCAATGGCATACTTTCCTTCATCCTGAACTTCTTGTACTGAAATAAGAATAAGAGTGTTTTTGATATAAATTGAGGTTTATGTGTGTTCTGTTAAATTTGGCCGATTGTCACTTATGGTGTACTAGTGGTGGACCGGCCTGGGGAGGAATTTCAACCAGAAGTTACTGGAGAAAAGCTCAAGGAGTAGAGTGTCTCAGCATCACCAATGCGGATCGACATAGTCAGCAAGGATTAGGACTATGATACTCCCAGCAATGAAGATAGCACCATACTGGTTATGCCAGTATCCTATGATATACGTCATCTCCCCAGAATTACCGACCACCTACTCACCAAATTAGATTATAACTTGTGCTACAAAGACTCAATACCAGACAAATTAAGAGTGGAAGCATCGCGTTGTCCTCCACATCGAATTGCTATCATTGTTTACGGATGGACCCAAAACCAACGACGTCCAAAATTCCTTTATATCCAGCACTATAAGCTCTAAGGCAGTGAAAGACTTTCACGTATCTCTCAACAATATAGCTGGACAGTACCACCTCAGCCTTTACTGGGTACCAGGTTACTGCGATATTCCGGAGAATTACGAAGCTAATGAACTAGCTCGACAAGGTTCTTCCGGTACGAACGGTACATCGAGGCGCCAAACAAATTAAGTGTTCTGTCTTTTAACAACTGATTCTGAATTCATTTTCTTCTAAGGCAACCTTTTAAAAAAATATAAATCTTACGTTTGGTTCGTTTTTACATTATTGTTTTAAAAGGTAATCCAAACCAAGAGGAAAGTGATAAGGATGCTACCCTGGTGCAGGCCAACACTGACCGGAAATTCCTTGGTTATTCCTCCCATGCCCTTCACCGTGGTTCTCGCGTTCTCGTACATATTTCTGATGAATCTGATATACGCGTGTAGGAGCTTTTGTGTCATAATCGTCGTCCATATGAGACTCCCGCATTGGTTGACGTAGAGGCCAATTATTTGACTAAGTCGAGCGATTAATACTCTTGTGGCGATCTTCCTTGTATGAGACATTAGTTTGATCGAGCGGTAGTTATTGCATTCACCGGTGTCACCTTTGCCTTTGTACAACGGAATAAGGAAGCCACCTTTCTACTGATACGGCATTGGTTGACCTCTCAACATTTTATTGAGCAGTTTTGTGGGCCACTCACACCCGTCAGCGTCCATTTTTACCTAAAATTCTGAAGCAATGTTATCTGGTCCCACTGCCTTTTCCTGTTTCATTTTTTTGACTGCCTCGCTCTCTTCTTCCTTCGTCAACATCTTCTTCTTCGTGTGATTCAACAATGGGAACGACTCTACGTATAAATTGTTCGTTGAGTACATTTTTACAATACTCCAGCCATCTGTCACAAATGACTTTATCTTTGGTTACCCAATGGCCTTGGGCGTCTTCAATGTACGAATGAATCCCCTTCGCATCTATTTTTCTTTGGGCCGCGATTTTTAAGATATTAGTTCTATTATTTGTTTGCCGTTGCTGAAGTTCTTGAACAGCTTGTCTTCTCTACGCCGATAATGAAGGTAGGCATGTTTATGCGTAATTTTTAAGAAACCCTCATTTAACGCGGTATTTTCACAACGCAAATACGCTATAACGCGATTTACAAATTGTGAGAAACCCTCCTATATGATGCGGTACTTCTACAATGCGGTTTCGATATAACGCGATTTTCGGTCTTTTCTAACGCAAAAAATGTATGTATGTACCTATCGCATTCCAGTGTTTCGGGGAATTCCCTTTTAACACATTCACGTGTTCCGTAGGTTGTTCAGTATGACATATGAATATTCCCTTCAATGTTGGCTCACTGAAATACCCTTCTGGTTTTGTTTATTTGTGCCGCTTTTCGTGTCTGGTAGGTACGTGTTTATTGGGAATATTTTGCTTAAAACCATTTTTGGTATGATAGGGAATAGTTAACCGTTTGCGTACATTTATTTCAAACCAAAAATGTCTAGTCATGCAAGATAACAACAACAGCTGTAAGGAAAGGAATAAAACCGGTATTAAAACGAAAGTTCATTTGTTTAGAAGAGAAAGTACAAATTTTGGATCGGCTGAAAAAAGGAGTAAAATCAGGTGACGTTGCAAGGACATTAAATTTAAACGAGTCGACTATTTGAACAATTAAGCAAAATGGAAAGAAAATTAAAGTTTGTTTGTCATGGGTCGGCTGTAAGTGCAAAGCGAGTTGCTCGTATCCGGGATATTTTTTTGGACAAGACCGAAAAAGCCCTATTGATTTGGATAGAAGATTGTAATCAGAAGAGGATGCATTTAGATGGAAACGTCATAAAAGAGAAAGCTCTTAAAATTTATTCGCATCTGAAGGCCATTGACCATTCATCTTCAAAAGGAACCATCTACAAATGAACTTCGTGCTAGTAAAGGGTGGTTCGAAAATGTTAAGGTCAGTTTTTCTTTGCTATGTAAAAGTTAAAGGAGAAAGTGCATCAGCGGATGCAGTAGCCGCTTTCCCAAGGAACTTTTAAGAATTATAAAAGACGGGGGCTATACAGCAGGCCAGGTATTTAACGCGGATGAATCTTGTTTGAATTGGAAAAAGATGCCACAACGGACTTTTATTTCGAAAAATGAGAAAAAAGCACCCGGATTTAAAGCAGCTAAGAACAGAATAACTCTTTTGTTTTGCAGTAATGCATCAGGTGATTACATGACCAAACCCATGTTAATAAATCGTTCTTTAAATCCTCGAGCTATGAAAAGGATCGACAAGTCTACACTTTCTGTTTACTGGTGTGTTAAAATAACACTACTTCACTCATTCAACCGTTAGACGAAGGTGTTATAAAAGCCTTTAAGAGTTATTACATTCGTTGAACATTTCGGTTCATTTTAGATAAAATGGACCGTGACACGAGCCTGATAGTTTCTCAATTGTGGAGACTTTTCAATCTTGAATTGTGTGGAGATCGTTGCACTGTCCATCAAGGAATTAGAAGCCACAACGCTAAATGCTGCTTGGAAAAATATATGCCCAGAACCCATGAATGTCTTGAAACCAGAGAGAGAGAGATTTCTTAGCGATCGGTTGTGTTTTTTATAAGCTCTATTGTATTTCTTTGAAACTGTGTGGATTTTTTTTTCTGAAAAGCCCAATGGATGGTTTTTGTGGCAAGTGCGACCGAGGTTTCAGCCGCGATGACAGCCAACTCGTACCATGTAGTGGATTTTGCAAAAAAATTTTCCACAGAAAATGTTGCGAGGGCCAAATCACGGAGTATGATGTCGGACTTTTAAAGAAGAATCGGAACCTAGGTTACTATTGCAATGAATGTATTGTGCTACCGAAGCAAATCTTAAAACAATTTGAAACATTAATAGGAGTAAATCAATCAAAATACGAACTTTTGGTTGAACTTTTGAATAAAAATACGAATTTAATAACCGAAATTCAAAATAATGTTAAGAGTGAACTGTTAAAACTGAGTGATAAAGACAATAAACAAATTAAAGAGAGTGTTCAAAGTGTTACGGAAACAATAACGGAAATCAAAAATCAAATCTCGAAAAATATTACTGGAAGTGAAAGAGACATGCAACTAAAACAAAGTGTTGATCATATTTCAAAGTCTGTGAGTGCACTAACACAAGAAATAAAAACATCATACACTGTATTCGGATGTAGTGAAGAAAAATGAATCGTCTGTCCTTGTCTATCCCAAAAAGAAACAAGAGTCTAACGAAACGAGAAAACAAATAAAATTAAACATAGATCCTACTAGCGTAAATGTAAATAATGTGGTGAACAAAAATAGTGGCGGCGTTGCCATCAAGTGTGGTGATAAAGATTCATCAGAAAAATTAAAAAGTGAAATAGAGAGTAAATTAAAGGGTGATTATAATGTTATAGTGCCAACAATGTTTAAACCAAAAGTGTGTGTGATGAACCTGGAAAACGATGAACTCATAAACGAAGTGGTGAATAAAATTAAAAAACAAAATCCTGAATTAAACAACTGTGATATTAAATTAATGAACTCGTTTACCAATAATAAAAAATGGAGAAATTTGAATGTAATTCTTGAAGTTGATAGCAATGGTTTTAAAAAAATAATTGAATTAGAGTACTTAAAAGTAGGGTGGGTAAAATGTCCAGTTAGAGAATACTTGAATTTGCGAAGATGTTATAAATGCAACGGCTTCAACCATAAAGCAAGTGTTTGTAAAAATAAAATATCGTGTAGGAAATGTGGTGGTGAACATTCTATTAAAGATTGTACCAGTCATGAAATTAAGTGTCCAAATTGTGTAAGAATGAATGATTCTTTAGGGATGAATGCTAGTTGTGACCATGAAGCGAATGATAAATGTTGTCCTGTGTTTCTACGTAAATTGAAGGTGTTGAAAGAACGGATTCAGTACTAGCAACCAAAGCAACTGTCTTATCTGTGTGCTAATGTACAAGGACTTACAAACAACTTCAACGAAATTGAAGTATTAATGAAGGACAACAGTTTTGAAATCCTTGCTTTTTGTGAAACCCATTTAACAGAAAATATAAGTGACGAAGAAATAAGTCTATTAGAGTACTCGGTGTTGCGGTGTGATAGTACTAGTCGTCATACAGGTGGTGTGATTAATAATAAGATTAATAAATCAAGTAGATATTGAGATGAAAATTTGGAGTTTGTGTGTTGAAATCTATTCAAATTCCTTTCGAGAAATGGTGGCAGTGTTCTACAGATCACCTAGTAGCTCTGAACGCGAATTCTGTACTCTTTTTTCTGAATGGATTGATATGGCTCTGCACACAAATCTTAATATAATAGTGTTTGGAGATTTTAATATTAATTTGCTATCTACTAATAATACGTATACAAAGGCTATCAACGAAATTCTAATAAAAAACAATTGTAAACAAATAATTAACAAACCAACCAGGATTTTAGAATCGACAAGATCTTTAGTTGATTTTGTAATAACACCTATTGAGAGAAATATTTGGGCAGATACAATCCCTGAACTAAAAATTAGTGATCACGAATCAATTGTAATAAAAGTAAATGTGGCTGACAAACAAATTAGAAAAGTTAACAAATATATCGATATATTTAAGTATAAGAAAGCTGAATTCCGGAGTCTAATTAGTGATAAGTGCGCCCAAATGACTGATCAGACTGACTTTAATGTGTTATCTGAAGTATTACAAAATAGTTTAATGTATTGTGTAAAAAAACAGACTATTCGTAAGAAAATCGCGCTTTGTGAGGACAAATGGTTCACCAATGAACTTAGAACTCTAAAACACAAAAAAATTCAATATTTTCAAAAGGCGACTATATTTAATTTTGCATCAGACTGGGAAAGTTATAGAAGTATACGAAACATGTACAAAAATAAATTACATTTTGCTAAAAAGAACTATATATGTAATAAAATCGGATCATGTGAAACCCAAAAGTCTATGTGGAAAGCTATAAAAGACTTGGTGTTAAAGCAGAAAAAAGTAGAAATCAGTGAAGTTCGGTTCGGTGATAGATTGGAAAGTGATAGCTCTATAATTGCCAACAAGTTTAATTCATACTTTATAGAAAGTGTAAACACTATCAGTAATTCCATAGCGACAAATAATACCTCTTCGATTTTTAATTTAACGGAACATCAAACGATATTTAAGTTTAGACAAATAGATTTGAGTGAACTACGGTTAATATGCAAAAAGATTAACAATAAAAATGCGTTACATCTAAATATAAAAATTATTTTGAATTGTTTTGATATTATTGGTCCAATAATACTTCAAATCGTAAACGAGTCGTTTAATCGTGGTTAATTTCCTAGAAACTTAAAAGAATCGATAGTTGTTCCAATACCCAAGGAGTCCGGTACAAAAATGTGTGACAAATTTAGGCCCATTAACATGATGCCTATTCTAGAGAAAATAGTGGAAAAGTGTGCTCATCAACAATTTTATAAATATGTGTGTGATAATAAATTATTGATCGACAACCAATCGGGCTTTCGTCATGATCACTCCTGTGAAACATCCCTAAATTGGTTAGTGATGACCTTTAAAGAACAAAGACACAGTGGTAACAAAATTATAGCATTATTTTTAGATTTTCAGAGAGCATTTGAAACAATTGATAGAGATATATTAATACAAAAGCTGTCAAAATATGGTGTCAAAGGTAACGAGCTTATGTGGTTTAAGTCTTATTTGTTTGATCGTACTCAAAAAACTAGTGTAAACTGTGCAATGTCTAGTGCCAAAAACACATGTTTCGGTGTACCGCAAGGAACTATACTCGGTCCCTTATTATTTTTAATTTACATAAATGATATCTGTAAAGTGTTAAGAAACAGTCAAATGTCCCTGTTCGCTGATGATGCCTTAATGTTTGTAAGTGGTAAAGCTTTAAATGACCTTAAAGAGCATATTGAGAATGACTTAAAAAACCTTTGTGTATGGCTGCAACAAAACAAACTAAAGATTAATGTAAACAAAACTAAATGTATGGTTATAAATAGTGACGAATGTATTAATTTAAAAATATATGGTGAAGAGATTGAACAAGTTCCTGAAATAAAGTACCTCGGTGTAATATTAGACAGTAAAATGAATTTTAATAGCCATATGATGTACATAACTAAAAAAATTTCCAAAAAAGTGTCCTTTCTTGCAAGAATAAGAAAACATATAACAACCATTTGTGCAATTAACATATATAATACTATAATTAAACCACACTTTGAGTTCTGCTCTACTATTTTGTTTATGGGGAATAATGAACACGTAGATCAACTGCAGGTGCTGCAGAATAAAGCGATGAGAACAATTCTTCGATGTAGCTATTATACCTCGAGTAGATGGATGCTATCTTGTTTGAAATGGCTAAACATTAAGCAGCGTATCATCTTCAATGTACTAACATTTGTATTTAAGATGAAATTCAACATGGTGCCACAATACTTGACCACAAATTTAATATATACAAGGGACGCTCAACCATATAACTTAAGATCCAACTACGATTTTAGACTACAGTTGTATAGGGATTCTAGAACACAGAATATGCTCTTATATCGCGGATTAAAATTATTTAACGAACTACCTAATGAAATAAAGAATGAAACTGTTTTAAGAAGATTTAAAAATTTGTTAATATCACATATAAGAAATACAGTAACTTAAAAGTAAAACTTAAAAGTAAATTTAAAGATTGTTATATAAATTAAGATATACCAAATGAATTGTAATAGTAACTGATACTAAATAAATAAAATACATACATACATACATACAGTTCCAAGACATTCGTTTTATTTCAAGTACACTTCATTATTGTACTCACAGGTTGAAAAGTAAAATGAATGAATCATCTGATATGTGAAGTGATTACTATATGAGTTTTGTAACCATTTTAAACCAAACACCTAGTGCAGTGTACATAGTGTATTCATAAAAAAATGTGTGCACTGCACTGCGTATACCAAATATTTTTTGCACTGTTATATGCTAGAAGCAACTAGACTTTACAATCGTTTTATTCAGTGCACTCAGTGTACTCAGTGCATTCTTTACAGTTAACATTGTACACTATTTGCTCACATCAAGTCAGTTCAAACACCCAAAGTGTAGGAAAGAAAGAAAACAGTGAACTCATTTTGCTATCAGGTGACCGAGTATTGTACAGTAACTGTCTCTTGTGGTGTGGTACTCTTTTTTGCTGTACACTTGTTCGAATTATTGCAATGACTAGAGTACACTGAATTACTGTACACGTTTAGTGAGAGCAAATGAATGCATTCATGCAGACCTCTAGTTTTAACTGAAAATTCTATGGGCGTAAAGGCTGAATTATGCTAATTCTTTGGGTGGTGGGAAACTTAGTGACATTATCGAAGAAGACGTCCATGAACTGTCTGCCGATGTTAATTTAAGTGAGGAAGAATTAGTGCTATTAGCAAATGATGACCCGAATTCTGAAAATGACTCGGATATAGAATGTTCAGTGGATGGTACCGAATCAGCAAAAAAAAACAAAAACAAACGTAAACCAAGGATTGAATTTGGCGGCTAATTTGGAGAATTACTTTGAAGGTATTAATCCCTCTAAACGCTCCAACAATTTTAAAAGTCATTTGCAACGCCCCCTGTGGGTTAGGGGACAGAATATACCCACGGTAGGCACGCCTGTCGTAAAAGGCGACTAAAATGCCAACCCGTCGTCTTCCTTGAGATTACAGCAAAAAAAATTTAATGCAATGAACAAAATGAACAGTATTAATACCCCAGGTGGCAGGCCAGTTCAACTGGAAAATCCACACACGCAAGAGGCATGCTCTACGGATTCTGGGGAGAGCTATGTATTGCATCAACATTTAATTAACCCATTTAGGAAAAGCGAAAGGTTACAAAGATCTCCGCCTCAAAAGACTTCTCCTAAAGCGCAAAAGAATAGTCTCGCGAACCCGCATGTGTTAATTCGGGAAACGCAAACCTCGAAACTGAGTACTCTGGAAAAAGAAATTATTGTGCTCCCAAAGATGTTCGACGAAATGGAGCTGTTGTGTCAGGAGCTCAAAAGCAAAGTTAAAAACCTTGAATCAGAGAATAAAGTATCTTTGCTTCAAAACGAGTCTTCTCAAACGCAGACGGTTATTCAGTGAGCCTTCTCCGGTGGCCATCAATTTACGTGAGGAAGAATTGGTGCTATTAGCAAATGATTACACAAATTCTGAAAATGACTCCGATATAGAATGTTCAGTGGATGGTACCGAATTAGCAAATCAGCAAAAAAAAAACAATAACAAACATAAACCAGGGATTGGATTTGGCGGCTAATTTGGAGAATTACTTTGCAGGTATTGATCCCTCCATGGAAAGCTTTAACAATTTTAAAAGGCATTTGCAACGTTCTCCAGCTCCATATTTTGAAGTCCGAAAGGAATTGCAGAGAAGTGCACAGCAAGCTCTTATATCGGACTTCTTTAAAAATTAAAAAAGTTTACCTCCTTTTTACTATAATTGACTTTCGCAATAGGAGTTTTTCGAATCTTCTTTGGTTACGCAGAGAATAATTCCATAACAAGTAGACACAGGTGATAGTCTATTTGTGTTTCATGTCCATCACTACAGTTTGTGAAAAGATGCCTCTGTTGCTTGATGAACAGTGTGTTAAGAACGACCAAACCGTGTGCTTTACATGTCTTGATCGTTTGAATTTGTCGTTCCAAAGCCTTTACCTCCATGACAGTCTTCATAATATAAGTTTGATTTTCCTACATGGCCAATTAAGTCACCACCCACATCTCATCATTCGGTTTGTTTCTTTGGGGATAATGTCGTCGTCAGACAAAAATTTATATTTTTCCGCCTGCTCACATCCAATAGTGGGACGATTACACTAATAATGTTCCGCGCTTCTGTTTGCACCACTAATTTGAGAATCATCAGGCGGTCAGTTATTCTCACGATATCATCTAGCAGTTCGGCCGCAACAAAGATACCAGCTCCGGTCTGCTCGTTCACCGTTCCATAATACAACATCTTGAACGCATTTATTTTTCCGGTATTGAACCACTTCGTTTGTTCCACACATAGGATGTGTCGCTTCTATCTCCAAGCTGTTTCTTTATAACTTAATTTTGTCCATCCCCAGAATTTGTCAGGCTCTGACACAAACATTTATTTCAGTTTGCTCTGGAGTCACTCGTATGCATCGCATAGGTATTGCTTAGCGGGTACTTGTAGGTAAGTTTAATAGATGGTATTGTGTCACAGGCTCATCTCAGGTGTTGTAGTTGCCTGTACATGATTGGTTCCCATTTAGTCGCCTCTTTTGACAAGCAGGGAAGCACTGCAGTACTATTCTATCCGCTGCCGCACGGAAATACACTAGGGGAATAAATAAAATAAATATTTGGCGCAACAGCTCTTTAAGTGCCAGGGCCTAGCTTCTAACTAGGGGAATACATTTTTCTATAATCTTAATGGTTGGTTCCAGCAGTAGGCGGCGTTAACCACCCGTCCGTATTCACTGGCAACACAATGGATATACTTTTGGTCTAAGTGTGCCGAGGGCCAATCCAATACCAATCATATGTTGGTGACATTTTCTGCTTCAAACAACGTCGAGCTGTTGTGATCAAATAGGACAGAACAAATTTTCTCCGGAATAACGCTGACTACAGCTTCACTTGTAATAATCTACTGAACTCGGCAATAATGACGCATGGGTTTTCCTAATAGGGCAAAACCAGGGGGGAAATTTAGGAAATTAAGTTCCGACAAGAATTCTTCTTGGCGGAGCCCGTTTTAATTTCGGTCCGTCGAAGTGTCCTTCTTCCACTTTGACGCATTTGCTGGGCTAGAGTACAATTTCCCCGTTATCGGATATGACTCATATTTCACCTTGGAATATAAAGACTGCGCTGAAGCAAGTACCAGATGGGAATTGCTATTGTGGAAGCAACATAACCACTTCATATGGAGCAAAAAAATTCGAGTACAAACTGTATCTTGAAACAAAAAAAAAAAAAAAAATGTAGCACACCCATGAAATGTGATAACGCCCACATTCGTTGCCACTGTATTTACTTAAATTTTTTTTATTATATAATTTATTGATGTCGATGGACATTACCTTCCTTGATGCGCTTCTTTCTGCCGAGTGTGCCAATTTTATCCCAAAAACTTTCCTCCTTTTCACCGCTTTTAATGGCATTTGGAGTACGAGGGGATTTTGGTCGTGGAATTGTCGACATCTTCTTATTCTTAATCTCACGTCACTACGATTATTATGACTTTTTGTTTATAATTTGTGATGATGTCATAAACTGGGCTGGCGCCATAGATAAAAAATATTAGAGATTACAGATGCTTATGCAAAATATCTCACACAACAAGACTTGATTTGTGCGAGTAGGACAACTCATGTGTTTTCAAATGCGTTCCCATAAACAAAATAGAGAAATAGAGAGAAATATTTTTATTAAAAGGAAATCCGGCGGAATCTTAACTTACCACATCGTATTCTACCATGATTAGAGAGTAACTCACCACACATATATCAGATATCGTTGAGAATGAAAGATGTAATATAACTGCGTGTTTCACTTACGGATCCCTCGCAGGCCCCTGAGGGGTCCGCTGATCTATTTAATTTTCTAGCTTTTAGATACCAAACTAACATTTCATGAACACATTTCCAGAACATTGCAGAAAGTGAATTTTTTTTTTTTTTTTTTTTTATAATTTGCACGTGTTAAAGGGGATATGAATACCCTTATACTAATTTTTAGAACACGTGCGTTTTGCGGAAAGGGGAAGAGACAGAGAGAAAGACAGAGTGGTGTAGTTTGAAACTCAGGTGGTATTAAGTTTCTGTAAACTCCAAGGGTGGCTGTCCAGATAACTGGGGAGTATTTTGTTTGTTTTTTCGCTATTGTTGTCGTTGCTTATGATTCACAGTATTTTTTTTTTCCGTCCTCCTGATGTCATCATCACAATCAAGTTGCATTTTAGCCATATGACCACCCTACTGCCAGTGTTATGCCCTCACTGGGCTTGCCTTCGGGCTTGCCTTCATTTGTACAGAACACCAGAGTCCCAGTACATAAAATTCTATCCCAATGAGGTCCTATACAACAGGGCTAACCTAATAAGAGTGGATAATTTCGTTATCAAGCTGATTCGAAGGCACATTGCAAGAGCAATGAGCTCGACGAACAACCTGATCTTCGGGGCTTATTACCCCAATTACGAGTATCACGAGAGAGTGCGCCTTAACGGCTTTGTTCCCCCAGAGGCGTTCCTCCATTTCGATAAGAAAGGTCTGATCCAGGACAGATTGGCGGTACCGCTAATCTTCCACGTTGCTCGGACAGTTGTGGATAGGCGACTCAACTACGACAGAGACGTTGCACACGGCAGTGTGGAGCGTCTCCGGTTTAGTAGGGCGGTATCGGGTCGCGATATTTATGACGTACAACGTCAGTACGGTCGTTTCTGGTGGCTAACCGAAAGAGAGGAAACTCCTTCGTCGTTTCCTCCTGATCCAGGGTAGCCTGTTGCATGTTTGAGGTTGGCTGTTCTTGTCCATGGCCGACTTACATAGTTTTAAGGTTTAGGTAGTTTAGGTACATTGTATATAGGTTAAAAAAAAAAAAAAAAAAAAAAATCAGCACTTGGATAGAAAAAAAAAAAAAAAAAAAAAAAAAACAGCACTTGATAAAAAAAAAAAAAAAAAAAAAAAAAAAAAAAAAAAAAAAAAAAAAAACAAAAGTACGTATATAATTACGTAAGCTAGAGTAAGATAGATTAAGGTAGAATAAGATATTTTAAGGTTTATTTTAAGGTAGAGTTTAGTTAAGTTAAGTTTTATATATAAGATCAATTAAAAAAAAAAAAAGTTCATGTACTAAGTTTTTGGTGTAATTTTCTTAGTAACAATTAAAATTAAAAAATAAATAAATAAATAAAAAGTTCGTTACGTCGAAAGACATAGTTTTAAGTGTTAGGTTTAGCTTAGAGAGCCCGCATAGGGCCAGTAAGTTAGAATAAGAATAGTTAAGTTAGTTAAGCTAGTTTTAAGCGTTTTGTCTAGCATGTAAGTTAATAAATGAATTAATAAAAATGCACTAAAAACGAAAACGAAACGTTATGCCCTCACTCAGTCGTTCACAGACTTTCAGAGTGAGTACACGTGTTTCGGCTTCTCATTTAAAATCGGGTTGATTTGAAGTGCAGTATTAGACAGTGTTATTTCAAGTGGCGAATTAGCCTAGAGGTGGTGGTGGTGAACCGGCAACCCAGGGACCTCGGTTCAATCCCGGACTGGGAAATATTAAATTGTGGACTTTTTTTTTCATTTAACAAAAATAAGTGAAAACCAAATAAACAGAAACAAATATCAGGCGATGGAGAGTGAGCGGTCCGCGCTCCCATTAGCGGGACCAGCTGGTGGGGTGACAGCATCATCCGATGCAATGCAGGCAGGCCACTCAGCAACAGTGGCAACCGCAAGTAAGGGGAAAAGGAGAAGGAAGTTAAAACCTTCTCCCAACCTTGTAAAGCGTCCCTCCACATCAGCTCCAACTGAACAGCTGCCCGGTGGAGTGAGTGAAGGGGCGCCGTGCACAACAACGACAGTAGCAGCAGAAAAAAAACGACAGAGGTCCGATGACTCTGTCGAGTTAGCGTACGTCTCCGACGGTGGGGAAGGCCACTACGTTGGAGATGAGAAAAATAGCTTCGGAGTACTGGCGTCCTCCGAATCAGATGACGAGGATGAAGAGGTCGAGAGTCTGACTAGCAGCATCAGGCAGCTCGAACAGAGGGTGCGTGCCATAAAGGCCAAACAAATGGCCAGGCGAGAGAGGGAGCGGCAGCTAGAGCTACAGCGCGCTCAACAACAACAACTACTACAGCAGCAGCCGCCAGAAAACCAGCGGCAACCAGCAATACAGCCGCAAATGCTGCAGCCGAAGCAGCAGCAACAACAACAGCTGAAAAAACAGCAGCAACTACTACAGCAGCAGAAAACGCTGCAAGAATCTCAACTGCAACCGCAACAGCAGCAGCAGCAGCAGCAGAAACAACAGCAGCAGAAACAACAGCAGCAGCAGAAACAACAGCAGCAGAAACAACAGCAACAGCAACCGCAGCAGAACCAACAGCAACCGAAGACGACGGCAAAAGCGAGGGTACCGCCAATAAATACCTACAAGGTGGAGTTGAAGGATACCATCGAACTATGTAAGTCGGCCATAGGCAAAAATTTTAATATTAAAAGATTAAATGAAAATAGGCATGCTATCCACTGTAATACAGTGGAAGATTATAAAAAAATTAAGCAGTTACTTAGGGACACGACGACGGAGTTCTTCTACTTCACCCCGAAGGGGGAAAAGCGACAAACAATGCTGCTGAGGGGGATAGACCCGTCTACTGATCCGGAGACGCTCCTTGCGCTGCTTAAAGAGAAAGAGTGCAACGAGCTCGAATTCGTAGGGGTCAAGCCATTCACCACAGCTAAGGCAAAAAGGGAGAAGCGGAAGCTGCCGTTCTTCCTAGTTCAGCTTTCACCCAATAGCAAGCTGGATGGTCTAAGGAGTATTAAAGTCCTAGACTACCAGGTTGTCGCCTGGGAAAAATTAAGAAGGAGCGAAAACATTTTACAATGTGTTCGCTGCCAAAGGTTCGGTCACGCCGCGTCGAACTGCGAAATGCAGCCTCGATGTGTTAAGTGTGGAAAGAACCACAAAGCAGAGGAATGCACTCTAGGTAAGGATGGAGTTGCAGATAAGAGCCAGCTCTCGTGTGCTTTATGCAGGAACTCGGGACACACCGCAAACTATCGGGGTTGTCCTAAGTTCCAGTACATTAAGAAAGTAAATTTAGTTCGCCAGGAGAAGGTCGTAGTGAAACGTCCACCTGCTCCAATTCAAACACCATCCGTGACTCCCCAAGTGACCTACGCCCAAATGGCGGCAGGTCGGGGAAACGCGGAACAGAAAAGACCGAAGGTTACTTCTCAGGCCCCAGCGCCTAGAGCACCGGAGGCTCAAACTGACTTGCTTACCATCTTGCTCTCTATCCAAGGGCAGATGGAGCAGCTTCAACGTCAGGTACAGGAGCAGGCGAAGCGGGTGGACCAGATCTACGCACTTCTGCCGGGCTTAACGCACCTTCAGTCGTAATGGGTACGAACATGGAGGAGCAATCCTTGAAGATCCTTGCGGTGAATGTGAATTCACTGATTAGGATCGAGCGAAGAGCCGTATTGTTTAAGTTGCTTGAAGACCAAACCCCTGATGTGCTTATGGTTAGCGAAACAAAGCTATCCCAGAAGCACAAATTGGGGCACAATAAATACAATATTGTCAGAAGAGACCGACCCAACTCCACACAAGGAGGAGGTGTTGCGATCTTCATACGCAAACAACTGCAATTTAAAGTTATGTACAGCGGTGAAGTGCGAAGGTTCCAGGAGCTGGAAGCATGTATCGTGTGCATCCCTCTCCGTAGTGGAAAGAGGATGTACTTGGTCGCACTCTATGCACCTGAAGCTACTCAATCTACTTTATTTATTTCAGAGCTCGAGACACTTTTTCGATTCCTAAGGCTGGAGTCGGAGGAGAATTATTTCATCATGGCCGGAGATCTCAATGCCAAACATAGAGATTGGGGAAATAACACACCAAATCCTAGAGGGAACCTACTATTCAATTGGTGGGGTCGGCACAGTGTCGAGTATAAACTCGATTTGAAAGCTACAGATAGTCCGTCGTTTCCTAGAAGCGGCTCCTATCTGGATCTTATGCTGTTCGACGTACGGTTACAACTGACCGACATGGACCGACAAACTATAAACTGCCTGCACACTTTTGTGTATGACAGTGACCATTGCGGACTCAGTGCCGTAATAACGATTCCCAACGAAATTGCGGAGTTGGAGGAGTTTGTCCAAACGTACTCCTACAATTATAGTAGGACGCGTTGGACTCGCTTCTCAAGAACTTTGACAAGAGCACTCTCCTCGAATTCGCTCTACCCACCGTCCAATAGGAATCTGTCAAACGAGGAGATTGACTGGTGCCTAAAACAAATGGACGAGACAATTAAACGAACTATGGACAATACGATACCTCGGTATCAACATACTGACAACGCAGACATATTCCGCAATGCAACAATTGACGCACTACACCAACACAAAAGTAGACTGCTGTCGAGACTAAAAACCTTGTACAGACAGTTTACTGACAGACAGAACTCGGAGGTTAGGACACTGAAGTCTTTGATTAAAAACCTCCAAAAATTAATTAGAGAAAATTACAGACTTTCTGTAAATTTGCATTGGAACAACAAAATTCGGGCTGTAAAATCCAACAACCCGAGTATGTTCCCGCAAATAAATAAAATATTTCGGAGGAATAATCAAAACGACCTTCCGTGTCTTAAGATCCCCCGAACGACGAACAATGGACGAATACTTATAACAGCAGGTATAGATCCAGATAACGCAGTAGAGGATGACAACTTCTTTGTGATCGAAGATCCGCAGGAGAAGGTAGAGGCTATAGGAGCGACTTTCCAGGAAGTGTACAAGGTGAATGATACCATTTGCCCGAACCACGACCTGGAAAATCGCGTCCTTGTGCAGAACTTCTACCTTCGAAATGATATAGAGCACTGGCGATCCGAGAACATAGGTTTTACCGAGTTCAATGACGATAACATGGCAAATAATGTCATCGCCGATGAAAGGGTACATCCCCCGTACATATCGAAGGTGGAGCTCCAAGCGATCTTCGACTCATTGAGGAGGAAGAAATCTGTAGGAATCGATGGAGTGTCGAACATTGTGCTTCGACATCTCCCTCTAGAAGCGGTGGACATTTACACCACTCTGTTTAACAATGCACTGAATAATGCACATTATCCAGTGCATTGGAAAACAGCAGTGATACAACCCATCCCCAAACGGGGTAAGGACACTTCCAATCCGGCAAATCTCCGGTCGATAAGTCTCCTTCCGAACATCAGCAAGGTATTCGAGAAAGTGATCAATAGAGCCCTGCTTAAGTGGACTGAGAACAGTAATATAATTCCGGATAACCAATTCGGTTTTAAGGCGGGGCATGATACAATACATGCCGCGTCTAAACTGGTATCGGATATCCAATGGAACAAAAGCAAGAACCAATGCACGGGTGCCTGCCTGATTGACTTGGAGAAGGCCTTCGATACCGTATGGTTAGAGGGACTCTTCTACAAGCTGAGCAGGCTGGGCATAAGCAAACCACTGCTGTACATACTTTATAACATGCTCACCAGTAGACAGTTCATCGTCAAAAATGGCAATGTGACTTCTGCTGGAACATTTCTAATTAAAAACGGTCTGCAACAAGGTGCGGTTAATTCACCGATCCTTTTCAACATTTACACGAGCGATCTCATAGGATCACTTCACCATGCCATAGCGTACGCGGACGACTTGATCGCGTACAGATCAGGACCAAAAATCGAGGTCATTGCAATTCTCTTGCAACGTGACTTCGATAAGATTCAGCGATATTGCGATGACTGGAAGTTGAAGATCAACTTCCAGAAATCGGAAACCATTCTTTTTAGGACGCCGTTGTCTGGGGCCTCTAGGGATACCAGAAAGAATTGGCGAAAGTTCTCAATCGTGGGACCGCACGGACAGCCACTTGCGAGTCGAAGTGTAGTCAGATACCTGGGGCTCTGGTTAGACCAATATCTATATTTTAACAAACATATAGATGCTGCTCTGGCCAGAGCCAAAGGTGCTTTTGCCCTTACAAAGAGACTTTTTTATAGCAAGCAACTCGATGCAAGGGTAAAGGTAATCTGCTACATGGCCCTCATTAGGCCTATGCTCGTATATGGATGCCCCGTGTGGTTCAACGTGGTAGCAAGCTGGTTGGAAAAGATTCGGGTGTTTGAGAGGGCTTGCCTTCGGGCTTGCCTTCATTTGTACAGAACACCAGAGTCCCAGTACATAAAATTCTATCCCAATGAGGTCCTATACAACAGGGCTAACCTAATAAGAGTGGATAATTTCGTTATCAAGCTGATTCGAAGGCACATTGCAAGAGCAATGAGCTCGACGAACAACCTGATCTTCGGGGCTTATTACCCCAATTACGAGTATCACGAGAGAGTGCGCCTTAACGGCTTTGTTCCCCCAGAGGCGTTCCTCCATTTCGATAAGAAAGGTCTGATCCAGGACAGATTGGCGGTACCGCTAATCTTCCACGTTGCTCGGACAGTTGTGGATAGGCGACTCAACTACGACAGAGACGTTGCACACGGCAGTGTGGAGCGTCTCCGGTTTAGTAGGGCGGTATCGGGTCGCGATATTTATGACGTACAACGTCAGTACGGTCGTTTCTGGTGGCTAACCGAAAGAGAGGAAACTCCTTCGTCGTTTCCTCCTGATCCAGGGTAGCCTGTTGCATGTTTGAGGTTGGCTGTTCTTGTCCATGGCCGACTTACATAGTTTTAAGGTTTAGGTAGTTTAGGTACATTGTATATAGGTTAAAAAAAAAAAAAAAAAAAAAAATCAGCACTTGGATAGAAAAAAAAAAAAAAAAAAAAAAAAAAACAGCACTTGATAAAAAAAAAAAAAAAAAAAAAATTAAAAAACAAAAAAAAAGTACGTATATAATTACGTAAGCTAGAGTAAGATAGATTAAGGTAGAATAAGATATTTTAAGGTTTATTTTAAGGTAGAGTTTAGTTAAGTTAAGTTTTATATATAAGATCAATTAAAAAAAAAAAAAAGTTCATGTACTAAGTTTTTGGTGTAATTTTCTTAGTAACAATTAAAATTAAAAAATAAATAAATAAATAAAAAGTTCGTTACGTCGAAAGACATAGTTTTAAGTGTTAGGTTTAGCTTAGAGAGCCCGCATAGGGCCAGTAAGTTAGAATAAGAATAGTTAAGTTAGTTAAGCTAGTTTTAAGCGTTTTGTCTAGCATGTAAGTTAATAAATGAATTAATAAAAATGCACTAAAAACGAACGAAACGTTATGCCCTCACAGTAGAGTTGACTTAGCCTTAGCAAGTGATCGACTTTTTTATTTATTTCATGCGAAATAAATAGATGATTCTTGACATCAGGATTCGAACCGTGAATCGAAAGTGTGACAAGCGATGATGTTACCACTACACCACGGCCACCCTCAAATATATATCTACAAGGTTGCTATATCATTTCATAAACAGAAAATCTGCCCTATTAAACGAAAATAAACATATTAGCTTTGTTCAGTGACTATATACTGCACAGTCCAGCACAAACAAATAACAGGATTTTGCGTTCAATGAGAAAATATCTCGCCCAAGTGTTCTTCTTTTTGTTTAATGACTCTGTACCGCACAGTCCAGAGCACATGATTTTCTGCACCTACTCTTGAGGTAGAAGACATTTGTGAGAAGTGTCAAAATCAGATGTTTCGTGTGGCAAGGTTATAATTTTCTGTTCTAATCTGACAGTTTTCACAAACTTGCAAAGCTATTATATACAAAGAAATCTTCTAAGCGTTACTCTTGTATGGATGTCCGGTATGGATAAATTGTGCACAGTGTCAAATTAAAAAAACTACAAGTATCACAAAAGAAAGTGCTTAAAATGATGCTCAACCTTTCATGGCGCCATTTTACTTTGGACCTTAATTTTATTATATAATTTGCGCGCGGCAAAGGATATGAATACCCTTTCAGGGCACGGGCGTTTGTAGAACGTGAGAGAGAGAGAGAGAGAAAGAAAGATTGGTGTACTGGGTTTGAAACTTAGGTGGTATTAAGTTTCAGTAAACTCCAAGGGCGGCGTCCAGATAACTGAGGAGCACTTTATTTTTGTTGCTATTGTCGTTGCTTATGATTCCCATATGACCACCTCACTGCCAGTGTTATGCCTTCGCAGTAGAGTTGACATGAGCTTCGCAATCGATCCACTTTTTTATTTATTTCATGTGTAATATGTAAATAGATGTTTCTTGACATCAGGATTTGAACTGTGAACCAGCAACGTGACAAGCGATGATATTGCCACTATACCACGGCCACCCGTAAAAATAAAAATAATAAAAGAGCAAATGTTGAATTGAAATCTGAAAGAATCAAAAAATTTACGGTGAAGTTTAAAAATAAATGTATTTTTGCTGACAATTTATTTACTTAAGCTTATTCACGAGTATTAAGATAATATGTGATTATTGTTAATACGTACCTAATTTATGTATATTTATTCGATTTATTAATTTTTTTTATTTTTGATTTATATAGTTGCTTACTTATCTATTTATCTATTTATTTATTTAGTTATTTATTTATTTATTTTGTTCAGTTATTCATATAAATATGTTATATGAATTTGTTTTTCTTTATACTTTTCATTTGCCTTTATTTTTTTTCGTACACTTTAACTGGAGGTTTTTTGTCGTTTCAAAATAAAAATCAAGCATCTAAATGTAATCACTACTTAAATAATAAAATAATGTTTCAGTAGAAAGGTATATATAAGATCATATCTCAAAATGTGTGGTAACAAATTCTTTGTAAAATATAATTATACGAAATAAAGATCTAACTACTTTTTCTTAATTTTCCAGTTGAGGAATCGGAGAATTTTTCGAATTTTCTGAGACTAACATTATTTGGATCTTAAGAATCTAGTGAGTTGTATTTTAATGTTTAAAAATGGATAATAGATTTTATTGGTGGAACAAATGGTTACACATACAATTAATTCAGAAACAGTTTTATTTTCTACTTTATTTTGCAATTACTTTAATACAAAATAGTTACAAAAAATGTACAACAGAATATACTTTTATTTTAATTTGTTGGAGAAAAAAATTAACAAGAGAATCAGAGCGTGAACATATGTTTTTGACAGATAATTTACTCCTAACAAGAGGATGACTCCAGCTAACGTGGGACTTAGTAGAGGAACGGCTATCCGTGAAGCTACAGAAAACATCGGTAGTAATACCAGTATCTGAAAGGCGAGAGTTGGGAAACCTATACACCATCAAGAAATCAGCTAAGAAAGATAAGATAAGATAAGATGGATGGACGAACTAGCAGAAAAGGTGGAAACTGCTGCGTCACTCGGAGACTTCAGTTCGTTCTACCTAGAGAATAACAAGGAAGCTTTATGGAAAGTTCACTGGAAGTGATAAACCTATCAAAGACAAGACTGGTAGGATACTTACAAGCCATGAACAGCAAATAGCTAGGTGGGCCGAGCATTTCGAATTAGTTCTCAACAACCCACTCTGACTGTCAAATCAGTTTTACGATTTTACGAGCAAGATATGCCAAATTTCCTTTGTGGTATATGTACCAGCCCTACGACTACAGCTGAGGTAGTCGATGCCATCAAAAGCTTAAAAAACGACAAAGCACCTGAAAATGACAACATACATGCGATGGAATGAAGGAATTCTACTTAAACTTCTAAAGAAAGGTGATATTGCGGGCTGCAACATTTTTCGAGGAATTACACTGTTACCTATTCCTAGCCAAATGTTCACCAAAATTTTGCTTGTCAGAATATCGGCTGCCATGGAAGGGACGTTGCGAGAAAATCAATACGGCTTCAAAAGGAATCGATCCTGCGTAAAACTTATTAACACAGTTAGAATCATATTCGCAGTGTAATGAGTTCAGATCATCTGTCTATGCGGCTTTCATTGACTTTAAATACTTTGACAGTCTCAACAGGACATTTTTGTGGAATGTTCTGTTGCGGAGAGACATTACAGAAAAAATCGTTAACCTTATTAAAGCAATGTACACCAACTTCAGATGCTGCGTGCTGTATAAAGGTAGACTGTCAAGGTTTTTTGAAGTCAAGACTGGTGTGTGACAAAAATGCATTCTCTCCCCCTTGCTATTCATACTGGCTTTGGATGAAGTGATGCGAGCAGTTCTAAAAGGTAGACAGGGCATCCAATGGAGTGTATTTGAACAGCTGGGAGATCTGGAATACGCCTACGACGTATGCCTTTTTAGCAGCAGACTTAGTGATCTTCAGACTAAACTATGTCCTCTAAATAGGCATGCCTTCAACGTTGGGTTAGAGATAAGCATCCCAAAAACTAGAGTTATGAGTAGCGGATATGGAGTTGTTGCAGCCCCTGATTTTATGTTAGGCAATGAAAGCATCGAGTGCGTAACATGTTTTACATACCTAGTTAGTATTGTAACAAATACCAGTGGAGCAGACCAAGACGTCAAGTCACGTATTTCTAAGGCCAAACTCGTGTTTAGCCAACTAAGGAACGTATGGAAGTCCATCCATATTTCTTTAAATACTAAGCTACGTATTTTCAACTCCAATGTTAAATCGGTACTGTACTACGGATGTGAAACGTAGAAACAATCAATTAAAATCGAATGCCTAATTGATGTATTTATTAACAAGTGCCTTCGTCAAATACTTAAAATCTGTTGGCCAGATAGGATATCTAATCTGGAACTTTGGAACCGCACAGCCCTAAAGTGAGCCGCCACCGAAATCAAAAAACGCAAATGGTCCTGGATGGGACATACACTACGGCAACCAAATAATTACATCGCGAGACAGTCTCTTCGTTGGAACCCGCAAGGTAGCCGACGCCCTAGAGCTCCAGCTAAAACGTGACGAAGGACAGTTGAGGAAGAACTTCTACGTGTGTAGTATACATGGAACGCCATCTCAAGAGAAGCACCAATAACATAAGGAGGAAAGGATGACAAGAAGAAGAAGTAGAATTTACTCCTCAGTGGAGAATTCCTGTTCCACTTAACAAAGGTTAGGTTAGGTTTGATGGGTTGACGAACAATATAGATCCATTGTGATGCCCATTGCCAACAACTTAACAAATATTCTCTGCTGAGGAATCAGAGGAAAAATGTGAGAGGATCCTTTAATGGACACATCTAATGACTTCATTAGCTATTTTAAAGGGCTCCATTACAAATCAATAAGGGGACAAAATACGGTGCTTTTCAAAATTATAAGGCCACCCAAATCAAAATAGCATGTTAGTCCTGGCATTGATAGACGAACGAGAAATAGGCCTCCTCGCTGAAGAAGGTTTTGTTAGAAAAACCGGCGTCAACTTGTTGTGACAGATAATAAAGAACTGTTATTTTTGTAGTACGATGCACGGTGCAGTGGGTAGTGTGTTTGCTTTTTGTTTGTGACCCGAACTGTGCAGGTTCGATCCCGGACGGGGGACAGCGATCACAGCCACCCGAACATAAAAGAGAAACGAATAAAATCTAAGTTTCTCCAACCACTACACCAAAAAGGAGTTTCTGCCTGGTAGTACAATGGACACAGCAAAATGGAGTCTGAGTGCTTCGGGATTTAGAAATTTTCTTTAAAAAAAAAAAAAAGATGCAACCAGTGAGCACTGATTGCTTGTCACTATGGATGACAGATGGATTTGACAGATGGCATATGGCAATGTTGTGAAATCCTAACCTCGAAATGAATAACCCTTGATTTTTATTGGCCTGAATGAACGAATTACTATTGTTCGATTCGTAAACCGTAATAGTAAGGAGGTACGTTATACTTCGCTAATACTAATATGGCCCTTAGTACTTCCCTCTTCATAATTGTATTACAATTGCACACCACATTGCACGTATTACTTACATGTTGACTAAACACAAGTTGTGACTTGTCAATAAAGAAGGTAGTTCGCCGAATACCCATTTCTTTGCATACATTTTCTCGATTTAATTCGCCTTTCGTCATCTTTCAAGGCAATCTATTTTTACATCTGCCAGCGACAAAAGAATTTCATTGTAGTTTTAAAATACTTGACTGTGGATTTCCAAAAATAGCCACTCACTTAATTATTGATAAAAAATACGCTATTGTGTCCGACACCTTTGGACAATAGTCGCTTTTTCAGTAATATGGGTTCATTCCAGAGTTGAGTTTAGTAGAGCACTTGTCTTACACCTTTTCTGATATACATAGCAGTGTACATTCTCCGTCGTCATCCACGCAGAGGAGTTTTTCTGGTAGACTGGACATGGTTCTGGATAATACGTATCTATGCCCGCTATCATTGGTGAATATCGATTTTGAATTCCTGTGTTGTCTCCAAGATCTGCCTAAATGTAAATATGCGATTTTCTTGGCCTAAAACTTCACTGTGGATTAATCAGGTTGTTGACGGCAGAGGCGTTCACAAAATAATGCAAACACGACCTTATGAGCGTTCAAATGGTTTCATTTTTTGACCCGAGACTCATTGAATTAGTCTACCTTTTTGATAACAAATCTACATCGAAATGTGTAGATGCCGCCTCTCTGATCTATAGCAGTCATCTTAATAGATGCAAGTATCTCATCCTTATTTCCCCGGTCCATTCCCATACCAGTTTTTGGATGGCATTTATTTCTGCTAAAGCACATCGTTCAAGTTGTTTTTCCTTAGGAGCTTGAAAACCTGTATTGGGTCGAGGGATTGGAGATCTTTCTTTTCTATCTGGTACATTCCGAGATAACTGCCTCTGCTCCAAGATAGTGCCCCACAGTTCCTGAGAATGTGATCTGTTTATTCGCAGAAACTGCATGTTCCGTTGCCTAGAAACCAACTAACCTAACTTTCGGAGGTCTTCACGGAGTATTCAGTGTCCCGTAAGGAAGCTTGCAAGTATTCGCAGCTTAATTTTACTTTAATTGATGCAGTCCTTAGATCTCCTCTACTATTGTATTATAGTTTCCTAGGAGTGTCTTTGCTTGTCTTTGTTTTGAGAGTTTCCTAAAGAATTTAACACTTTTGGATTCCTCCTCTTTTCGTAGTTTTTCTCGAATAATATGTTCACCTATCCGGCAGAAGGATTCTGGTCCTACAAATGTGCTTGATGTCCCATCCCTAGCTAGCCTATCGGTGTTTGAGTTCTCAGCTTTGATGGCAGCTTTGCTGTCTGACATGATTGCTATGTCTCTCTTGTGATAATATCTGCTGAGGTTAAGTTAGTCACACCTTTCTAATGCGTGGATTTCCGCAAGACCAACAGCAAACATCAGATCCGAGTGCTTGCTTCTTGGCCCGAACAATCGTGCACCAGTTCTCTCAGCTATTCTCGATCTGACAGTATACCATTTTATGGCGTTGCTGTTGATGACATACGTTTCGGATTCGCTGGTCCATTTTCTCTTTGTGTTCAGTTTCGCAGTGAAGTTTTGGACGAAGCATTACTTCTCTACCATATCATCCCTGGGACTGCATTACCGAGTCTTCTACCTGTTAGTCTTCTGCAAGCCATGAGTACACGTGTGGCTTTTCTCACTACTTCTTCTTCGTGCAGAATAATACCTAAGTACTTTTCCTCAATGTCAATTCCAGCCAGTCGTATACGTCTTAGATGAGGTAGAAGCCTTTTCTAGAAAAGGATATCATGGGGTTCTTGGCTGAATTGATGTTTAGGCCCACCAGAAGACATCATCCTCTTGTTATTTTCAGTCCTCTCGGTACTATGTCGCAGTCTCCTCGAACTTGTTTCCAGCTATTATCACGTGTCGTCAGCGAATCCAATACAACCATTTATTAGCCTATCGAGGACTGACAGGACTCCTCCTTGGGGACAGTCTTGTGATGGACTAACTGTAATAGTATTTTGTCTCACCATTGTTCCGGCAGTTCTTGTGCCAGAATACAATTTACCCCCTTCTGTGTCATCTAAACACCTGCACTGCCAATAAAAACAAACCGATCAGTATGTAAAAAGTTTGTGTTTTATTTACATTCAATTAGAAACAAACAAAAATAATTAAATTAAATCACAAGGTATCATTTGTATGCATTCAAATTTGAAAATAGTTTGCGAATCATTCACTTACAAATAAAATCTTGCCTAACACAACAGGAAAGTACTGAAATTTATTTGATAGAAAAATATCTATAAACTTACTATAAAATAGCTTTCATAACAAATGCTAATAACTTGAAGGGAAGGCTGACATATGACTCTTATTGTTGTTGGTCTACATTTACCTATCATAAAAATAGACAAATTAAACATTCAACTTGATAGGTGAATGTACCTTTGACGACGGTATTCTTTTTTGACTGATGGCCTGTAACTGTAAAATATTCAAATTATCAGACCGTTAATGTTAAAAAAAAAGATCGTACATAAATGCGAATTATTTGATCTCATATAACTTTGTCATGCGAATTCTCAGTGTATCAAGAAGAGATGCTTAACTACAGCAAAATTAATAACAAACGAATATAACAGAAATACACTTGATACTGAACAGGCACGTTGCCACCTGTAAACTATCACGAGTATACTTTTTTTTTATACAAATACTCGAACAAAAACACCTTGCAATACTCATGACTTTTTCTCTCAACCCCGTTAAGATGACCTCTTCCAAGGGGAGTACTATTGAAAACCGATATTTACTAGCTATGGTGAACGAGGCAGGTGATAACCAATGCTTCAGTCATGAGACTGTGCCACTATAAAAGGAGGAATAGCAAGAGTATAATTGATGTCTAGGAAATATGTTATGGTTTAACAGAGAAAGAACTGCTATCAACGTGGTTGTTAAGTGGTAGTTGTAGTCATTTATGGAACGGTGATAGCTGCACAAAATAAAACACTTCAACAGAGTAACTGGGTGCCTTATTCCTAATAGTGCTAAACTATGTCACACCGAAAATAAACACTGACACCCCATACTTTCCTGCCAACTGACCAACATCTTCAGGGATTGTAAATGTCTAGGATACAACCCGATGCAATGGTAGAAGTAAAAGTTTGTGCTCAAACCAGGGAAAGATTTATCCACATCGTGTAAAAGCAGAACAGAGAATCTGTGACAATTACGTCAGAGTACTAAGTCCTAAGAACAACGCATACCTGATAGGAAAATCTGTATTGACGGTCAAGCAAATATCGAGGAAGCCTCAAATACATAACATTCGTTAGCATAGTTGATTTGATTCCCATATATATACATTATACACATCGCCGCCCTAATACCTATTTGTCCCATAGACCACTTTGTGGCCAAACTGCTATTGATGCAGCTATACTACTAATTCGACTTATTTGTTCCGTATACCAAATTTGTACTACGTAGAACAATTTTTGCACTAGCACTCATGTAAGCGATTTTTTAAATGTTTCATGACAAATGTTCAGCAATGTATATGGAACAAATATTAATGAAAGGACACTTTACATTATGCGTATTATTTTTGTAAATGCTTTTTGATTTAATTGATACAAAGGAGCACTGTGGAATGAGAAGCTAATTCTAACCCTTCAGAGACTCTTTGCGAAATGAAAGCTGCAATAGTGGCCGCTTGGTAGGAAATATATTAGTAGAAGCCCAAACACCTCACCCTGAGATTCTTAAACCGCATGCAGGCTACATTTAAAGGTTCTCTATATCCCATTGAAATGACTATTTTTCAAAATACAGGTTCCACAAACATCTGTTTTGTTTTTGTTTTTTTAACGATTTGTATCAGCAATTTTTATAAAAATCGTCTCCTGGATAATTTGCCCTCTGGCCTAACTGAGGAAATAAATATTAGGGTGGCGATATAGCAAAACTATTATAATAAGAACCAGATCCGAGTGGTGAATTTGATAAGTTTCTCATTAAAATTTTAATTTCACAAGTTTGTCAGGCATTCGCAAGAGGTAAAAAACATTTTGTTGTTTTTACAGGGATTCAAACCCGAACATCTCATCTAGCAGTCCACACAAAACAATTCTGGAAGAAGGCAAGAAACTCTGACGGCACTAACCCACAGATTGATCTAGCAAAACTTTAGGAACATTCCAATCAGAGGCCTTTGCTATACCTGCAGTGTAAAAGCTCGCGTTGGAGCTGGGATCGATACATCGCTGAAAACATTACGCCGATGGTTTAAGAAAAACTCCCTGGATCAGCAAAGATATGGAAATTCGTCGACAGAAGTTATATTAAGTGACTACTGGAACAAAAAAAATAATTTTTTCACTCAGCTCCCTTTCGTATGAAACATAAAAACGATTTTCCCTTAAGTTAAATTCAGCGGCAGGAAGCCTAACGAGACACATTCGACGTCTGTGTAGTTCGGATAGTCAACCACCAAACCTCTCTGATAATTTAGAGCTGAACAACAGTCGGTCTAGAGCCCAATTTATTTTGTTGACGGAACAATGAAGTCCTGTCAGCATATTGGCGTTATAAGGAATGTTCTTCGGCAACATTTATATACATTGGATCATTCCAAGGAAGAATACGTCCTTATACAAGATGGAGCTCACAAAATACCCAGAAACAGAATGGCTCAGGGTATACACAGACAGTTCGAAACTAAATCACAAAACCAACGCGGGAGCGGGCGTTCACTGCACTCTCTTCAGGGCACCAATAACACAACTTTTGACGGAGAAGTAGCCGCAGTTAATACAGCCCTGCAAGGACTAATATCGGGAATTCACCAAATAAAAAATATAGTCCTTCTGATCGATTCGAAAGCCGCCATCCAATCGATAACATCTTACGATCAACCTGCTAAAAACCTTTCGCCAGAATAAAAACCAACATAACAAAAACATTAAACACAATAGATATAGAAGAACACAAACAAATAGCTGACACCAAATGCTGGAAGCACATTGAAGAGCCAGGCAGGGCTAACTCTGACGGCCCAAAAAGAGAAGCAGTGGCGCAGTTGAGAATGGCTACTAAACATGATTGTCTACCCCACCATCTATTCAGAATCGGGATAAAACCGAATGCCAACTGCCCACTCTGCCCACAACTCCACACCTCCTCACCTGCCAGAACCTCAACCTGCAACACCAACAAGAAAACAACTTAACAGCGCTATACTGGGAAGACCGAAGGAAAATGGAGTTAAACCCAACCCTGCTGTTGGAAACAAACAAACAATATGGAGCTGCGTGTTACCCATGAAAAGCCAGCATAGATTACTTAAACTCAATGAATTTGGAAGTCCTACCAATTGAAAGACGCTGAGCATACCTTAAATCACATGTCTACAGTCGGAGAAACAATATCGAATAAAACATCGAAGTGATTGTGAGATGCATTCACAGCAAGCAAAAACGAATAAAGAAGATACTTGAATCTAAAGGAGGTAGCTTCTTCTTGTAATCACAGAAATATGTAAGACCATATACTTGCATTTGAATTGCAAATAATCCGATTAGTTTGCTTTCTATTTGAGGTCAAAACTAAAATTTATAAAAATTGTTCATCGTCATAGTTGCGACAGAGATTCCGGGGTCAAACTAATACTATATCTAACGCACTTCAGACAAATAGTAATCATTGCTATATTGGAAAGCGACGAGCGAAGAGCAGCGACAAATTTACGAAACAATTAACTAAACACTGGAATACTGATTTGTTACTAATGGTGAGAGAGACGTGAAAGGATATACCGACTGATAACATATGAAAACAAGCAAAGTGTTGAATATCGATTGCCATCTCATCTGCATCGACTTCAGAAAGTCTTAAGCTATTATCAAAGCAACATTTGGTATGTCTAAAATTCACATATTGTATAGCAAAATGCTATCAAACCAACTCGTGACGTAGCTCTGTATTCTATTCTCGATAGTCGATATGAAATCTGCAACGGACAATCTCAAGCCGCATCCTAAGCTGTCCATTCACACACAGCTTTCTGGACGGCAACGGACAATGTGTTAATGTGTATCCATTCACATGCGGGGAATAATACTCATCTGATTGTCGTCCGAAAAACTGTATGTGTATAGTAAAAAATAAAGCACTTCGTACCAGAAGGAATGAAAACCGAAGGTAACACTGCTAAAGAGATGGCAGCTTATATCTAGTAGGGACAAAAATGCTGTCATTACATTTGTTGCAACCATTGCGAGGCCAAGAATTAGGCGTACCCAAAGATTGACATAACTTTTGTAGCAATTAACGTCACAATTGTTTCTTTATAAAAAAAATATTTCAAATTTGCTTACATTTCTGTCGTAGCTCTTCACAAGTTCTGTGTGAACAAAGGTTCGATTTTCAAGACACTGCAGCAGCCAGGTATTAGCCTAATGTTTGCTTATCGGTGTATAAAATTCTTCGGGGATACGGGCGACATTAAAGGCCGCCTGCGATCTGGTTCTCCTCGCGCGGTAAGAACGTCACAAAGTCATCAAAACCTTTAAGGCACAAAAAAGTCGTGACATATTTAAGTACATGAGAATGTAACACAAAAGTCAATGATTCACATATCAAGATAGACTTGAGGCTGGGGGCCTTCAAACGCCAAACTAGAAAAATACTGACTGCGGCTTTTACAAAAATTGGGTCCAATGTACAGAAAAATTCTGTTTACCCATGAGAAAATATCCACGGTGCAGAAGAGATTAAACAAATAAAGTGATAGGGTATATGCACGGCCATCTAGGGAAGTCTTCGAGCCAGTTTCAAGGGTCCGTAAAAGACAACCCCCAGAGTTAGCCATGGTGTGCGGGTCACTAGCCTGCATTTTTGCGAAAAAAAAAACATCGAAACATAGGCCAAAGTGTACCAGCAAACCATTTAAGGACCCTTTGTGAAACCTCTAACCTATACCCTCTTCCGAAAAATGGAAGGAAGCTCGCCCATAAGGCGAAATCTACCCATACCCGGCTCCAGAGAAATGTGCCCCGCTTTATTAGTACAAAGACTAATCTACCACCTTAATCCACTTGATCACAAATTGTGGACTGTCTTAAAGGACAGACACCCTAACATGGAGCTCTTAAAGCGAGCTCTGACCGAAGCTGTTGCCAATTTCTCAATTAATGAGGTGCGTATTGTGATTGATGAGTGGCCAAAACGACTAAAGACTTGTATTAAGGCGAAGAGAAGTCCTTTTAAATAAAGTTTCGATTTTTATATTCAGAATACATATCTGAATAAATGAACGTTCTTGTGTTATAGCAATAAATGTGTGTAACTGTACTATTGTCCATACTAGGTATAGCAATGCGTGCCATATTAGAAACTCTGCAACTAAAGCGGCCCTTACACGGTCAATCGATTCACATCAAGCATGGTGTATGTGAGGATTGACAATACCCCTTACTCAGTTCAATCGATTGACGTCAAATTTTCAGTTTTTGTGAGTTTTCGTGGTTCACGGATGTACGATGTGTGAAACGGACGATTGTATTGCATATATACATAGCTCTTGCACTTGCAAAAAGTGACATACATATTTTTGTAGTAAAACTTAATATTATTGCAATTATTTGTTTTAGTCGCTGTAATCTTTCCTTTTCACATCCCATAAACTCGGAAATGACCGATAAGTTTCAATTAATACTGATACAAATGCTCGGTCTTCGTCGTCTCTCAATTTTCCGCCAGCGACAGACATGTTTTCTATTTCGCTACACAACACACAATAAAGTCATGCAAAATCAAATATGTTTTGATTTTCATCAATTACACTTCACCTAATGTGTGTGACGCATACAGATACATTTTCACAAACACAGATTATAGTTTCTTGAGCTCGATAGTGTTAATTATTCTATCATTTATCATGTCTATTGGAATAAAATTTAACATAATGACTACCAGTGTTAGTTTAAACAAACGATGCCAACCTATGTCAGATCATAAAACAAATATTTGCAATCGGAAAGTATTCTCTGTGTTCTTCATCACATCCTAATTAATGTTATTTATATTATTAATGCACAGTGGCATACGAGTTCATTGTTATACGAATTCATACTTAACGACTAAAATTGATTAAATTACTCATTAAAAAGTTTCTACATCAGTTAGGAGTATAGTTTAGTTTTTAAAAAAAAACAAGAAAAGTTTCTGTTAGTCAATTGTAGAATAAGTTTATGCATAGAAAATACTTTATGAGCGAACAACATAGTATCCTTAATGTATTTAAAAATATATATTTATATATATATATGTATATATGTATATATTTTACAAATTCCTCATAGTAATAAATATGTCGCGCCGCTTTGGTGGTAAAAATGGTAGAACAAAATTGGCAATCAATGCCATATTATGCTTCTGCAAGAAATTTACATTTTAAATCTAAGATTTTTCTGGTAAACATTTCTTTTTTTTTAGAAAAAAAAAATAATTGTACAGCAAAATTGGACCGTCTCTGTAAAGAGTACATTTCATGAACTCTCTAAACAAATTTCTTTTCGTAGACAACAAACGATAAGGAATACTACCACCCTACTCAGTACGGTTTGAATCGTTTCTGTGCGCCAGCAAGGTTAATGATGGAGACTATGTTTTATGTCGAATGTACGATGAAAAATAAAAATAAATATTAATTCATAAAATACAAGCTTTCTGTTGATTGTAAAATAAATACTAAGGTTAGGTATGTTTTTTGTTTTTTTTTTTTGTAAATGTTCGATCATTGAATCGTAGAATTGGCTCAAAAAAATCACGAAATGCTGCAACTATTCCTTGTACTATGACTCTGCGTGGGGGTCTTACATCGATTCTTACTCTTCGAATGGGTCAGTGTGTTGAAACACTGATTCGTTGTCAACGCATACGATTTGAGGGTCGACTTGACGGATGGTGGTAGAGGCAGTGCCTCTATTGCGTATACACTTGTTCGACGGACAATTGTCCGACAGCAAAGTTCCTGCAATGAAAGTACTAAAGGACAAACAAAATGATTATGATGATATTAAAACTGAACAATTTGAAATGCAAACATTTACCTTTATTGCTTCGCCATATCCTTTCCATTCCATTTCTGTGGAGTGCCATTCTGGCCAATTCGCAGAACGATTCTCTTATGTTAAAATCACAAAGTGGCGAAATTTCAAAACACGACATATTGTTTCGTGAGGCATACAATTCGGCTTGTTTAGCTGCCACTTGACGTTTAAAAGCTAAATGTAGCCGGTTGCCGACGAGTACTTTTGGTATTCCGGGGGCATGCTAAAATTCAATATGAAAATGTAAAAGTGCATAGTTCAGCAGACAAGTGGGTTTTAGTCACCTCTTCGACTTCTTTTAGCCATCTGTCAATTCCATCAAAGCTCCATTTATTTGTTATGTCATAAACTAAAATAATTCCTTGGGCGCCCCTCGAATAAGATCGGATAATTGTGCAGAAACGTCCCTGGCCGGATGTGTCCCAAAGTTGTAGTTTCACTCGCTTTCCCTCAAGCAAAATTGTTGTTGTCTTATATGCTATAATGATAATAGTACATACACATAGAAGAGACAGTCGATGTTTTGTTATTTTACCGTTTCCACTACAGAATGGACTCTCTGAAGATGCATCTTCCAATCCTGAGAGGATCTCATGTTTACCCACATCGCTATCCCCAACAAGTAGAACTTTCAGCAAATAATCATAGTCCTTGGCCATCTTGATTTAATAGTTTTCTCAATTTCCTAAACAAGGACAACTAATTAGTATAATTCGAAGGCACTTTGCTTTGAAAAGTACTATAAAATGAAGTATGCAAGGTCAACAAAGACCACCACACAATATTTCTTCAGTGAAGGTGTGCCATTTGGGTGTGTTATTGTTTCAGGAGAATTCGCCTACTTACGAGGATGGGTCAATAAATCCCTGAAAATTAACACAAATTGTGTCGTCGCCTTAAATTTAATTTTTCTTTTGTCAAGAATCATCTTTCAAAAGAACGCACCCAAATTTTCAGACAGATCTGTCAAATAGTTTTGTTGTGGCAGCCATTTTATATAGACGCCTACTAGCATTTTTGTTAAAATGGAAAAAATTGAATTTCGAGTGCTCATTAAACACTATTTTTTGCGAGAAAAAACTATCACGCAAATCAAACAATAGCTTGATAAATATTATGGGGACTCTTCACCATCGATTAGAACCATTCACCACTGGTTTACTCAATTTCGGTGCGGTCGTACAAGCACAAGTGACGCCGAACGTTCTGGTTGCCCAATTGAGGTCACCACACCAGAAATGGTCGACAAAATCCATGGTTTGATAATGGCGAGTGAAAGTGCGCGAGCTTGAAGAGGCCACAGGCCTATCACATGGCACAGTGATTTCGATTTTACATAAATATTTGGACTTGAAAAAGCTTTCCCAAGATGGGTGCCGCGTTTGCTCACAATCGACAACAAACGCATTCGTTTGACAACTTCAAAGGTGTGTTTGGTAAAACGATCACCGGCGCATATTACGCAGAGCTGCTGGATCGATTCTAAGCCGATTTGAAGCAAAAACGGCCGCATTTAGCGAAGAAAAAAGTTCTTTTTCACCAGGACAACGCACCGGTGCACAAGTCCGCAGTCGCAATGGCAAAATTGCATGAGTTAGGCTACGAACTCCTCCCTCATCCAGCATATTCCCCAGATTTAGCCCCCTGCGACTATTTCTTGTTTCCAAACATGAAGAAATGGCTCGGAGGTAAGAGATTTGGGTCGAATGAAGAGGTCATCGCTGAAACAAACGCTTGTTTTGAGGGGCTCGAGAAATCGTATTATTTGGATGGCATCAACAAATTGGAGAAAAGTTGGATAAAGTGTACGAGTATAGAGCTAAAAGGAGACTATTTTGAAAAATAAAATGTTTTTATACCGAAAAGAGTGTTCCTTATTTCATTTCTCATGGACTTATTGACCCACCCTCGTACTTTAATGAAATATCGAAACATAATAACGTACAATAGTTTGACCATCGTGAGGGGATTGTCGTTGTAACTGGCAGTCGTTGAATCCGACAGCAAAAGTGATCGTTATAATCGAGGTTGTTGTATACGACATCGACTCTATATGATTAATATTAATAGCGTCCGTAAGTAAGGGGTTTTGAGGCCTTACATTTTGAGCTAAACGAATCAAACTTGATGCATACGCTTCTTGGTTCTTAAATGTAACAGTGTTTGATTGTTTTGTCAAGTGTCGGACAACTTTTTTCTACGCCAGATTTCAAAAAGTTTAATAAACTCTAGGATATTCCGTGCCAACATTGGTAATTTAGACCAACTTTACTACGGAACATAAACATAAATAAGTGACAAATCACGTGATGAAAACTAATAAAAAAAGGTATAAACAACATACAGTAAATTAAAAATACGCCTGGAGCGGATCGTATGATACTCTATCCGTCATCTTCAAACACTTTCCTAATAAAGTGGGGGTTGTGAAATTTTTTAATTAAACGCAACGAAATCTTTCTATTCAAAGTATATTTCTGCGATTTTTGATAGATTTTATCAGACAAAATGTTGTTAATAGTTATTCTTAGCATAAAGTGGGCGTGGCTGCCAAAATTTGTAAACGAAGTTCACGAATTCTGATGAGATACTCTCAATAAGACTTATCCATCAGCGTAAATAGCTTTGAAAAAACAATATGAGGTTTTTTTTAAGGAAACGCCCCAAAAAAGTGTGTGAAACTTTTTCAGAAGTGAGCGTGTCTGTGGTCGGATTGTACTGCTTCGAATACTAAAAAGCTTATAAAGGGTTTTCCAATAAGGACATAACAATTTTGTATTTAAATAAAACACAGAATAATTGAGATATCGGGCTCTAGCACGTTTGCAGCGATCGATTCTAGGCAATTTCCATCACTCTTCCACACATATCGGCCGGAACGTTGGCAATTTCGCGTTCGTTATTGTCCTTGAGCTCCTCTAACGTTGTTGGCTTGTTAGCATAAACCAACGACTTAACGACGACCCTATAAAAAGAAATCCATCGGCGTTAAATCGCATGAGGAGTTGGACATTCGACCGGACCATTTCTCGAGATTACACGATTACCGAACTTCCCCTTCAATAGATCAATTGTTTTACCAGCTGTGTGGCATTTCGCACCACCTTGTTAGAACTACATATCACTGATGTCAAGTCCATCCAATTCTGGCCAAAAATAGTCTTCCAACATGGCACTATAGCGAACTCCATTGACCGTAACATGGCGATCATTTTCATTGACGAAAAAATACACCTCCGGCATGAAATCCACACCACACGGTCACTTTTTGTGGATGCAATGGTGTCTCTTGAAGCACATGAGGGTTTGTTGCTGTCCAATAATGCTTATTTTGCTTATTGACAAAGCAAGAAGGACGAAATTCAATATCGCAAAAAATCCGGTTAGTTTTGCACAGGCGTGTTATGCCCAAAACACATCTGCAGAAAATCTGCTTGTAGTACTGCTGGCAGCTCTGGACGTGAAACAGATGTGCAGATATTTTTGGACGTACATCGCATCGAATACTGTCAATTTACGGCTACTGTCACACAAATAAAATACCCAAAGAAAAACAATTTGGTTTGCGACATTTGCATTAGTATTAAGCAATTAATATATTATTTATAGTTAAAGTACTAAATTCAAAAAAAAAAAATATTTTCATAGTTTTGTAATAACATTCAAAAGTGGGTGATACTAGGTACCTCAAACTTTAATTTTTTTTTGTGTTTTGGCATCACTGTCGATTGCAGCGATTTAGAAATAGAGATATCTTGCAGAACAGCACTGCATGCAGCATTTACATGTAACTTTGCGAATTAAAACATGTGTGTTCTAATTTCACTGCATATAGAGTTCTGCACATGTGTTTTGGGCATTATTGAGATATTTTGAATTTTTTAATTTAATTTTTGTATGTAAACGTACATTAAAGTTTTTGTTTGTTTAATTATCAAATTAAGATGAAAAGAGATTTTAAAAATAAAAAAACGATTTCCAAAGAAGTATTTCCCCCCATTTATTAGCTAACGAAGATATTTCAGAAACAAAATCCGGAATGTTGTGAAAAGTGGCTGACATGAACTGCTACCAACTTCACGTCGCTGTGTCTGCCAAACTACGAATAACTGCGCGCTGAAAATTTGACAGTTGTTAATTCATTTCATTGTTGACAAACGTGTGTAAGGTTTTTTTTATCGCTTGTTTAGTTTTTGTTCTATCAACAATGGAATTCAAACGTAATAGTGTTATTGACCTTTTTTTGGTTGGAAAATCACAACCAGCTATTGTTCGTGAGCTGGAACATTTCAAAGTTACAACGAAACCGGCGGCATTGCAAAATGCTATGGAGGTGATCCGAAAAAGACAGCAACATCGTCAACAGTGATTCGGAGTGTGAAGGTCAGAATCGACCGAAATCCTCGGCGTAGCGGAAGAAAAATGGCTTCTCAGCTAAACTTATCCAGAGAACGGATGAAACACATTTTGAAAAATGAGCTCGGATTCAAGGCCTTAAAGTTTCAAAAAGTGCACGATCTCACACCTGACGAAAAAAAAGTTAGAGTGGAAAGTGCAAAGGAGTTGATCCCAATTACCAAACATCGTCTTCTCTGATGAAGCACCATTTCCCATTAAGCAACTCAACAAGCAAAATGATCGAGTTTACCTGCCAGAGAGGTCACACGATAATTTCGATCAAAGAATGGCCACCAGGAAGCAAGCGCCACCGTTTTTGATGGTTTGGCCGCAGTGACTACCGATGCTCGGTCTCCGCTCCTTTTTTTTTGGACCGTGGCGTTAAGATAAATGCGATGGTATATCGTGAAACTGTCTTGGAAGCTGTGTTGAAGCCATGCGCACGCAAACATTTCGGCCAAAGACCCTGGACATTCCAACAGGACTCTGCACCTTCCCACAAAGCCCGAGCAAATCAAGAAAAACTGCGACAAAACGTTCCGCACTTCATTTCCTCGACACAATGGCTATCGAATTCTCCGGATGCAAATCCATTAGACTTTTCTGTTTGGGGCATTTTGAAGGTCAAGGTTGGCACTAAAAATTACCCAGACGCGCCCAAGTTAGCGCTTCGCCGGGAATGGAAGCGCATCCCTTAGACACACTTGCGTGAAGCAAGCGATAAATTTATTGACCGTCTCAAGGAAATTGTTCGTGCCAAAGGTGGCCATATCGAAAATATTAATTAAATCCTTGAATTTTTTCCTTTGGATTCAATAAAAAATATTCACAATTAAAAAAAATACAGCTATTTGAATTAGTAACAGTTCATGTCAGCCACATGAAAACTCATATACAGCCATGGACATATAAATGGCACAAAATTAGATTTCAAACAAATGTTTAAATTTTTCAACTAAAAGTTTGTACGTTTTTTGCATTCAACTTGGTGCTACAATAGCTCTGGTGTCTACGGCGCATAAATGTTCCGTTATGTTCTGCTTATTATTTACCGTTATCACTTTTTCGTAAACAATGCTGATTTGAGGTGGACACATAAATGGCACAAATATTTTAGAATATGCAGTACTCGCGTAGCTTTCAATTGAATCACATGATATTTTTTGTAGTTGAAAAATATGTTATTAAGAGTATTGTAAAGTGAAAATTAATTGAAAATGGGATCAGGAAAAAATACCACTTTTGAGGAAAGCCGGATAATATGGAGAATGCATGAAGAAGGGAAAAAAGTGACGGAAATTGCAAAACTTGTGCATTGTTCTCGAAAAAAATGTACAATGCAATTAAATCATGCGTAGACAATCCGTATGTACTGACCAAAGGCAAAATTTGGAAGCCGCGGCCTAAAAAAAACAGATGTGCGAACAGATGCAGCCATAGTTAGAATGTTGAAAAAGCATCCATTCAAGTCATCACGGCAGATAGCATCCGATATCAATCAGTCATTAGACTTGGAAATATCCAGCAGGCTTGTCAGAAGACGATTGAACGAGGCAAATTTGTTTGGGCGCATTTCCAGAAAAAGCGATTAACCTTCGCCAAAACCCACCAAGAAAAGACCATCAATTTTTGGAAAAACGTATTATGGAGTGATGAAACGAAGATCAATAGGATAGGACCAGACGATAGAACCTTTGTTCATCGTCCTAAATGTCAACAGTACAGTCCTAGGTTCACCCAGAAAACAGTAAAGCACGGAGCTGGAAACATTATGGTGTGGGGGGCATTTTCTTGGCATGGCGTAGGTCCGCTTATAAAAATCAATGGCAAAATGGACAAGTTTCAATATTTGGACATTTTGAAAAACCATATGGAACCATATGCCTTCGTGGACATTCATGCAAGACAATGACCCCAAGTACTCCTCCAAACTGGTGAAGACTTGGTTTCATGCGGAGAAGATCGACGTTTTGGACTAGCCAGCCCAGAGCCCTGACTTAAATCCGATCGAAACTCGTGGAAAGTATGGGTCGCAGGTGTGGAGCTGTTATCAAAAACAAAGGCTACAGCACAAAATATTAATTATTTAAATGTTTGTACATAACAAAAATCAACAAATACAATTTTAGCACGATTTTTTTTTGCTTTTTTTCCAGGTTGTGCCATTTATGTGTCCAACTCATTAAATTGTTTTTTTTTTTTTTTACATTCTGATCATTTTGGTTTTTTATTAATGAATTATAATTTAAGTTTGTTTAAGCCTTGGGAAAAAACCAAATACTTGTAGTTTATCAACAATATTTACGACAATGTAACATACGAAACAACAAATAAAAAAATGTGCCATTTATATGTCCATGGCTGTATAAAACTCAATCTACCTATATTCATATGCATGCTATGGACTCCGAAACCACCGAACCGATTGAGCTCAAATTTCCAAGCAATCTTCGGTATTCGCCCGAGTGTTTATGTGATGTTTAAAGTCAAAATCGGTCCAGCAATTTCCCCACAACTGCGCATCGCACCCTGCGTACCCGCTAGTAAACTATAAACTACGCTTTTACGCAACGTAAAACAAATTCAAATGCCATAAGAGAGAAAAGCAGCTTAAGAGAACTGTACCCACCCGCAGTATTACAATAGAAAAGCCTCATGGATTCTATTAGTTATTAGTTTAATTATTATATTCACGTCAACACGTAATGTTTGTTTTTATGAGAAGAGCCGACCGACAACTGGTAAATTTAATGTGCTTAGTACCACATTCTCTTTCGAAGTGACGACATCCAAAAAACAAAAAAACGATTAATGTTTAAAAGTAATAAATTAAAAGACGACCGACCACAGACGTAGGTTTCTTAAGAACCCAAGTATTGTTCTAACAATTCGTGGAAGAACAATTTTTAGCAATAGTCCACCGCTTTGCGGTAAGATGATATATTTGCATAAAGTGGGGGTGATTTGAAAGCAAATGCTCTTCTGACATACATACATTCCTGTGAAGACCAAGCCGATGCTAGTCGTTCAAACAAATTGGAAAGTGATTTTAGATAGCCAACAGAAAATGATAATCTTATTGAACTCAATTAAAAGATCAGGAATGCCTGGTATCACGAATTACCCAGAGGTGCACCTCACCTCATCTGCAATGCTAGTTGTTTACATTTACAAATGAAGAACATGAGAAAAGTTACTTCTAGTTAACAAAGCACCTGTAAAATTATTTCAACGCAAAATAAAAATCATGAGACATTCTTGTGAATTCCACTTACCTTTAGCTAAAGGGAAATACAAGTTTTTTCGCTTATATTCCGTTAAATTTTAATTTATTAATAAATTAATATTATCGGCACAAAAATTTAGGCAATTTTAATGTAACAATTCACTGTAATTAACGTAGAATTCATCAATATTCCCATTTTAAGTGTTTTTAGGGCGTAATATTCACACTGCCACAGTAATGGAGACTTGACCGGATTCGCAAATCAATCAATCACGAAATTGTTCAGCGATTTATATTAAATTATTTACGAAAATTGTATAAAAGTAAATTGCAGTGCTAAATATCGGAAAATACTTTGGTGAAACTTATTAAAAAGTTAATTTCTTGTATTATTCTACAACCGCAATCCAAAATACTCACTTTTATGTCAAATGCATGCCGTGCGAAGTTAGGTGTATTTTAAAACAGCTGAGAAGGTCGACCGCGTTCGGAAATGCAGCAGAGATATGTGTGTGTGTTTTTTGTTTTGTATCCTGGATAAGTAGACAACAACAATGTGAAAAACGCACATCCTCTCTAAGGAATATCATCATAAAAACTTCAGCTATTAGCTGTTTATTAAAACTGGAAATAGAAAATTGTTTGGAAGAACAATAATAAGATGTAAAACTATAATGAGTTAGTCTACTTCGGGGGCCTATCCCAATTAGACTCCAAACTTTTTGTTCGACTGAATGTTCATACTAACGGGATCGATGTATAAGTTCCATTTAAATAACTTTGAGGTACTTTTTTTCGCGCTTTACATTCCTAACCGTTGCCATGTCCGAAATAATGACAGCTAAGAATATTACTCCTCTGTCTAACTGTTTGTCAAAAACGAAACTTAACTGTTATAGGGATTCAAGTGTACTTTAAAAAAATACGCAAATACAATTTATACCTCCCATTATATTTTCATTTATGTTAGCATATTAAATGAAATTATTTAAATGAATTATTTGCAAATAAAATAAATTATCGATCTAAAAATTTTATAAATTATAATTTATATAGTTTATTTGCCCAAAACTATATGTCGCTAAATAGCTATTTGAATTTATTATGGAAGGAAATGTCGAAACTGATTTGATGATGTAATATGTTCTGCATTAATACGATCTTTGAATTTAAAAAATAATGATTGTTACTTTGTTTTCAAATCTCTAAATCAAGCAGATCTTCTGGAACACCTCTTATTTTGATATTTGTCTTTATTGAAATATTACAGGTAGCTCCTATTGCTTAATACGTTTTATGAGATTAAATTACATTTTATTTAAAACTACAAGTTTAGTCTATTTTAGTGCTTCATAATTAAAATAGCTCGTTCTGAATTTAGTTTTTGAAAACCTTTTTATTAGTGCAACTTATTTTTAGCTGAAATTCAAAGAAAAAATAACTTCTCGTTCTCTCTCTTGAACAGATTAATACAAAATGACAGGATATGAGCGTTTGTATTTATCTCAGTATCGTTATCAATGACATTGTTATAAAAAACAATTCACCCAGGTACAAATTGTTTTTTTTTTTTTTTTTTTATGAAAGACATGTGCGTCGTGACCATAGAGATTCTCCACCATCACATGCTCATCGCCGTTGACATTTCAATCCGTCTGCAATAGTCCATCGTGAGCGTAGAGATTGTCTCCAGCATTAATAACAACTAATAAATACAGACAAATTTCTTCAGCTTCTTACAGCACTACATTCTTAGGGCTATAGGTAGCAATTAGGGAATCAATAGGTAGCAACTAAAGCTTCTGATTGTTGTACTCCAGTACATAGAGGGTAACTGATTTGTAACAAACTTAATAATTACACATGCAGTTATAGAAGCCCTTAACTTAGGAGACAACTATTATATATATTATATTAATATATATCAGTTTTTCTTTAAAATACAATAAGCCACACATATGCACATATACCGATAACTGCCCCACCTCAAGATGATAAATACGCACCACTACATTTATATGTATGACCAATAACAGATGCTCATTTGAGAGTTATTTTGCTGACGCTGTATTTGATCCTTCAGCTCTGTGCATGATTCTGGTATTTAGATGGTTTCGCCAGTGAGATGATTATTGAAATGTGGATCACATCAGAATTCTTCCTCCTGAAAAAATTGGGCTTTGCTCTATGTTAGAACGGTATTTATCCATCTGTTCTGTAATGATTTTCTGTAGCCTCCTTCCTAAACCAAAAACAGATTGTTGTAGCACGACTTTTTTTTTAATAATTATAATATTATTTTCAATAATTAAGGCTTAATTTTTCCCTCTCCATTATTCACTTAAAATACTTTTTTTTTAAGAATCTTGGAGTAATTTCAAAAAATTCAGCTGTTTGTTTGGACAAATTCATCTTGTGGGAAAATTGCGTGCAGGATAATGTGTGCACTACCCAATACATCAATATCATCCGTCTTCAGTAATTTATTTTATTTTGCTCACTGAGAGTAGTCGAGCCGTGTATTCCACTGTCGAATAATGGAGTAGGTATGCTTCCGAGCATCCGTTTGGGTCTGGTCTGAAAGAGTATACATATATGATATCTTGCGCCTTAGATGTAGTCCGACCATTAATATCAACAAATTCGATTGGAATGCAACGAAATGAGAATTGGAGTCACCATACGTATGATGGTCGCGTTCACAGGTGAAGTATTAAGGTGGCTATTTTTATTTGTTATTTCTAATTTAGAGTGAAATTTAGTTCGAGTCGATCTTGTTTCTACCAAATATAAAGGTAATTGATTAGAATTAATGATAACCATTCTATAGTGTGTCTGCGGCTTGCTCTATATCTCGTGGCAAGGTAAAACTCCAGCAACAACTAAGCGACAAGTTGAAATCTATTTAAATAAAAATATATTTTTTCATTTATTTTATTACATTTCAAGTGAGCAACAAAATTATCCCCAGCATTACTTTTACCTTCACCAATATGTAGGTATGTCGAATTTGACAATTGGCAGTTTTTCTTTTCGGGACAAAAAGTGTTTGTTTGATTTTACCCTTTCAAATGCAATCATATCTTTCCCATTTTCAGCTTATTAACGATAATGCAGCTGTAAAAATAACGGTACGAAACACTAACTACGAGAGGCCCGACGCGAAATTGACAAATTTTTTGTAGTTACAAATTGGTTTTTAAGACGTCGTTTTGTTTTTGTATATTTCATCTCGTTTATTTTTCAAAATGCAGAATTCATGGCAAAAAAAAAAAAGACTGTAATATGAGTCTCCCGCTCAGTGATGGCGCCCACCCTATAATATGTATTTATGTGAAATTCGGCAGATGGCAAGTTTAATTTTTATATCGAAAGCACACATTGAAAAATAAAAAAAATTAACAATGATTTAGTAGTTATGTATCTATTCATCGAGCTCACTGAACGCAGCTAATTAGGTTAACACGAATTTTCAGTCGGCAGTAGTAGTGTGTGAAATCATGGCAACAAGGAACAAAATGGGAAACATGAACACAAATTGCTGCTGCAAAAAGAGACAGGCTAATGGAAAATGGCTGCTTGTCAATTCTGCAGCTCTCTTATCTGACGAGTTTTTCATTCGATATTTTCTGTTATTGAAAACGAGTTCTTTTGAAGTACTTATTTTTGTTATTTCCTTTTTGAAAACTAAATAAAAATTTTCCAAAAACCAGTGCGGCTCACAACATAACGCAGTATTCCGCTGTTAAATATCGGATACTCAAATCCACCATTATTGCGTATCGTCCGTCATTGTTCCATCTCACAACACATTTTTCTTTTTTTTCAATTATTTACCTGCCTATAAATCAAAAAAAAAAAAAAATAAATAAAACAAAATAAGTGCTTCAATGTTATTTCAACAGCTTCAAAATTTTTTTAAAGAATTTCACTTTTTTTTTTTAAACAAAATATTGTAAAAAAAAAAAAATTATTGTTCGCATGCTAAAACACTAAAAAAAAAAAAAAAAAAAGAACTCGAATCCATAAATATACTTGTCTCTCTCGTTGCTATCGAATTTATCTGGACGGACTTCTCTTCTGTGATTCGTTTGCGATTTATATAGAAAAAAAAAAAAAAGAAATAGCTTTTCGAAAAAGTGGCACACCACACGGAAAACAAAAAGAAAACGGGAGTACTTCACCAACATAGTTTTTTTGAAATAATTTTCGTCAAAATTCGCTTCAAAAGGAACTAAAATTAAAAATAAAAAATGGAAAAGTTGCGCCAGATGAAGGACAGCAGGAGCTCCGAGATCATAATCGGAGGAAAATACAGAGTAATCCGGAAAATCGGTGAGTAATTTTGGATCGTTTTTTTTTTTGTTGTTTGCCCCCCAACCTTTGCTGCATATCGGTTGGAACAAAAAAAAAAAAAAAAAACGCATTTTTCATTATTGTACGCCTTTTTGAAAAATTTTTCTTCGAGTCACTCATGTGCGATGGGTTATGGTGAAATCCAGCTGGTGTTTCTGTTTTTTTACGCAAGGGTAAAACTTGTTTTCGCAGGGCAGTCTAGCAGCAAGTGCTTCTGCGGCCATTTTTTTTACTTGCACCTAACGGGGGCTGTGCGCTGGCTGATTCTCTACTCTTTAGTGTTGCAGTTTGTGCTGCCTCCACAAAAATGTTCGAGTAGACATGTTGCTTCAAATCAAAGTTTGTGTTTTGTCACTAATTCAATTAAGCCAAGGTTATTGTTTGTTGATTTGGGTAACAGCAGCTGTAGTTGGTCAGAGTTATAAGCTCTGGATACGGCTAGGAGCCACGAGTGTAGTTCAATTTTTTTTTTTTTTTTTTTAGTAAACGATGAATCATTGTGGACTTCTTTAGGAAATGTCTTTCCCCCCCCCCCCATCAACAAAAAAAAGAGAATAATAGGGAAAAGCTACTTTTCAAGGTCCGGTATGTGTATGCATGCACCTACTTTTGGTATCGAGTTTGATTTGCATGTGAGCTACATAGTGCTGTCGCCTTTGTGATTGGTTATTTTAGGTATCTGGAGTGGGCTAACTAATTTGTAAACATGACTGTTGGTTGGGTGCCCTTTGGTTTTTGGTTGTTTTCAATTTTCATTCACATCATGCGGTGGTGCCAGTCTAGCGAGAGGGTTTGCGGTGATGGAAGACTGCATTCGATTCTAACTGACATACTTTTTCGCAGCGTGTATCTGAGACAAGATGTGCTATTGGCTACTTACCAAAGAACTTGGGCCATTTGCATGATAGTGCAGTTATGAGGCGAAATTTTCGTCTTTCATGTTAATCGATTTAATACGTCGCGTGGGCGTTATCCTCTTTGGGATGTAAAATTTCCTAGTTTTGATTTAGACCTTGGAAAAGCACAGAATGACAAATATAGCTGTATGATGAAGGTCGGTTAGGGTTTTTTTTTTAATTTAATTAAACAGAAATGTCTACTTATTCGGTTGCATGAGTCAGATGGCTTAACATTTCTTATATCCGTTGTTTTCACAAAATCATTTCTACGAAGGTATGACTCTCATCATATTCTCGAGGCGTTCCAAGAAATTATAATACGTGAATGCATTTTTTTTTTATCTACAAACCTTGGTAACTTACACCAGCAACTGCTTTTGATTAATTCCTATCAGAACATCTCAAGAATAAAGTTGGTTTACCATCGAATATTCTTACTAGGCCTCCAAAAAAGGAACTTGTTTACGAGCATTGTTTTCGTGAAAACGGCTACGGGTTATTCATTTTGTGCGTCAACCTGTTGTACACAGATATAACAGAAGTATTATTTTTGTAGTAAGATGCAAGAATTTGAATGCGTTTGAGCGGTGGTTAAACGATTCATATTCGGGGATGACAGTTCCGTCAAAACTTTCCGCTACTAGCGCTACAGGAGAAAAGGGGAGGGGATGTGGAAAGAATTAAGTTGCTAAAAGGTGCTGCATGTAAAAAAAAAAACATCGTCTGTCAAAACAATTGTGAAATTCAATTTTCTTTATCCTTTTGTGGCGGGAAAGAAAACTCAAGTGCATAAAAAATTTAATTCAAGCAATATTGCAGCGAAAGATAGAAATAGAAACAGAAATAAATTTGGTTAATAATTTGGGATAAATTTGTAATTTGATAAACAAAAAAAAAACTACATTCTAGCCATCAGCTGTTGTTTGGCCGTTCCATGTTCTTGCTACTAGCGAGCGGCAAATTTGGTGTGCTTGGAACGCGGCCATTGTAAAATGTCAAAGCAAGAACAAACTAAATGTCACTATGGATGACAGATGTCATATGGCAAGGATGTGAAATCCCAACATCGAAATGAATAACTAACGGAGAAATTAAAAAAAAGTGAGTCTCGCAATTCTGTCCGTCGTATTTACGTCAAACTTCATAACTAGAGTCACAATTCGATTCGAAATGCGAATTTTCATTGACGGTACTTTACTTGAGGCCGATTTCGGAAAAAATTGATTTTCTCGAAAACGGCTCTAACAATTTTGTTCGAAATTCATATTTGAACAATATTTGACGTACGAGGGCGGCTGGTAAGTTCGCGGCCTACGGCATTAAGTGAAAGAGATACGATTAAAAAATTTTATTTCTCAATATAATCTCCTTCGACTGAAATGCATTTCTCATATCCGGCATACAGTGCCTTAATACACTCCTCGACAACTTGTTGAAACAACCCCCTGATTTCGGCGTTTCTCGATAATTTTGTTCCATATGTGATGCAAATATTGCTGTTAGGTAATCATTACCAATTTCTAAGAAGATTCTAATCACCATAAATCCTTTGTTTCCCCTAATTTTCTTGGAATTTGCAATTTGTCCCTAATTACCATACCAGCGACAAGTGGTTGAGACAGCGTATAAATGATTTTGGAATTTCAGTTGCAGATTCCATTCGCAGTGTGAGTTGTTTGTCAATTTTAGTGATTTGATTTAAAAGAAAGTATTTAAACACATCTTAAAAGTAAAAAAAATGTTAAAAATGGGGTCTGGAAAGATGTTAAACCAAACGGACTTTTGAGCCCCAGTCGTACAGTTCTTTTAAACTATTTAATGGATGCAGAAAACTACGGGAAAAGGTACGTGCCTGGACGAAAATATAGCTTTATACCAGTAGATCGACGATCCCTACTAAGAGAAGCATCAAATACTACAGCAACAACAAGGGAAATCGCAGTATCAGCAAGGATTTCGAATGTGGACAGAAAACTAAGGACTTACCAGCGTGTGTTAGCCGAAGCGGAAAATTTTCAAAGAAAACCCGCTCTGCTACAACGTCATCTAAACGCCCGTTTGACCTTTGCCAGAAATAATTTAAGATGGAAGAAGCGTTAGAGAACTGTCATCTTCACCGATGAGAAACGCTTTTGCCTTGATGGATTACGTCACTGATTTCATGATTTGAGGAAGGACGAGCTGTTTTTAAGACGACGACAACAAGGCGGTTGGTTGGAGTCATGATTTGGACAGGAACATCGCACCAAAATAAGACCAATATCTCCTTCGTAAATGGCAGGATGAAAGTGACGACTACCTTAAGATCTTAGACGAAGAGATCGTGCATCATAACCAAGAAAAATGTCATCCTGCAAGAAGATAATGCAGCAATCCACACAGCCCGGAGGCTAAAAGAGTGCTTCGAGCGTAACAACGTTTTTGTTCTTGACTCCAAGGCGAACAAGAATTCAATAACGCAGGCGACCTTAAAGACGCCATTGAAACTGAATGGTACATTTTTCCCTCGAAAAATAATTAAGAAACTGTTTAAATCTTTTCCATCAAGAAAGTAAGAGGCTGTAAGTAATGAGGGAGGGAGTACTCATTACTAAAAAAAAAAAATAAAACCATTCTAATAAAACTTCAAATTTTGTTCTTATTTCAAAAAACCCAATCCTGACTCAACCACTTGTCGCGGGTAATTAAAGTCAAATTGTAAATCCCAAGGGTGTCTCAACCAGTTGTCGAGGAGTGTACCACCGAAAAAAAATATTTGTTTCCCCTTCAAAATGACTTTCTACGGCGCGCCTTGATCTCGTTCTCATCTGCAAATCTCCGGCCTCGTAACTCCTTTTCAAATAGAAAAAAAAGAAGAAAAAGTCGCTCGGGGCCAAGTCTGGGCTGTATCTGTATGGTCTATCGTTGAAAAACCTATGTCTCCGACTTTTCCACCTTGAATTTCTTATGCGGCCTCTCGCCTTTTTTCAATCCCCACTACATAGATTATTATTGAAACGATGTAATATTTATACTACTGAAGAGTGCCGCAGTTAGTGTTATCAGTAATGAGAAGATGACTCGTTGTTGAGTATGTCAGGCCGCGAACTTATCAGCCGCCCCTCGTGTCTACTAGGTGAGTGAAAAGTAACCTCCTTGACCGCCAGAATGCGCTGCTACTGCTACTGCAAAAAAGGTTATGGTGCCTTGAAGTCCATTCATATTTAGGCAGACATGCCAAATTTCAGTGCGATACTGTCTTTAGTTTTGTTTTGACAGCTGATTGTTGTTGACGTGTTTGGCATCATGTTGAGTATGGACAAAAACGATTTTCGTTCTCTCATAAAACATTATTTTTTGAGAGGCAAAACGGCGAAGGAAACAAAAGAAAAGTTGGATAAATATTATGGGGCTAATGCTCCGTCAGATTACACCGTCTAATATTGGTTTCGAGAGTTTCGTGGTGGCCGCAACTCCACTACCGATCAAGTCCGCAGCGGCAGGCCCTCTGATGCGGTTACAGAGGACAATGTCAAAAAAATACATGAAATGGTGTTGGCTGACCGGAAAGTGAAGTGAAGCTAGCAGATACCACAAAGATTAGTACTGAGCGCTCACGCCATATTTTTGGCAATATTCTGCATATGAAAAAGTTATCCTGCCGCTGGGTGCCGCGCATGCTCACTTCTGACCAAAAACACGAACGCGAGAGCACTTCGAAAGAGTGTTTGGACTTGCTGATGCGGAATCGGGCGGACTTTTGGCGTCGATTGGTAACTGTTGATGAAACCTGGATCCACTATTACACACCAGAGAACAGAATGAGTGCCTAGCAATGGACTGAAGCCGGCACGAGTGCTCCGAAGCGGCCGAGGGAGGCTCAATGGGTCGGGAAGGTTATGGCGTCGGTTTTCTGGAATTGTCATGGCATACTCTTCGTGGGCTACCTCGAAAAAGGAAAAATCATCAACAACGAGTATTACTGTGCATTATTGGAGCGATTGAAGGCCGAAATCGCTGCAAAACTGCCTCACATGAAGCGAAAAAAAATTTTGTTTTTGCAAGACAATGCGCTGGCGCACAAGAGCATCGCAACCACGGCTAAAATCAATGACTTACGGCTCCAATTGCTGTCGCATTCACCGTATTCGCCCGATTTGGCTCCCTCGGACTATTATCTCTTCCCAAACCTCAAAAGATGGCTCATCAATAAAAAAATTCAGCTCACGCGAGGAAATCATCGACGCCACGGAGGAGTATTTTGCAGACCTTCCGGAAAATTACTTTTCGGACGGGATCAATAAATTGGAAAATCGCTGGAATAAGTGTATCAAGGTATAAGGGGACTATATTGAATAAAATAAAAAAAACATTTAAAAAAAAAAAATGTTTTTCATTCCCAAGGAGGTTACTTTTCACCCCACCTAGTATATTTATTCGTTTCTGTACAAGTTCTCAAGCTATTTCCTTCCCTGAAGATCTCATTTGCTCAACGATCAACACATATCTATATTTCGATGTTGCCTGTTGGGCTATGTGTTGCAACTCTTGTTTTGAGTGTAGCTGGGCTGTTCGAATCTAAACAATAATTACACAATACAGCTTGACAATAATTTGTTGCAGTATTGAGTCGAGAGAATTATTTGTTCGCCTCTATGATTATATGATATTTGTTGAAGAACTGTACAAAGATTTGGTGAAGATTTAGGAGGGTTTAATTAGAGTACTCGTATACTGAATGAGATTAATATTTTGTGTGACCATCGCGGGCCTTGATAACGGCTGGAACTCTGCGAGGCATAGAAGCTATTAGTTTTTGGCAGTATTCTATTGTGGCGTCATTTTTCCAAAGTTCCTGAATTGCTGTTTTAAATTCTTCTTAGCCCTTTGGATTTATCGGTGCTATTCTGGCCTTTAAAAGAGCCCAACAATTCTCAATAGGATTTAAATCGGGGCTGTTGCCAGGCCAATCCAGTGATTTTAATCCAATACTTGAGACAAACTCTTTTACCTAGCAAACACAGGATTCCAAATTATGGCTTAAATCAAACTATTTTGTTTGTAAGATTTAAGAGACTTATAAAATAATACAACTTACTTTTTTTCGCCCTATGACATGGCGCAGAGTCATCCTGAAAGATAACCGGAAATAGGGGTTCTAATGAAGGCCCCAAATGGTCCCCTTATGATCTCAATGTAGTTGTCTCCATTCATTGAACCAGTGAAAAACACTAATTCTCCTTGACCAAAAAATCAAATCCAGCCCCATAGCATAAAACTAACGGGAAATTAGTTTCTGGTTAAAACACACTCCTTGTTTAAATCTTCTCCGGTTCTCCGTCGGATGTACTGGATACCATCTGATAAATTGAGGATCCATTTGAAGATTACAGCCTTTCAATAATTTTCAGTCAAATTCTGATGAGCTCTGGCAAAGTTCAACCTTGCAGCTCTCATTTTTAGAGTCAAAGATGGTTTTTTTCTTGGTCCTCTGGCTAACAATCCGAACGAATTTAGTCTTTTGCTGACCGTTCTGTTACTATTTTTTTTAGACGTTTCTTCGAAAAACTCTAAATTTGCTTGCTTTGCTGTCTTTTTTCGATTACCACATAATATTCTTTTTAAAATCTGATCCTCCTTGCAGGTTGTCTTCTTGTTTCCTTTTTGTGGTACCAAACATCTTGATTTGTTTCAACAATTTTATTATTGCACGTAACTGCATTCAATTTTATATCAATAGTCCTTGCTGACAAACCTTTATTTAAAAACTTTACAACCGTTTTTAGCTCACTGGTAAGCTGTTTACCCATTTTAACTACTCTGAAGCAGATACGAAACTGAGCTTCAAATCATGCAAGAGACAATAAAAATATAAAAAAATGACAGTATTTAACCGTTATACAATTTTCTATAGAAAAAAAAAATGCAATCGCGTAGTTCACTTCGAGGACAAATCAGATCTGCGACTTTAGTTTTTTGTGAAATAGTATGGTGGTAACTTTTATTTGTCCACTACAGTACTTTTGTCTTTACGTTTTCAGATGATGTTGAGGTAAAAGTGAGCTATGCATCGTGTATAACATGAATAAAGTGTCGACCCATTTTTACATGTAAGAGAACATTGTTTTTCTTTGTTCTTTCGAATGGCTGTCTCGAAATTAAACATTCCTACTTAAAAAAAGATGAGTTTGGTCCGTATTCTTAAAATCAAGGCCACTAAACAACCTCCATTCTCTATAACTTTGCTATTAAGTATGTTTCTCATACCTCTAACTGTTACCGAGATATTGAGGTGTCGGAATTTAAATGACTTACCCGGTGGTCAACTGTTAACATTTTAACCATCTTAAAGCGTCTGTCATATGTAGATTTTATTTACTCGTATCTGACACATTTTAAAATAACTCTCATGGCATTATTTTGTAATATAAGATATAAGTTAAAATATTAATTAGAATTCCTAAAAACACAAAGTGTTAGCGCACTTGTTCAGATCTTTTGAGGTTATCGTGCAGATATGCCTCGCCTGTATGCGTTGGTTTATACCCAATCAATTTATTTACAATTATCAAACAGTCAATAAAATTGTTATCATGATGTATTGATTTGTTTTAAATCGGGCGCCCATTGTAAACGGCATTAGTCACAATCACAACAATGTGAATTGTGAATTCTATACATTCACTTGAACATCAAAGAAATGTCTCATTCGCTCCCCCTGTTTTATCGTTTTTTCTATAAAAAATGCTCCAGCGAAATAGCCAGTTGCATTCCTCCCCTTCAAAATTTCACCAGCAATACGCGACATGCTTCGAATGCACATCAGTTCACCCTAAAGCCTAACTTCGGTCGTACTGTCAAATATAGGGATTCGTTTATAAGCCGAACGACACGAATGTGGAATGATCTACCAAGCTCTGTATTTCCTCATCAAACATTTAATTTTTTTTTTAAATTTTGGTGGGGGCGAAAGCCCCTATTTATTTGGCTTATTACAAGCTACAACTAACTTAAGTCTAAAACTTAAACCTAAAACTTAAAACTAAAACTTAAAACTAAGGAGAATGGTGAAGGAGTTCGGTTTTGAGGCAGGGAGTGCTGAGGTTAAAATCAAACTGGGTGAGGTTTGAATTCACTTTTCGAAGCATACGGGACATTGGTTCATTAGATCCATATGAAGTGCGGTGGGACGGTAGATAGAAAAGACGAGGGCATCGTAAATTTCGTGGGTTGGTATTGAAGAAAATTGAATTATAAAGAGATGCGCAATCAACATAGCCTGAAAGAAGTCGATGAATGAAAAGAATGTCTGCAACATCTCTGCGTTTCTCTAGAGTACTCAGGTTGATGAGGTTGAGGCGGTCTTGATAGGGAGGCAAGATAAATGGATCGTTCCAAGGAAGACCTCGAAGGGCAAATCGAAGAAATCGACGTTGAACATTTTCGATTCTAGTCACATGAACTTGCTAAAAGGGTCACGTAAGGGTCAGAGAATTCTTTGCACCATCGTTTGACAAAGCCAAGTGATGAGTTATCTTTACGAATTATCTCATCAATATGTGAACGGAAATTTAGTTCCCTATCGTACAAAATTCCAAGATCACGGAGAGATTGAACGATGGATATAGGTTGACCATGGAGAAAGTAAAGACGGGAGGACACGTGGTGCTAACGTGATAAGGTAATGGATTGATATTTGGCAATATTGAACTCTGTAAGAACGGTTTTCCAGGTAAGAAGATATCCATTTTAACAATATGGGTTCGAAACCGAGGGCAGAGAATATGAAGAGGATTAAGTTATGAGATATCTTATCAAAAGTCTTACTAAATTCAGTTGCAATAACGTCGACTTCTTTGCCATTCTCTAAGACAGATAGGGCGAAGGAAACGAATTCGACTAAGTTAGAGGTAGTTAATCTACCTTTCAGAAAGCCGTGTTGGGTGGGAGAGATAAGCGCCTTGCACTTAAATCCAACGAACACAGGCTTCTGTTTCTCTTCCTCTTTTTCGTATAAGTGCGTGTCCTGTAACAGTATAAAGGTATTCATATTTTGGCGCGCGCGTATTAAAAAAAAAAAAATGTGTATAAAAAAATAATGAAATAATAAAATTAAAACATCAATTCAGTAAGCTATTTATAATAAAAATAAAAATATAATCTTCGCTAAAAAACAAGAAATCGATGAAAATCGGGGCAAATAATAGCAGCATAGCTTTAGAACAGTTAAACAATGGGTTAAGGGTGGACGTTATTTCACATGAAAGTTTATGTCAACTCTACTGCGAAGGCATAACACTGGCAGTAGGGTGGTCATATGGCTGAAATGCAACTTGATGGTGATGATGACATCAGGAGGAATCATAAGCAAAGACAATAATAACAAAACAAATATGCTCCGCAGTTATCTGGATGCCATTGAGCTATCTTGGAGTTTACTGAAACTTTAATACCACCTGAGTTTCAAACCCACTACACCAATCTTTCTTCCTCTCCCACTTTCTACAAATTATAAAAAAAACGAGCTTGAGAAACAATGCAAACCCTGCTCAGTACTCTCTCTCTTTTTTGTCAAAACCATCAGTGGTGGAAACCTCATCTTTCTATTTCTCGTCTCCGTCGTTTTCGCTAAAGAAGAAGTTCTTCGTCGCTCAGTTTCGTCCACAAGAACGAAAATCAACGTCAATCTTCCTACAATTCAAGTAGAGGTTAATAGTTGACGGTCTGTAGAAGACTACGACCGTACATTTTGGCAATTCTGCTGCGGTATATGGTTTGGGCTTCAAATACAGCGTGTTTGACATTTGTCCAAAGATTTTTGATTGGGTTCAGGTCTGGAGAATGAGCCGGCCATTCCATAACCTGAATCGAATTGTTTGCGAAAAGTGCTTTGGCCAATCTGGTCGTTTGATTTGGATCGTTGTCCTGGTGCAAAACCCATTTGAGAGGCATATTCCTTTCAGCGTAAGGCAACATTACTTCTTACATTATTTTGACAAAAACGTTCGCTGTCATAATCGGTTTGATCCAATATCATAATAGGAGAAGCAACCCCATATGTTGATTTTTGCGCCGTCAGGTTTAACAGTTTTAATAGTATTCCTCTCCCGTTGGCCTCCAAACAATGTTTTGCAGCCAAGACTCGAAAATAAAACAATTTTCGACTCATTGGTCCAAAGAATATTTTTTGCATTTCGAAAGGAGCTAGTCTCGATGTTCTTCAGCGATTTTCTAGTTTCTAGAGCAAAGAAGCTTTTCTTGGAATTCTAGCGAACATTTTTTTTTTTAAAAGACAATTTCTTATGGTTGAAGCATCAACTGTGTGATCTAAACTGATGAAAGAGTTGGGGCTGGAGTATATGGACTGAGCACGAATACTCTCTTATACGCAATTATAGATAAAAGTAGCTCAGTATTTCAAGCAATACAATGCATGCAATAGAGCTGTGTATCCGGTAGAACATAAGCAGATCTATAACCAACAAGAATATTTATATTCTCTCAGATAAAAAAGCCGCGCTGCTTGCAATTACGGCATAGGCTAGGTTAGGTTGAAGTGGCTGTCAGCAAAAAAAGAAGCCAACACACTTAGACCAATAATAGCTCCAATGTGATACCAAATTAAGACATATGAAATTACCTCAAAACTAGTATGGAACTGCCTTCAACTGCTCATAACATTATCCAGCACAAACAGAGTTCATCTCATTTGGGAACCTGGCCACAGGTAATGAAAAAGCTGATGAACTAGCTGGATAAGGGTCCGAATCAAACTTCATGATGCTAAGCCCATTCTGCGGAATTCCCAACAGCACTGCAAAAAGCTGTATTAATAACTGGATTAAAGAAAACGCGTCATTACTGGATGGAAACTGAAGTTAACAGACAGGCGAAAAAATGTTTGCCAAATGCTTCCCACGCAAGAAAGAAATAACTCTTACAACTAAGTAAGAGTCAGATTCGCTTGGTCACAGGTTTCTTAACGAAACATTGCAGAGTTAAAAAAACATCTCATGTGGCCATGGGAATAGCACAAGACAACGTATGCTGAATGTGTAACGAAGACGAAGAATCAGCAGAACACATATTAGGTGCGCAACTAAGTTCTCAGCAGTAAGTGCTGGTCGATTTTGACATATCCAAAACGTCATGAACCGAGCTTAGACATATGGTAAACAAACTGTTTTGACACATTAGTGATTTTGTTTTGGCGTCATATACTTTTGGTTGTGTGAAAATGTCTGATTTTGTGCCAAATAATCGTCATTTGCGGGAAGTATTGATTTTCTTCTTTCATTCGAAGAAAACGGCGGCTGAAGCGCATCGAGAGCTCCAAAAAGTTTACGGATATGCTGCTCTAAGTGAAACAACGTGCCGTGATTGGTTCCGTCGCTTCAAAGACGGTGATTTCGATGTTGACGACCGTTCGCGTGAAGGAAGACCTAAATCCTTCGAAGACGCTGAATTGGAGGCATTGCTCGATGAGGATCCGTGCCAAACGCAAGAACAGCTTGCTTCAGCATTAGGAGTTACCTGTCAAGCCATTTCCAAGCGATTGTATGCGTTTGGAATGTTTCAAAAACAAGGAACTTAGGTTCCTTATGATTTGAAGTCAAGGGACGTTGAGCGTCGTTTTTTAGCCTGTGAACAACTGCTCCAGCGGCAAAAAAGGAAGGGTTTTCTTCATCGCATCGTGACAGGTGATAAAAAATGGATTCAACCCAAAGCAACCCAAAGAAAAGAAAGTCATGGGGACTGCCCGGTCATGCCTCTACGTCGTCGGCTCGGCCGAATATTCACGCTGCGAAGATTATGCTGTGTATGTGGTGGGACCAGTTGCATTTTCACCAAGAAGAGAACTTAGTTGCGCACCTAATACTACTTTGCCACTGTGACTATCTTATCAGAACACGTCATCGTTTCCTAGTTAACTTCTACCTCAAAGCAGAAGAAATATCTGCCAACGCACTCAAAGACATAGCCGGATTAATCATAAAATCCGGCATCATGCATGAGCTTTAACTGTGAGGAACTCACAATAGGCCCACCTGTGGCCAATCTGAGTTGGTTTATTTTCACTAATCTGACGTCTACCTCTCTTTTCTTGCTTTTCCATGAAATTTTTGGTAGATCGCCCAACCACTTGTCTTATAAATTTAAAAGTTAGTCAATTTTGTTATAAGCAAACTTTTTTCTTCCGTACAATGTTTGCCGTGACCCACCTCAGCTTAAAAAAAAAGAGGGCTCAAATAAGGTTTATGTTTGGTTCAGTATCATTTAGTTATTTTACCATCAACTTTCTTTGGTTTTATTCTTCTTTGTGAGTTCAAATTACAACTTGTCACTTGAAACTTGCACTGCGGAATGAACTCGTGCTATTATTTTGCACAGAAAAATATTGTGCTTTCTTAAAAAAGGGGGATTTCCCTGGCAAGAACACAATTCCCGTACAATTTTTATTCCATTTTCTAGTCATTTTACAACAGATAACGAGTTAAGTAAAAAATTGAACATGGTGTCATTTTTTTTTGCACATAGCTGTACATATGGATATTAATTGATATTGCATAAAACTGATAAAAGTAAAATCTTCCTTCGTTTTTTTATGATGTCATCGATCAGATTTCTTAATACTTTCCAGCCTAATATTTGGCCATTTTTCTGCAATTTTTGCCAGAGGTCGGTTTGCAATGTGGGGCAAGCCGTTTCGATCAAATTCATCCATAAAACGCGATGATACTCAGGTGAGGTGACGGTGCTGTGCTCTTATCTCCATTTACTTAAAATACCGCTTATTATATTAAGCGTGTTATCTCGGGGTCTGTTTCATTTACTAGTTATTGTTGTCGTTCTTGGGGCGTCCAGTGCGTTATTACTTGCGCTTATAGGGGCAAGTATTGGTTTCCTGAAAATTTTCAATGTCGAGATTTTGATTAAACTTGACATACTCGTAACTATGATAAAGAATCTCAAAAAAATGGTTCTCTCAATTCTGCCTGCCTGTCTGTATGTACATATAGTCGACTGCAGACTAAACGGCTGGATGGATTTGCTTCAAACTTCTTATCATACATGGGGTCGGTGGGTTCAAATCGATTTGCTCATAAACGGCTGTAACGATTTTTATTAAGTTTTTTATTTGAGTTGGGGTGGATATACAGAGCTGGTCAAAGAAATAGATGTGTGCCCTTTTTTGCTAGTCACTCTGTCTTTCTTGCTAAATAACAGTTGTTTTGCCACCAAGAATTGCAACAAAATCAATTTTCATGCAAACAACTGTTGTTCCCGTTACAATGGCGCCAAGCTTATTGCAATCTTGGAGTGTGCTGTTGAGTAGTTCATTTATTTGTGTTGCAATATCATTTTGTGTGTTCTGGAAGTTGGACATAAAAATAGGTGTGCATAAAATAATATCGGTAATTGTAACAATATTGTTTCTTAGAAGGTATTTAGTTTTGAGGTGAGTTCTTTTTAATCATTTTATTATCTTTTAGCCATAGTTTTTTATTTTAATAGTCTTTTAATATGGGACGAAAAGCCCACTGCTCGTCGGAAGAAAGAAGGTTGGTTCTACGACTAAGGGATGAGGGTAAAACCTATAAATTTATAGCGGAGGCCATAGGAAGGTCCCGAAACTTCGTCACAAATGCCCTTAAGCCAACAAAAGTACGCGAAAATAGACGAAGGGCGAAAAAAACTTCAGCTATTACTGACCACCGTATTTTACTCTTAGCGAAATCAAATCCTTTTGCCTCATCAAGGACTATAGGTGCACAAATTGAGAATGAAGTAAGTGCACGCACAATCCGTAGAAGGCTCCAGAATTCGGATCTCCCAGGAAGAGTCGCCAGGAAAGTTCGACTATTAAGAGCTATTAACTTGAGGTCCCGAAAAGAGTTTGCCGTAAGCCATAAAAGTTGGAGCGGACCTGAAAGACTGAACAAATGGCATAATATCCTTTGGAGTGATGAAACAAAAATAAATTTGTTCTCCTCCGATTCTGGGCGTAATGTTAGGCGACCAAAAGGAAAGGAGTAATACCCTCGCTATACAAAGAAAACCGTCAAACACGGAGGGGGAAATATCATGGTATAGGGCTGTTTTTCTTGGTATGGTGTCGGCCCTCTATTTCGTATTAATGACATCGTGACAAAATATGGAGGGAAATTTTGGAAAATGTCATGCTTCCATTTGCCGAGAAAAATATGCCCCTTCGATGGCACTTTCAGCAGGACAACGATCCGAAACATACGCCGGGTCTTGTGAAAGATTGGTTTCGTGATCAAATCATCCCATGGCCGAGTCAATCCCCAGATCTCAATCCCATTGAGAACTTGTGGGATGAACTTAAGAAAAAATTAGGCGGTCAGTATTTTACAAACAGGGACCAATTGTGGGAAGCAGTTAAAAAAGAGTGGCATTCCATACCTTTGACAACATGCCAAAAATTGGTAGACTCTATGCCACGCCGAATCCAAAAAGTTTTGGATAACAATGGAGGACACTCAGGTTATTAGAGTAAGGAAAACGATAAACTGGATTTTTAAAAAAAAATATTAATAAAAATCGTAATTATTGATATTTTAGGAGGACACACCTATTTTTTTGGCCAAGCGCAAAAGTTAACATCGGGAGTTTTTGCAACTTAATTTTATAATTCATTTACTTTGAAGCCATAAAGTTTGCTAATTTGGTTAAATTATGTTAATTTTATTAGTATACATGTAAAAAACTACAACTAGCTGAAGTAAATATTAAACAAATTGAGTTTATAAGAAAAAATCCTCACACCTATTATTTTGACCAGCTGTGTATATAGGGTCATCCAACAAGAGGTGTCATTTTAAATCAATAGACGCAACATTTTTATGAAAAGTGGTGATAATTTTATTTTATTTCTAAAGTCAAACTCTAGGTTAGTAATGGAATACAATATCTGTCAAATGTCCGCCTCGGCTCTGCCTACAAATAGTCATTCTTTTGATGAAATTTTTCATCACGTTTTCGCATAATTGCGGCTGTATTTCGCAAATAACAGATCTGATATTTTATTTTAGTGCATGAATCTTTGGTGGAGCATTGGCGTAGACTTTATCTTTAACATATCCCCAAAGGAAAAAGTCTAATAGTGTTAAATCGCACCATTTCAGCGGCCAATTAAAATCTCCATTTCGAGAAATCACACATTGTTTCACCAGCTGTGTGGCATGTGGCGCCGTCCTGCTGAAAATAAATGTCGTCCACGTCCATAGCATCAAAATTTCAGTCAAAAAAAGTCAGTCAACATCGTTCGGTAACGCAATCCATTCACTGAAACGGTCGCATCAGCATCGTTTTCGAAAAAAATATGGCCCAATGACACCGCCAGCCCAAAAACCGCACTTTCCACTATTTCTCTTGGGTTTGCGGAGCCCCAGATGCGACAGTTTTGTTTGTTTACCTACCCAGACAAATGTAAAAAATCATGATCTTGTTCATTCATTTCCAGCACCCAATCAGCGAAAGTACTGCGTTGTGCGTGGTCTGCTGGCTTCAATTCTTGTGTCAACTGGACCTTATAAGCATGTAGTCCAAGATCTTTATGCAAAATGCGGTGCAAAGTGCTTGCAGATAAGCCCAATTCCATATGTTCCTGGACACACCTGAGTCACACTCTATTTTCAGCTGACCTTGCCGGACGAACACGATTTGCAGTCCTCACATCAATAACCTCCCCGAATCGTTCAAATTTATCGAGCGTGTATCGATACATATTTAATAACCTCCTAGTTTTTACTTAACAAAGGTCATCGCAATGATAGTTGAATGTTGACAGTTCAACAATGGCGCGAGATTCAAAATTTTGGATGACCGTATACTATCCTTCTACCACGTTTTTGGCAGAAAATTCGTATAACGATACTTTTCTTGTTAACTGGTTCTTACAAATTGGCCATTTCTCGGATATGACTCAATCGATTTTGTTCAAAATCAATATTTAAACTAGTTTTTGAAAATGGTGGACTTTTTTTTTCCAATTCTTAACGAATTTAAAAAAAAAAAAAAAAAACATTCTAACGATTTTGCTTAGATTACAAACACAAGTATAAAATAAGAAAAAAAGTCGATACAAAGAAATCGAAACATAACAAGACACTGAATTATTGGCTGCAAACTACTTCTATCATGAAGCTAAAGAGAAAAACGTTGGCCCCTTCATCTACTCCTGTACGAGGGCTGTTGTAAGTCAGTGACTTTGATGCAAGATGGCGCTCGGATCGCATAAAAGATTTTTTTTTTTCTGACATCTTTGTTTCTTTCTCAAATCAAATACATCTGTCAACCATTTTTAGCTTTTTACAGTGATCGAAAGAACTTTGGTTTGTGAGATTTGGCCAAAATGGAAAAAAGTGAGTTTCGTGTTTTAATAAAGCACTACTTTTTGCACGGTAAAACCATTAAAGAGACTGAAGACAGACTAAAAAAATATTATGGAGACTCAATCGATTTTGTTCAAAATCAATATTTAAACTAGTTTTTGAAAATGGTAGAAATTTTTTTTTAATTTTTTAAATTTAACGAATTTTTTTAAGAAAAAAAAAAAAAACATTCTAACGATTTTGTCAATACAAAGAAATCGGAACATAAGACACTGAATTATTGGCTGCAAACTACTTCTATCGTGAAGCTAACGAGAAGAACGTTGGCTCCTTCATCTACTCTTATACGAGGGCTGTTTGATAAGTCAATGACTTTGATGGAAAATGGCGCTCGATTCGCATAGAAGATTTTTTTCTGACATCTCGGCATAGACAAAAAAATCAAATAGATCTGTCAAACACTTAGCTTTTTACTGTGTTCGAAAGAACTTTGGTTTGTGAGATTTGGAGAAAATGGAAAAAAGTGAGTTTCGTGTTTTAATAAAGCTCTACTTTTTGCGCGGTAAAACCATTAAAGAGACTGAAGACAGACTCAAAAAATATTATGGAGACTCTGCTCGCTCGCATGGAATGGTACAAAAGTGGTTCACTGAATTTCGTTGCGGTCGTACGAGCACAAAAGACGCTGAGCTCCCAAGACGTCCAAATGACGTCACAACGGAAGAAATGGTCAACTAAGTCACGATCGCCGGGTCAAAGTTCGTGAGATAGCTGAGATTGTAGCAATTTCAAATGATACCGTCATTCGAATCCTGCATGACCATTTGGGCATGAAAAAGTTATCGGCAAGATGGGTGCCGTGTTTGCTGACGGTGGACCAAAAACGGATTCGGGTGAAGTATTCAAAACAGAATTTGGAACTCTTCAAGCGTAATTCAAGTGAATTTTTACGGCCTTTCGTAACAGTTGTTGAATCCTGGATACACTACACGCCAGAAATGAAGGAACAATCAAAACAGTGGACTTTATTTCTTGTTTCCTAATATGAAGAAATGGCTCGGCGGAAAAGATTTTCATCCAATGAAGACAATCAAAACTCGTGCAACTCTATACAATTCTTTTGATTTTGACATCGATTTATCTTTCCCCGAAAATTAGTAGTGAGTTAAAAAATTTCGTAGCGATGTAGTGAAATAGTAGATAGGAGTGCTGGGAAACCAAGAAAGTGTAGTGAAACTCTTCGATAGTTACAAAAGTGGGAACGCTGGTGATAATGGTGTTCTATCAGTACACATAATACACCAGAAGCTGCGCTGCAATACACAGCACCGTGCGCGTATAAATATGCAATATAGGTGTCTATGAACTATGAAAAGGGCTTAGGTAGAAAAAAATACTTCATTGTCTTAAAAGCTAGCATCGTTAGGTGTTATGCTGTCAACTTTGTCTTATCCTCTTTTATGATCAGACCCATCTTGGCCGCTTCTGGTTCAATGCTAGCGAAAGCGCCCATAACTGCTCGCTTCGTTTTACCGATGATGTCAATATCGTCCGCATAGTCTAGTAGTTATACTGACTTATAAAACATAGTACCCATGTATTGGCATGTGAGTTTCGCGGTATTTTTTTCAGTACAGGATTGAAAAAGCTGTATGACAATGAGTCGCCCTGCATAAATTGTCTGGTGGCATTTAAGGTCTCGATGATGTCCTTTCTGATCTTGACGGAGCAGCGAGCGTTCTCCATCGTTATCCTACATAAGCGAATGAGTTTCACGAGGATACGGAAACTATACATGGTACGATAAAGTGGTCCGATTTACACTGTCATACGCAGCTTTGAAGTCAGTAAACAGGCGATGTGCATCAATTTGTTATTCCACGGTCTTTTCTAGTATCTGATGAGGATCAATTAGTTCGCGGATATAAGATATTAGGCGATCAAATATCATGCTAGATAATATTTTTAAATTGGAATACTTCCCGAGTCAATAGAAAGTTGTGGAAGTCATAACGGTGGAAAGAAGTAGACTTACAGCCCGATTATTGAGGAACAAAATCTTATCCCTGATCACCAGTTTGGGTTCAGAACCAAGCATTCAACCATTGTCCAGGTGCATAGCATCACTGACGTAATTGAGAAAGCAGCTTTTGAAGAAGAAGAAAAGATTTGCACAAGCGTGTTTCTTGATGCCTCTCAAGTCTTTGATAAGGTGTGGCATGAAGGCCTGAAGTTTAAATTGTGACAGGTTCTGCCTGTACACCTATATAACATACTGACAACATATCACGGGAATACTATTCCATCTTAGGCACGAATACTCGTAATTTTAAGAAATATCAGCTGGCGTACCGCAAAGAAGCGTTCTTGGTCCGCTTCAGTATTTTTTAGCTAACATTTTCCGATGATACTGCCATTCTAGGTAAAACGACCGGATAAACAACTGTAAAATTGCAAAGCGCTCTGAATAATGTAAACGGAACCAAATTCAAGTAAATTGCACTTTTAAGAAAACGAACAGCTTGTCGGTCCTTGTAAACTCGTTCCGTATTCCGTTCGCTAAATACCTCGGACAGTCGATGCAAAGCTAAAATGGAAGTCGAATGTAAAAAAGAAACGTAAAGAACTCGAAATCAAATACAGAGAAATGTACTGGTTACTTGGAAAATATTCAAAGCTTAACATTGAGAATCTTCTTCGTCTTATGGTTCCTTTCTGTTCCAGAGGTTGGAAATCATCGATGCAAGTGTTTGTTTATTTCTCACTCCTCTAGTCTACCGTTGAAAGATTGAGCAATTTTGTTAAGTTTGATAACCATGTCGACCTCGGTCCTCCGAAACTCGTGCTTCCTTCGATCTATCCTTGTAGAATTAGTTGGAGAAGCTGGTATTTGTTGTTTCTCATAATATGTCCTAAGTATTCGAGTTTTGTTTTCTTGATTATCAGCATTATTTCTCTTTTTCTTCCTACTCGTCTTGAGACTTCTACGTTAGTAATTCTGTCAACCCAGGAGATCCGTAGGATTCTTCTCTACGCTCGCATTTCCTTATCGCTGCTCCTTTTTAGTGTCCATGTTTCTGGTCCATATAATAAAATCGACCAGATGTAGCATATGACAAATCTTATTTTTAGAAACTTATTGTTCTGCAATCAGAGCAGTTTGTCGCTCCATTATCAACCATTCTTCTGGAATTCTGCTGTTTCTGTAAATAGCGTTGAACTTTGAGAAGTTCATTCGGTATTCCATCAGGACCTTTCACTTTTCGGTTTTTTGATTCCTTTAACGCTTTTACGACTCCCTCTTTCTCCCTGGTCTTTCGGGTCCATTATAGGGTCCTAATTGGTTTCTTTCATACCAGAAAAAGTCTTCGATGCATGCTTTCCACTGTTCTAATATTTCAATCGTATTTAACAAAAATCGTCCTTCCTTGTTTTTCAGATTATTATGCACCGTTCTATGCTCAACTCCTGGGATTTATTTTGGTTTTTTTTTTTTCTTTTTATAAAGGTTGAAACTATAGTGGTTACTTGCACGATAAAGATTAACCGCGTCTAAATAGCGATCTCCTTTCTTGTGGATCGGGCAGATGGTACTATTATTCCAATCATCGGGCATCCTTTCATCCTACCATATCTTGCAAATTAATTGATGCATGCTTCCTATTAGGTAATTTTAGTCCGTCTGAGCCAGCGGCTTTGTTGGACTTGAGCCTTGCAATAGCTACTTTAACCTCGTTTCAGTCGAGTGGCCTTAAATGATGATCATCATCCAGATTGAGACGATCGGACTGCCTGATAGTGAGATTTTGACTTTCATCGCCGTTTAACAGTTGCGTTATTTGGGTAGCGATACCATTGTAGATAGGTAGAAGTTACGGACTTCTTTCCTACTGTAGTTTCTCTTTATTTCTTCGGTCTCGCGTTGCTCATGCTCCTTTTTGTCATTCCTGAGCAGGTATCTCGTCCTTCCTTTTCTGTTCTTACCACTTTTCTAACTCCGCTTTGTAAGCTTCAGTTTTGTCATTGTTTGCCCCCGAGCACATCGACATCAAACCAGGGGTTTCGGGCAGGTGAATCCTAGTATATCAGTAGCGGTACTTCTCGTATCTTGCTGGCAATAATGCCACTGGTCATCGCCATTGCGTTGTTGCAGTTGGACTTCTAGATAACTCTTAGGACATGCGATCAGCAAATATTCTGGCAATTCTGTGCGATTTAAGATTCTCCACGTTGAATTAGTTGAATTAGTTGATGTGATGTTATGTTTTTCTGTTGAAACCTGTTTTCACAAATTTGCTTTGCTCTCTGTTCTACATTGTAGTCTTTAAACAAAGATATTAAAAAAGCATTTAAACTAATAGGTCAATAATAATGTTTTTTATATTCTTGTAGAATCACTTTTTATTAATCTTTGCGTCTTTATTTTCTTTTTTTTTTATTACAGGTAGCGGTTCATTTGGTGACATCTACCTTGGTATGAGCATACAATGCGGCGAAGAGGTAGCCATTAAAATCGAAAGTGCCAATGCCCGTCATCCACAATTACTGTACGAATACAAACTGTATCGGGTATTGAGCGGTGGTGTTGGCATACCACGTATTCGGTACTATGGTCACGAGAAAAGCTTCAATACTTTAGTTATGGATTTATTGGGACCATCCCTGGAAGATCTCTTTAATTTTTGCACACGTCATTTTACAATTAAAACCGTTCTCATGCTGGTTGACCAGATGATCGGTCGCCTGGAATTCATTCATTTGAAATGTTTCATTCATCGTGATATAAAGCCCGACAATTTCCTAATGGGCATTGGACGACACTGTAATAAATTGTTTTTAATCGATTTTGGTTTAGCTAAAAAATATCGCGATCCTCGCACTCGTGTACATATTCCCTATCGCGAGGATAAAAATCTAACTGGTACTGCACGTTATGCATCCATTAATGCTCATCTAGGTATTGAGCAGTCTAGACGCGATGACATGGAATCCTTAGGATATGTTATGATGTATTTCAATCGTGGTGTCCTACCATGGCAGGGCATGAAAGCCACCAACAAAAAGCAGAAATATGAAAAAATCTCCGAAAAGAAGATGTCAACTCCGATAGAGGTCTTATGCAAGGGTTTCCCCGCTGAATTTTCAATGTACTTGAATTATTGTCGTAGTTTGAGATTTGAAGAGCAACCAGATTATATGTATTTGCGGCAATTATTTAGGTAAGTATTCATCATTGTGTATGTATTAACTAACATTATTGTTATTTGAATGATGTATGTAATAGTAGGTTTGAATTTTCATTTATCTATTATGTGAACAAATCACTAACATGGTTCGCTAAAAATAACGGGGGTAAAGGGATTTTGTTTGCATAAGTTTATTAGTTCAATTTAGCTCTTTATTGTTACTGCCATATCCGATATGTCTCTGCGAATATTCCTCCCTATTGCGGATGCCGCCTTTCGAAATGCACAGGCGACTATTTTCACGTTACACACTGGGACTGATAGGTTAGGTTAGGTGGCTGTCCCCGCTAGGAAGAGATACACTTAGGCAAAAAGATGATACCATGAAGATTATAGGATTACCAGCATCAGAAACCTTACATGATATGTTTTCCTCTAGTTAATTTCGGTAACCGTAACGACGGTGTTAATACTGGAGCTGATAGTGCAAAAAGTCAAATACGGTGTAGCATGCAAATGTCGACCTACATACATCAAACACAGATCAAGCAGACATTAATTTATTTAGAGCTATACAAGCACGTGTGACGAGACGTGAATGACTATGAAACACAATCCAGGCATCAGGCAAGTGAATGGCATACACCGAATGATGCAAGACCGAAAACCACGTCGTTTTCAGTCGAAAAAGAAGGCGATGCTCACAGTTTTCATAGATTAGACAAGATCAGACAGTCAACAAGGTTTAAGACGTTTGCGTGAAGCAATTCACCAAAAAAGACCGGATTTGTGGCAAACAACTCGTGGGTTTTGCACCACGATAACGCACCGTTCCACAATGCCATCCTTATTCGTGAGTTTTTGACCAAGAACAGTAGGAATACCAACCAGCAGCCATCGAATTCGCCTGATTTGGCTCTCTGCGATTTCTTTCTGTTCGACCGACTCAAGAAACCGCTCCGGGGAACGCGTTTTAGCAGCCAAGAGGAGATAATAGAAAAATCGAAGACGACTTATGGCTGGCTATACCAAAATCCGATTATAAAAATTGATTCGAGGATTGGATCAGGCGCTGGCATAAGTGCGTTTCAGTCAATGGAGGGTACTTTGAAGGGAACAAAATCGATTATCAAGAATAAACTTGTATTTCCATTTTTCTGAATAAATTCCGGGGGATTCAACAACACGGACGTGAAATACGTCCATCAACATCTGAAAATAAAGACTTGTTGGTCCGCCTACATATCTTATGCGCTCGATATATTATATGGCTGAGACGTTTGTGTGAAGCCTTTATTGCCTTTCTAAATGACGAACAACCGGCCAGATTATTTAAACATAATTTTGATATGGCCGTCTGGATTTAGATTTATTACTCTACAGTCGAAATTATCGTTTTCGGCGACTCCACAATTCCAACTGGCATCGATACTCGGGCAGGATGATAAGCTCAAGCCTTGCAATCAGTAGCAATCTCACCCACTGCAGTCCTCTAAAAGCGAATATCTCAATACTTCAGCAGCCCCCCTGGGTCATCTTCAAATCCACCCGATCCCGAATGTGACGGCATTAATGCTCTCTGATGGAGTAGTGGACTAGTACTTACATCTGTCATAAATTCTTTCGCATAGCAGGGCTCATAAAAGATCTTTTCGCCGCTGTGTCAAGTAGAGACGATAAACTTCTGTCCTCCGATCATTATATTATGGATAAAATATTGTTGCTGCAGTTTCCATGCGTTACTTTATGGATTTTTTAGCCCAGAAGAGAGTGCGAATTATAAAACCGAAAATAACAAGTGTACAAGTGTTTTGTATACACTGCGTATGCTAACGGATGTTATTCGACGTTCGCCTTATCATAAAAGCTAATCAGTTCATTCTTAAGCCTATCTTAACTAATAGTGTTAGTTGCAAACCAGTTTTAATTTATTCGCTATCTTTTGCTGTGTAACCTGAATTTTGTAACTGCGCGCTCTTGGCGTATCAGTGTTATTATTGGTAAGCGGGGTGGTAAAGGTCAAGGAATTGCTAATAACTTTAGGGGATATGAACCCTCTGCCGAAGAGTCTTAACCTACTGCGTGGAATGGTAGGTCATTCACATAAAATGTGTTCCGCTGTTTATTGATCTTCAAGGCAGAGTCTGATGCATGTCTCTGAAGGAGTTTTGTCTAACTGGTTGAGATGGCACGTCAGAGAGTTAATACCGGTGAGAATGTTCCTTAAGAGCTTTGTATCACACTTACTCAAGGATTCTTTGCTTCTTTTGTCGGAGAAGTTGATGAGCCTTTTGGCTTGGCGAAGGCGTTGAGTAGAGTTCCTCTTTTGTAGTAGAAGACTTGCTGCAGCTCTCAGGAATTGAGCTCTTGTTTTAAATGATTGGTGGGTAAACCACATGTTAGGGACTCTGTTCTGGTAATGTTAATTTGGATTGAGTGATTGAAACTAATGGTTTTGGGAAAGTGAATAGATCAAATTTAGGATCCGCAGGTGCGCCCTGTTAGATCATCTAAAATTGCGTTTTAGATCCAGTTGTAAGGCGCTAGAAGCGATGTTTTTTTTTAAATTCTAATTTATAGTGGGGGCAGTTCCAGCAGGTTTTCCAGAGCAGCAATTGGGCAGGAGCGCATAAGAACGGTAATGCCGACACAAGTGTATCTTTGGGTGCTTTGCAGTGCGATTTTGGCCTTACAACGAACTGGTTGTTATTTAGCGGGGGTAATTTTTTCCCGTAACACTTAGAAAGAAGGAGGTTAGACTTATGGGTCTGAAAGAATTTTAATTTAAGTGAGATCTGTTGCCAGTTTGGATCAAAAGAGAGCAACGAAGAATGGAGCAAGTAGCTTCAGGGCAGGGAATACTCCATCTCCTCTTGGGGATTTGTAAGGTTTTTGAGTAGGAACAGCCCATTTAATTGTGTCTGGGTTGAATGTTCTCCTCGATAAGCTATTCATTCTGCAGATAAGGGGAGGAAGGATATAGCTGCTGTCGGATAGGGTAATTTCAGAACCCGGGCGGCGGGTTTACAGGAGAAGACTAAGTGATTCACTGTAGTTATAGGTGAATCATTTTCCATCAGTCCACTGCCGGTCTTTAGATAGGGCCTTTTATTTATACTCTTGCAGTTTCTTTTTTTTTTCCCCTAGGGTTGTTGAAAAATCTTCCATAGACACTGAGGATAGCAAGCGCGTGCTCATAGTTGTGTCAGATATTCTTACTGACTAAAAAAACACCCACCCTGCGATTTAATTTGTTATATATTGCAACTAAGAAGGACCTTATCAAGCAATTTTTCTATCATGCAAAAAAAAAAAACTCGTTTGGCAGGTTACTTTCCACTGAAAGATCCTGCATGTTCCGCAATCTAGGCGCGGTTGATTCCTATCTCGCCAAGTCGAAAGGTTTCGTCCTTTGTAGTCGGCGCAATAAATTGATTTCATCCAGAATTTGTAGGATTGTATTGTTGACATGTGCGATTAGTCGGTTTCTATGCTTTCTCGCGAAGCTTCTAATTTCAGCTTCGATTGTCGGAATTCCGAGATCCTTGTGGATATCATCGTTTCTAGTATACCACGGTGCGTGGACAATTTCTCTTAGCACTTTATTTTGAAAAGTTTGTAAAGTATTGGCGTTTGTTTTCTTGGTACAGCCCCAAAGTTGTATACCGTAAGTCCACACCGGCTTTAGCACTTGCTTGTATAAAAGCAGTTTGTTCTCAGTACTGAGCTGGGAGTGTTTTCCGAGCAACCAGTTCATTTTTCTATATTTGATTTCGAGTTCTTTACGTTTCATTTTCACGTGCGAATTCCATTTCAGTTTTGCGTCATATGTTTCAAGGTATTTGGCCTCGTTTGCAAAAGGTAAGACAAAATTGGCAAGACATTAGTTTTCTTATAAGTGAAATTCACGTGAACAGATTTAGATTCGTTGAGGGCAGTGATTGCAGTGATTGGAAAGTCTGTCTTAAGTAGAAGGCTCTTCAGGACTTCCATTTAGACTTCCTTATGGTGATGTTGTAGGCAGGCAGTGAGCGCCGAACGGTATCCATCCCACTTTTTGGGTCTTTTGGGTCGATTGGCAAATCATTGAAGAGTGCTTTTCATGCTGATTAAAAATATATCTTCTCCAACTGATCGTGCAGTGTAGAGGCAGGGGGTGGGTTTGCTAGCATTTATAATTTTTCCATCATCATTTTAGATTTTTTTGCTTTTACATAATACTAATATTTAAATTTAATTTTAGAATCCTGTTCCGCACCCTTAATCATCAATATGATTATATTTACGATTGGACAATGCTTAAGCAGAAGACCCACCAGGGTCCAGCGAATGCAGCTATAACCCAAGGAACGGCAGAGCCTCGCAACGAACGGGATAAAGAGAAAGAGAAACAAAGCGGAAAAACTATGCTTTCCGATTAAATTAGATTAATAAAACAAAAACAATTTATTTCTTTGAACGTTATACAATTGAAAATATGAAAACAAACAAAAAACTGAAATACATAGTTATTTTAAACTAATTGAAAGGAAATCAAATATTCACAAATCAAATAAATTCGGGCGCAGAGTAAACAAACCACAACCTACCATACGATGACAATTCTGCAAAAATAATTTGCACAACTGAGGGTTTTTTTGTTTTTTTTTTTTTTTTTGTTTTTGCGTCGTCATTCTCTCTCTCTATCTCTTTGAAACATAACCAATTGAAAAAAATAACACATTTTCTCTTGAAACAAAAAACAAGGATTTATTATATGTTGAACATTGTAAATTAATTTATTTTCACGAAATCCTTTGATTTATTTAAAGATTTTGGCTGAAGAATAAAAATAATAAAAAAAAAAAAAAAAAAAAAAATGAAATGGAATAAACAATAAAACGAACATCTGAACTACACAGCCCCTTGCAATTGTATTTTCTTTGAATGAAGTGTTCTGCGGAACGAGCGACTTTCTGTTCGAAATTAAGTAACTTGGTATTTTAATTTTTTTTTTCTATTTTTTTTTTTTTTTTTACATATCCGCTCATACATATACATACATAACTTTAATTTTAGTTTCACAAACGAAATTTTTTTGTTTCATTAAACTACATTTTTTCTTCTTTGTTTAAATCTATATATTATACTAAACAGATTTTGTTTATTACATTTAGTTTACATATTATAATACGTTTCATTATAGGTCCTAAAAAAAAGATATGTAATTGATGCAGAAACAATAAATAATTTTGTATGTAAGAAACCATAATCATTGCGTAGAATAATATATATAAATTAAATAAAAAGTCTACAATATAAAAAAAGATAAAAAAATAAACAATATTTCTAAATGCATACATTACTTATTAACCTGTAATTAATTATTGGTTAAATGATAAGTGAATAAAGTATATTAAAAAAAACGGGAAACTCATAAATCTACAACATGTATTTGATTTATTGGTAGTGTCCGGCCGAAAACGAAACTGAAGAGCCAAATTTTGGTTTTAATGTTTGTTTCGACCGAAACCGAACCTACTTGAGTAAACGATTTAAACCTTTTGCGAACCAGATTTATGTTTGACGATTGTCGTTTTGCGGCCTATATTGTTATGGCAACGAGAATGGTTTTTGTTGTACCATACCTCCTTAGTCATCGTTTGAAATAGCATAAGGATTGGGGTGTTGTTATATTTGACGATGTTCGTTACCTGGCTATCGTAAATGCTAAATTGCTATTATGTTTTACAATCGCGGTTGCTCATATCGTAATGGCAACGAGAATGGTTTTTGTTGTACCATACCCCTCCTTAGACGTCGTTTGAGGTAAAATGAGGGTTGATTTTGTATGACAAATGAAAACATGTGAACTTATGCATGCTTAGGTTTATTTTTACGGAATTGAACTTAAAAAAAAATTGTACGTCTGGTAGAGTTGCCGCATGAGATTCAACATAATAAAGTCAATAGTTCTATGTTGCGATTCTTCACTCTTAGGCCATTATACGTTTCTTTAATTTGAATATGCTTGCTATTGTGCTTCTAAAAACTCTGTGCACTGTTCCTTTCCCTATCCCAAATCTATCAGATACCTCTCGGAAGCTGCACTGATTGGCAAGTTTCCACAGCGTTACATATAAGCGTTGCTGCAATGAGTAAGTCGGTCTGCCAGTTTCTGAAAATTTACACACGGTTTTCAACATCCTTAAGGGACTTAAGAAAAGTAAGTTAAATATTTTATTTTTAACGCATAGCGAACTTACAAGAAATGTTCTTCTTTTCATGCGAAAATGGGAGAAAAAAACACCATCGGGATAGGACTTTATAACTTTGAAAAAGCGTTTACACTTTGGAATATATCTTCTTTTATTTACGAATGAAGAAATCAGCGACATTTTACAGTTAAATTGTTTGTTTTTTGTGCCGAAAACATACTTCAATATACTGCTTTTGTATGAGCCCAAATTATTTATTAAAGCGTTTAAAAATATCATCGCTGCTAATTTCTTAGACAGTTTTATTGTTTGCACAAGCCATTCCAAAGCGTCAAAATTGTAAAGCATCGTGGTGCATCGCGAAATGAGAACATCGTTACAAACGCATCACAATGGCAGTGATTCATTCACGATGAGCATTTTTTAGACGTTTTGGCCTTATTCATTTCGCGGTTGGGATTTCACATCCCAACCATATGGAATCTATCATCCATAGTGGTAGTTCTTGCCTTGCCATTTTACAATATGGATCGTTTAACCACCGCTCAACGCATAAAAATTGTTGCATCTTACTACAAAAATAATAGTTTTGTTATATGTGTATCGCGATTTAAAGACAGATTATGGTTATCATAATCGCCCAACTGAGCAAACAATTCGAAGCAATCGCCAAATTCAAACAAATCGGTAGTAATTCTGATGTCGTAAGGCCTGTGCATCATCGTCTCCTGTGTTCGATCAACTGAAAACAGCCGCTGTAAGTGCCTCAGCGTCCGAAAACCCGGAATTGTCAAGTCCACGCCGCGCTGTGTGGTGGGACATTTTGTCGAAGAATATTCAACTTACTACTTTCAAACATTTTTCTGCAATTTTCTCTTCTTTTTGGCAGTGTATTCACACTTGGATTTTTGCATTGCATTAATATGTTCCCAGCAACATTTTTTGTTACCACTCTCGTCACAAGTCGTGGGTATCATTATCTGAAATTCGTTTGTCATGCCTCTCGTCTCGTAACACGCAATAACGCCCCTGGTTAAACCAAGTGTAACTTGTCCATTAATGAAGCTTTTCGTGAGTCATTCACTTGCATGTATAAATATGAATTTAGAACTGCAATCATTTATATTAACTCGAACCGTCGCATACGTGAACGGATGATTCGTCACGTAATTTGTACTGTCTTGGTAGTTCTACCAACAACATAACGCAAATTACGTGATGTTCTCATATCTAGCTCTATTAACGTGAATTCAAATACGTTCAACCCCAGGCAATCTACATATGCCCACAGACTGCTACTGAGGAAGAGGATCGTTCACAGAACAGGAAACACCGCCAGTGATGAATATCGTAGTGTATACTCTCAGTTGCAATGCACTAGTGCGATAATACTGTAGGCGGTGAAGTAATACAGCGATAAATAGTTCACAAAGCGCATTGAAAACATCAAGTATGGCCCCGATGCATTGAAGAAAATCATCTCGGTTGGTGCACCTTCTCGAGTTTCTATAATTGGCCAAAGTTCTTTTGGTGCCAAAAAATGCGTACGGTTCGAATGTTGATGAATACCGGCCAATCGCTTTGCTATACTGTGTTAATAAAATACTGGAATCAGTTATCACAAGGAAGTCATCAATGAAAGGAATCAACGCTAGGATCCTCAGCAATCAAGGTTTGGACAGATCTTGTTCAATATAGGCCCATATCAAAAATGCAGTGTTATACAACCTAAAAGCAAGAATTTGGCAGTACTGCTCAAATCAAATGTTTCTTTTATTTTCCAACACCAGCGCAACCAAATGTCAAAACAGGACAACCTGCGCAACAGTTGATTTACTGTCGCTTTTGTTTGCTACAGATCCTTAGCTATTATTATTCATTTTACATAATATATGTAAATATTTGTTTGCTTATTTTTTTAACGATCGTAGTATATTGATTGAGAGTCTTATTAAGTTGTTGTTCCAACGATCGATTCAAACATGATCATGAATTTACCATGGGAAAGAAAAAGAAGTCAGTAATTTGGAGCACAGTGTTCGATTTCTTTCTTGCTAGAAGAAATCCGGGATTAGTCTCCTTTATCTCACGGTAAAAGTCTTGTTTCGGTTCGAAATTTTAAATAATATTATTCAAAACAAAACTTTCGATTACGTTCTCTGTTTTTTTCTATTGTGTGTATAGCATTGCACCACAAGTGTTCATAAATGTCAAAATAAAATGCGGAGGGGAACAGCAACATATTTTATCGGTTTTTTCTTTTATAAAAAATGCTCCAGCGAAATAGCCAGTTGCATTCCTCTCCTTCAAAATTCCTCCCGCAAATCAGTTCAACCTTAAGCCAAACTTCGGTCGTATTGTCAAATATAGGGATTCGTTTATGAGCCGAACGACATGAATGTGGAATGATCTACACCTTCAAACATTTAAAGCTAACGTGCACAGGCTTCTCCTATGTTCCTCTTCCTCCTTTTCTCAAACGTCCGTGCCCTGAAACAATATAACGAACGAATATTTCCGCAAATAAGTTGCCTTGAAAGCTGTCATTCTTCGTTATACAGAAATAAATCGATTTCACTTTATTTTTTTGGAAATTATATTTGTTAAATGTTGGCATCTCATAATTACGCATTTTTATTAATACTTGCAACAAAACGCATAGAAATTTGGTAACACAAATAACAACTTCTGAATGACAGCAAATAATTTAGTTGTTTGACATCACTTTTTGATTACCCCGGGAAAATACCTGAGATGAGTCCAGTGTGCACCCAGTGCACAATTCAAACGCAGTGCTGCGAAAGTCAGTGCATATTTAATTCTGCAACGGCTAACATCGAACAAATTAGTGCGAAACCAGTGTACGCTAGTGCACTCATCAAACGCATCCATATGTCTTGCTTAGATCAAGGCCCAAATTTCTTCAAAATCCGTTAAGTGGTTCGTGAGTTAGATGTTTGAAAAGGTTGATTCGAAGATTTTTAAAACTCCTCCCCATATCTTAAGTCCACCGATTTGGCTCATTTTGAACTGGACCACTTACGACTGCGATATTTCCGGTACTTCGATCGGTGCGTTGTCTCACTGAATTTATCTCCACTATAGCAAGCACAGCCTGTCTGGTGGGACGATTATTACGACCGAAAATTGGAGTAAGCGCTCTTAAAGTTGCGACCACCGACTCAGAATTTCGGTAGTAATTTTGAATATGATAAAATATAGACCTTGACTGACGTTTTGGCATTGACAGTTTAAGGGTGCGTTTGTATTAAAATACAAAATTGTTATGTCCCTATTGAAAAACGCTTTATAAGACGTGTAATTTCAAAACTAAGTTGATGTGAAATACATAGCCCGAAAAAAGCATTTTTAGTACTTTTACAAGTCCGAAACCTGAAGTGATAGGAAAATACCGAAATGTTTAGGAATCGACATTAAGGTCTTTATTTTTTGGCACCACTTAGCGTTAAGACTACGAGTAACTATCGGATACAAATCACATGACGTACTTTTTTTTTTATTAATTGTCTAATAGTATGTCGCTAATTGTCATGGATGTTATTAGGTGCACAACTAAGTTCTCGCTGTTTGTCAATAGACGGCTCTAGCAGTAAGCGCGGGTCGATTTTGACATATTCAAAACGTCATGAACCGAGCTTAGACATATGGTAAACAAACTTTTTTGACACATTAGTGATTTTGTTTTGGCGTCACACTTTTGGTAGTGTGAAAATGTCTGATTTTGTGCCAAATAATCGTCATTTGCGGTGGGCGAAAAAGGTCAAAATGTTTTTTCAAATTATTATACAAAGTTATTTGTATTAATTTGTTTAATTCTGTTAAAATTACTTTATAGAAAATAAATTTTTCTTTTCAATTTGTTCAGTATAAAAACACTAGGTCAATTTAGAACGAAACAAAAGATTCTTCACATATTGTCAAATAAATATTTTTTTCCATCTTTTTATTTTTCTGGACCACTGTGCTTTTGTGACAGGGCAGACACCGCGGGTATTTCGTTCCATTTCCATTTCGCAGCAATTGAGACTTTGGAATAGAAACGAGAAAGTATATAAATTCTTTTGTGCGTAAAACCATCTTTCGGGGTGGTGTACCGAGGCAGCTGATAAAAGTGACAGCCGTCATTATTCTGTTTACAAATTTGAGCATTGTGGTAAAAGTTAAAGTTGCTTGCAAAAAATGTTTGCATTGCGAAAGGCCGGCAAACAGGAGGTGTTTCTTCTCTTACATTCACTGGTAAAACGGCAAACAAGAAATCTAGACTATTTACATAAAGTATCGGCGATTCCCGTACCGTCGAAGAGTGATGCAACACTTCTAAGCGAGCTGGATGGTTGGGAAAAAAATGTCATACTCAGAAAACATCAAAACAATGTACCAGAAATTCGTTCGATATTGGACAAGTTAAATGCACAGCAGTTGAATGAAGTTGAAGTCGAAACGTTGCAGCAATGTCTGCGTGAAGAGTTGATGAAGCTACCGAATAAAACTCATCCTAGACTAGTGGACTATGGCGATGATACCAAAGAATTGTCCAGATACAATAAGCAACCACATTTTGTATTCAAGGCGAAGGAATTTTCGGAATTAGCATCAAAGGCAAACCTGTTTCGTATGGATCATCTTGGGAATTTCACCGGTCACAAGAGTTATTACCTAATGGGTGCTGCTGCCGAGATGGAACACGCGCTGACACAATACTTTTTGACAAAACTCAAGTCGGTGAACTTTCGGTTAATTTCTGTGCCTGATATTTTGCCTAAGGAGGTGATAGAGGGGTGCGGCATGCAGACGTCTGGCGAGAGAACGCAAGTATGTATTTGATTAATTTCTCGTTTAAGTTGCTAAAATGAAACGAAGTGCTTGTTGACAATAAGTGAATGGTTCACACAATGAATGGCATTCATCTCATCTTCAACAAATCTCTTACATCTTTCTCGATCTGTAGCTAGATACATGTTTGAGCTGTGGCCACGATTTCCTCTGGGTTAGTGCTTCTGCCAAGATTGGTTTTTGGTTTTCCTACCCACAGTGCACCCTGAGGATTCTATTCGAAGGACTGCTTCGCGATGGTGTCATTTCGCTTCCTCAGTGTGTGACCAATCCAGCGCTATTTTCGCTGCCTTACCTTGACATCCAACGGATTCTGACTCGTTTTACGTCAAAATTCCTTGGATTTAATATGCGGACAACGAATTTATTTAGGGTGTATCGCAGACGGCGATTAATATTATAACTTTCTCGTGATGTTTGCCGAGACTTTCCAGGTTTCACAGGCATACAATAGTACGGATTTAACGTTGGATTCGCAAAGTTGACTGGATTCCCAAAATGAAGAGAGGATACCAAAGGCAGCGCGCCATCAGATGATACAAGACATCCCAGTTAGTTACTATCCGACTTCATCAATTGGCGACTGTTTCAGAATAATACGCTGATGTGTGGAGCGGTCTGTGGGTATTATTTTTGTCTTTTTACCGTTCATCTAAGGACCGACCGACTCTCCATTTACCTGCAGTGATTGACACATCTCGTCTAGCCCGCTGATGAAACAGATATCATGGGCATAGTCCAAATGACTCAGCCTTTCAAATCAACACCGTTTTTCCCTTGTATGAGTATATAAAAGGCGGCCTATTCTTATTTAAGCTGATGCATGTTTGGAATATTTTTCGATAGTTTCGATATTGTTTAGCGTTTCTTAGCTTGCCTTAGCCATTGAAGGCTATTACAGGTGCTAGTCTTGTTTTCCTTCTCCATCCCCTATTCCGCAGAATGGTTCAGGTTCTACTAAGGGTTCTGCTGCCCAGTAGAGGATAACTTTGTTGTTTCTTTGCAGTTTGTTCAGTTTGTGTAGGCATTCCCACACAACTTTAGACCTAACGAACCGTCGTCAAGTGCCTTTATGGGATTTTTTTTTGGCCTGAAAGATGCTGGTACACTTACCCATGAATTCAGAGTGCTTCGTTCTGGACCAAAACACTCTTGCAGCAGTTCCTACCTCAGCTCTCGATCCGTTTGTGGACCATTTAGCTAGATACTTATTTCCTTTTTCACCACTTAGAACTGTGTTCTTCGAAATTTGTAAAACCCAGTAATGGAGTGAAATTAAAAGCTACAAGGAAGAGTTAAAGAGTGAACAGCGGACATATAAGGAGAGAGAGTGAGGTAACAATGCTCATTCATTTTTAAATCTTTGCGAATAACAGATATCTGGAAGTACTGAGGAATGCGAGTTATTCCATATTCGTGTTGAACCGCTAAAAAAAACTATCTCTTACGATGATCGGTGCTCTAAAGTACGCGTGTATGTATACACTGTAATTACATCAAAGTTGAAACAATGGTGGCAAACCCGTCTCTAAAAGTTCGGAGAATTACTTGAGAGTTGGAATAGTCTTTTCAGGAAAAATAGAAGCAATTTTTCAACTTTCTCACTTTGCTCAAATCCGCAAACTTGCGCTGCGTAAAACATTACTGATTTGGATGTCAATTCAGACAATTCAAATTTCGCACTTAAACTAAGAGCTTTCGTATTCACACGCTAGTCCAAAAGACCTCAGACCTATAAGTCTATCATCATTACTTTTAAAAATACTAGAACGACTGATTGTTATCCATTTACGTGACAGTATTGACACACAACTGCTGTCCGCCGCTCAACATGCATACTGTAATAGTAAATCAGTAGAAACAGCATTACATAGTTTAGTTAATAAGATCAAGTACTCCCTGTATCATAAGGAGTACACTATGGTAACTTTCCTCGATATAGAAGGCGCTTTTAACAACGTCTATTCATCTGCGATAATGAAAGCACTGTCTAAAATTAACTGCTAGTGGAAATATAGGGATGATTATGAAAGTCACAGAGAAATCTGAAACAAAGCAGGTTTTGCCTCGGGATACTTATGCATCGAGCACATAAACATCTTGAGAATGATCATAGAACAATAGGCCTCAAATTTTCTATTTTCATTTTAAAGCTATTATTTATTACAATCATCACTCATCAATTGCTTAGGTTTATAAATTGAATACCGGAAAATGCCTATCGGGAACATCTGAAATGGCCTTAGCTGGGTACTTTTCCAATAAAGTATTTGACGAAGATGAACTTCCAATTAAAGTAACATCCGTTAGTAGATGTTTTCGCGCTGAAACATCCGGGTTGCATGAAGAAAAAGGCATCTACAGGTAATTATCTTTGCATTTAAATCCGTACATGTTATTATTTCAAAATTCAATCGCTTACAGGGTTCATCAATTCACAAAAGTGGAAATGTTCTCGGTATGCACAGAAGAAAAGTCTGAAGAAATGCTGGAATCGTTCAAAAATATCGAAATAAATTTATTTGAACAGCTCGGAATTCACTTTAAGCTTCTGGACATGCCACCATCTGAACTAGGTGCACCAGCTTATCAAAAGTATGATATAGAATCGTGGATGCCCGGACGACAAATGTGGGGAGAGATATCAAGTTGCAGTAACTGTACTGATTATCAAGCGAAACGACTCAATATTCGTTATCGTACATCGAACAATGAGATAAAGTACGCGCACACAGTAAATGGAACTGCAGGGGCAGTCCCACGGCTTCTGATTACTTTGTTAGAGAGCAATCAGTTGGAAAATGGAAGAATTCGTGTGCCTAGTGTATTGAAAAAATACATGAAAAATATTGAAGAAATTAGTAGAGAAAAACGCCTGCCAGAGTTAAAATTAGTTAAGCATATAACATCGCCAAATATAACACAACTTTAACGAAATATGTACAAAGTTTATTTTCGTCTTTATCAGAAGTATCATTATGCATACGGTTTAGCTTTTTTTTCTATTGGAAACAAATCATAAACGTTGGGTGTAAAAGAGAAAGCTGTGGTCGCACTTCAAAGGGTCAGGTCAAGCAAACACTTTTTGTTCCATGTCTGTCCATATGTTTTTCTTCACACGGCTCGCTTGAGAACCAACTTTTTTTTTTTCTAAAACGAACTTTCCAAATCACGGAGCACTTAGACCCGATTTTCGTTCGAATTTACTACCAAGCTGAAATCCCTTTTTGAGAACCACTAAGGACATTTTGATAAGATTTAATTTGAATTCATTTATATCCTGATACGTAGGTCATTTCGTCTAAAAACTGTCGACATAGGCCCAAGTGTGAGTGAAATATGGGCGGGGTTTCAAAGATCTTTAAATCATCTTTGTTAGTCGACTAACTCAAAAACTAATAAACGAATTTCGATGAAACTTGTCACATATACTTATGTGGGAGACAGACTGCTGGTATTGATACCATGGTATAGCAATACTACGTTCTATACCACATGTCTGTCACTGCAATACTACGTAAAAAGCAAGTATACCATGAAATATACCTGGTATTGAGATTCGCAATTTTTTGTTGGTATACCAGCAACTTACTGATTGCAGCGCCAATTTCTCTCTATTGGCTAGTCTTCGTAGCTCCTTTGACAATTCTTCGGTATGCACTTTTGCTTTTAAGTATTTGTATTTTCTTTATATTCATCATTTAGCACAAAAGTAAATCATTTTTATTTATCCTGTCCTGAATTTTCTATTTTTATTTGTTATGACAGACAACACAAACGTCAAAGTATACTACTTAACGCCAAAGTCACCGAATACTACGAAATGCAGCCAGGAGTCGTAGTATTCACTATACCATGGTATTCGTACCATGGTATCAGTACCAGCTGTCTGTCTCCACTTGGATACGTTAGTAGTTCCACTTGAAATGGATCGAAATCAAATAGAGTGGGAGTAAGATATAGGGTGGGGTTAGTAACATTTTCGAATCATCTTTCTCACACACCTAACTTAAGAACCACCAAACGAATTTCGATGGAACTTGGGTTTTGACAGGGCGTCCTGTGTCAATGGTCACTGAAGAAAATGTCGAAAATGAGTTAAAAAACTAGTTCGGGCCGACCGAAGAATAAAAATGTGAGATAGTAGACGAGTTGCACATCAGCAAAGAATGGATTGCAGAAATTTTGCACGAGCATTTAAGTATGAAAAAAAATTTTTCGACAAGCAACGACGAGTGCTGCAAATTTTTTTTGGGAGTTAACCGGGGACAATCAACGAAATTTGCAATCAAATCGTAACTGTAGATGAGACTTGGGTTCGTCATTACGATCCGGAGTCCAAACAAGAGTCTATGCATGGAATTAAAAAAGGGGAGAGGCTGCCGAAGAAATTAAAAGTGGAAAAGTCGGCTTCGACTATGGCGACTGTTTTTTGGAACAGCGACGCTGTTTTGCTAATTGATTACCTGACAAAGGGAACTACGATGAATGGTCAATATTACGCAAATTTATTGACTCAGGCACGTGAAGCGGTCGTACGGAAGCGACGTGGGAAACAGCACGGAGTGTTGTTTTTGCAGGATAACTTGCCTGTTCTCACACGGTGCGGGTTTCGAGACAGGACTTAAAAGGCAAAGGTTTTTCAACGATAGACCAAAGTCCAGACTTCGCCCTGAGAGACTTTTTCCTTTGAAAAAGGACCTACGAAGTCGGAGATTTGCAGATGAGAATGAAATCAAGATATTTTTTCGGTGGTATTAAAGCACTGTAAGCCCGGTTGTGAGAAATGCATTTCACTCGAGGATGATTATATTGAGAAATAAAATTTGTTAATCGGATCTCTTCTTTCACTTAACGCCTTAGGCTGAGAACTTATCAGCCGTCCCTCGTATTCCGATATATTTGAAGAATATTTGTGCAAGAAGACTTTATAATTTTCGCTATACCTACTCATAAATATACATACTCTCAATTTTTGTTTTTCCAATCGCCAATACCGAGTTTTGTTGTTCAAGGAAATTAATCACAAAAAAATATGTTTTATATTTTTGGATTCCTTGGAAGTTAAGCTTCATGTGGTATGTCATATTTTGTTTATTTTGATATGTTGCATGATGCGGTCAAAATTTTTTGTTTTGCTTACGGTACATTGGGTTTTTTGAATAAAAACTGAGCGAACACTCCGAGTAAACCCTCTTGAGGGAAGGGTTTTCTTAAAAGGGAACACTCAATTCGGTGTGAATAAAAATGTTCCTCAAGCAGTCTAGTCCCCTTAAGTTGAAGATGAAAAACTTGAGTGGAGAACTGTCAAATTCAGTGGAGTTGCCTATGATTTACGAACAAAAGTGAACGGAAAAAAATATAAATAAATTGATCATGTTTCTTAACGTACAAACGCGAAAAATAAAAAATAGTTCACGGCGTTTTGGTTGAGAATATGAAGATATTTTTTATTGTAGATACTAAGGTTTTTTTTCAGTGAACGTGTAGGCCACATTTAATGCTAAGGAATGCTAGACATGCGCAGTGGCCAGGATCTGTACATAATTCAAGAATTTGGCGAAGTTCAGCTGGAGCCATTATACTTGCAGATACTCTCCTACAGAGAGTGTGATTAAAATTATAGTAGCTTGTTTTGTTTTGCATAATATAGCAAAATATCTCAACGACGAAGACTCCCCAGCGAGTGAGGTCATATCGCTCCAGGAAGCGTCTATACTGGAGGCTTCTCAAGAGAATAACACTGTTTACAAGCGGTGCAAATCCAGAAGAAACGAAATAACATCAATAATTCAAGGTTTTCTTTTTTTGATATGGCTTTCAATATGTATTTGTTTGTTTGTTTTTTTTCTTTTTTTTCGTTTACCAATTAATTTATGTTAATGTTTTTGAAGTTATATTTATTATTTTAAATGTTTAATGCTCCTAAAAATAAATGAAATATGTTAATCTCTGCTTTTTATTATTTTTGTTTTCTCTTTAACAAGTCTATTTCAAGTAACAACTTCTCTTTTTGCAAAGCAAATATTTCTTTTTGTTGAACATTTAGTTCCTTTTGTTGCTGATTTAAATCCTTTTGCTCTATTAGCACTTCAAGCAACAACTTTTCTTTTTGCGAAGCAAATATTTCTTTTTGTTGAACATTTAGTTCCTTTTGTTGCTGATTTAACTCTTTTTGCTCTATTAGCAGTTCCTTCTGGAGCTCCAGTATCAAGCATTGATTATTTTTTTTAGGTGAAGGAACAACATGCTGCAATTGTGGAATGCTACTTGATGGTACTGGCAGATCTTCCTCTTGAAAAAATACATTCTCAGCTTCATCTGAATCTTTGCTGGTACCCGGTATGCCGCATTCCACTACATCTGTAATTCAATTGAGTGATTTAAAGTTTATAATAACGTTTTCATCATTAAAGTAAAAATACACATACCAGGTATTTTTTTTAAAATTGGGTTATTTTGGTAATCCATGAGATTCAGCAGCCGCTTTTCATGCGATTTTAACTTTATGGGAAAATTGCCCGTCCTTTTTTTGTCCTCTTTCGCTTTGATGCGTCCCTTCATATTTTCTATTTTCTTTCTAATTTGGGTGCTATTTAAATCAATGGCATGAATTTTTTTAATTTTATCCTCCACAGCTTGCAGCGCATCTTGCTTTTTTATTCTCATTGCTGGAGTTTGGCTTTTTTCAAATAAACACGGATAAAATTGTATGATTTTGATAAAATCGCCTTCATCCATGCCAAACCTCTTCTTTTTTGTCGGTTTGCCTTCAATTTCATCCAGGTATTCCTCCTCCGAATTATATTGCTCCATATTTTTATTTAAAAAGTTTCTCTCAAGCACCCTCAACTTTTTCGAGTGTTCCCTCAATAAAATGCGACTTTATTTACAGGCAAATGGAGGGAATCCTCAAATGTCAAAATGTGTGAGTGGGGAGTGTTTTGGTTAAACTTAACGAAAGACATTTTTATTCACCTCAAATAGAGTGTTGACTCTAAAAAGTTGAGGGAACCCTCACACTCAGGTTTTATTCACACCGAAAGTTACAAGCGTGTGACGGACACACTGACAGACGGACAGACAGACAAGCAGTCAGACACCGTGTTGAACCCATTAGTGCTCCGTTCATACGGACGTCTAAGAAAGGAAGGCATTTGACATTACTGTGTTTCAAGAAGTTTCATCCGTTTCGTTCATTTAAGAAAAATGAAGCTTTTTAAACGAAATCAGAAGATCAACATCCAACACCATTGAAAATTTAATTGCAGTTTGCCTCTGCATTGAATAATAAATAAATACTAACTAAAGATCCCTCTGTAATTTTGTTGAATACTTTTCTATGATATTGGGCAGGAACAATAAAAACAACAAATTTCAACAAATTTAGAATATTTAATTAAAATAATGGAACTCGCCATTGATAGGCTTTGAATGTAGATAATTACCGATGATATTCAAAGCGTATGTTTGTTCAAAAGAATTCTAAAAAATGCAATAAACTTCATTATAACGGAGTTATTTTTCTCCTATCGCGGTCATCATGTTGTGGTGTGTCACGGTTAAACTGCTGAGCGGGATTAAGGTTAAGTGGGATCGGGAGTTAATCGCGATCAATTTTGGTCTGTCACGGTTATAAGTAAAGTACCGTTAATTTTGGGTTTAGGATGAGAATTCTAATTTCGCCTTGAATTGTGACCCTACAGACAGCAGATATGAAAATTCGGCTAGCCGTTTAGATTGGAGTCGGACACATACAGACAGACTTAAGAGTACCACTTTCTTGAGATTCTTTATTATAGGGTGTCCTAAAATTCATGCAAGATTTGAATTTTGCCAATTTGTCTGGTAAAGTGTTGCCAACGAAAAAAAACGACAGCGTGACAGCTGACAGTTCAGGGCTTTTTTTAAAATGAAGTGCTACACGAAAGAACAACGCGATTTCATTGTTGAGCATTATTTTAAAAATAATAAAGGCAACAAAATCTGGTGGGAATAGTGATTTAACTTCATCAACTGTGAACAGATTAATTCAAAAATTCAGGGAGATTGGATCAATTAGTGATCTTAGACACTGTGGCCGTTCTTCAACAAATCTTTCAACACAAAACATCGAAGCAGTTCATGAGAGTGTTGTTAAGAGTCCAGGAACATCAATTCGGCACCGTGGTCAAGAATTGGACATTTCGAGAAGCTCTCTACAGCGTATTCCCACGAAAGATTTGCATATTCATGCATACAAAGTGCAATTGACTCAAGAACTGAAGCCTACTGACCACGCATAGCGAAGAGAATTCGTTGAATGAATTGTGGAACAACAACAAGTGGATGCTGATTTTTCAAACAAAATCATCTTCAGCGACGAGATTAATTTTCATATTGATGGCTTTGTTAATCGTCAAAATTGACGAATTTAGGGTTCGGGAAATCCACTAGTGATTGTTGAGAAAAAAATGCACCTACAACGTGTCATTGTTTAGTGCGGATTTTTGAAATGATAATCTAGTTTTTTGTGTCTAAATTGCAAGATATGGATGTGGACGACATGTGGTTTAAACAAGATGGTACCATATGCCATACAGCTCGAGAAACAATTCAATTACTGCATGAGTCATTCCCTGGTCGTGTAACTTCCCTTTTTGGTGATCAGAATTGACCGCCTGGATTATGCGATTTAACGCCATTAGACTTTTTTCTTTGAGGTTTTTTGAAGTTTAAGGCTTGTGCCAACAAGCCCACAACCACCCACGCTTTGAAGGAGCAAACTGAGCGCCGTATCAATGAAATTTAGCCACATCTATGCAAAACGGTCATGGGAAATTTCGACAAAAGAGTGCGTATATGCCATCAAAGCCATGGAGGCCAATAACCCGATATGCTATTCCATACATAACCCTATACAGTATACTTTATGAATCAATAAAACACTTACAATTTTTAATTAAAAACCTGTGTTTTCTATCAAAATTACTTCTTACCTCACGAATAATATGTATTTGTAATCTGGCAACAATGATCCAGTTCACCTATAAATTGTCCGAACTTGCACTCGCTCACTAACTCACTTCTTTCACGAGGTTTTACAAAGTTCCACGAAGTTTCTTAGGAGGTCCAGCGAGGTCTTACGAAGTTTCACAAGGTCATTCGAGTTCGCACAAAGTCTCGCAAGATCCCACGATTTCCCAGGAGAACTTATCAGATATTTGATAGACTCAGAAGATGTCGCGAGGACTCACGAAATATCGTAAGCTTTCGTGAGATGTCATAAGTTCTCTTGAGGTCATGAAGTATCAGGATATGTGGTGAGGTGTCCTAATATCTTTTAGGGACTCTTTAATTTTAACTATTTGGCTCAGCTCTTTATCGTCTACCCTCATAAATTCTCCAGGGGCGTGAGATTGGTCTACCGGCCTGTCTCATTTGACGGAGACATTAGCCTTCTGGTGGTTGTTCTTCCTATCCGCGGATTGCTCTTCTTCAGTTGCCCGACCTACATTAAATTAGCATCGGCTCGTAAGAATTAATGCTGATGTTGAACGCAGCGAAATGTCAGTGGTGCTTTCGTGAGTATTGAAACAGAAATGGCGAAAATGGGTTAGCGGTTAACGAGGGTAAAACTTCAATTTTGAGGTACATAAGAACATATCCTAAAGACAGTCACCACCAACAGAGACCTGATGTCGCTTCATTTCAGGAGTCCTCATACTAACAACTAAGCACTCTCTTATCCATGCATCCCTCGGCGAATGCTGTTTCATTTTAGCTTTGAGAGTGATAGAGGTTGAAGTTGATATTTAGAAAATCTTATCTTAGAAAATCTCACTGCCATTAACCCAGAGAAGATCCATGACTTTCTGACATCATCGCTAGATTTCATCAAGGGACAGCACACTATATAAATAATAGCAGTCCAGTGCTCCTTTAATACCAATCTAAATCAAATAAACTGTATATACTCGATTCATAAAACCTGTCTATTTCCTACCACCCACACTTCAGATCAACAACTTAATACTGCATAGAATAACCAACGAACCATTTATTTAAGTGCTCATCCGTTTCAATCAATTAATTTTATTTCCATATGAGTACTATGCGAATTAGGTAATAGATACATTTGATCAATTTAAAACAAACAAATTATTTCTTGTGTCCAACTCGTTGATTAGTAGATTTAATTATTTTTTAAAAGTTTCTATGCGCCCCTATTTGGAATTAAGTAATGGGTGCGTGGGTAACATCATTATGAGTCTATTGCGCTCATGACCTTGGCGGCTTTATAAGTTTACTTGCCGGTGGAGGTATCTTACAGAACCCAGCCGCATCGAAGACCGGAAGTAATTCACGAACACGCCCCGGAATACTGCCATCTAACATTCTGTTCGCAAAAATAATAAAACAAACAAAACAATATAATAAAGATAAACGTTATTGCTGATGTGGCATGGTAACCTTCGCTTGTATTCGATTTTTGCGCCTTTCATGGGAATATTTGCTTCGGTCGGGAAGAAGGTGGCGTCATAGAAATTCAATCCGTTCTGTAGCAATATATTATACTCATCCATTGAAGCCAAGGTGACACGGATGACTGCCGGCGGCACTTCCCTCTTGTGACGTTCGACTTTTTCAACACCCAATTCTGGTTTAGGTGTAACGTTGCCTAGAAACCAAGAAAAAAAAAAAAACATCAAAGTAAGCCAAATGTTAGGGAAATGTAAACACTTGCCATCGGCATCCTTTTCAGTTGGAGTCGAAGATGAATGATGAACATGTAGCCTAACAACTTCGACTACAGAATCGAAGCGATAGAGAGAATGCCTGATATCCTCGACAGGTAAATCCTCGGGAACATCCAAAACGTATAAGGTAAACGTTTTTCGTGGTCGACAAGGTATGGCTATCTGAGGAAAACCAAACATTAACAAATAAGGTGACAATACTCGTATATTTTCGTATAAATAGTGCAAAATTGTTGGAGATTATTTTTTTAATTGTGTGCTAAATTTTGTGTGACTTATATATTTACATACTTCCGAAGAATTGTTTAAAATTATTTAAAAGTTTTCGGCACGAGGGGTTATTGAAAAGTAATTACTTCGCTGAGGGGTCTTTGGACATAGCCCCTTTAGCTTAGCATTCAGAATTTATTTGTATCCCCTTTTAAGCAGGGCCCTATTGCATAAAACTACAAGTCTTGTACTTGTGAACTTGTAGCTATAGCAAATTAAAATTATGAGGTGAGTGACTAAAATTCTTCAAGTTTACAAGTGCATACATAATTACGAACTTGTAACTACAACTCTGGAATTACATGTATAGAACTATAAGCCCACTGATAAAAACTTCTCAATTGAGCGTTCTAATATTTTTTTTTTTCTACTGTCACTAATAAATTTCTTACTTACGTACTTTTACGAAAAGTAGTTGTAGATCTTTATGAGACACAAATCTACTAATAACTTACAAGTTACAAGTGAATTCACAAGTAGTCATGAGTGAAGTAGTTTAGCCCCTGTACTCATTTTATATGACATCATCGTCAGACAGATGTTTTCCAAATTTTTAATTAGAATTTAAAGAACAAAATATTATCGATTTTATTAAATTCGTTACCCATCGTTCTAAAAACATTTTGAAAAGGCTATGACTAAAATAGTGGTCCATTCACAGTCATACATGGATGTCATGGATTTTGTATGTTATTCCGATTTGGCAGTATGATGCTATAACACATCCAAGTATGACATTCGTGTATGACATCAATGTATGACTGTGGATTACAATGTAAAATGGCGTCCAATGGGGCTTTACTTTTCAAACACCCCTACCGTATATTTTGTTAGGATCTCCAGGTTCACCACCACCCTTCATAAGAAGTGTAAGTATATTTGCACAGGATATTTCAATTAAATTTATTTTTTGTTGTGGATTTCAATTTGTTTGCCATTTCAAATATATACATATGTTTGTAGGTACTGTAGTTTATATGCAAGTGAATATTTTTTAGATTTAGTATGACACACTAGAAAGTATCTTTGGCTAAATATACTTACACTTTTGGAGTAAGAACTCTAATCGACATGGAAAAAGTAAGAAAATTAATTATTTAGAATTATTTGAAAAACTGATCAAACAAGAATGGTGTGCCAAAGGGAAATTTTTAGTTTATTGATAAATTGTAGAACGAATTTAGTGGATTGTATGATATATGCTCACTTCTAAATATAAATACGTATTCATTATGTATAAAAGTTGTATATTAGCATTAGTACATGGACTAGGCTATGTTAAAGGCCTTCTTGTGGGGAATAAAGCCCACTGACTTAAACCTCAATTAAAACCTTGAAGAAAAGCTTGATCTAATTTTCTCCGTAATCATGCGAAGTTATGTACGGGTAATGTGTCCTGAATAAAGTAAATGCATGGGCTACGGTGCTATTAATGTAGACAAAAGCGAGCTGATGCTCTTCGTCCAAAAGTCGAAAGTCAAGTTGTGCCCTTTTACGACTTGAGCAGCTAAATACAATAGTGGTGTAAGAAAATTTTTGCATAGTTTTGCTTTAATCTTAAATACTACTCAAGTGAGCTCCCCTCATTCTATGCTATAAAATATAACAAACAGGTTTGGCATTTTAAGGTTTTTGATTCCAATATTTACGCAGAAGTTTTTTTTGTCAGAAAAACTATTTTTGAGATTTTTTTTATAAAGATAGTACGGCTTTTCCCATTGACTTGCCAAATTCAAAAGGTGATTTATTCGTAACCGAGAATTACTTTGATATTTTAGAAAACGCCCCCGAAAAGTGGGCGTACACATATACACTGTATTCTCTAATTAGTGTCCGAAATTTGAAAATTTTTGGCCTTGCACTGCTTCGGATTCCAAACTTTTAAACCGAAAAACTGGACATATGCAGGAACCGACGGACATGGCTAGATCGACATCTACAACCATTTCTGCAGTGTTTTCTGCTAAATCCAAAACAAAACAGAAGAAGCAACGAAATTAATTGACCCAATAACTGAAATTGACATCTAAAAGCAAAATAACAAATTTTAAACATGAACAAACCGACCGATTGGTTTTTAAAGTGACGCCCTATCTGAGGACATACTTAGATCAATATTAATTAAATTGAAGAAAAAATCGTGATTGAAATCAGCAAAACGATCTTGTAGCTGAGGCTTGAGAACATACATATATTGTGCCAGAGTTCCCCGTCTTACATGACTTAACATGATAACTTTGTTTGGACGCGCTTTTTCAGACCTCTTCGTCGTCTTTTACGCTGAATAATTACGAGTAAGTAATTTTATTATATTAAATTGTTCCTAGTTTAATTGTGAAATAGATGTTACAGGTCGGTGGTTTACCGCCCATTTAAGACAAGAGAAAATAGGCTTAAATTGGACATACATACTTGTTTAACGTTTGAGAAGTTTAAGCATGAAATTTACTTTTGAACTTTTGCTTTCCTATAAGATTTTACTCTCTCAATTTGTTAACATTGACTTATGGCAAGTTCTAGCACTACAAGTAGGCGAAAGGACCTCAAGTTTTCCGCAACCTGCAAAATGTGAGTTGGGCGCCATCTTAAGAAAAAGAGCCAGAAGTGATGTGATTCTCAAGTACTGTAAGTTAAATTATTCAGAATAAAATTCTTATAAGAATGGCCGCTGTCTCCTTTGAAGCCGTTGCTATACTTAAGACGATCAATATACTCCTACCCTTAATAACACTGCGTTGAAAATTGATGAGTGAGGTACCCCGAGAAAGTCAATTAAATCTCCTTCCAACATTATACAACACTACTTAGGCTTTATTTCTTCGGCGCAATAGACTTAAAAATAAGTTTTTCATAAAACCTCCTCAAGCAGAACGGAAAAAAGTGCAGTGGCACTTAAATGAATGAACAAGAAGTTACACCCCAGCTTGCAGCAATGAAAATCATTAATAGCTTAATACGGGTAAATAAATTACGATCAAATTGATTAACTCATTTTGAAGATAGAAGTGTGATGTTTCGCGAAAGATAAAAATGCTGACTATAAGTTGATTTTATCGACCTTACATACAATTGTAAACAAGTATATTTAACTTCTTCATTCCTTAAAGTTTGACTTAAAGCAGTTTCATAAGACTCTTATAGTTTAACGCCCTTATCAACTTTGTACTGACTTTTGAAGCACGACAGAACACACTCAGCAAAACAATGAAAATCGTATTCAAATCAGTTTAGATACATTCGTACATATTCGACGAAACTCTACTTTATAATAGAGTAGAAAAGTGTGATAAGGATCTTTATCATTAAAATTTCATTCTGAATAATTTAACACACTTTCATTGAAATTAATGAAAATCCTCACTTTGGTCCGTTTTTTCTAAGATGGCGCCCAACGCACAACCCGCAGGTGGGGCAAGGCCTAATAGTATATTCATTACGGACTTATAATAAAGTGATTAACACAAATTGCATTTTTGAACATTATTTGGGCTAATTTTATCCTTTGACGCTTGGTCTAATTGTGCTTTGAACTAAATTAATACTTAAAATGGCGCGAATTTTAATGTATGCACAATATATGCCACAAAATGCAGCTACAGCGGATCCAATGGTTTTAGTTTTTTCTTAAGCACGTTGTTTATTTTGGGATTAGTGCGAAAAAGAGATATTTCGTCTTAACAAGTACCTAACCCACAGATTTTTTTAAACGCGTACAATCTGCAAATTTAATTTCCTTCACATATACTGTTTAAATGGAACAAAATTCTAACACGTCTTCCACACATTGCCCTCTATCTCTAAGACAATCCAACTATTATCTTATTTCTGTTTTTTGTTTGACAATTAATCAATTAATCTTCCAACATTGGTGCAAGGTAAACTTTCTTCGTTATGTGAATTTATTTTTGTTTTAAAATTGAGAAAAATTTTGAAGATTACTTTTCGATAGAATCTGGCTCCGGTGACCTTATGAAATCCTTTCTTGTATATCGCCTGATAATCTTCCGGATGTGAGAACTTAAAAAGTATACCGGTTGCAGTTTTAGTCAAACTAAAGCACCCCTTGAAACTCATCTTTTCACATATCAAAGCAGCACGCTCCATAGACAGTTCATAGGATGGTGTCAATAAAAACGCTCCTAAACATAGCCAAGTTGGAGGATAACACACATTTTTGTTTGTATTGGTATATTCAGTATGATTGCTTCACTACCCCTAATAGTTACCTTTAGCCAAAAAATTATCGCTCATTGATACTTCTGAGTCTGTATCCTCATCCCGTTTATCAGTCCATTTCGGTTCAGAGGACAATTTGTGCGCAGCCATCTTACTAATCAGGCTCGATGGTGGCCGATTACGTGGGAAATCGTTTTTTTCTAACTCAATATCCGAGGTATTCCCCATGTACGACATTGTAACGAATAAGCACTCACGGTATTTTTTTTGAAAACTTTAAATATACGACACTATCGCTTGAACTGAATTCCACACAACTAAAAAGTTCCACTATAGATGATGAACTTTAAACTCGATCTAAGATTTTTTTCAACACCACTCAGCTTTTATAGGAGACAGAAAAAAAATATTCTACAAAGTAATATCGACAAAATTCACCCGGTACAAGTACCTATATATATATAAACATGCTCAAGATACATTTACTTGGTCGCGGCGATCTTAATAACTCTTGAGATGGGACAATACGAGTACAATGTCAGCGATGTGTATGCTTTTCTTTTTCTTTTAATTTTATTTAACAAAATTGTTACAAATAAAACGTAAGGAAGAGATGAACGAGAAATTGTTTTCGCTTGATTTGTTTTGTGACTTCTCACGACATAAATAGAATTAGCTACAAGATGATGCTAGCTAATAAAAAAAAAATACGCAATTTGATTCCAAAGAGAATTAATAAAATATAACCGACCGAAGTAAATTGGGTTCAACGCTTATTATCGCTCGTATATTGCCATTTTGAAAAGCAAACCGACTGAATGGTTCCCATTTCTTAATAATTTCTGCATGTGTATTTGTTTGTGTGGTTAAACAACAACAAAAACAAAATTTTATAAAAATCTTATGTAAGGTCGAATAAATAGACTACATCCGTTCTCCTCCCACGACTTGGTATCATCAGTTTGAAGTGGTTACTTTCCGCAGACTCCAATTAAATACCTCATTGTGAGCATAAGGTTATGGAGTACATTTGCGAATTTATATACATATGTAGGCACATTTTTATCCCGATATGGTTATTAATTTTTGTGGGTTATTGGAACAATATATCGGTGCATTCAGAAAGATACATTGGGTGCGTTCGGATTCCACGGCACTAGTTAGGCATAGCTAGGGAACTTCCGTCTGATTGGTCGACTGGCACGCATGACTACTTAATAATCAATCAGAAGAAAGTTCACCAGATTTTTGTCTTTAGCTCATTATTATAATCGTAAGCATGACCTAGAGTACAAGGGCGCCGAACATGTTGTTACTGCATGAGATCCTGCTTGTTGAGGGTAAAATAAATTTACCTTCGTCACAATCTTATCCACTGCATTATGTATTACTCGTATCTAGGACAAAATTGCCAACTATAATAAAATATTTAGTTATAAAGGAGACAGTGACATCTATGGAAATTCGTTTACACCAACATGCTAAATGGCATTGTTACGGAAGATCCTGCAACACGTCAAAAATGAAATAAGGGAGCTGAATATGCCTGTGAATGAAGTCTAAGTTACTTAGAGGTATCACAGAACTCTAATTAAGGATGCACTACATATCAGTTCTGGATAAGAAGATAGAAGAAATAATTTTCTTTACGGATAAATCCATGATGGAGCGCAGAGCAAGAGCAGGATCTCCTTGGAGGAACTTAATCTAGCATTTGTTTGGTGGTTAAATGCGCTATCACTGAGCGAGAGGTTCAAGGTTCGAATCCAAGAAAACACAAAAATAAAAAATAAGTTTTCTCACGGTCCCACCTACCTTGAACGTCTGACAAACATCTAAGAGTAAAACTGTCATGCGAATTTTCTCTCAATCGAAAAAATTGTCCTTGTCCCAACCATTCGTGAGGCGCACAGCACGAGTGGCTGCGATTATTATATTATCAAGCAGAGATGGTTGCTCTATTGCACGCGCTGGACCAATTACGAGAGAGTCAAATCCTAATAGCACTGGAAAAGGGAAAGTCCATTGAGACACTCAAGGACTCTGTTACACTTGGCAAAATACCTTGGATAGGGTATACAAATAGACCAGAGTCAACCGAAGAGTACTTAGAGTTTTTAATGAACACACGTTTCACTGGACACAAGGATAGCAAAACGGACACTGTCGGTTTACAGCCAACCTCTTGGGGCAGTATTACAACCATTATCTTCGAAGAGCACATTTCTTGGGATATCAACATCTTCGTTGCTTTTAAATCGAATGTCCTAGAAGATTTTTAGGATCTCTATCTTGAAAGCCGGTAATCGGGCACGAGTCCACTGAAAACCTTAGAGCGCATCTTAGGTAATTGAAATATCGCTATTATCCAAATTACAGCATGCTTAACTCAAGGGAGGTCAACAGAAGCGGATCTTCATGAGGTGGTGCATACAATCGAGAAATCAATCCACTATAAAGAGTACACTCTTGCTACCTTCTTAAAATTAGAGGGAGCCTTCAATAACGTACACACTGAAGCCATTCAAGAATCACTTACTGAGTTTGACATAGAGGGGTATCTAAGCCAATTTATAATCTCCATGCTCAGAACTAGAATCATTCAGGCAAAAATAGGAAATAGCTACGTTACCAAATTTATCAACAGAAGGTAGTGTTATCTCAATTCTGCTTTGGCTGATGGTATGAACAAAATTTTAAATTTTGGTTAGACTAGACAAACAAATGGTCAAGATGGTCGCGTATGCAGATGACGTCAGGGAAGTTCCTTAAGTGATTATCAATTATGGAAAAGGTTCTGAATAAGATAGGCGCTTGGGCCACAAACTGTGACTTATGGTTAATACGAGCAAAACTGAACACTGATGCTTTTTACAAGGAAAACCAAAATATCCAACTAAGGACGCTTCCCGATTGAATTATCGCCTCCTTTCACTATCGCCCAATGCCAGATATCTAGGCGTCATCTTACGTCCAAAGCTTAATTAGAAAACAAACATAGAAGAAAGGGTTAGGAAAGCATGCATGCTTTGACCGAAATTGACTTTATGGATGTACATAGCCGTAGTACGCCCATTTCTAAAGCGCTGAGTAGATGCTATTGTACAATATAACCAAACTTAACAGGTTCAAAGAATAGCACCGTGTAGGCACCCAGATGCCCTCCGGTCGCCCCCAACAGATGTTCTCATAATGGTAATGGTGGCCGTGGTGTAGTGGTAATATCATCGCTTATCACGCTGCAGGTTCACGATTCGAATCCTAATTTCAATAATCATCTATTTATTTTGCTTGAATAAAATAAAAAAGTCGGTCAATTGCGAAAGCTTATGTCAACTCTACTGCGAAGGCTTAACACTGGCAGTAGGGTGGTCATATGGCTAAAATGCAAATTGATCGTAATGATATCAGGAGGACGGAAAAAATACTGTGAATCATAAGCAACGACGATAACAGCGAAACAAAAAAAATACTCCCCGGTTATCTGGACAGCCACCCTTAATACCAGCACTGAAACATAATACCAGCTGAGTTTCAAACCAACTACACCAATCTGTCTTTCCCTCTGTCTCTTCCCCCTTTCCTCAAAAACGCCCGTGTCCTAAAATTAGGATAAGGGTATACATAACCCCTTTCACACGTGCAAATTATTTAAAAAAAAAAAAGTTCCTGCACCTCTATCCTTTCAACTTACAATTAAAAACACCACGGTGTGCGGCTCATGGAGTCTGGCTGCACTGCAAAGCCTAACGGTCATTCCAATATTCAGTATTCGCTTCCGACTGAAACCCTAGCGAAATTTCATTACACAATTCCCACTGAGGGCGAAATGGACAAACAGTGAGGTGGTGAGAGATTTCGAAACAGCAATCTACGGCTCAAAGGTGGACTGTGGTATCGGCTTTTCAGAATCTGAAAATAACATCCGAAAACATTAAATCGATTTGTATGCATATTAAACAATAAGACGAATGTATTTATTTACTACTTTGAGTAGCTAATGAGGACTTATCTGAGACTTTGACCATTTGTTTTGTTCGTGTTTTCTCGAATTATTTTCTTAAAATAAAAGCTCTGTTCCAATACTTGGCCAAGTTGCAAATTTTTACGAACAGGATTTGACCAATTTTAATCAAATTTCATTGAAATTCGCAACTCTGGTCAATTATGGGAACGGAGCTTTTATTATAAGAAAACAATTCGAGGAAACACGAACAAAACAAATGACAAGTGCAACGAAAGAAAGAAGTCCCAGATAAGTCTTCATTAGCTATTCAAAGTAGTGAATAAAGATATTAGTCCTATAAGTCTTGAGCACCGAACAGAATACTTCCGATCCATTCCCGTGCTTACGAAAAGTTGAACATTTGACAGCCCATACGAGTATATTTGCTATTAAATTTTTTTTTAAGTTTTTTATTGAGATTCTTACTCACTAAAACACCTCATTTCAACTGCGATTAGTACAACTAATTAAAACTTATATAGTAGTTTACATTTTATATTTGCCATGTTTTACTGGTGACTTTCCAACGTAAGTGCCTGCTATACCGCTAGTTACGCTCGGTTGCTCTTTGCTGAGCTAAATTAGACGGTCATTTGCAGTGGACAAACTATATTTCTATTGTCCAAAATTTGAAGGACAGCGTTGTTACAATGATCGTAGAGTCGACATTGTTGTTTTTGTACGAAATTTTCATTTCGTCTTTGACGGAGGCTATTCTTAAATCTCTGTGGATATCGTCATTACAAACAAACTACCGTGCGGTAGTACACTCTAATATTTCCACCTCAATTTTATTGTGTGTTTTTTGTAAGTCATTCCAACAATTCTTGCAATTGTCTACATATTTAGAAACTGAACATTTATTTAGATTTGTGGAAGCGTATTTTCAAGGAATCTCACACGAAAATATTCAGGGGAGTAGATTTCACGTTTACGGAGAGTTTGAGAATACTCCCAAAACTAGTTAAAGTCTCCCAAAAATAGCCGAAATGTTTTTCACTCCACTCTCCGTGGAAGCATTCTGGGGGTCAATTCCCGATCTGTAATTCTTGAACACATTATGATAAATGCCTGTCAGAGTGTGTACTGAAAGTACTAAATGATAAATCCTGTCACTTATGTGTCATTTTGGCGTTTTCTTTACTGAAACATTTATTATGATTTATATTTATTAATAATATACGCCATATTGAACAAAGGCATTAAATTATATTAAATCGGTGCTTTGTTTTGAAGAAAAATTATATTTCATTCTTTTCGTAGGAATAAACTGAGGATGATGAGGATTTAGATTACGATGATCCTGGTTCAGATCCAATTTTACAAGAAGGCCTGCGTATTCGAAGTAGAATAGTTGGCTCCTTAAAATAAAATGGATTATAAAAATAAAAATTGTAAAACAGAAACAAATGTTTTTTTTTTTCATTTATTTGAAAGTAATTGAAGCAACTCAATCATTTTATTTTTAATGGCATTTTGGGTTCTATTATTTTCTTTCATTAACTCGATTTTCTTCTCCTCGATTTTCATTTTTTTTTCTCCTCGATTTCCTTAAAAATAGCCAAGGCGGTAGGTTATGGTAGCATTGCTCAAAGTTCGCCTCGGCCGTTTTGATTGGCTCCTTCTTGACGTCGACGGAAAAGGAGCAACAGAATTTTTTCAAGATATTGTAATATGCGAGCTACGGCTCGAGTAGATAAAACAATTATTCTGTGAAATTATTTCTTTATTTTCTACTCTATAGAACAATTCAAGTTCACACTATACTATTCTTCGCAAATTCTTTTCTTACAATGTCTCTTTCCTCTCAAATCACTTTATCTCCTTTCAATTACTTAATTCACAAATTCAAACTAATTACTTTTTCTTGTTTACTCTCAACTTTCAATTTATCACCAAATTACAACTTCGCCCGTTATCACTTTTCCAATCTCTTCGCCACGGTTCTAAAACCAACTGTGTCTTTTTTGATCGCCATCTGTCCTTATATAGCAGAAGTTTCTGATAGCCAGAAACTTCTAGCAAATTCTTCGACCACTGGAACAAGAGAAATAATTCTTGCAGTTTCAATTCCCTTTTATCCCTGATATTATTCGTCTCTTTCGTTGACATGAGCTGTGGAGACTTCGTCCCAGACACGAACCTCGAATGAAAGGACAGTACGAACCAAAATTCTGCCAGAATGAAGTCACTTCGGAATTTGTTGCGTCATATTTTAGGGGGCGTAGTTATTATTATGTTACACTGCCCCCCTCTTAGACGTGTTCGTCCCGAACAAGTGCATCCTCATTTCGGCCATTGTATCGACTCAGTCGGTCCACATGAACCACTTTCATTTTGGCCCTTGGTCCTCGCTGGATGCGGTAGACAACATCGTTGATGCGGGTTACTATTCTGTAGGGACCTTCCCAGTTCCGCTGTAACTTAGGTGATTTCCCCTTTTGGCGATGGGGATTATACAGCCACACCAGATCTCCTTCCTGGAATCCTGACGTTGTTGCCTTGGCATCATACCTGGTCTTCATGCGGTCGCTCGTCATCTTAATCTGGCTTCTGGTCCTTTGGTGTATGTCCCTAAGCCTTTCCCTAAGGTCCGCCACGTACTCTTCTTCATTTCTGGGCTCATTGGTAGGAGATCCAAATTTCACCTCACTGGGTAAACGAGCTATTCCACCAAATAAGATTTCGAACGGCGTATGTCGAGTAGTGCTATGCACGGCACTTCTATAGGCCATCAAAAACAAGGGAATCTGCCGGTCCCAATCCCGTTGGTAGTCACCTACGACCTTCGAGAGATGTTCGTCCAAAGTCCTATTGAAACGCTCCACCATACCGTCCGACTGTGGATGAAGCGGGGTTGTCCTTGTCTTTTTGATTCCGAGTAGTTGACACATCTCTTGGAAGATTCTTGACTCGAAGTTCCGCCCTTGGTCAGAATGCAATTCCAAGGGCACACCGAATCTGCTAACCCAATTGTAGACGATCTGCTCCGCCACGGTTCTGGCTTCCTGGTTAGGGATCGGAAACGCTTCCGGCCACTTACTGAAGTAGTCCATCACTACGAGTATATACCGATTACCATTGTCGGTTTCCGGAAAGGGCCCTGCGATGTCAATGGCGATTCGTTCGAAAGGTGCTCCCACGTTGTATTGGTGCATCTTACCTCGAGTTTTGATTCTCGGACCCTTGCTAGCTGCACACACGTCGCATTTTCTGCACCAGTCTTCGATATCTTCCTTCGCTTTTAACCAATAAAAACGTTCTCGTACCCTTTCTAGCGTCTTATTCACTCCCAAGTGGCCTCCGGTCGCCCCGCCATGCATTTCCTGTAACACCTCCTTGACCCTCGTCCGCGGTACTACAAGCTGCATTACAAACGATTTTCCGTCGGAGGATTCCCATTTTCTTCTCAGAACACCTTCTTGGACATGGAGGGAGTCCCACTGCGCAAAATATGCCTTTAAGGTCGGGCTTCTGTGAGAGATGTCCTGATGATCCGGTTTCTCCATGTTCTCCTTCCAGGCCAGAATCGGCTCGATATCGGGGTCTTCCTTCTGAGCGTTCCGGATCTCATCTACGCTCCAGCCGGCGATAGGTTCGGCTCTCATTCTTTGGATGGAAACCAGCTCCCGTTCTTCCTGACGCGCACAATGTTTACAATCCGTTCTGCATGGTCTCCGGGACAGTGCATCCGCATTAGAGTGGAGTTTTCCTTTACGATGCTGTATTTCGTAGTCGTAGATTTGCAGCCTTTCGATCCATCTTGCGACCTGACCCTCAGGACTCTTGAACTGTAATAGCCATTTTAATGCTGCATGGTCTGTGCGAAGAACGAACTTCCTCCCGTAGAGGTATTTGTGAAAATGCTTCGTAGCCAAGATCAAAGCTAGAAGTTCCCGCCTTGTCACGCAGTAGTTCCTTTCTGGCTTAGAGAGCACCTTGCTGAAGTACGCAACCACCTTCTCTTGGCCGTCATGCACCTGGGAGAGTACGGCTCCTACCCCGACATTACTAGCATCTGCATCCACAACGAACGTTTCCCCGGGAGTGGGGTAAGCCAGTATCGGGGCATCGCATAGCCGTTGTTTAAGTGCCTTGAAGCTCTTCTCGCACTCAATTGACCATTTGAATTGTTTTCCCTTTTCCGTCAACTGGTGCAGGTTCTTTGCGATCCCGGCAAAATCCTTCACGAACCGTCTGTAGTAGGTGGCTAGGCCCAGGAAGCTCCTTAGTTGGTGTTTGTCTTTGGGGACTGGCCAGTTTTTCACCGCTTCGACCTTCTCCGGATCGGTTCTCACTCCTTTCGCTGAAATTATGTGTCCCAGGTACTTGACTTCCGCTCTAAACAGGGCGCACTTCTTGGGGTTGAGCTTCAGGTGGGCACTTCGAAGCCTTTGAAACACATCCCTTAGATTGTCTCGGTGTTGCGCAAACGTTTTTCCTACGACGATGACATCATCCAAGTATACCAAACAGGTTTTCCATGTTAACCCTTGCAGGACACATTCCATCAATCGCTCGAAAGTCGCCGGAGCATTGCACAGCCCGAATGGCATTACCGTGAATTGCCATAGCCCATTTCCTGCGGTGAAGGCGGTTTTCTCCCGGTCTTCTGGATGGATCTGTACCTGCCAGTAGCCACTCTTCAAGTCGAGAGTGGAAAACCATCGGGCTCCTGATAGTGTGTCTAGCGTGTCGTCAATCCGTGGCAGAGGGTAGCTGTCTTTCTTGGTGACGTAATTGAGCTGCCGATAGTCCACGCAGAACCGCGTGCTGCCATCTTTCTTCTTAACCAGTACAACCGGTGATGCCCACGGACTTTTGGAACTTTCAATCAGACCTTCTTTCTCCATTGCCGACACCATCTCTGCAACTTCTGTCTGCTTTGCCAATGGAAGGCGCCTAGCAGGCTGACGAATTGGTCTAGTATCACCAGTGTCTATTCGATGTTGTACCAGGTGTGTTCGGCCGTATTCTCCGTCCTGTGAGGCAAATACATCAGCGTACTCATTGATAAGATTCTCTGCCATAGTTCGCTGCTCCTGATTCAGCTCACTGGACTGGAGAATCGTCTCTCTCGCTTCCGCTGTCCAAGGTGATGGGAGAAGTTTTGGAGCATCACGTTCAGATATTGTTGCGACGGCGGTAATCGGCGTGCATTTTCCAGTCACCTCCCCTCGCCTTAGTTTGACAGTGTGTGGTCTTGCGTTCAAAACCCTCACTGGAACCATGGTGTTCTTTGGTTCGACTAACGTCTTTCCCACGATGTAGTCTTGAGAATTCTTCTCTGGGTCTGGTTCTACTATGTAGAATCGGTGGCTCCCAAGATCACCTTCCAGCTTCGTCCAAATGATTGTCTCTGAAGACGGCGGCAAAACTTCGTCTTTGCTGATGACTGTCCTGAGAGTTACGGCATTCTCATTTCCGTACACCATCGGAATCTCCACATTTCGATACCTCAGTACTTGCATCCCGATGTCCAAGATTACTTCATTTGCTTTCATGAAGTCTACTCCGATGATGCACTCGTCGCATATATCTGCCACCAGAAACGCATGGGAGAACGTCAGTCCTGCCAGAGTAATCGTAAGACGAACTTCTCCAAATACCTTCGCCATTTCCCCTGTTGCAGTCTTCAGGCAGTAGCTGTTGGTGTTGTGCAGCCAGGAGCTTTTGACGATATCTCTTCTTACAATGGAGGCAGTGGCACCTGTGTCGATGGTGGCTACGCACTTCTTCTCGTTGATTAGTGCCTCCACTGTCAGGCTCTTGTTACCCCGTTTGGTTTGCGAAACTTGAATGGTGGTCCTGGGGGCCTCGATTCCAGTAACCAACTTCTGCCCCGCGAAGTTGGTCCTTACGCATTTCCCGACTGCTGGTTTTGCGAAGTCTGACTGACAGGATGGATGTTATCACCGCCAGATGCTTCCTCTCTGCTTCTCCTACTTCCGCAATGTGAACAATTTCCTCGTCTAGGTGCACTTCTGCACTGCCGTTGTAGGTGTCCCGTTTGGTTGCAATTCCAGCAACGGATTTGACTTCCGCGAGCTCTGTCTTCATCCATGACGGCTGTTCTCTGGCATGAGCATTCCACGACGGACATTTCCCTGACACGGTGTATTCCCTGGTATGCTTGGTCCGCAGCCTTCATTGACAAAGCGAATGCCAATGCCTCGGGGAGTGTTCGTTTTTCAGCCATCCTTACAGCCATTTGCAGTTGTCTGTCCTCTATGGCCTGAATAAAAGCTTCCACCGCCATTTCGTTGATAAGCTCCTCACCGGCTTTAGGGTATGAAAGATGGGCTAGTCGCTCTATATCCGCTTGCAACTGTTGGAGCGTTTCCCCCCTTTTCTGGACTCGACTACGCAGCTGAACCCTGTACACCTGCTGCATGTGTTCATCCCCAAACCGCATCTCGATAGCCTGAACCAGAGAGTCGTAGTTCTGCTGTTTATCTTCCGGGATGGTCTGCAAGAGCTCCGCAGCTGGACCCCTCAGTGCAAGTGTGAGTGCAATGGACTTCTCTTCATCGTCCCAGCTATTGGTCATTGCGGCCGCTTCGAATTGCCTTTTATAAATTGGCCATGATGTTTGACCATCGAAGATAGGAGGCTGCATCTCCTTTCTTCTCAGACCGTCAGTGGAATATTCCCGTGCTTTCTGTCTCTTCACGTTGCTGAGCTCCTTAGCAAGATTTTCGACTTGCTTTCCTACTATCTCGAATTGCGTATCCACTTTTTCAAACTGAGTCTCTATCTTCCCGAACTGAGTTTCATGTTTCTCAAAATTTTCATCGAATCTAATTTCGACTTTTTCGAGTTGCGTCTCGAACTTCTCGATTTTTTCTTCGATCACTTCGAATTTGGATTCCAAGTTCTTGTTTTGCTCATCAAGTTTACTTTCCAGAGCATCTAGAGAATTCTTTTGTTCGTCCATTGCTTTCTTTTGTTCGTCCAGCTTAAGTTCTAGAGAATTCCTTTGGTCGCCCATTGCTTTCTTTTGTTCGTCCATCGCTTTCTTTTGTTCATCCAGCTTAAGTTCTAGAGAATTCTTTTGTTCGTCCATTGCTTTCTTTTGTTCGTCCAGCTTAAGTTCTAGAGAATTCCTTTGGTCATCGAGCTTATGACTTTGATCTTCTATTGCTTTCTTTTGTTCGTCCATGACTAACTTAAGTTGCAGGAGCAGACTTGTTATACCCGGGTCGGCTACTGTACTTGCTGGTTCCTCTTCCACGTCAAACTCTATGTCATGCGGATTTTCACCTTCCTGCGTTACTGCTTCTTCCAGACGAATCAGTAGGGCATCTTTTCCCCCAGTTGTGTCGAGGTTCCGCTTACTGAGTTCTGCCTTTAGTTGAGTTATAGTTAGTTTTCCCAATTTGCGACCCATTTTGCGCAACTAATTAACTCAACACAGAAATCGTTTTTTTTTTTTTTTTTTTTTTTTTGTGCAATTTCACACCACGGAAATAGTTATTCACAGAATAAGTTTTATCCCGCTTCTGACACCAATGTAATATGCGAGCTACGGCTCGAGTAGATAAAACAATTATTCTGTGAAATTATTTCTTTATTTTCTACTCTATAGAACAATTCAAGTTCACACTATACTATTCTTCGCAAATTCTTTTCTTACAATGTCTCTTTCCTCTCAAATCACTTTATCTCCTTTCAATTACTTAATTCACAAATTCAAACTAATTACTTTTTCTTGTTTACTCTCAACTTTCAATTTATCACCAAATTACAACTTCGCCCGTTATCACTTTTCCAATCTCTTCGCCACGGTTCTAAAACCAACTGTGTCTTTTTTGATCGCCATCTGTCCTTATATAGCAGAAGTTTCTGATAGCCAGAAACTTCTAGCAAATTCTTCGACCACTGGAACAAGAGAAATAATTCTTGCAGTTTCAATTCCCTTTTATCCCTGATATTATTCGTCTCTTTCGTTGACATGAGCTGTGGAGACTTCGTCCCAGACACGAACCTCGAATGAAAGGACAGTACGAACCAAAATTCTGCCAGAATGAAGTCACTTCGGAATTTGTTGCGTCATATTTTAGGGGGCGTAGTTATTATTATGTTACAATATATATTGTAATATGCGAGCTACGGCTCGAGTAGATAAAACGATATTCTGTGAAATTATTTCTTTATTTTCTAGTCTATAGAACAGTTCAAGTTCACACTATACTATTCTTCGCAAACTCCTTCCTTACAAGGTCTCTTTCTTCTCAGATCACTTTATTTCCTTTCAATTACTTAATTCACAAATCCAAACTAATTACTCCCTTCTTGTTAACTCTCAACTTTCAATTTATCACAAAATTACAACTTCGGCTGTTATCACTTTTCCAATCTCCTCGTGCGGTTCAAAACCAACTGCCCTGTCTCGATCGCCATCTGTCCTTAAATAGACGCATTTCTAATAGCCAGAAACTTCTAGCAAATTCTTCGACCACTGGAACAAGAAAATGCTGATGTAATAATTCCAGGATGACAACTGCAGCCAATAATCTCTTGTTCTCTCTTATCCGTGATATTATCCGTCTCTTATCGTGGACACGAGCTGTGGAGACTAATTGCAGACACGAACCTCGAATGAAAAGACACTTCGGAACAAAATTATGCCATATTGAAAAGACACTTCGGAATTTGTTGCATTATGCTACATTATGTTACAATATCTACAAAATATGATGATATTTCAATATATGTATATTTATGTTAACGTAAGGTTATTTATGTGGGAGACAGACTGCTGGTATTGATACCATAGTATAGCAATACTATGTTCTATACCACATGTCTGTCACTGCAATACTACGTAATAAGCTAGTATACCATGAAATATACCTAGTATTGAGATTCGCTATTTTTTGCTGGTATACCACCATCTTACTGATTGCAGCGCCAATTTCTCTCTATTGGCTAGTCTCCGTAGCTTCTTTGACAATTCTTAGGTATGCACTTTCGCTTTTAAGTATTTGAATTTTCTTTATTTTTATCATTTGGCACAAAAGTGAATCATTTTTATTCATCCTGTCTCGAATTTTCTATTTTTATTTGTTATTACATACAACATAAACGTCAAAGTATACTACTTAACGCCAAAGTCACCGAATAGTACGAAATGCAGTCTGTCAGGGGTCGTAGTATTCACTATACCATGGTATTCGTACCATGGTATCAATACCAGCAGTCTGTCTCCACTATTACTTGTCATTGGCCAAATTCGGTCTTTCCTCTAAATATTCAATTAAATACCCTTCTCCGATGCCTTTTGTCCGCGCTCATTTTTGTTTTCCATTCTTCTTCACAACTTTTCACAGGATGAGTTGGCTGTGATAAACAAATTTTCATGTGAAGGAGTTGTGACATTTGATTTTACTTTTCACATATCGAGAATTGAATTAAGCGTAAAGATGTGAACAAATTTATTACTTCACAACATAACAGCACGAAAATCGACTTCTAACTTAACGTATACAAAACAAAAATCGACATCTCGAAAATAATTGCGTGACTATAGAAAATAGGGTCCGTCAGAGAAATATATAGATAGGAATACTTTCTTTTATAGCAAGACGTCAACACTAAACTAATGTACTTAGCGCTTTAATTATATTTTTAAATTTAGGTAGGCCGTAAAAAAATGTGCATACAGTATAAAATTGTATATTTTAGTATTAAGTACGCAGTTTGTGAACAGCACTACTTAAGAAGTGACAGCTAAAATGCAAAATGTCACAATCTGCGTTCAGCTGGCACAGCCACCCACTTTCTACGTTTACACCAACTACTGTCATATCGCTCCAGTTGCACTGACTAATTTAAATCAAGCTCTAGCTAACAAACTGAAGATGTGTTAATGGTAAACTTTCGCCGAATGAAAACTACATGCTTCAGTTGATATCTGTGCAAATATTTGTGTGCGAAAGCGATTTGTTTTGCCGGATAAACTTAACCATAACTTCGCATCGGAGCGGTCTTTGTTTACTTTTGTTTTTGTTTTGTGATATAAAAAAGTCCCCTAGCCATTCTTTCTGACTCAGATTTTATAGATAAAAAATATTTTGTCCAGCATCAGAAGAGTTTACATTTTTATTTCTCGAAAACCATGGAAAAAGAGAGGTAAGTTGAGACTTTCGTGCTAAATCTGATTCTAATGCTATGATCTTAGGTTCTCGCTGCTCTTGTTGGATCCAAATGAAATCTATTTTGAAGACTTTTCCGTGGATCTTCTACCACAAAGGGGGTTCACCACCAATCAGACAATAAACTCTCAATCGGAAGGTATAAATCCGATACAAGGTCGCCTTAAAATGTGTTCCAAATCGCTGGTTTTCGAACCGAAAAAAAAGCAAATACCATTAATTAAGGTGTACTATAACAAATGTTTGGAAATAAGTGCCGATGTCAGGGACAATCAACAAAAATTGCTATTTATTAGGTAAACTTCCACTTCGGAGAGTAATTGGAGCGCTCTACAGTGAGTAGCTGTTAAGTGATATTTTTGAAAATTTGCTGCTTTGTGCTTTTTATGAAAGTTTTATTCGAAAACTTAAAATTTGGTCTTACTCCGTATTTCTCTATTGCAGTGTTTTCCAACCTCGTCCTCATCCCCTATCCCATTTATATTTGAGTACATGGTCAGGATTTTTGAATTTTATCCCTTCATGAAGATTTGCAAGGACATGAAAAGGTCGAGTGAGTATGGAAGATGAGTCAGAACTTCGTAAGCAAGGGTCTGTTTGGGGTCTGTTTCGTTCCCAGTGTGACATGCAGCACTGTTGTGATAGAAAACAACATCTTTCCCGCTATGGAACGCAGCACGAAGCTGGCGAATTTGTTCATCCAAGCGAATCATTTGGTCACAGAAGAGGTGTGCTATCTATCTCCAGGGTACCTTTTTGTCCCCAGCTGGGACAAAAATACTGTTATTACATTTGTTGCACCCATTGCGCGTCCAAGAGTTAGGCGTACCCAAAGATTGACATAACATTTGTAGCAGTTAACGTTATAATTGTTTCTTTATAAAAATATTTCAAATTTGCTTACACTTTCGCTCTGGAATGAATTGAGAAAGTGAATCGCATCTCTATCGTAGCGCTTCATAAGGGCGGTGTGACCAAAGCACAGCACTATTCCTTACAGTTCGATAGACGAGGGGAACACAACGGGCCCAATGGAGGCCTAAGTGAAGAGCATAAGCTCACCCTCTTAAACCAACCAACCAAGCGCGGTGTGAACAAAGGTTCGATTTTCAAGATACTACAGCAACTAGGTATTAGCTTAATGTTTGCTTATCGGTGTATAAAATTCTTCGGGGATACGATCTGGTCTTTCTCGCACGGTAAGAACGCCACAATTCATCAAAACCTTTAAGGTAAAAAAAAAGTCATGAGTTATTTACGTACATGAGATGAATGTAACACAAAAGTCAATGATTCACATATCAAGATAGGCTGGGAGCCTTCAAACGCCATACTGGAAAAATGCTGACTGTGGTATTTACAAAAATTGGGTTCAAAAATCAAAGCGACTCTTGGTGGAATACGCTGCTCTTCTGTACAGAAAAATTCTGTTTACTGATGAAAAAATCTTCACGGTGCAGAATTAAACAAATAAAGTGATAGGGTATAAGCATCTAGGGAAGTCTTTGAGCCAGTCTCAAGGGTCCTTAGTCTTTTTATGACGGGGTCACTAACCGGAATTTTTGTGAAAAAGCATTGAAACATAGGCCGAAGTGTACATATCAGCAAACCATTTAAGGACCCTTTGTGAAACCTTTAAACATTCCAGCAAGATCATGCGCCAGTTCATAAGGTGAAAACTACCCATAGCTGGCTCCATTCCAGAGAAATGTACCCCGTTTTATTCGTACAAAGACTAACCTTCCACCACCCTAGACTTTAATCCACTTGATCACAAATTGTGGACTGTCTTAAAGGACTTTATGTGCCACAAAAGATACCCTAACATGGAACTCTTAAAGCGAGCTCTGACCGACGCTGTGGCCAAAACGACTACAGACTTTCATTAAGGCCAACAGAAGTCCTTTTAAATAAAGTTTCTATTTTTATATTCAGAATACATATCTGAATAAATCCTGAAAGTTTTATTAAATTATCTTTTGAGGTCTTTGTTGTATGGCAATAAATGTGTGTAACAGTACTATTGTCCATAGTAGGTACAATCCGTCTAGAATGGATCGTATGTTACACTATCACTCACCTTTTAACTAATCGCTAATAAAGCGTGGCGTTGCGAATTTTTTAAAACAGATGCAATGATGTCTTTCTATAGAGAGGATATTTTCGCGATTTTTAAGAAATTTTATCACAAAAGTGTTACAACTTTTTCTTAGTAGAATGTGGGCGTGGTTTCCAAAATTTGTAACCGAAATTCACCGATTCTGATGAGATATTCACAATAAAACTTAACACTCACCGTAAACAAGTAGATTTGAAAAAGCAATATATGGATTTTTTAAGAAACCACTCATATAGTTAACGTCTACATATTTTGCTTGGAAAATATTTTTCAGTTTCTAGTCAAAAAAATTTTGAGAAAATCGAATTTTAACAATTTGTACACTTGCACTGCTTCAAATGCTAGAAAGCTTTTATACCAAATTGCATGGTTCTAGCCAAAAATTGGTTTTACATAGTTTTGATGGAGGTTCCTCATGTTGGGTATGCTTCCCGAATAGCCCCTGATCATCAGCAGGTTCTGCCTATTTTAATTTTGAAACTCAGATGTTAGTAAGTTCTTTCAAAAACCCATTTTTTTTCAAATTGAAATACAGCAGAATTAAAAAGGGGAATAATGTTGTTGTTGTAACAGCTTTATATTTGTCAGATTTTTTAATAAATTTGCAGAACAGGGAATATGGCCACGTCGGAGAGTCAGGTCTACATCGTTTCAGGGTTTGATTTTGTTGGGTTGGTCGGACAACTGAAAATGTGTTTTACATTATATGGGCCATTGTTGTAGTCGGGGCATCTGTCTTCGATGTGTTGGTCAAGTCGTGTTTAGTAGACGAGATCAACCTGAACAGAGTTGGACTAGGGATGTCCTTGTTTGGCGTGACAGACGTCGTTCCTCGTTAGCGATGGGTGGGGGATGGCCTCCGAGGACAATATTTGGACGGTAGTTGCCCACTGTGTTTGTGACTGTGCATTGGTGAATGTGGTTGAAGTCAGGGTAGCGTAGGCATTGGTCAATAAATCGTTGTGAGTATGTGGTTTGGATGTTGAGTTAGATGATAGGCCAGTAAAAATTGTCTTGAGAACATGATATTGTGATTTTAACGGAGAGCATTTTCGTTTCCGTGTGTAAATTATTTTCATCACAATTTGCGCCAACTGTGAGGAGGAGGAAGATATAAAACACTTTCTCTGCCACTGCACTGCAACAGCGAGGTTAGGACTGAAGATACTGGGATCCCCAATGATACCGGATCTAACACACCTCAGTAAGAAAGGAATCGGTGATATATTGGAGTTCGGTAGACGAACAAGACTATTTCCCGATCACTGCATGGCATAGTCTTCTTTTGATACTCCTCATGATCCCAATACTTACATCGCCTCTCAACACATAATTCCCACATCACAGTACTATTCCTACAGTTCGACAGACGAGGGGAACACAATGGGCCCAGTGGAGGCCTAAGTGAAGAGCATAAGCTGGCCCACTAAAACTAACCAACCAACCAATTGTCTTCATGCGTCATTAGGTGGCATCCAGTCCTAACTCGCATTGCTCTGTTATGACATGCCTGAAATTTCATCTGTTTGTAGTTGGTACGGCTTGTCTGTGGTAAGCAAGGTTTCCTTGTCTTTTTCCCAGGAACCGTGTTATAATACGGTGACGGACGATGGTGGCGTGTGCTGAGAAAGTCAACATATTGTCAAAGGTGACGCACAGTAGCTTTGATTTTGTGACAGTGGGTATAAGTCTGTCTGTACTGAGCGATTCTAAAGTTACTATTTTTTAAAATGCACTTAATGTTTATGCGTAGCTGTGTATGAAGGTATTTTATGCAAAAGGTTGTCCAATTCTCACAGTGTAAGTACCTTCATATAATTTTAGAAGTAATATTAAGCTGTGTATTTTATGCATGATAGAGTTTGGCATGTGGCACTGGTCAAGCTCAAAGCAATTGGCACAATTCATCTTGTCCTATAACAACTTAAAAGTTGCCCTTCAGATAGTATTATATATGTTTTCACGCAATACGACTATAGATCCGACACACGCAGAGCCACCAACTATCCCAAAGTGCAGTCATCGATGCCAGATGGGAGGTTTCCATCTCGTGTAATCTGACGCATCCTAAATTATTCGCATTACAAAAAAGCATCTCCCGACAGAATACCAGCCATAGTACTTAAAAACTGTGCACTAGAACTGGCAATGATTCTTTGTAGACTTTTTTCTATTTCGTAGGTGTAGAAAACGTTTCATTGAAGCCGAAAAAACAGCCCACAGTTACTTTTATCTATCTTATCCAAATGATGAAAAAAATCATTAATACTGAAATAAAAAATGTCTGTAGGAACATGAGCAACTGGAAGTATGGTTTTCGCAGCCGCCGTTCTACTGGAGACCTGCTGAGTTATCTAATCAACCTATGGACCTCATCCACTGAGCATCACAGAGAATCAAGAGCTGTTGCCCTCAAAAGCGTTCGATCCAGTTTGGCTGGAATAGCTATATGGCTGGGTGAACAATTTTGTTCACGACACCTCTGCTATATATGCTGGAGTGCCACATGGATCTATTCTTTCACCACCTCTATTTTTATTCCATATCAACGACCTACATACTAGAGTTGACAAACAACCAGCTCTTTAGTTTTGCCCATGACAGCACCCTAATATATATCAACTTGTTCGAACAACATGCGGTGAATACAAATATATGAAATCGTCATTAAATGAAGATTCATGGCACGCCCACATATCCAACACCTTAATTTCCTTTACTTTTATCTGCAAGCAAGAGAAGTTATAGGAAAAAACTTTGAAAATGTCACTTAAAACTTTCCAACTTTAAGCGCTTTAATTTTTAATTAAATAATTTTATTTTGCTTTCCACAGGTGTAGCCAGTATGTGGAACTTTTGGAAAACAATGTGATAGCTCCGTATAAATTTATTACATGCGATCGGTCTTTTCTATTCAGCTTTCATTATGTGAAAGTAACTGACAATGTAGTGCCCTTATGTCAACAGCTTAAACGTGCATCCAGCTTAGATTCTACCGAACAGAATAATATGGTAAAAAGTCAAAAAAAAACCTTTTTTATCAATCAGAACTTGTGTAGACATTTCCTTTAAGATAGCTGCCATTGTATTCTCTCGTCACAAGAGAATCAAGTTCGATCCACTTTGGCTGAATAGTATTTATGAGAGGGTTATAGTTGAGTACAACGTTAACGAAGTGAACCCGCTTGTACTGAATCCTGCTCGCATATTACTTACAAACGCCTGCATCTACTTACAGCACTACAACAATATACAATCGGTAGGTAATCCTTTTTAAGTTAACGAATCTAAAGCCTTTGTCGTGTATATTTCAGGAACCTGTGATAAAAATCAAACTTGGCTGTATTACAAGCTTTACGAAACGACGATTCTTGTTAAGGCATATCGTAAGGATCTAAAGCCAAATCTTTGGCATATTTCATGTTTGTTCAATTTCAGGGATTGGAGATTTATTGGGAGACCAATCAACATTTGTATGTTTCATTTAAAAATGTAGCTGAACGCAATTGTTTCATTTCATTGGTTGAGGAACAACCGGATTTTAAGCCTCCAAACGTAGAGCCACAAAGCATGACATTAAAGTGGCAAAATCGGCTGATATCCAACTATGAGTATTTACTCTATTTAAATGGGTAAGTTAGTACAATTAATTTAGCCTTATAGTTAATAAGAATAAAAATGTTCAATAGCTTGGCGGATAGGTCTTTCAAAGACTTGACTCAGTATCCGGTTTTTCCATGGGTTATAAGTGATTATACATCGGAATCGCTGGATTTAAATGACGCGAATGTTTATCGTGACTTGAAGAAGCCTATCGGAGCACTGAGTGCTGAGCGCTTACAACGATTGCGTCAAAGATACGAGGAAATGGACGAACCAAAGTATGTATATTTCTTAAGTTATAATGGGGAATTAATGCAATTGTCGCTCCAGGGACAAGTATTGCTTTTGACATCACCTTCGATAGCATCTGCGTGACGGCTATGGCTAGTGAATTAGCTGATCTGTGTTTGGAATATCAATATAGAACTATTATACTCATAAATTAGCCGCACAATCCCCTTCTAATTGAGTTTTGCTTAAATGTGGAGAGTTTAAATATTTGTTAAACTATTGCACAAAAAAAAAAAACATTGTACAAAGGTAGGGTTTGGTTTTACCCATTAATGCATCACCAATTGAACTATCCGGGTATGAAAGCTTTGTTTTTTTTAGCCCTATCGCTTTAGGGTTAACGCGTTGTAATATTGTGAAATATCAGGCGCCATCGTCTTCCCCAATTTGCCACCAAGTTTTTTTTTTTTTTTGCGGGTTCCCACTTCTCTTCCCTCTTACTATCCTTTCGCAGAGTGAGACCAATTCATTACTACATTCGCTTCTGTATCATCGCATCTAAACGTTCCTGAGCCGCTCATAATGTTGTTCAGTTCAGATCATATGGGAAACAATATGTAAGGATCGGGATCAACCAGAAATTCAATCCTAAATATACCATAATAACATTGCCATGGATTTATGAGTACGAAAGGCAATTCAGGCATCAGGCGAGTGAATGGCGTACACCGAATGAGCCAAGATCGAAAAAAACACGTCGTTTTCAGTCAAAAGAGAAAGCGATGCTCACGGTTTTCATGGATTACTAGGGTATTGTGCATCATGAATTCTTGCCATAAGATCAGACACTCAACAAGGTTTATTGTTTGGGCGTTATGAGACGTTTGCGTGAAGAAATTCGCCAAAGAAGATCGGAAACAACTCGTGGGTTTTGCAACACGACAACGCACCGTCGCACAATGTCATCCTTATGCGTGAGTTTTTGACCAAGAACAGTACGAATACCATCCAACAGTCACCGAATTCGCCTGATTTGGCTTCCTGCGATTTCTTCCTGTTCAATCGTTTCAAGAAACCGCTCCGAGGAACGCGTTTAAGCAGTCGAGAGGAGATAATAGCAAAATCGAAGACGGCTCTTATGGCTAAAGCAAAATCCGATTATAAAAAATGTTTCGAGGCATAAGTGCGTTTCAGTCAATCGAGAGTACTTTGAAGGGGATAATTTCGATTATCAAGAATAAACTTGTATTTTCAATTTTCTGAATAAATACCTGAAACTTTTTGTTCAAGGTAGTATACGAAATAAAATATAAGGACATTTTGAACAACATTATGCTTCCCTATGCTGAAGAGGAAAAGCTACTGAAATAAAAATTTCAGCACAACAATGACCCGAAGCATAAAGTTACATAAATCTGTGAAGCTGTGATTATTGAGTAAGAAAATTGACGTTTTAAGTTGGCATGCCCAGTCCCCTGATCTCTATCCGATTCAGAATTTGTGGAGTGATAGAGACAAAACAATCGACAGATCTGCGACAACAAATTTGGATTAATTTTGAGTGAAAATTTAGCGCGCTTAGAGTGCAATACCGATGGAACAATGTCAAGCCCTGGTATCATCAATGTACCGCCGGTATACTGCAGTCATCAAATATAAAGACTACCCGACTAAATATTGATGACATGAATTAATATCTGTATACCTATTTTTATATTCTCTTTAGTATTTTTCTAAATTCAAAAAAATTTCTTGTCTCCAAAAAATTTAACCTAAAAATATATTTTTTTAAAATTTTTCTATAAAAATCAATGAAATGTTTATAGTTTATGATTTCTTAAGTTAACTATCCCATATTGAATTTTATTGCATAAGTAAAATTTATTTTTACGCTACATAAATACAAAAATTTTAAGTTAGAAAAAAAGGAACCCGGGTGTGGTATTTATTTTGTCGCCACTGTAGGAGCAAGTAAAAATTATAAAGTGCTTAGATACAGAAAGAAAACCAATAAGTTGCCTTCAGTCTTTTCTGCTAAGAGAAAGCAAGAATGCCTCGGATTTCTTACAGACGACGGAGACCATTTGTTTAGTCTGTTTGCTTCCTGGAGAGTCATACCACCTTCGATTGTGTTCACTGAAAACCAAATCGCCAATGGAAGCTTTAACCGAGGACGCTTTCAAACCCAACGTGAGTTCAGGTCCTGAGAAATTCTCTTCTGAGGCTTGTCTAGCAAGCTCGTCAGAGATTTCATTTCCTGTTATCCCGTTGTATTTTCAGCCTTTTGAGCGAATTCAAGGATGTTTTGCATTCTCGAGCTGTTTTGGAAGTGGTTAAAGGTTTGAACAAGGCCTTAAGCTCAGCCTGACTGTCGTTACAGACGTAGATACTTCACCCCTTTCACCTCTTCTTCACAATATAGTCCGTAGCCATTAGGATAACATATATTTCTGCCTGGAAGACAGATGTATGTTTCCTCAATGATAAGTGAGGCCTAATGTAGTCGCATTCCACGAATACACCAGCTACAGATTCCTGTCCAGTCTTGGAGCCGTCCGTGAAATTACGACATTCCTTTCCTGGCTCAGGCTCTGGCCAAAGCCAATCCTGAACACGCGGAAAGTCGACCTCAAATTTGCACCGCAGCCGTAATTCGGGTGTTATTGCGTCAGACGGCATATCCATGAGACAGGGGTCGTAGGATAATCGTCGCGCAACGTCATCAAAACTCCAGTGCGAATCGTGCCAGAAACCACTTCACGGACGGATAGTAATCAATCCACTTGCTTTCCATGTTCTAACGGTTGTTAATACAATTTATTGCAACTGGTGGTGAATAGGATATTTGAAGGTTAATAGTTGGAGTGAAATAAATTTCACGCCCTATACGACTAAGAATGTGCCACCCAATAAGTGAGGAGCCTGATGATATGTTTCCTATAAATATTCCATGCATAAGAAAGCGAGTAATGAATGTTGTATCAAAGTCGGTTCAGTATTTTTTTGAGACCATTGATAGTTAAATTTGTCTAACAAGCTAAAACAGTTTGAAAACTGGCAGACATTTTGTTGTACTGAACAGCGTACTAGGCTTAAATTTTTAGTAATATTAATTTCATATTTCTAGATATTTGTATGGATCTCATTATTCGACTCCTGGGTTTTTCTTGTTCTATTTGGTAAGTAAATGCATAAATGTTTAACAGTAAAGATTTTTCATTTTTACTCGCTTTAACACTTGTTACAAAGTGAAGACTATAATGGTACCCATCAATTAATCTTTTAGGTTCGTAAATATCCCCATCTAATGTTATGTCTGCAAAACGGAAAATTTGACCATCCAGACAGAATGTTTAATAGTATTCAGGATACCTTTAAAAATTGTCTCACTAATATGGCTGACTTTAAGGTATGTCGTTGAGTCTTTAGTGTTGATCCTTGACGATATCTCTTATGTTTATAGGAGCTTATACCTGAATTTTACGATACCTCACAATGTGGAGATTTTCTATTGAATACATACAAAATCAATTTTGGTCAACGAAGTAACGGAGCCGGAGTCGATCATGTGCAGTTGCCTCCGTGGGCTAAAAGTTCTCCTTTGATTTTTGTTTCAAAGCTGAGGTATTTTTTTTTTGTTAAAACACAAAAACTTATTATCAATGCATTGCTTTTATATTTATATAAGGGAAGCGTTAGAATCGGAATATGTATCAGCGAATTTGCATCATTGGATCGATCTCATTTTTGGTTATAGTCAGAAAGGACCAGAAGCTGTTTCAGCTGATAATGGTAAGTTAAAGTAAAGGGTTTTTCAATAGGGTCATAACAATTCTGTATTTTAATACAAACGCACCCTTAAACTTTTTTGTGATCTGTCAATGTCAAAACGCCAGTCAAGGATTACATTTTTATCATGATGAAGTTCAGGAACGAGCCACGTTTGGAAATTATTAAAAATTACTACCGAAATTCTGAGTCGGTGGTCGCAACTTTAAGAGCGCTTACTCCAATTTTCGGTCATAATAATCGTCCGACCAGACAGGCTGTGCGTGCTATAGTGGATAAATTCGAGTGAACATATTCACTATTGAATATTCCTGTACCAGTGAGACAACGCAACGGTCGAAGTACCGAAAATATCGCAGCCATAAGTGCTTCAGTTCAAAATGAGCCTAATTAGTCGATTCCACGCTGTTCACAGGAATTGGGAATCTCTCAGTCCATATTGTGGCGAATTTTGCGTAAAGATCTTGGCCTACACCCTTACGTCGATGAAAATGATCGCCATGTTACGGCCAATGGAGCTCGCTATCGTGTCATGTTGGAAGTCTATTTTTGGCCAGAATTGGATGGACTTGACATCAGTGATATGTGGCTCCAACAAGATGGTGTCACATGCCACACAGCGCTGATTAAAAAATTGATCTATTGAAAGGGTAGTTCGGTAATCGTTTAATCTCGAGAAATGGTCCGGTCGAATGGCCGGCTCGCTCATGCGATTTAACGACTATGAATTTATTTTGGGGTTACGTTAAGTCGTTGGTTTATGCCAACAAGCCAAAAACGTTAGAGGAGCTCAGGAACAATATCGAACGCGGAATTGTCAATGTTTCGGCCGATATGTGTGGAAGAGTGGTGGAAAATTGGCTCCAAAGAATCGATCGCTGCAAACATGCTCGCGGTGGTCATATGAACGACATCGAATTCCATACTTAAACCTAACATGTGTACTACACCTGGAATAAATTTCAGCCCCATATCTCAATTATTCTGTGTTTTATTTAAATATAAAATTGTTATGTCCATCTTCACGATGGTGTACTTTTTCTACTGACTATACTCGTATACTACGAGGGTGGCTCAATAAGTTCCTGAAAAATGAAATAAGGAACACTCTTTTCGGTATAAAAATATTTTATTTTTCAACGTAGTCTCCTTTTAGCTCTATACACTTCATCCAACGTTTCTCCATTTTTTTGATGCCCTCCAAATAATACGATTTCTCGAAGTTCGTAGCGTAACTCATGCAATTTTACCATTGTGACTGCGGACTTGTGCGTCAGTAGGTTGTCCTGGTGAAAAAGAACTTTTTTCTTCGCCAAATGCGGCCGTTTTTGCTTCAAATCGGCTTGGAATCGATTCAGCAGCTCTGCCTAATATGCCCCGGTGATTGTTTTACCCTTTTCAAGGTAATCGATGTGAATAACACCGCGCGCATCCCAAAAAACTGTCGCCATGACCTTTTTTTCTGACAAACCCGCCTTGGCCTTCTTCGGCTTTGATTTATGGTGTGTTGTGGTGAATCCAGGTTTCATCCACGGTTACGAAACGGCGCAAAAACTCAGCCGAATTTTTCTGGAACATCGCCAAACACACCTTTGAAGTTGCCAAACGAATGCGTTGGTTGTCGATTGTGAGCAAACGCGGCAGCCATCTTGCGGAAAGCTTTTTCATATCCAAATATTTATGTAAAATCGAAATCACTGAGCCATGTGATAAGCCTGTGGCCTCTTCAAGCTTGCGCACTTTCACTCGTCGATCGTCCATTATCAAACCATGTATTTTGTCGACCATTTCTGGTGTGGAGACCTCAATTGGGCGACCAGAACGTTCGGCGTCACTTGTGCTTGAACGACCTCACCGAAATTGAGTAAACCAGTATTGAATGGTTCCAATCGATGGTGAAGAGTCCCCATAATATTTGTCAAGCTTTTGTTTGGTTTGCGTGATAGTTTTTCTTCGCAAAAAAATAGTGTTTAATGAGCACTCGAAATTCACTTTTTTCCGTTTTAACGAAAATGCTAATAGGCGTCTATATAAAATGGCTGCCACAACAAAACTATTTGACAGATCTGTCTGAAAATTTGGATGCGTTCTTTTGAAAGATGATTCTTGACAAAAGAAAAATTAAATTTAAGGCGACGACACAATTTGTGTTAATTTTCAGGGATTTATTGACCCATCCTCGTATTATAATCTTACACTTTAATTTAAACTCTCCGTTCTATCCAAAGATTAACGATGAATATAAGAATACCATCGGGTTATTAATAAAATGAATAACTAGCAATATAACAATTCATTTCTGTCTGCTTTAAACAATATTCTTGGCATTTTTAGTTTTCTATCACTTGTGTTATGAAGGCTCTGTAGACTTAGATACAGTGAACGATCCTGTTGCTCGCCACGCCCTTGAGATACAAATATCAGAGTTTGGCCAAATACCAACTCAACTGTTCGATAAACCTCATGTGTCTCGAAACTCAAAAACTCAGAACATTGCCCAAATCGATCTCTCCAAAAAAGGTATAGTATTATCAATGTGTTTGTTGTTATCAATGTTATAATTCCTCTTAGAAAGCAATCCACATCTAGAACTGAAAGAATTTTACTCCGCTCACAAGGACTCGATAACATCGATTTTGGTAGACGGTGATACCATTTTGTCTACGGGCAAGGATGGTCTATTGAAGTGCTATTCACTTAAGGATAAACGACAAACAAGGTGGAGACAAATTGTAACTTGTTTGTATCGTCATAAAAATAATCCTATGTACTTTCAGGAGTATTTCTTTTGGAAAATTGCCGATTAGCTCATGCGTAAAGATGACTGAGTCGAATTTGTACATTGTAGGCTCTTGGGACAATAACATGTAAGTGGAAGAAGGACATGAAATAAAAAAAAGTTTATTTAATATTTTTTGTACAGAAATTTATATAAATGTAATTATGGAAAAGTGTCAGACGTTATACCTGCTCATGATGACTCAGTTTCTTGCTTAAGTCTAGACGAAGATCTTGGAATTCTAGTTTCTGGCAGTTGGGATTGCAGTGTCAAGTAAGGACTTGTGGTTTTGTCACCCGTATGTTTATTGATTTATTTTGCAGAGTTTGGAAAGGTTTTAAGAATCTCGAAGATAAAATGTATCGACTCTCGAACTCAATGATAGCACACAATCAATTCGATGCGAATATCACATGTATTTGTATAAGGAAAACAAGTGATATGTTTCAGGTGATCATAGCAACAAAAAGTGGTGATATTTTTATCTGGGACTTGCCTTTGGAAATTATGGATTTGGCATTCGATAGCCAATCAGAACCGCGCCTATTTCAAAATCATCCGAATGAAGTTTCCAGTATTTCTTTGAATAAGAATCAAACTAAACTTGGCTCCTGCAGCACAGATGGATTGATTCAAGTGACTGATATGAAAACTGGTATGAATCTGTTTAATAAGAAACTAAATTCAACGCCTATGTCGTTGAATTGGAGTGAAAATGACTATTTGATGCATGTGAACGACGATGGATTTATTTACATTTGGGATTTGGTGCAAGTAAAACTATTCATACATGTGCAAATATTTAAAGGTAGATATGCGGCTTTGTTGAGTTTATAGAGTCTAACTATAGTATCTGTATTTAGGTCCTTTAACAGTTGTTACTTCGTCCAAAAGTCACGATGGACTAATTATAACCGCCGGGAAGGACGGAAACGAATATAAAATCAAATGCTGGGTGATATCTACATAACATTTAATTTATAATCTTTTATTTTGTGATTGTAAAATTTAAATTAAGAAAATTGCATGCAGTTTAATATATATTTATATACGTATTACGAAATGCTATTGTTTATCTTAATTTTGAATCAACTTTATTTGATTTTTTTTTTACAATCTGCGCTCGCCAAAGGGAATATGAATACCATTATATTTTTTCAGGGCACGGAATGTATGGAATTCACAATGCCTATAAATTTTAATGCGCGATTCTGTACCATGTCTAGAATGTGCAGAACGGTTTTGGGTGCACCAGACCAGATATGAGCGTTATATTGCAGCTTTGGGCGAATGCATGCCTGATAAATTAAGGCCAGATCAGATGGGGTAAAATATTTCTTGCAGCGCTTAAGGAATCCCAGACATTTTGCAGCATTTTTGGCGACTTCGAATATGTAATCATTCCATCGAAAATGGTTATTAATACACATACCGAGAATGGGAAGTCTTTCAGTTTCTGCGATACAAGTACCATTCATGGATAATGGTTGAGGGTTATGGTTTCGCTTGAGAGACATAAGACAGCATTGTGTTTTGGAAGCATTAAATTCTGCTCTGTTGGTTGAACACCATTTGATTATGCTGTCCTGGTCGGAATTTAATGTGTTTAACATACTTTGCCGTTTCTCTTCTACGGCCGAAGAGCAAGGACGTGAGTTAGGGAACGAATATGAAAGATTAAGGGTACTGTCAGCTAAGGAATGGATTGGATTAGAAGTTGCTGACAAGAGATTATTTATAAAAATGAGAAAGAGAGACGGAGACAAAGCAGAGCCTTGAGGAATACCAGCATTTATTTGGCGAATTGCAGACTTGAAGCCGTCCAAAATAACTTGTATTGAGCGGTATCTCATCGACGCCATATGCACGCATTTTCGACAAAAGAGCATTTTCGACGCCAAACTCTGTCAAATGCCTTTGAAATATCAAGTGTTTCGCCGAACTGATGGAGAGATTGGTTCCACTTCTCGGTGAGATATGCCATCAAAGCACCAGTGGACCAGTTGCTATGAAAACCATACTGCCGGTCATTAAGGAGTTTTCGTGAACCGAGATATTTCATAACCTGATGATTTATCAGCGTTTCCATAACCTTGGAAAGCAGGGACGTAAGTGCAATTGGCCGGCAATTGGATAGGGAGGAAGATCCGCCTTTTTTAGGGACGGGCTGGACAAATGCTATTTTCCATCTACTCGGAAAGAACCATGAAGATACGCAGAGGTTTTGCCAGCGTGGAAGAACACCTCTTCAAAACTATGGGGGATACCATTTGGACCAGCGGATTTGTGTATGTTAAGACCTTTGAGTACTCCTGCAACTGTACGAGTGCGAAAGTGGACTTGCCCCATGGAGAATTTGACACTCTCAAGTAAAGGCGGAGACAAAGCATTATCTGGAAGCATGGAGTTCGCTGCAAAGTGAGAAGCAAGCAGATTAGCTTTGTCTAAGGAGCTGACAGCTGGAATGTCATTGTAAATGAGCATAGGGATGGCAAACGAGACAGAATTTTTAATATTTTTGACGAATGACCAACGATTTTTACTACTTTTAGGACATTGTAGGATTTTTTGCCTCAATTTTTGATCATGTAAGAACTGTACACGTCGAATATGGGCATTGCAATCTTTTCTTGCCTTTTGAAACTTCTTTCGGTTTTCCTCAGATTTGTTGGCTTTATAAGTGGTCAAACTACGAGTTTGCCTTAGTTTTAATGCTCTTTATTCTGTTAGGAATAAGAGAGTAGTGTCTATGTCATAGGGAGTGGTATCCACGTCTATATCGAGGAAGCGTAGCGACCAGTTTAAACTTTTAAAGAAGCTAGTAAGACCGCTCCAGTTGGCTTTCTCGTTTTGTCATGCTTTTCATTTAGGAGTTTTTTAGCTGATACGATATTATGGTTAGACCGACCTAGGGGCGCTAAAACATCAATAGTGTATTTATCAGGGTGTGAAGTAGAAAACAAGTCCAAAGTGTTGGCGGAATGAATTTCAATGTCCGGTATACGTGTAGGCTCATTTGCAAACTGAGCCAAATTGTTTACCTCAGCGAAAAGTTCAACACACTTTCCTTCGGGTGTTGTCTGGCCAGAATGTTGAAGACAATCCGAATTGTGTATATTGAAATCGCCCGCAATTTTCATTAGATTTGATTTGATTTCAGTAAGGGGATACAAATTCGTCAAATTTTTTTTTCCACTACACTATACTGGGAATTATTAATATTATTTTTTTCATAAGGAACGAGATCTTAAAATACGTGTGCGCACGACGACAGGTAACAGACAACTCCTTATTTGTGCGTGAAATAAAACTTCTCTATGTAAAGGAAGCCTGATAGAATGGAAAGGTATTTGATAAAACCAAAAACTATGGCAATTGCAATGGAAGCCGTTACCATGAGGCGTCTGCGCAATATTACCTTTGGAAACTGACTCAGAATGTTCCAAGAGACTCGGACTTTTATTTTGTTAGACCGCAGATATGTATGTAACGTTCATAACCTCTGGTGTCCCTGGAGCTCACGAGAAGTTACTTATTTCGGTACTGTTTCCCCTTGAAGGTCTCAGAGATCCAATAACAACTACGCGATATTAAGTGCGGTTTCTAACAGTGAACTTGTGCTTCCTCCAACTCTCCCTGATTCCTCTTTCTGTCAAGGTCTCTGAGATTGGATACAGCGGAGATGTTCTGCTTTGTCACTTTTGATGGTTTTTAATCGCATAAAAGATCTCTTCTTTGGAAGGGGTTTTGGAAAATCTTCTTTAATCTAGTCCTCATCCGAAACAAACAAAGAAATGTCTAAACCTGTAACCTATCAGCTATTTATTGACTTTGTAGTGGGTTGATGTAATTGCCCCTGTCACGCCGCAATCTACGTTGTACTTTTATCATATTCATGCGGTATTGGGCCTCCAGGTCGCACGTTTCTATTGATTGCTGGGGTAGCTGCTATGCAAGCTTTAAGTGTTCTTTACATTCTTGGATTCAACTTCGGAATCTACGGAAACACACGTGGTACGCCTTCTCTGTGATCTATCAATAAAAGATCCCACTCCTGAGGGAAAACAGATTTTACGCGTTTCAATGCTCGTGATGATCGGCGCTGACAAGATGGTCGCCTGAAACTTGCTGCACTGAGGGATCCATTGTTGCCCTCCCTCTCCTACTAACACCGATCTGTCTAGTCTTGTAAATCCTAAAAGTGAGAAAGTTAACGAACCTCAACAGCGGCGAGCAAGTTTGGTCCTTCGTTCGATCTGTCGTACCTTACGAGCACGGACCGGACCACGAACATGTTCGAAGGTGATTTGAATAGAGTGTCAGTGGTGCTTATTTATAGCTGTGGTGGATATGGCGATGTTTTTTTTTTTTTGTTATATTGTTTGCAATGTAAAGCTCTCGGTTCAAGAAACTCAAATGGTTCGTCTATGAGGAAGGCTACCGTGTTCGTCGCGTTTTTCGCTTCGGGGGAATGTCAGGTTCACTGGTTCGGTCCGAAGGTGTGTGGCCACTTTAAGTCTCTTGTGAGACTTTGGACATCGAAGAGGCATACCCACCATCATGTGCGATTCCTAGCTATGCCTGTTACATATCTCCCCCTGCTCTCTTCATATTAAGTGACCATATTATACCAGGAAAGTTTTTTTTAGAGGTATGACAAGTATACGAGAGTAAAATTGTCATGAGAAGCTTCTCTAAACCGAAAAAAAATGCTCTTCGGAAACGGCATAACCATTCGTGCAACGCACAGGACGAGTGGCTGCGAGAAGCTAAGCCAGGCCAGCGAGGATCCCGTGCCAAGTTTTACATTCATATAACAGTACTTATTGTCTTCCCGTTTGAGCGGGTATGCATTCGCAGTATGGGTTTTTTAGGGCTTCTCCAGATTTTAATTTTAGACGTTATCCCTAACGTAGGCGAGTGACCGTGGCTTAGGGGTTAATGCGTTGGACTACTGATCGGGAGGTTTAGGTGAATGTCTGACAAACCTTCGAGTGTAACATTTTCATGCATAACACTGGAAGTCGTGTGTCGCACAACAAAATTGGCTGCAAGAAGCTAGGTCCTTAAACTTAAGGAACAAACTCCAACTATGACTGTAATAACTCCAACTCCAACAAATAATAAAAGACAATATTTTGTCAAATATAAAAAATGTATGTAATTAGGTTTAAAGTTAGGTGATGTACAATTTTTATCACTTATGCTTAATGATGACAAGTTTCACTAAAAGTATTAACTAAAACTATATTACAAACTACGACTTAATTAAATCAAAAAGAAGGTACATTGTATTGCCTTGTATTGGCTGGCTCATCGAATGCCACTGGTAGATACTGTCTCCTGAAATAAGGCAAAAATAAAAATTGCATTAGGAATAAAAATATATTTGCAAAATGAATGTATATCCTTACGATGGAGGAGCATAGTCGTAACCACTTATGCTATGATCTGCATATTCTGGAGCTGTGAAACTATAATCATCTCCACTTTGACCGCTACCTCTCAGTGGTCCGCTATCTCTCACTGCTCCAGCATTAAATTGCTGGAACGGAGCCTGCAGATTTCCAGTTATACTACTTGCTGTTGTTGGCCGTGCAGCAAAGAAGTCCTGATTCCTTAAATTTTGATTTAAAAATTTGAAATTGTTTTGTTTCACTGGTACTGCTGCTGGAATTGGTTCAGGAATATCTAGATCGAGTTCAGTCATTGGATGGTAGCCGTATTCATCAGCAGTATATCTGAAGGATTTTTTTTAAGTCAATTTTTAGTACATTTATAAAAAAATTTTAACAAAAGAAGTTAACCTAGTTTTGTAACGTTTTCCATCAGCTCCTGTGAATGAATATTGACCGCTTACAACAAATGTTTTCCCGTCCTTTAGTTTTCCCACCGATTCTATATCAATTCCGTTTTGTGTTTTTAATCTAAAATTTAAAATAAAATATTTGTATTAATAAATTGTTGTAGACTTATTTTTATATATTATTTTCACTGAATTAATACTCAAAATGATTGCAGTAAATAGGGATGTATAGACAGGAAATTTCAGTCTAACTATAACCTCTACTCTTTTTTATAACCTCTCTACTTTTAACTTAGGCACAATGAATTATTAATGTTTCCTTCAATACGTATGGGTACTAAGATAGTACAAAGAGGTACATATTTGTTGTCATTGGTTTTTTATTAACATAAATTGTAATCAGGTTTAGACACACTATATAGATATAACCAGGAAACTGCTTGGGCACATCCCTTACTTGTAAAAGGATTTTAGCCACCACATTAAATTCGTTAATTTTAGTGATCAGCTAAATTAACAAGCAGCAAAATATGCTTAGCAACCGAAAAATAAACCATCCGCAAGAATATCATTTTTTAATCAGCAAAAAGTTATTTTTTGACCAGCAAAAAATAACTGGTAGTTATTTGGATGGTTTGTTAAGTAATAAGAAGAAATTAAGAAAAGGAAATAATGCTTCAAGAAAAAGAAAATGAAAAGAAAGCAACGGTTACTCAAGAAAACCTTGAGCGATTGTGAATTTCAGAAAATCGTAGTAAATTGAATAACTATTCATTTCGTTTCCATTGGAGCAATGATTTTTCATTTTTTTGTTTTGTTGATAAGAAAAAAAGAATAACAATCTTTCTGTTGATCTATTAACATTTTTCAGATCTTTTATAATACTTTTTCTTCTCATCAGAAAAATTATATTCTGCTGATGAAATAATAAATTTTGCTGAGATTTTTCCAGTTCATCTTTTACATTTCCTGTTAATCATTTACTTTTTCTGTTGACTTTGTTTCTCTTATTTTTTTATTTTCTGTAGAATAAAAATGTTTGTATTGCTAATCGAATAATTTAATTTTGCTGGTAGAAAAATCGATAACGTTTACCACGTATATTCTTGACCTAATTACCACAGTTGTGAATATATTCTGTAGTAGTCTAGTTATAAGTAAATGGATGATGATTTTTAAATCCAATACAAGCAATGGCATATTTTAAAATTCAAAGTAATAAAGAACACTTTTAAATCCGGCTTTAGCCACGTTTTTAAAGTCATCAAAATAATGTCTATATTTAACTTCTGGATCTAGTTTGATGAGCTTATCAGCACAAAGATTTATTTACGCAACTTTCATCTAATAAAGTCTAACAGATGTTAGATACTAAATACAAATAGAGAATATCCTACAAAATAAACTTAAGTAAGAAGCCACTTGCGGACCATAAATACGCCTCGTGTCTGTTTATCATAAAAGACAAGACTGTTGCCCAAATAAATTTATATTCTAAAATTAACTAATTAACTAACTAAAGCCACGAACTTGAAGGAAGGAAAAGTAAAAACAAAAAAAAAAAAACCGAAAAAACTAATAAATCAGATAAAATCGCAGTAAAAGTTTTGCATACAAACGCTTACTTGTATTACTATCAAAACTACTAATAGTAGTTAATATCGTATATATTTATAGAATATTCATATACACCCACACGCTTCTTTGCATGAATAATTTTTTAATAATTAAAATAAACCGATGTTTTCTTTTAATGGATATGCCGATAGCTGTCGTTGTTTTTTTTTTTTTAAATTTATAACCGGTATTTATTCAACTATCGATGACTGCATTATTTTCTATAGATTGGTAATATAAATATTTATATTTTAACTGGCGACTGTTTATTTACTTTTATTTTTTTAAAGCTGGCAATCAAAAAGGAATTATTTCCAATTAAGCTAAAGAGATAGCAATCAGATGATAGTTCTCAATGAACCAAGGTTACAAGAAAATGCCCTATTACAAATTCAACTAAAAAAAAATCTGGTCACGGCTTTAATTTGTTAAAGCTTGTTTTATATTCAGTATCTAATTGAATACCTCTCCCTTATATTTTACCGGAACCTGATATTCTCGTTTTTCCTTCTTTTTTTAAATAAACATGCTACAGGAGATACCCACTACTGCCTCCGTTGTTTAAGTTTAAATAAAACATTATTTTAATGGTTATTAAGAACATATATCCATGTTGTTAATTTGAAACTTAATTCTTGACATTATCTATAAAACGAATCAATAAAGTTTTTTCTTGGCGAATAACAAATTAGACATTATTCGATATGAGGCATAAAAACTGATTTTAAGTTGGTTGTTTATCCTAATTATATTTCCGATCTAAAAATCGTAGTTCTTTTGGCAGATAATTTAATTTAAATAATGACAAAAAATTCAGTTTTAAAATTTTTCCATTCATATTGCAAAAAAAAGAAGCTTGGTCAGCTTAAAATTCAGAGTCATAAAATATTAAGTCCATAAATTTAACCCACCTTCCGTGTAGGTAGGAATACGCACATACGAGTATGAATATATCTACTGACAAAGTCAGCGGTCAATGTTGTTCTCACTTACTGAAAGTGTCAGTATCCATTAATAGTGAACTCTTATAAACAATTTTAAGCCCGAGATTGATAAATAAAGCACCCTAATGCGGACAAACCCTGCCCTCATGATAGGCTAGATTAATTTCTTAGCGGAAATCCTAGATATGCAGTTCCAAATAGACTGCTATTTCCAATGACATCAAGATAATCGAAACAGCAACTATTTTCCGCCAAATGAATAATGTCGTATATATATTACGATAACTCTTGCATTGGCGTATTCTTCGCAATGTACTCATTGATGCGCTTGAAAATGCTCGAAATCCATTCGGATACTTGTCAATCAAGAGAGAGCAGGAGAAGCAACAGGTAACGAGTACATATTACTGCAGTCGAAGAACTTCTTTTGACAAAAATTGTCAAACGGAAACAGTTGATAGTAAAAAAAATGTTAAATAGTAATTTTGGTGCTAACAAAATATTTAACTAGAAACAAATATTGAGGAGACGGTTACATGTCATTTATTCTTCAGTTTGAGGTAAAGTATAATGAACTGAAAAACTATTACAGTAACATTTAATGATATTTTGACAGTTTTCAATGGAAATGCTGTCAAACCTATCAGCTGTTACTCATTTGACAGTTTCATATTTTTCTTATTTCCTTCGGAAGAAAATTTGAGAAAAATTAACAAAGAAAATAATCATATTTCAGTACGTGTACAGTTTTCTGATGTTTTCAGACATAATATTACATTTTGCATATGAGTACCCGAACGAATGGTTAAAGATAAACACGATTAAAGGTTAATTTACAGTTCAGCGACCAGCGAATGGGCGAATTGCGAACAAACCATTTTCAGTACATTTAAAGGCACACAATTGACAACTTTACTATTCCAAAAGAACAGAGTTTAATTTATCCATCGAATAATAGGAAAAAGTTAAATTTTAATTAGTTTCTGCGAAGAAATTGACAATTCACTGATTTTTCCACGAATAGGACAATTTGCGAACTGTCGAATTTTCGTCACATTCCACAGATGTAAAACGCAATCCACATTCGCGAGAGTTTAACCTAATAATTCTTTTGTTTTGTTCTTGGTGGTAACGAATGACAAGTGAAATTTGCAGTTTGCTGCGACTAGAAATGCTGTGAATGAAATGTCAAAATTTGCAAATATTCGCTCGTTCGTATTCGCAGGTCCCTGAGCTGTGAATGGACCTTAAAGTTAAAATAAGCTTTAAGTGGTAGGTAAGGTATTGGGGTTGAACCAAAGTTGTGTTCGCAACAAAGGGACGATGCAATGCAATCAGTATCAAATTTGATAAGACACTGATTCATTTCAATCCTTTTATGAATTTTGCCATGAAAAATAAATTGGAATCGTATTCTCAGGCGTGAACAAATTGTACCTTAAAAAATACTGCCATTTTCAGCCCGTTGACTACCAGTTATGGGAAATAAGAACCATAAATGCCTACCAGAGGCAACCGATTAAAAAACTTAGTACCGACCACACACATATGGCTGCTAGAGATGACAGACCAGTCATGAACCAGAAGTGACTACCAAAGACTACTAAATCATAACTAAGCACCAACTGCGCATGACACAGAGATGGGTGACAAGTAATCAATCATGATGGAGCACTGTAAACGAATTATTAGAGACTGGAGACTACTGGGACATCATACTTCAATATACGCACCAACATTAAGCATGACATTTAAGTATGTATGTACGTAAAACAAATTGAGTAACATCTATTTTTTTTTAGCAGAATTGTACTCGTATACTATCTTTCCATTGCAAAAATTCGTAGGAAATAGGCGTTAGGTAGGTGTAAGATACACTTTCAAGCAAGCTAAAAAAAAAAAAACAAACAATGCTCACAGATGTACATGCAGGAAATATTAAGAACACCCACCTATAATGTCTGGCATTGTAGTAAGACGCTGAGCTATCCTTATTAGTCTGAATGACAACTTGTTTTACAATTTTATCATAATTTTTAATACCTATTATATTACCTCTTCCTGGCATTTTAATTATTAAAAAGTAAAAGTCCATCCAACTCAAGGACTGAAGTCAAAAATATCTTATATCCAATCAAATAATAATGACTATTTTATGGCAAATCAATTTACTAACCAATTAAATGATTATCGTTCCGTTCACTAATTCACAAAAGAATATACTACAATCTCGAAATCAATTAAACAAAATTTGGAAATCGGAAAGCCATAATTTAATTTTTTTTTTTTTTTTTTAATTCTATACTTCTCATGTCTTCCGGGTTTTATAATACTAATAATTTTGAATCATTAAATATCTCATAGAAGCACTGACATTTTCGATAAAAATAACAGTGAAATGATTAATTATGCTAAGACGGCACACTTAATCGTTTAAAGTTATTAATATCCACTGAACAATATATGAATTTTTGAACGCATATTTCAACGCGTGTGTACAACGTTGTGCCTCAGGGTAAACGCAGAATGACGGAAGATGATTTCTGTGAACAAAGTCGGATAATCCCATTTCAAAAGGGTAAAAAAGGTAAAAGCCGACTGAAACCTAATTGGTGTGGTTAACCATGACCTAATAGTTTCCGGAACTTTGAGGTTATACATTTTGCAGACAGATCAGAGATTAGACAGCGCGGCGATGATGTGATAATTTCACGCTAATTAATGGATTTTATGACTACCGGAGATGCCGGTTACCTACTAGTTTTATTTGGTAGCTATGGGCGGTAAGTAAAAACATAGGGTATTATCAGATTTAATTCATTGTTTAATACCATGGTAAAATCTACTTATGTAATTGGTTAGGTGCGGAAAGATAAATTATGATTATTGGTACTGTCATCACATTTTGATGGGGATTTGATAGTGTAAATAAGGATTGAAGGCTAACAGGGTAATATACTGAAAATGAGCTTACGCTTGTACATATATGCAACGTTTTGAAGGTATAATACATAATTGATCAATGCCTTTTGGTTAACACCAAACCTTTTATGGCAGCTGACAATAGCTAAAAAAAAGTATCTATAAAGTGACGTTGGATATCTACAATATTTTCAAAGTGAGGATAAAATTCATCTGATGAATACATGTGACTTGTTTTAGTACCTATATATTCTCGATATCATTTTAGTCAAATTTGTATGAATCGTATAATTTTTAATGAATAAACCACAGAGCGATAACCAATAAAAAAAACTAGTTCTTCATTCATTAATTAAGACTAAATAGAGTATCTTTTTCATTCAGTAAATCTCTTGTCGTCCGAATTTACATTAGTAGCATGATAGCTTGATGTCCCTGATTAGTTTGTACGTAATATGAAGTCTTTAAAGATTTTATTAATTTTTTACATTTAAAGACTTTTTATTCGCTTAAATACTGGGCTTAAATAGGGTACAAAGGGACTGGCAATTTATGTGAGAATCAGTTAGAATTGCATCGTATGTACTGAGTTCTTGCGGTCCTACCGACGTCATGGTACAATCATCTGCAATTTATATAGACATTTAGATTCTTCATTAAGCATACCTATGTATACATACTCAAGGTTTTTCGAATATGAATCACTTTCCTTCCATCGAAAGTCTTTATCGAGATGGATTGTACATATCCGTACATGTCATTGAAATAGAGGACATCTGAGGTGAGAGAACTACAGTTCCCAAAGCTTCAAATATTATCATTTGAAGAAAGATTCCGAGAACAATAAGAATAAAGGTCATTGACTACATGCTTCGTAGAGTCACGCCTTGGAACAGAGCTTGTCCATTGTTTGCTTTGCAGACTTGAATCCAATCGAAAGTTAATCAAAACTTATATTTCAATGTGTCCACGCGACAAAACAGGCTTAAGACCTCCTACCGTGATAAAGCCCACGCATTCACAGACTTAAACAATCTTGATGATGTGATCTTACTTAATAAATTGGATTACCAATAATAAGCTAATTAAATATAAATTATAATTATACATACTGTAACACTTTTTACATTTAATTAGAGTGACAACATTAACACTTGTGTGTGATAAAGTTATTAGATCGGTTAGATTTAAATTTATTAAATTTATGTTTACCTAAAAAGATGAAGCGCTAAAAAGTTTATAACTGAATTATAATTTGTTGGCGGTTCTAGTCAAAGATTATTTGGAGTTTTCTTAGAATATGATGGCATTGTGTAAATATGAATAAATTCCCAAATTCGATAAATCAATCAAATTGAATGTTTTATGCAATCCGCATCTTGTAGGCGAATCATTGCAAACTATCTAATTTATTTTGATGATGTCAAAATATATGAGATAATATTTTTGATATGGTTAGTCATGATTTTATGGGTTGCGTGAAGCATTGTGGTTTTACGGATTTATAGTATTGTAATGCCTGGCTTGAATCACCTTTATATTAGAATCAGAAATAAGGAGTGGAATGGTTGCAACGCCCGTGGATTAAATTAGACTTAAGCAGAAATCAATAACTGTCATCTACGTTAGTCAATTTTAATCTCGAAAAGAATGAGACTCATTCTACGAAATAGCAGTGTCGTACATGCCGAAACCAAAAAAAAATGTATGGTTATGGCCCCTTGAAAGGGCCCAACAAAAATGCTATTTGAAAAAATTGATAGTTCACAGACGCACACTAAAGCTCAGACAGATTGTCTGGACTGTTTTCATAAGAGAGCCAGTCAAAATAGTTCTGCTTTGTGCTTACATTTTTTGCTTTAACACAGATTTGTAGCGTGAGCCACACTATAAGATAGTTGCCAGACAAAATAATATTCGAATCGACTTGACAGTCACTGCCGAAAATGTTGTCCGCAGACTTGATTTGTTTGATTTGATGGTGAAACCCTTAATGACTCTTACTGCGTAGTTAAGTTAACGATAAATAAACAATTTAGTATTAATTACATTTATTGTTTTTAAATAGACAGTTTTTTCGAGTTTTACTAATCATGTAGATATGCTCAATGATTTCAGTAATACCCTACGTCTAAAGTAATACGTTAATCAGTAAATAAACTTTAAATAACGAGAAGTCTAATAAATACGGTCGCTACAAAATAAAGCAAATCAAGAGACGTCAAGTTTATAATAAATCCTTTGCAAAATGTCACTTTTCTATTAGCTGGGCTAGACCTTTTGATGACCAATAAAAAGAGAGCATATTTCTTTGTACTAGTTTCTTAGTAAATTTGATTGGTCAGCAGATCGTAGGTCAATTCAATTTTTCTTTTCTTAATATCGCTTGTTCTTCTCTTACTTTTACGCCCAGTTAGTTCAGCTTAGGTTGAACCATTGGTTCCGATGATTATTGAACATTTTCGATATTAGCTGTCAAAGTTAACCAGTGACATAACTTTCTTTTTGTTTTCAAAATTATTTCTAATGGCAGAAAAATTAATAAATTTACAAAAAATAAAACAGAGTTTTACTGATAATTTTTTCATTTATCTTTTTAAATACAAATTTTGACAGTTTTCTTCATACTTTGACATTTGAATTTCCTTGATTAAGAAACAAGTGAACAAATTTTAACTAACCGGGGACTGTTGTTTTAATCATAGAAAATTGTCTGGTTAAGTTCTTCCGTCATCATTGCTTTAAACCAAATGTTGAGATTTAATTCGAAGTGAACATATCGGGCATGAGTGTATTATATGAATTGAGCTCTGCAATCGCGAACACCTATGTACTCGTATGTGTATACTACTGTTTCCTCATCTGTATGTCCTTCTGACCTGTAACACTATACCCTGTAACTATGCCTAATATCCGATGTTGCTCATTTATCCATTAATTTATTTATTCCTCTAAGTTATTGTCTTTAAACCGAGTGAAGAAACTTGGTCTTAGACCTCTTTGAAGTAGCATTTGTCATGGCGGACAGACGTCAATAGAAAAAAAAAATGAAACTTGTATCACGCGCAAAACTTAAATTAAAATAAAGAAAAGTAAGAATTTTATTTCATAACGTGTTTGTTTGATTTTTACACGGGATTGTGTGACAATCGTGTGTGCGTGTGTTTTTCCACGAGGACGAACCGCAGGCGCACTGCGAATCATAACCAAATTATGAGAGATATTCTTCTAAGTAGTATTCAAACTGGGTGACAATCCGTATTCTATAAGTGCAGAAAGGCGACAACAATTAAATTGACTGTGGCGGTATAAAAGAACTCCTTTCTTTGATCGAAACTTGTCCAATAATTTTCGCTTGACGTTTGATAAGTTTAAGCACTCTCTTTTAACCTTAACTGTCAAAAATTGTTTGTGCTGCTTACGACTTATTCGGTATATGCGAATTGTGTTTGACAGTTCGTGTCCCTTATAATGGACCTTATTATATATTGAATTTTAGCTGTTATAACATATGTACGTGTGTGATTGGTAGACATTCCATTGAGAGGACTGCTGTAGAAAACTCAATACTGAAGGACTCGTAAATTCGGCTTGATTATATAAGTTCAAGGACCAGAACAAATTGATCAATTGGAACAACGTCAGTTACCCTGTACTTTTATTCGTCCAATATAAAGTCTCTGATATCCACCAGTGTTTTATAATTAGGAATAGACCTAGAACTGTGTACAAAGCCTGAGGGTGTATGAGCAAAACATTAGAGTGCCAAATTAGCTATGTCTGACAGTATAATGTGTAGAAAGAACACACTTACGTATTTTTATCATCTACCTCTGTATAAATAATCTTTCACTTGATTCAATCCTTTTAAGTTTGCCGAACAGCATTGGTTTTATTTCACTAACTTTAAACCGGGCTGTATTTGAATATTATCGAGTATCGAATTAATATTTAATAATAATAAAATGTAAAATATATTTATTAAATCACTCAATTTAATTTGTATATTAATTTTTTTTAAGGGGAGTGGTGAGTTCTTTTTATTTTCGATCGGACATTTATACATTTATAGGCATAATGTATGACATTTCCTAAGTAACTTGTTCCCCATATAATCGTAATCACATAAATATAAATTAAATTCATGATACAGGATCCTGTTTTATTGGTTTACTATAAGCACGGGTGGTCATCATCGATTTAAAGTGAAACCAGCAGCAATGAGACAGCGTGTCTACAACACACGCCGATTCTATTAAAAATTCAACAACAAGATATCGCGTTTCACTTTATTTCTGCTTGGCGTTCAAACTGGTTTTGTATTCTTTTTTTTTTTCGGTTACTAATTTTTTGTTTTAAGAAAATTTCGCAAACACTATATATGTATGATAAATAAAATATGCTAATTAATTATCAAAAAAATTGCTTGTGGATAGGAGGAGTGGAAATATTAGATATAAAAATTGCAAATGCATAGATAACACATAATAAATTCTCTCCAAAAAAGACAAGTCTTAAAAATAACAAAAAATATTCTATGATAATTAGGTTAAATGGTCATTGGTTATAAGAGCGCTATTTCTATTCAGTGAATAATAATTTTGAATAAAGTTCACGGTTCGTATAGTACTCACTGTAGTTTAAATTTTTTTCCAGAATTGTAATTTTCTAAAAGTTCTGTTTTCGCTTTCATAACTTCTCCATTGAAAATCACTGGTGGTTTGTCATCATCAATATCCTCAGATAATGTGTAAATATCAGTCGGTGAATATTTAAACAATTCAACATTGTTTTTTGTGATTTCACTGATGCCAGCACTAGCTAGGGCTATTAGACTTACGAAGATTATCTGAAATATACAAAAAAAAAAAAATATAAGATAGTTGTTTTTTATTTAATGGAAATCGATTAATAAAATTAAAGTGTGAGATCAGTCATGAGACTGAATAAACACACTTAATAAAATAAATAACAAAAATCAAACGCTTTACCGCAATTCGTCATGACTAATTCGATTATTTTCCCATAGGTGCCTGTATGTCTGCTTAAATTAACTGTGAATCATTTGATTTTGCGATAATTTATTTTAGCAAAAGTCAATGAAATTGAAGGGTACACAAAAATATTGTAACTGTAAAACGAGTTTTCGGTTCGCTGTCTAATTAATTTCAAGTAGAGGTGCAATGATATGCTATTTATTGATGTAGCCGAATGGGGCATTAGGTTAATGTTTTATAAAAAAATCTGTTAAGAACTCTATGCGTTAACCCGGAACAAAAATACAAGAATAAACAACTAACAATGTTGCTGAGAATTTTGCTGATCCGAATTTGGTTCCCACATAAACTGATTGATTAAAAATTGTTCTAGTAGTAGTATTCACGAGCAAACTCTATTCTCATTAATCTATTCAAGTGATAGAAGTGTGGATGAAAACAGTTTATTACCATATTAAAAATTTGCTAATATGATCAGCTAAATAAATAAATGACCAGCAAAATATGCTAGCAAAGAAGAAAAGCAGCAGAATAATATAATAAATCATCCGCAAAAGAATCATTTTCCAATCAGTAAAAAAGTAGAAAAACATTTTTTGGTTTACAGAAATATATAGAAAATAAAAAAAATAAAATCAACATCGAAATAAATGATAAGCTAAAGAAAAGATCAGCAGAAAGAAACGAACAAAAAGGAAAGAGTTATTGCAAATTCATGCATGCGGAAGTTTTGTTGTTCTTGTTGTTCCGATTTTCCACTTCTTTTGGTAATCAAACAACTATATTCTGCTGATCAATTTTGACCGTACGTGAACAGGCTGACTATAAAGTGCGATGACAGATTTTCACTTCCATTATGGGAATAAGGTTCAATGATTTGGTGTACTCAATCTTCTCATAAAACAATTAAATCGACAAACTACTATCGAACAAATGTTTTAAAATTCACCTAGATGAAAAAGCAAGAAAAATGCTTTTATTTCATAAATTTTATAGCAAAATTGTGACACTGTCAAATAAGACGAACAGTCAAGGCTTTCAAATAATAACTAGCCCAACTTGCCTTTCCAATGATCACTATATCTAATTCTACGAAGGCTAAACAATTTCAAAGGCTCTTCAAATCATCATTTATTAATAATTATCTAAACAGATTATTATTGTGGCTAAAAAAAGATGTTCATGCTCCCATGTGTTCGAAATTGGAAAGCATATCCAATTTGCACAAAATTAAAAAAGTGCAAATTGGAATGGTATAACTTTTAATCCTCGTGGTGATTTCACAAGCGTGTAGGCGTCAAGTAGATTTGAACGTGCTTTTTATTCACTATATAGTTTGAATAAATAAACAATAAACAAACGCGTTAAGATATAGGAGTAGTCCTTGTATATATCAAGTAAGAAAAGCCCTATGAAATAAAAGAGAATAAGTTGCCCACCACAAAAACAAAAAAAACTAAATTTTGCGAAAAGTTGCTGGAGCGCTTGCATCGCAATTGAACGATTTTTGACAGAACTTGAATGGGATGAATAATGAACTAATTTTTGTTTCGGTACTAAAAAAAATTGGAAACTAAATCAGAAAATTAAAGGTGTATAAGTAATTGTGCTATGAGATCTGAAAAATCTTGAAAATCTTCACGATTCGTTCAAGATTAGATATGTATTTGCTCAAATCCAAAGTTCAGGTCTTGTGAAAACCATCAAATTAGTTTCGGACGAACAAACAAAATAGTTCAGATATCATTCATATGAAAGCATGTATCTCAAGTGCGTAATCGTATTTTCAAAACTACTGAATCGCAAAGAAAATCTCAGCTGAATAAACAAATCGAGCAATAAATATAATTTGCTGTTCTGAATCCTTTCATTTATATGTATACACGTTTATATTCCTGTGCATGTTCCTAAAATGTATGTCATGATCATACAGTCAATCAAAAAGTTGTAGCAATTTTAAAGGAAAGTTTAATTTAAAGGATTGCAATAGGAAGCGCATTGCCAAAATTCTTCAATTTTAAAACCAACGAGCCTAATTTAATCTCTCTCTTAAATAAATCCCGCACTAAGTCAGGAAGGTTTAATTTAAACAATTGCAATAGGAAGCGCATTGCAAAAATTCTTCAATTGTAAAACCAACGAACCTAATTGAACCGCTTTCTCAAATAAGTCCCTCACTAAATTAAACTATATCACAATTTAACTCATAAATAATGGTTCGTTATGCAAATCAAATTATAAATTAATCAAATGAGAATTCCTATTTACAACCTTAACATGTGTCCTTATTATATTTTATTTTTTTATTTAATTTAAATTAGTTTTATCTAAATGGTTCGTTATAAGTTTTGCTTACAGCATTTTAACTTTAAATTAACCCATTTGCAATTAGATTCAAACTTATACAATAGAATTAAATCCGTTTGCAATTTAAATCCACGTGTAGATGGACTTAATTCAGTTGTAAAAAGGTTAAATCCAATTGTAAAAGGATCAATTTTAATTTAAAAAAGGTCAATTCCAATTGAAAAAAAAGTCTATTTGAAGTAAAAACGCTATAAATACTGTATTCAATCAAAAAGGTTGATACATTTTTAAAATTCTGTATAAGATTACAACAAAAATTTCAGATAGTAAAATTCCGTCAATTCTGCTTCAAATAATTAATCCAAAAAAATATTTCCCATAAGAAACTGAACACTAACTCAAACTATTTCCTCCAATATAAACTCTGTTTAACTGTTAAACACCTCACTTCCAAACAAATTATCATTATTTCCACTTAAAAAAAAAAAAAAAAAAAAACTTAAATAAATGTTTTACTTTCATTGTTAAACACTTTATAACAATTATCACAATTTAACTTCAATAAATTCATTCACATGTCCATAAATATAAATTAAAATTATTTAATGCACAAACTTCCCACTAATGGGAAACTTACAATGTTTTGCATTTTGTAGCACTTTGTAAATAATTCTTAATTTAAGAAAAAAAATAATAAACTTTTAGATCAGATTCAATAACGAATGTACCGTCCAAGTTCTAAGTAACAAATAGTATGTCGAATATCTTTCGGCTATTCTTTATATATATTCTTAATATTATATTATCTGATCAATGCCCCCACCTTAATTTCCATAAAACAATATTGATTAGTATAAGAAAAAATTAGAAATGAGATAGAAACCAGATGGTAACTAACTTAGTATATACAACCTTTATACTATGTAAAGCATAAGACAAAAGAGTATCTATCTTAGTGTAGTGTTTCGAGTTCACACACCGATATCTAGAACCAATAGAATCACTAAAATCATTTGCCAATGTTGACTCTTTGGATTATATCCCTTTTTGCAGGTGACCATCGTGATGGTGGTAGTGGTGGTGGTTATAGTCGGTGGTAGTTGGTGGTTTGTTAACAATTTATTCACAATATTTTTGCTGATGACTCTTTTATTTTATTATTTTTTTTTGGGAAAAGAATCGTGTTACTATTAAATATTCTGTAGACAATACGGCGAAGTTGTTTCTTGCGGTGTTTGTAAGATGAAGAAAAAAAAAATCGGTGCCAAAAAAAAAGTATCTAAGGGAGGTATTGTTATTAAAGGTCATACACGCTTTCGGTTAATAATTCGCAAATCGCTGACAGCTATTTCTTTTTTTTCTCATCAATGTAACATTGAATTCACCTTTACATTTTTTTTTTTAATTTTTAATTTAAACCTTACTTTCTCGGTAGTTAAATTTATTTTATGGACGAAGCTTGAATTAAAAATTAGAGAAAATGATGAAATAAAAAGGCTTTTTAGTCAAAATAGTAGATGACGTGATTAGATTAGTTTTAGACAAGTGTGAAATTAGCATGTTTTTTTAGGACTCTCTCTAAATGAGCGTATGGTCTTTTTAATTAGCTTAAAGTTAAATTTTGAAAATTACATGTATTGAAATAGAAATTGGTGTTATTTTTCTGAAATATATTCCGTGAGTGTGTTGCATTTGTTAATATATAAATATGCAAGTGATTGACCTGAATAATTATAGTCAAGGTTTTATTGTGTTATTTATTGGACAGTTTTTGAATAATTCTCGTTCTAAACTAAACGTGCCCAGTTTTGATCATCTATTGCTTGGGTTGTTGATTGGAATGATTGATGTTCCTGTGATTTGTTATTTTCAACTTAGAATAGACTCTATATGGGGCCAACATTTTTTTTTTTGGAAAATGTTTTGAAAAACGTTGTCATAATCTTCTTCTATTCTGGAAAATCTCATACATATTAGATATTTTCCAGTCAATAACAAATTTTGAAAGGAACTTCTTCTACATCCCATACATCTTTACAGCTTTAACACTTTATAGAGATGTTAAAAAACGGTATTTTTTTTATATATACCTAATACTAAACAGGTGCTGCTTTAAAAGTTATGTTTTTAAAAATATACACATAATCATATTAAGTATGTATGTATGCACATAACCGTGTGCCACAATTCAATAGAAAAAGAGAGAGTTTGAGAGAGTAAACTTATCCCCTCCTAGAGAGAATTAATCTAAAAAAAAAACAAAAATTGCAACTGTGAACAAATTTTGATTTTTAAATTTGTGTAGTCAGTTAGTCTAAAAGTTAAGTGTCGGTTGTTAAGACTTGTTCCGACTAAGTTCCTCAAGAGTCCTCTTAACATATTTCTACTCAAATTAAAAATTTAGTAAAAAAAGCGATATTTGAAAGATTTTCTTGCGTATATGTATACGTGCGTACTTTTGTGTGAGTAATGATTTTGATGGAAATAGTGAGAACTTTTTGAATTCGCAAGCTTAAAAGTTTTGCGATCAAAGTTTTAAAATAATATATAGATTTTTAGAAAAGGAGGTAGAGAATAGTTTTTCAATTTTAGACTAGCAGAAGAGTGTTCTCTCGGTTCACAATGTTGGTAGATAGCAAAACTCATCTTTCATTGCACTCCTTACGATCGAGACATTCTAGCGCGTTCTTTCATTCACACATCTGTTGCAAAGGTCGAGAAAATCAAAGGTCATACTAACGTTTTCAACAAATTACGAGTCCGCGGAAGCAACTAGTTATTTTTTTTTTAATTATATCGGCTTAAAGTTTCAAAACTAGAATACCCCGCGTATTTTTCGAGTGATTGTTCGAAAATTAAATAGTAGACGTTTAAGGTCTTTGCCGCTAGCGAACAAAAATTATGCAGGAATAAGAAAACACCTTGTTTGTGGGCGGGTTACGCCTCTCTCTACACAAAAGACATGTTATTTTAAGACCCCATAACTTCAAAACTATTTATTTCTACGGATTCTAATTTGAATATTAATAACACTGGTTTACAGGGGTTTTGTCCTTGAAATGAAAAGTATTTTTTCTCAATGATTAAAAATAAAATAAATGATTAAAAATAATAAAAAAATCTATCACTTCACAATTCAAAAATATTTATTATTTTTAGCTACTAATGAACTGTTTTATCTTTTTTCTTATAACTTTTAGTATCTGTATCTCTTACAGTAGACCAACAGTAGTCACCTAACATATTTTCATCCCACTATCCCTGATAATTTTGTTCAAATCGTTTTAAGTCCTAGTGAAAACCCCCGCCGTACGCGTTGCTCACGTTTCGGAGGTTTTCAGGAAAGAAGTCGGGGTGCGAGTGCTAAAAATGTATTTTCGGGGACATGTTCACACCCATCTGGTGAAAGTTAAGTAATAAATCTGCAACTAATTATTGGTAATTATCATTTTTTTTGTTGCCTAGAAACTCTTGGATGACAAGTTGCAAAGAATTCCAAGCAGCTTTTTCAGTATTCGAAAGACAGTTTTCAAACTTCTCATCCTTTAACATTTTTTTTAATTTGAGGTCCGATAAAAACACCTACTTTAAGCTTTACATCAGAAAGACTAGGAAAAACACTGCACAGGTGTTGAAAGGATGCGCTAGTTTTGTCTAAAGCCTTGACAAAATTCTTCACTAACACTAATTTTATGTGAAGCGGCGGTAAAATGATTTTTTTTGACAAACCAGATATTCATGCTTTGTATTAATTTTACCAGGGATATATTCGTTTCTAACTGGCCAATATTACCTCGGAAAGACCAGGAAAAACACTGCACAGGTGTTGAAAGGATGCGCTAGTTTTGTCTAAAGCCTTGGCAAAATTCTTCACTAACCCTAATTTTATGTGAAGCGGCGGTAAAATGATTTTTTTTGACCAACCAGATATTCATGCTTTGTATTAATTTTACCAGGGATATATTCGTTTCTAACTGGCCAATCTTTCTTTGCACAATGATCTTTTTTAATTCTTGAATCCCACAAAGCCAAAAAGTAACAATTTTTTATATAACCGTCCTGCACGCCCAATTACTTTTAAATCACCGCAGACAATCCAATTGTGATCTTTGTATTTAATGACGTTGATGTTGACATTATTTCATACGTTTCTTTGGTGTTCACTGCGTGACCTATCGGAATAGAAGGCTTTTCTTTACCATTATATAAAAGAACTACCTTGAGAACTTTCTTCGACGAATCAATGAATAAACGCCATTCTTTTGGTTTATACTCGTACGGCTGCTGCATTTCACGGAAAAGTCCAACAATATCATAGCAGTAACAAAATTAATTTTCTTTCTTAAAATATCTGGAAAAAAAAAAATCACGTCGAGAACGATAAACGGTAACTCTTGTCAAAAAGTATTATTGAAAAAAAAACTTGCTTAACTATATTTGTTTCAAAATCCACCCACAAATGTTCGCTTTACAATATTACTCACATTATTCGAATTAAAAAAAAAAAAAAACATTGACATATGTATGTTTAGATGTCTTTCTACTCTATAAAATCTCCACACTCTTTGAGTCTGTTTTCTTCAAAAAACAAGGTCTTACTTTTTTGAAAGCTGGACGGAAAGGGTATCATATGACTTTAACCAGATGGTTTGTAACTTTTCTACGAGAGGACTAGAAAAAGTTTGCTGAATTGATTGAAAAAAAAAAATCAAAACCATTTTTGACTTAATTTCTTTAATTTTCATATTTTTTTAAATTTCCATTCATTTCAATATTCAAATTTCTTAGGTCGGTAGAGCCACCTTTCGAAATACTCCTCAAAATTTTCTTTTGAAGCTTCTTAATATCGACATTGGCTGCATTAATCATCTCGTCACTGGAACTAAAGACTCTTCTTCTCAATTCTTATTTTTATACTTAGGAAGAGACAAAAATCAGACTTCGCTTGGTCCTCGGAATAACGTGTTCGGCGAATTTTATTGACCCAAGAGCGTTGTTGTTTGGTTTTTCAGCAGTGTGAGCAGGTGCAGATCCATTACCTTAGTGTAAAAGGTAGCGAAGAAGTTCCTTATTTTTAGGTTCCCCAACAATTTTCTTAAAACTTATAGTAAGTAGGTTTCTGTATACCATTTAGTAGTTATTGTCTAACCGTCTTTAAGAGGGATAATAGCTACCACTTTCGAACTAGTGAAATAAATTGACATGATCACTTTTTTGTAGATTTTTGCTGAATTGCTTTAACTGGGGGACTTGCAACTTCCGGAATCCATACCATGGACTCTCTGATTTGAAAATATTTCAAAGAAATATTGGGCAAAACGAACAGGAACTATTTTTGTTTGTCATCCAAATTTGGTTGAACCCATTGAACCCTGAAGCTCGCCTCCTAGCTTAATTTAAAAAAAGAAAAACCCAAATATGTTTAACCATTCCAGAGTTATGAAGTGATCTTGGTCACTTGATCTCAGGTGAAATTTTGAAACAGAAAATTGAAAAATACTCCTTTACATATATGCCATATTTTCTAAAAGGCCAAATAACTAATATAACCTTAAAATCACTTCATTTGAACATCTTAGTCTTAGTCTGTTATAAGAAGAAATAAATAGTGGATGATAGTTTAAAATGCTTTTAAGGATGTCCTAATATTTGTGCGTGGGTTAATATTCGTGACATGGTCATAATATTGAAGCCCGGATCATTACTTATAACTTTTCGAGTCATTTCTGGATTTTCGTAAATTTTTATTTATAAGATCTTGTAACGAAAATTCTTATGATAATGCGGAAACATAGGTTTGTAAAGGACTACAGACGATGGCAATCACTGATTACATTGTAAGGAAATAGTTGAAAAAATATTGTAGCTATTTCAGATTTTTAGATTGCATGTCGCAATGAGACAAAACTGATTAGACATAACTCTTAGGCAAACAAAATGTCAACTTGTTCGTTCTGTTGTTCGGTAATGCTTACTTCAGTGAACAGTGATTCGTGAAAGGCTCTGATAACATCAAAGAATAACAGTGATGATAGTATGCTTTGCACTTGAAAGTCCCCCAACACATATTTTTTTTCAAAATCCCTGAGCACTCGACTCAATTTTCGGCCCATTGTACCATCAGCCAGAAACTCTTCGATGTAGTGGTTGGAGAAATTGAGATTTTATTCATTCCTCTTTTATTCTCTGTGGCTATTGGTACTGTTCTCCAGTCGGGCTCGAACCTGTATAGCTCAAGTCACAAGTAAGCACACTACCCACAATACCGTAGCCATCCTTTCCGACGCCTCATAGTTATGCAATACAATGACAATTAGCACGCTGTTTACTTTACAGTACTTTTTCCATATCTTTAACTCCAGAAATACGTAATTTGATGAAATTTGGGTTTTTAAGTTTTTTGTTTAAGAAATTTTAACCAAAAGAAGTTTGGCATGATGGAGTGAACAAATATTTTTTTTCCGTTTACCACACACTATTTTTGTGCAGAAAATTTAGCTCCCTAGATCAAACGCCCCAAAAATTAGAAGCGTGTGATGGACGGACGGGACCATTTTGGTATGGAACACTGAAACTGAAGTGAAGTATTATAACCGCATATTATTAACAAAAACTTGAGTATTATATTGGAGGCTAGAATTGTGGTTAGTGTTAAGGTTAGTGGCATCTGCACTTTCTACTCCCAAGTATATAAATACATGTTCTTGCGGAATTGTACTTAAAGACAAGTAATGAAAGCGGTCATTATCTGGAGTCTCCTAACCGGTGGGCAAAGAAAATGATTATAGATATTAAAGAAACCCCATTTACAGGTTCTATACAAATACGAATTTGCCTTTAAATCAGCATCGAAATTAAACAAAAAATAAAGCTATAAGACCCCTCCCTCCGCCCCTTTTTTATTCAACTGTACAATGTGGCCCAGAGTTAACACGAACACTCACAATCTTATCATCCAACACATAATAAGCCGAGCGTCGATTCGTTAAATGTTCGTTCACTTTTGCGAACATGAGCAAACATAAGAGAGAGCGGTCTCGGTCGCTCACAGGGCATGGGATGATCTTTCATAAAAATTGAGCAAATAATTTGTATCATAGATTGATTTGACAGACAGGTATGCAGGCAAAAGTATTATGGTCATCGGTTGGAATTGACAGAACATAGGGAAGCATTTCGTTCAGCTATGTTGATTATGGTTGAGCCTTAACGCTAATTGGGAATGTATTGAAGAGAGTTGGAACGCGTTGCACAATTCCGAACAAGTGTTGCTGACACTCTATATCTCACTAAGAATGACAGGATATAAGTTAACTATGTTCCCCTGCAGAAATAATGTTAACATTTAATAAGACAAACATAAAATGTCCCCTAAAAATCTAAATTCAGTTAATTCACCTCAGCCATTGAAGCCAAATCATTCCGTTCTTAAAAATTTAAGAACAAATCAATGAAGTCATGAGTTGCATTATTATTATTAGATATTATACCTAATTGTTATAGCCAGAAACAAAATTTGCCATGAGTGTAAAAAGACGTGTATAAAACTAATTAATATATTTTGCTTAGTAACAAATCCGATGATTTAATTATGCATATGTAGTCTTAGGCAGGTGTGGAATTAGTATTCTAAAAAGTTAAATGCTTGTCAACTTATGTATCCATTTCATAAACTAAATGAATGCATTTTTTTTTTATTATTTTTTTTACAGATTTCACCTCCACACTGGAAGTTCTGGTTATACTTTAATTAATTCTATTATTTAATTATATATTCAATAATTTTCTTCTTGATCTGCATACAATACAAATTTTGTCAAACAAAAAGCAATAAAAACATTCATAAATAAATGTAGTGATAATTAATAAGTTAAATAAATAATAAAAAAAAAGACCCACGCTTCAAACGCCTTTCATTTTAAATAATAGATATGTTTATATTTTAATTTTGCGTTTATTACTTTCCTATTGCGGTTGTTGCACACTTCTCCTTAAATAAATATTTATAATCTACGAAACGGGATATTAGTTTACACAAAAGAAATTTAAGTCAATTAATAAAACGTGTTGCCAAAGTCAACACGTGGTGGTCGCTATTCAAACTCGGCGTAATAAAAATTCGACTTTTTTTTTTGTTTAGGTTGTTTGGCAAGCAGCTAAGTCGACTTAGAGTAGTAGCTAAACTGAGTGTCAAGTTTGGTATATGGAATAAATTAATGATTGTTCGTGCATTAGCTCATGACATATATAAATGTATTTTAATAGGGGATAACATGCATGGATACAAGAATATTAAAATATTCCGCCAACTCTTATTTAGTTGGCTTTTGCTTGAAAGAAGTCTGCGTTAGTCTACTAAATTTAGCTAAATAATGATTATGCTAGTATTTACACATCTGAATGATGGACCGCTGAATCTTGGACAGAAAATAAACCAGAAAGAGAAAAGTCGTTTTACAGGGTTTATTGGCCATGACTCAGTCCCTGTTATCGGTTTGGTAAATTTTGGGGTATTTTTTGTGGGTTATTTTCTGAGAAGATCGATAATATTATGCATATTGTTAGATTGGAACGCGTGTGAGAATTGATGGCGGTAACAACCTGTGGATTACGAACCGCCGTAAATAATATTTGGCGTCTTACAATGATGAAGTAACGAAACAACAATACGTATTACATTAGATATTGTTTATTGACTTTGATTAAAAAAATCGAAATCATGAATGAATTGCGAAATGTGTTCAAAGAGGTTTTATGTGAAAAGGTCTTAAAATTTAAGTTCGTAATTTTAATTTTCGAAATACCCAATATAATGCAATCATGGGATTGTCTAATGTACACTCAGCCTTTTTTTCAATTAGTACCATTCCCAATGGACAAATCTTATCAATGGAAGCTCCGATGATCACAGAACACTTACTCGTACAAAATCGGTAGGTAATTAATCCAACCATCGATATCGATATAACTATTATAATACTTGACACCCAATGCAGAGCATAGCTTAGTTACTTGCTTTACTTTACTTTAGATGGCGCTACAGTCGGGGGATGACCCTGGGCCTCAATCAACAAGTGTCTCCAGTCAACTCGATCTTGTGTTAGCCACCTCCAGTTTTGCGCACGAAGTTGGTTGAGATCCCTTTACATTTATGTGTATTAGCTTAGGTAAGGTCCTTTTTCCTCGCTCGTTGTTCCGGGATGGATTCGAAGACTTTCCGGGCCGGAACGTTGATGTCCATCCGTTCTACATGTCCTCTCCATCTGAGGCGATGGATTCGAACCCCTCTGTCTAGGTCAATGTCGCTGTACAATTGGTATACATAGTTCATTGCTGTATCTTCTCTTCCATTCCCCGTCAATATACAAACGGGAGCAAAAATCACTCGAAAAATTCTTCTTTCAACAAAACCAATGATATTGTCATCCGTTTTTGAAACGCCGATGCTTCTGAGCAGAACTGGGATACCTTTCCATGATGAGGGTCTTATATAAAGTCACCTTAGTTGTCCGTGAATGCTTCACTAATCAATTGCCTTCTTAGCCCAAAGAAACAGAGATTGACTAGAGTGATTCTTCGCTTGATCTCTGCGTTAGTCTTATTGTTTGAATATACAGTGATGCCTAGGTACCTCAAAATCGTCTATTCTGACGTTTTGTCCAAGTCGCCGATGTTGATTTCCCTTTTTGATGACAGATATATATACATATATACTACTACTACTGATCAAAAAGTTTCAGGAATGACTATCGTGCGGCGCTTTCAGTCATCTGATTCGAGTTTTTTTTGTTTTTAGGTTGACACATCTGTCTTCAGCATTCCCTCCAAATTTTAGCATCGTAGCTTGATATTTGTAAAAGCTACGCTGTCGAGAGTACATCTGCCTCCGCGTGCCTTTTCGATTTTTTACGATTTTAAAAATGGGATCAACTTTGCAGCAACGAGTTTGCATCAAGTTTTGTCTTAAAAACGGATTCAGCGCATAATTACTGGAGACGTGATTTGGGTTTATGAGTATGAAATGCAATCCAGGCATCAGGCGAGTGAATGCGTACACCGAATGAGGCAAGACAGAAAAACCACGTCATTTTCAGTCGAAAAGTTTCGAGGATTGGTTCAAGCGCTGGCGTAAGTGCGTTTCAGTCAATGGAGAGTACTTTGAAGGAACCAATATCGATTATCAACAATAAAGTTGTATTTTCAATTTTCTGAATAAATTCCTGAAACGCGTCACCTTGTCGCTACTGTTCACTCTGACAGAAGTGATTGTGAATGATAAAGCAACCGAGAAAGTTTTATTTTTTTGCATGTGAAACTGTGTTCTAGTTCAGCTCTGCTAATCGGTCTCACTATGTGAGTTCAAGCATTTTAATGGCATAAAAAACTGGACAAAAAACATATCACGATAGCGAGTACCATTAACTGCCTGACCAGTCACATTTTCGAAGAAAAATGGTCCAATGATGCCTCCAGCTCATCATTAGTTTCTCAAAACCACTGATTACTCCAGTCTCCCTGAATTTTTGAATTAATCTCTTAAATACCTATTCCGACCATATTTTGTACGAAAATTGCGAACTGTAGGTGCAAAACCTTCATTATTTTTAAAATATTGCTCAGCAATGAAAACGTTTTGTTCTTTCATGTAGCACTCCATTTTTAATAACCCTGAACTGTCAGCTGTCACTCTGTTTTTTTTTTTTTTCGTTGGCAACACTTTGCCGCACAAATGGCGCAAAATCCAAATCTTGCGTGAATTTTGGGACTTTATAAAGGCCAGTTTTTCGAGATCTACATGTCTTAAAACATAAACTATAGAGTACGACAGGTGGAAGAGCCTACGTAAAGGTCTAGCCAGGGTAGAAGAAGATCTCTGCAAAATAAAGTGAAAATCCCACCTGGTACTGAAGATTTGTTGTAATTGATATCTTTAAGGATTCGGGCCACTGAAAAGAATATTGAACAGAATACAGTATAGAGGTATGGGAAAATTAACTTTGAGTATTGCAGACAGCAATCGTATTATATTCTATAAAATTTCCATCGTTGTAGACAAGAGCTGGGATGGGGGTTGAGGCAGAACCTTTTATTTTTTTTTACGAAAACCCAAAAGGGTTTACTGCCTTTAGGACACCACAGTATTTTCTGCCTCACTTGTTGATCTCGTAGAAATTTAGCATGTTTTAGGATGACGTTGCAGCCATTTCTATTCTAATACTTCTGTTTTCCTCAGAAGTTGTTCGGCGCTATAATGCGAAAGTCTCTTCCGTTTCTCCTGGATTGCGATCACATAGTCGGATTAAACCACAGTTTTTATTTTTATTTAAGGTTTACAGATTTATTTGTATAAAGTAGCGTATTCCAAGTAAAATTAGGTCTGTAATCATGTCGCCAGAGGTACTAGTGTCCCTATCGAGGAAGCATAAAGCCCAGTTGAAAGACATGTGTGCATTACCAAATTGTTCTTCGAATATACTTCTTATTAACTGGATGCTGATTGGTGAACAAATTTATCTGTCTCAAAAATGGTTCATCTTAAGAAAGAAATTCATAAGGCAAAATAGCATCAAAATTCCTAAACTGTGACATAACGGCGATGGAAAGTTACTTTTTTGTTGTTGAAGATACTTCGCCTCATAAGTGTTACTACATCACTACACCGCCAAGTTCTCCAGAAATTTCGGTACGTATAAATTTATACGATACAAATTTGTACTGCAAAATATTTGTCATTTTTGACACCTGTCATTGTTGAATTGTCACCGCTTGCCTCTGGTTTTCTAAACTTGTTAAAGTATAAACATCGTAATTTCATACTGAATAGGCCTAATTCATGTAAGTTAGCCATTGATTTCTTAAGCATAATTCTCGAATAAATAGGTTGACACATATTTTTATACATCCGAAAAATTAATCACTTGTCAATACCCGTTTTTGTTTATTTACAATAACTTTTTGTTTGTTGTGTATTTGTCAGCTGATCAAAATAAGTTATTAGGCCAAACAAGTTACATGTTGAACTTACAAACTAAAACAGATTTGACAGCTGTAACTAATTATAGGTAGATTGTTTCCATTTAGAAAATCATGACCTCAAAACCTGTTCTTATTTTTATTTTTCTTGCGATATTTTTCCCAGAAAAGTTAAAGTCAGCATTAGAATAATTTTTAATAAATTATGTTCAAAATTTGTATATTGAAAAACGTAAATTGGAAATTAAGTGTTTTCAAATTGCTGGTTGGAGCATCAACGTATGTAGCTGATGACGAATTACAGAGACGTTGGTGGTGGGAATCGTTGTTTGTTGTAAACGTATATATTTCATCTTATCCCTCTTTTTATAGTAATGCATGCGAAAACTATTCACATCGATAAAATATGCAAATAGGATTTCACATCCCTGCCATATGGCATCTGTCAAATCCATCTGTCATCCATAGTGACAGGTAGTTAGTTCTCAAGGTATATGAGAAGATCTGTATCGTGGTTAGTTCTTGCCTTGCCATTTTACAATATGGACCGTTTAATCACCGTCTGCTGACCACATAATGCGCAGAACATATTCTGATTGGGTGCTGGAAAATAAACAAGTTGACACCGATTTTTCGAACAAAATTTTCTTCGTTCGGCAGCTACGTAAACAAACAAAATTGCAGAATTTGGTGTTCTAAAAATTCAAATGTGATCATTGTGAAGCCATTGCATCCACTACGGATGACAATTTGGTGCGCCCTGTGGACCGGAGGCGTGATCGGGCCGGGACATAAAGAGGTGGAATGATGTTCGGAAGTTTTACCAAAAGGTACAGAGAGAATGCTATGGCAACAAGACCCGAATAGAAACCTGTAGAGATGAAGAAGGAAATCTTGCTGTAGAGTCACAGTCGGTGTTGAGAATTTGGAAAAATTACTTCTGTAGACTGTTTAACGGCGAGGAAGATTAGCATCCCCCTGTCAGGAAGAATGAATCATTCAACCTAGACGATGATAGGGAAAACTTCCATCCACCTGAGCAAAATCAAGTGAGGAATAGCAGCATCCAAGCTTAAGTCCAATAAGGCTGCTGGCCCAGACAGCCAACCTGTCAAGCTAAATAAAGCAGCTGGAAATGAACAGATATCACTTCAATAATATAGTCAGATGAGTCTATGCCTGGTGAATGGAATTTCAGCATCATTTGCCCGATCCACAAGAAAAGAGACCCTCTCAACTGCGCCAATTGCAGAGCCTTCTGAGCATTGCGTATCAGATCTTATTTGCCATATTGTGTGAACGCTTGAAACTTTTCGATAACAACTTGATCAACGCCTGTGGGTTTTAGGCCAGGAAAGTCCACAATTGACCAAATTTTCACAATCCGGCAGATACTTGAGTAAACCCAAGATGTCCAAATCGATACCCACCATCTCTTTATCGACGAGCTATATAGAGCCATGTCTAGATTTGGCATCCCTGCCAAACTCGTCCGTTTGTGCAGGATGACGATGGAGAATGCTCACGGCTCCATCAATATCGGTAACGTCATCACCGAGTACTTTGATATCAAAAAAATAATTTAGACAAGGTAAAGTGCTGCCATGTGATTTCATCATCGTACTTGAAAGGACTGTTCGAAACTCATAAGCCAACGCAAGAGGCAAAATATTTCAAAAGTCTGTGCAATTACTTCCATACGTCGATGATATTGACATTATTGGCAGGAGTCAGCTGGCTGTCACCGGTGCGTTTGCGAATATAGAGACAGAAGCGGCTAAAATGGGTTTAGCTTTGAAAGAGGGCAGAACTAAGTATATGCTGTCAACAAGAAGGGACACCCAACATTGTAAGGGACTTATTCTACCTCGGCTTCGCTTCAACATCTAACAACAACATTAGCGCAAAAATCAAAAGAAGAATAACTCTTGCCAATCGCTGCTTCTTGGGACTAAGAAGGCAATTGAGTAGTAAGGCTCTGTACCGAACTACTAATGACACTCTATATAAGACCTTAATCATCACAGTACTGCTATATGGCGCGAAGGCGAATATCCTTGGTCGTTCCGAACGAAAAATTCTTCGTAAGATATTCGACCCCATTTGCGTTGACGGACTCTGGGTGAAAAAATTCAATAACTTACTATAAGAGCTGCACAGCGACAACCACCTAATCAAAAAACTGCGTATTTGAGATGGCTAGGACATGTAGAGTGAATGGACACCAATGCTCCGACATGCAGAGTCTTCGAATCTAACCCTGAGGGATAAGACAGCAGAGGAAGATCTTGCCTTAGGTGACGCCCAAAAATAGAAGGGGACATCAACAAAGAGTGAATTGACACCAATGCTCCGACATGCAGAGTTTTCGAATGTAACCCCGGGGGATAACGCAGCAGAAGAAGATTTTGCTTTAGGTGGTTGCGCCCACAAATAGAAGGGGACATCAACAAACTTGGAGTGCACAAATGGAGGCAGTTGGCTAACCCGGAGGGCTAACTGGAGAGTTTTGTTGGTTGAGGCCCTGGTTCACCCCGAACGGTAGTGCCGCTTAAGAAAGTAAGTAAATAGCTGTGGCTTTGTTATACTTTGTAGTATATCTCCGTAGCATTTTAGTAGTTTAGTGTTTTATATTCCTTAGGCGTTTGCTACAAATTTGTGTACGTGTCTTCTGTTGTTGCAATTTTCTACTCTTCCAGTTGTAGCTTTGCATTTATAATTAAAGTTACATCTTTGTAGCTTGCGGTTTCATATTTTTAGGTTTGCAATCTTAAAATTAGGTTTTCTTCGCTATATAGTTAAAATACTTGGAAGATCATAAATATGTAGATTACTGGGGGGAAAAAACAGCTGTCCACATTTTAAAGATTTTAATCTTCGGTATATTTTACAGAAAACAAGATCACCATTAGAAGTCCCTATTGTCAAACCACTGCCATTCTCGGCCATCGCTTTGGTCCACCACATACGTCAGGCACCTACTATTATACCTTAAATGTATAAATTTTCACATTAGATTGCATATTTTTAAGAGCAATAATTACCATCTTAAGCAGGCCACAATTGGAAAGTCCTTACGAAAGCATTGAGGTCTCAAAATATTAAAATACGTAAATCCAACTTTATTAGCAACAATGGAATTCGTTCTCTTCAGACAATAATAGAATTTTTCATCGCACAAACAATGTGATCGTGTGAAATATCCCGTATTTCGTAGTCCAAATTTACTAGTCCCGGGCGGAATTGTTAATCGGCATCTATCATGCGATCGGCAGCAACTATCAGTTGTTGCAAAGAATCCAAGGACCTGACTATTCCCAGCCAAGTTTCCAACGCCACACCAAATAGTACCTGGTTAAGAGTAAGAAGTAAGCAATGCATCTTTTTCTTACAGACTTATTAACCTGGGAAAACGGTATACAATTGGGCGCTGGTTTTCGATTGGAAAATTTCAGGTGAGATTATGTCAAGCCCCTCTCGAGTGGTTTTATCGGCGTAATAATTTTTACTTTGCGACATAAGAAATGCCGTAAGATCTAGAGTTGTAGGAAAAGTCTTATAAATATTTAAAAAAATGTAAATGAATGGTCTTACTTGATTCAGCTGGAGATGACGGTCTAGAGAAATCGGAATATGCATCGTCGTAAATTGAACCACCGAGTACCTTTAAAGAAAGAAAGTATTTTGTTTAAAGAAGAACTACGATCAAAGCTAAAAATGCAAGTAAAGTCCATGACAAGATCGAAGAAATAAAAAGTGCACGACTAGCTCGCACGTACTTGCTGGGTATGGTCCAAAAACGTATGGCATTTTTAAAGTAAGCATTTTCTTCCGTGTCAGTCAATGTTCTGAAATTTGATTCTAAGAAATTGAGGCGACGTCTTAGAAGTATAAGACAGCATTTTAGAGGTCACTGGGGCTTAAATATCATTTTAGGAGTCCCAACTACTTAAACCTTTAAAACTGGAGGATATCGTAACTTAAATTAAGGATTCAAAAAATAGTAGTGTGTATGGTAAAAGTAAAAGAAAAATATAAAAATCTAAATAAAAACTCAGTGGATTAATTTCGAAGAAACGTCGACATGTGAAAGTAGTAAAGCACTTTATGACCAACAAAACATCATGTTTGAGACGCTGTGGAAAATATCGGTTACATGGAAATTAATTTTTGTTCTAATATTTGCTAATGCTAAAGTAATAGCGCTTTGAGTAGTTGGTACCATTAAAATGACCTCTAAATAAAAACCTTTTTCACACTTTTAAGACCTGGTCTTAGTTAAAAACAAAACTTGGTATCTCATACTCTTGAACATGTCGAATTTTGTTCAAAAACTGATTTCGAACAAAATCGTTCCAATCATAGCCGAGAAATAGAAAATTTTCAAAAAAACAGCTAAGAACTAAAGTGCTGTTATACGCATTTTTTGGCAAAAACCTGGTACACCATCTGTTAGCACGTGTCTACTAATCGGCCATAAGTAAAGTACCTTTAAGTCCAACGCTCAGCTTGTCTGTGTATTAGCGGAGCACTACGAACGACACCTTCCGCAGAATTGGACACTCTTTTTCATTTAACACCCCTCGACATTTTTGGTAGGGAAATGGCAGCTAGCTCAGCTATTCGCCTTAAAGCTACTTTACAGTGGTCCAATAAAGTATATGGCCACAGCTCCATTTTAAACAATTTTAGTATCTCCCCTGAAAACATTGACTATACCATACCCAAGTTAAATTTTGAAAAAAACCATCCCTTCCAGAGCATTCTGGGAAGAGGGTGTTTTTACGAGAGATAAGTCGTTACATTTTTACACCGAAGGTTCAAAAACTAACGACGGGGTGGGTGGTAGTGTCTTCTCTGGCAGGCGTAATCTAAACCTCTCTTTTCGTCTCCCAAACTACTGTAGCGTGTTTCAAGATAACTTGGCTAAAGAAAAACGTGATACCAACCGAAGAATTCCGCATCTTTTTCAGACAGCCAAGCAGAAATCAAATCCTTGGAATCATCCTCAATAAATTCTATAACAGCTTTAGACTGCCGATCGTCTCTTATAGAGATAGCGGAGCAGTTCAATATTCACCTAATTTGGGTGCCGAATCATAGGGACGTTCTAGGAAATTGTAAGGCTGACGAACTTGCTAGACATGGAATAACAACACCCATCTTTCCAGGCAAAAGTTCACTGGGTATGCCGATCGCTACATGCAAACTTAAATTAAAGCTGGATGCTATTGAAAGGACAAATTCTAGGTGGATAAGTCATACAACGTGTCTAGCGACTAAACAGATTTAGCCTAAGCTAGATCTGATCGCTCTAAGAATTTGATTTCTCTCAATAGATTGTATATTAGTCCTGAAATTGGTGTCATCACAGGACATGTCTAATAGGTAAGCGTGCAACAAGGCTTGGCGTACTCTCAAATGATTTCTGCCGAAGCTGCATGGACAAGAATGAGGAAGAGACTATTCTTCACCTGAGTCTATCGACTCCAGATATGAAGTTTGACAAAAATTCGTCGATATACAGCCATACAGACAGATATTCAGACAGAACGATAGACAGACTGAATTGAGAGAAGCACTTTTTTGAGTTTCTCTATTATAGTAATGTCAAGTAAACCAAAACTTGCCTTTACATACGTCAGTCACCTACTATTATACCTTAAATGTTTAAATTTTCATATTAAATTGCATATTTTTAAGAGTAATAATTGCGATTTTAAGCAGGCCACAATTTGAAAGTCCTTTGCTTTTATAGGTGCAAGCAAAAAATAGCGCAGAGACAAAGCGTAAAATATTTATTTGCAGTCGTTCAATTCTGTCGATATTGTTTTGGGCAATGGGATTCCAAATCACGCACCCATATTCTAAAATGGGACGAATAATACTACAAAATAAAGGTTGCTTTAAAATCTAAAATTTGTCCTTAAGCAATCCCAAGATTGAATTAACTTTGGACATCATCGCAAAGCAAACGTGACATGGTCATCAAAAATTACACCAAGATCTTTGTAGTCATTCACTATCCCAAGGAGTATATTTTTTCTTTCCAACGGTCGCGAAATGGTGTAACAATTAAAAAAAAACTTTACGTCATCAGCGTGCATTAGACAGAGACAATGTTTTAATATGCCAGACAAATCATTGATGAAAAGCAAAAAAATAGAGATGGACCTAGGTGACTGCCCTCGGGAACCCCTGAAGTAATTTTAATCGGTTTTGAAAACTGACCGCCAAAAATGGCGAATTGTTTTGGCCTATGTAAGTAGGGCTTAAACCAACTGAGCATTGTTCCATAAATGCCATAAGCTTCAAGTTGTCTGAATTTGTTGGTGATTTTCTACGACAGTAATGCAGAAATAATTGCGCTATAAGTTCGGCTATAAAATAAAAACTTACAGGGCCTGGTCTTGCTTGGTGCACCTACTCGTGTTGTGAACGTTATATTTGAATTTTCATTCTAACCCCAAATTTAGCTGTACTTTACTAATGGCCCATTTAGTAAGGAATCGATTTTCTCGAAAACGGCTCTAACGACTTTATTCAAATTTAATATTTGAGTCACAGTGGGCAAATGCCAACAGATGGCGTACCAGGTTTTTGCTAACAAATGTGTATAACGGTACTTTAGTTATTAGCTGGTTTTTGAAAATTTGCTATATCTCGGCTATAACTCAACCGATTTTGTTCGAAATCAATATTTAAAGAATATTTACCATGTATAAGATTGTGGCGTACCAGATTGTGGACAATTTTGATTTTTTTTTTCTTTTAATAAATTTTAACGAATTTAAAAAAAAAATATTTTTTGAAAGATTTTATTTGAATTTTATATCTGAGTGATTTGTAGATAAACAACATATAGATGCAAGTACATGCAACCCGGTCATGCACTTTGTTCTGGTGGTGATCAGTGACGTTCTTTGGAGTGCTTTTTCGTTGCGAAGCGAAGTGGTTGAATGCAATGGAGTCTTACACAACCTATCTCAAAGAGGATGCTTGCCACCTATCACATAGAATTATGGACTTGCACCAAATGTCCACCAATTGAATAACAGAGGTGGGACTGGGATTGAAAGATAAACGCCCACAATACCAAGATTATCAGCCTTGCTGATCTTGACAATCCGTCAACCTAACAAGTAAGCATATCAATATTTTTGTCACTTTGAAAGTATTGACTCGATTGACGTTAAGGGTTACGTATAATGAGCTGCGTCTGTACCCCTCAAACGTAGAGTCGGTGCTCCATGAAAGGCATAGGAAAGCTGAAACTTTTGTCAATCGTTTCACTTCATCGCCTTTTATATCTTAAAAGTTTTGCATCTGCTTTTGTAAAGTAATGCAGAAAAGTAAATGTTCTGAAGCGCTTTAAGCGATACAAGATACTCCTCCATTGTCTCAGACAAATACTCGTATTGCGGGTACTAAATTGTGCTATGTACGTGAGATTAAAACCATTAATTTTAGTAATTGGCGCCAAGAATGCCTAACTGAAAGATAATTTCAACATTTCAAAACCACTGCAAATGACAAAGAAATTTTAACTTTGTGTAATCTTGTTACCTCCAAGAGGAATCCAAGTTAAAGAACATATTATTAATCCTGCATTAAATTTAAAACTCACCTCATTTGAGATATCCGTTTCGAATATCGTCTTGCCCATTCCCCTTGATTGCAGTGCTGAGCCTGCTAGTAAAATGATTAATCCATAAAATAAACGCACAATATTTTTCATTAGACCATTCAGCATTTTGTAGAATTATTTATCGGTTAACTTTCCTTTGGCTTAATTGTGTAGCATTTAAAAGTCACTATACAGAACATAGGTACATCCCCATAACAGTTCACAATTACTAGTAAGGCCCTTTTTACGGTCGAAAACAAATGAATAACTTTCTAATGCATTAGATCTTCAATTTAATTATAGGTTTTGTAATCAAGAAATCTTGCACCGAAATTTATACGATTCGAACCGCTGCGAACACATTCGCTTTCAGACAAAGGCCGACATCAACTAAATGGTCAGCCCAGACCCGCTGGTGATTGGGTTAGATCTTAATGGTTTTATTTATTTTTTTTTTTTTTTTTTGAACAACTCAAGTAATTTTGGAAAAAGTTCGTACCATTGTTAGGGGACTTGAGGAAAAAGAAATTCTTTTTTTCTTACGCTTTTATTAGTAGCCGTAGAAATTTCACGGCTGTGAATATGGTCAATAATGAATTAATGAGCATAACTATAAGTGTTCCGCTCCCTCCATCCATCACTGTACAGATAATGCCTTTTTTGTCTTAATTTCTTTCAAAGATACTTCTTTGTAGGACTATTATTTGTATTGTGAGTAATGGGGCACAATTTTGAGGTTTCGTAATTCTAAAAAATTGTAAGAAGTATCCGTGACTTTTTTAAGTGTGTTTACTTTTTACTTTCGTTCGGTGATTTTGATTTCTTTTCCTTATTTTAAGTGGACCACAATTTTAGAAGTCAATAGGTAGAGGGTACTTAGATGTGGCGTTATCAATGAGCTTCCTCGACACTCTTGTTCGTGAGTCCATTCTTATTGAATTAAATTATGTATCGAAAGTGAGGATGACTGAATATTGCAATGATCATTTAAAAGTGCCATTTCATACTATTCTTATGCTCTTAGATTCGTAGAAGATACTGTGGTGGGTTCCTTTTTGTAAGTGCATTATTGTTGACAATTACGTTCATTTAGTTAATTTGAATAGACTAAGTCTGAAGTACGACCGCATAATTAGAGCGTGTATTTAGCCAATATATGGTATAATGAATGATTTCGAGAATTTTAAAATTGCACTTGATCACCAATCAGACAATACACATCTGAACATCAAAACTTAGTAGGATTATAGACACAAAACTTAGCGGAGCCTTGACTCGAAGATTTTTAAGCTGAGACACACTTCAAACTGATACAGCGCTTGATCCAATCCTCGAAATATTTTTTTTAATCGGATTTTGGTATAGCCATCAGAGCCGTTTTCGAATTTGCTATTATCTCCTCTCGGGCTGCTAAAACGCATTCCCCGGAGCGGTTTCTTGAGTCGATCGAACAGGAAGATATCGCAGGGAGCCAAATCAGACAAATTCGGTAGCTGTTGGATGGTATTCGTACTGTTTTTGGTCAAAAACTCAAGAATAAAGATGCCATTGTTTGCCCACAAATCCGGTCTTTTTTAACGAATTGTCTAACGCAAACGTCTCATAATGCCCAAATAATAAACCTAGTTGACTGTCTGATCTTGTGGCAAGAATACATGATGCACAACATGGTTGTAATCCATGAAAACCGTGAGCATCGCCTTCTTTTTCGACTGAAAACGACGTGTTTTTTTCGATCTTGGCTCATTCGGTGTACGCCATTCACTTGTCTGATGACTGGATTGCGTTTCATACTCATAAACCCACGTCAAGTCTCCAGTAATTATCCGTTTTTAACACAAAATTTGGTGCAAACTTGTTATTGCATAATTGATCCAATTTTTAAAATCGTAAAAAATTTAAAACACACACGGAGGCAGATGAACTCTTGACAGCATAGCTTTTATAAATATTAAGCTACGATGCTAAAATTTGGAGGGAATGTTAATGACAGATGTGTCAACATAAAAAAAAAACCTCGAATCAAATGACTGAAAGCGCCACACGGTAGTCATTCTTGAAACTTTTTGATCAAGCTAGTATTTTACTTTGATCTAATTTTGGATAGGAAACTACATAAACTGGAGAACAAATTTATAAAAGCATGTGTAGCTTTCTACTCCTGTAAAAAAGATCATTGACAGGACCTAGGGCAAACGGCATTTGAAAAAAACCGTAAACGTCAATCTTTTAGGGACAGTGCAAAGATCCGATCCGCATGCATATGCATTAGCGAAATACTAAGAACCACTCTCTCCGCAGAATACGATATAATGTTTCATCTGTTGCTCGTAGACATTATCAAACCTGGTCCCGACGCCTTCAAGAAAATTAACTCTCTGGTTGGTAGATCTAATACCTTACCAGAGAGCATCAATCACGGCCAGGTAACAGCAACAACTCCTGACGAGAAAGCTGAGGCATTTGCCAACCACTTTGAGGGTAACTTCACCGACCGACCTCCAGAGCACCTTTCCGACTTCCTGGAGGAAGTAGAATCTCAAGTTCATGAAGCCACAAATTCCAGTAATCCAATAACAACATCCAGCGGGGAGAACCGAGCTAATGATCCGTTTAGCAATGAAACCTTCACTAACACAGAAGAAGTGATGGAGATAATTCAAAGCAGCAATGCCAAGAAATCTGCTGGAACTGACCAAATCTCCAACTTTTTATTAAAAAAGTTGCCAAATGTGGCTATTTTACTGCTGACGATCATCTTCAACAACTGCATCAACAACAGCTATTTCCCAACTTCATGGAAGTGGCCAAGGTTGCTCCAGTACCAAAAAAGTCGAACCGTTCGAATGTTGACGGATACCGACCAATCGCTTTGCTATGCTGTGTTAGCAAAATACTAGAATCAGTGATGTTGAGGAAGATTAATCACTTTTGCTCAGAGCGAGGAATAATTCCCAATAACAAATATGGTTTTCGAGCCAAGCACTCAACCATTCACCCTCTACTCAAGCTACACAGTGACGTCATCCATGGCCTGAACAAAAAAAGAGACTACTGTAGCCTGCCTGCTAGACATAGAGAAAGCCTTTGACAGCGTTTGGACCAAAGGACTGATTTTCAAGCTAATTCATTTTGGTTTCCCCAATTATCTGGTAAGATTAATTTTCAATTTTTTAACCCACAGAATTTTTTACGTACAGGTACATCGAGCAAAGTCATCAACAAAACGAATCAACGTTGGAGTGCCCCAGGGGTCAAGGCTTGGACGAATACTGTTCAACGTATTCACTGCAGATCAACCACTGAATGCAGCAAGGACCAGAATAATGCTGTATGCGGATGACTCCATCACTTACGCTGTTTCGCTTTCCCCAGAAATAGCAGCTAGGAGAGTTGAAACCCACGTCAAAAATCTTTGGGAATACTACCTCAAATGGGAAATCAAAATCAACAGCAGCAAGATGGAACTAATCTGCTTCAGAAATCCAGTGACAGATACGAGGAGACACCTCGCAGCTGATAAGACCTGTTATCACATTACGCTGCCCCATATGGTTCACCATATCGCCCACCACCATGAAGAAGTTTCAAATGTTCGAACGAAAGGTCCTTTTTTTATTAATAAAAAAAAAATTGCCAAATATATTCTCTCATATAAAACATTCATGTAATAGATTAAGTAGCCATTAATATAGGTTTTTTTTTTTAAAAAAAAACTTAGCAAACTAGTCATTAGATATACGTTGGGCCCCTATTGTTGAGCCAACATTAAATTTATAGTAATAAGTCTAGTTTTAAGTCAATTTGTATATAGAACGACTAAATAATAAAAATTCCTTAATCTGGAAAAATCTGAATCTGCTCCTAGACATTTTCACAAATAGATGGCCGTCAGTGCAGCCATCCGTCTAAAAGCCTCATAATCTGGAACAACTAATACTCCTCCTTGGATTCTTGATCGACGACACCGACTACGACTACACCCCACTGGAACTGAGGTTTGATCGTTCCTTCCAGATAACAATTCACGCTCGTAATGAGTGTAAAAATGTTACCGTTAAAAATGGCGGTTCAGTTCTAATGGAATTGGGATGGTTGAAGGTGTCTTCTCCAAAAAAGCTCATTTTGGTCATCTTCTTCTGCCTCCCAGATGACTGTTGCTTATTTCAGGTGGAAATAATGGCTATTAAGGAAGTCCTGTCGTGGGTAATATCTGTTCAGGATATTAGCATTTTCACGGACAGCCAAGCGGCAATAAAATCCCTCGTATCATGCTCACTTACTTCAAAGGGAAAATATCAAGACGTGTCAAGTTTCTAGAAAGATCTGACCTAAGCTAAATCAAAAACGCTCTAATAGATCCGTTTTGCTAAAACGATCGCAGAGCGTCAAAGGCTAGGCACCGTTTCGAACTATTTCGGCGGGAGCTACAGAAACGAGGAGGAAACAATCCTTAATTTCATTTAAACCTATGCAGGCCTATCCGGGGGCTCTTTACTTCGACAACCTCGGTGTACTGGCAAATGTTGACGTCAGAAGCGTCCTCTGCTTCCTTATAAGCTCCGGCTGGTTCAATTAGCCCTTTAGATAATTAGAATTGCGATAGATCCTGTGGTATCACAATTGACCTCCTTTGGTTTAAGTGTGTCTGGTCCAACTACGAGTATTCTAACCTAACCACTCAAAAAAAAAAAAGATAACTTTATCAGTGCAGCTTCGAGTAAGTTTTAGTACATAGTTGCGGAATAGGTCACCACTGAAGAGTTCCTAGGTGCATGCAGACAATTTGTAGGAGGGAGAATAAATTGGTGTACGAGTATGTATAACTCTGTTGACTCCATGTATTTTGGATTATACGACGCAGTCGGCGTGTTTTTCGTAGTATAGCGCATTTGTGAGTTGATTTGGGTTGCACAGCGTTTTTAGCTGTGTGTGTGTTGAGCATGTGAATCTCAAATCTCACTTCAAAAAAATCCCAGTTTAATGCAATTTCTAAATTCTAAACACTTTTAGAACATGCTTCCATATGATATTGACAACAACACATTTTACTCGTACAAACATTGTTGTGGGCAAAATCGCTAGACAGCCTTCCAATAATTGTCTGGAATGAGTAGAATGGCACGTGCTCAATTTGGTTTAAAGCTGTTCGATGATGGTAAACTCGGTGCTAAAGTGATACATCAACACTTACGACTTTCGCGCCATTGTTGAACTGTCAACATTCAACTATCATTGGATGATGTTTGATAAGTAAAAACTAGGAGGTTATTAAATATGGATCGATACACACTAGCACAACGTGTTGAAATAGTGAAAATTCACAACAATAACGGTGAAAACATCAACACACACACAACATCATCAACATCAAGCGCCTTCTCGTATAGCTAGTGTGATGTGAAGACTCCAACTCGCGTTCGTCCGGAAACGTCAGCTGAAAATATTGTCGCCGCAGCTGAGAGTGTAACTGAAAACGCAGGTGTGTCCATTTCGAGACCGATCACAGGTATTGGGCCTATCTGCAAACACTTTGCATGGCATTTTGCATAAAGATCTTGGCCCATATGCTTACGAGTACAGGGTCCAGTTGACACAAGAATTGAAGCCAGTAGACCACGCACAACGCAGTACTTTCGTTGATTAGGTGCTGGAAATGAATGAACGAGATCATTAGTTTTTACACAAAATTATTCTGAGTGATGGAGCTTATTTCCATTTCTTTAGGTACGTAGACAAACAAGACTGTCGCATCTGGGGCTCCGAAAACCCAAGAGAAATAGTGGCACAACCTCTCCATCCACAACGAGTGACAGTTTGGTGAGGTTTTTCTTTGTCATTGGGTCATATTTTTTCGAAAATGATATTGGTGTGACTGTTTCAGTGAATGGATTGCGTTACCGAACGATGTTGACTGACTTTTTTTTGCTTGAAATTGATACTATGGACGTGGACGACGTTAATTTCCAGCAGGACGGCGCCGTATGCCACACAGTTGGTGAAACAATGGCTCTATTGTGTGACAAATTTCCTGAACGTGTGATTTCTGGAAATGGAGACTTCAAGTGGTCGCCAAAATCGTGCGGTAGGCAGAGCCGAGGCGGACATTTGTAAGATATTGTATTTCGTTACTAACCTCAGAGTTTGTACTTTGTACAAAGTAACAGAAACGTTACGTGAGACTGTCCTCACATCTAGTGTGACTATGAGAATATGAATAGTTCACTGTCACCTTTTTTAGGAATGGGACAATTCTGGAAAGAAGTTTGACAGCTATGAGTATTAAGCAGGTACAACATACATATCTTTCAGATCATATCGTCCCAAATTCATTTGCCTTTTAATTTCCGATATAGTCACGTGAACCTATTTCTCAAATAATTTTAACACTGTTCTACCTGCTCAGAGTTTGAACTTAATGATTGCTTTGCTTATTCTATTTATATAAATGAAGATATCATCAGGGATGCACGGATATACAATACTCTCGCTTCCTGGATGGTCTCTTATTTATTTTGATTACTTATTTAACGTGCTTCCCACCCGTAAAGAGTCTCTATCTAAATGTTTAAACACTTTGTTGATTGTTGGCGCATTTGAAACGATAAAATTCAATAAAAGTGTAAGACAACAAATGAATTAATAAAATAGCGCATATAGAATTTGAAAAAAAAAAAAAAAATGTTTTTATTTATTTTTTATTAACATCACACGACTGAACAACAATTTTTAGATTTGGTTGTCACAGAAACACTGAAATTAAATTAAATTTGTTATTTTCACTTTTATTGCCTAAAAATCGTCTGCCGGCGAAATGCAAAAAATTTCTTATGACTATGACAATTGCTTGGAAAGTTTCTATCGTACTTACTTTCACTGGAAATACTTACTTACTTTAACTTTAGATGGCGCTACAGTACGGAGTGGACCTCGGCCTGAGCCAGTAAGTGTCTCCAGCCAATTCAATCTTGTGCTAGCCGCCTGCAGTTTTGCACACGAAGTTGGTTGAGATTCCTTTCCACTTGTGTGCGTCACCTTAGGTCAGGTCTTCCTTTACCGTGTCGTCACTCTGGGATGGATTAGAAGTCTTTCCGGGCCGGAGAGTTCATGTCCATTCGCTTTGAATTCGAACTCTTCTAACTAGTTCGATATCGTCGTATAACCGATATACAGGGTGGGCCATTTAAAACTTCGGGATTTTTGGTAATAATTTAAAAAAAAACTATTTCCTGTGAAGTCATTTTTCATTTATTTTGAACCTTGCTGCTTTGTTCTGATCACTTTTTGTATATGATATCGCGTAAGTTTTAGCTGCCAGAGCGAATGGCGCAATGTGCTCGTTTTTCGGCAATTCCCATCACTTTTCGAAGTGTTTCTGGCCATTTCCTGTCGTATATTGTCTTTCAGGGCTTTTAAAGTCCGTGGCATGTTAACATACACTTTGGACTTCAAATAACCCCATAGGAAGAAGTCTGGAGGCGTCAAGTCGGGTGATAGCGGAGGCCAGTCAAAATCACCATTTTTCGAAAATAGGCGTCCGAGGAACAAAGCACGCAATAAAGCGACCGTAGCTCATTCAGAATTGGCATAAACAAAATTCATTATCAGGGCCCGATAACGCTCTCCATTGATGGCTACGGCTGCTTCAGCATCGTCTACGAAGAAAACCGGTTAAATGATGACCGTCTCGGACGACGTCGGCCTTAATGACTGGCATTACCAAGATTGCCTGTGGCGATCAATTTTTGGTGTAAATGCCTGATGGTGTGGTCTGAAGGCGCTTCCCTCACTCGAATTTTTTCACGATACGCACGTTGCATTTTCAGCATTTTCCGCTCGAGGAACAAAAAATGTTTTCATCCGCCTTTGATAGCTTCCATGCTTCTGCGCCATATAGCAAGACTGGGATGATGAGAGTTTTATATAAAGTCACCTTAGTTGTCCGTGAGAGGGCTTTGCTACTCAATTGTCTTCTTAGCCCAAAGAAACAGCGGTTAGCAAGAGTGATGCTTCGCTTGATCTTTGGGCTGGTGTAATTTTTTGATGGACTATGCTATTATGTATAGAATACAACATCGGGTAAATGGCCCTCACGGGAGTTTTTTTTTTACCTCAAAATTGTAGCTGCCTATTGTAACATTCTGTCCAAGTCGCCGTTAGTCGTTAAACCCATTTCCGTCGTTTCTGTTTCAATACTCCCGAAAGCACCACTGCCAGCCCGCTGGGTTCTTCCAATTATGTCAGTGTCGTCGGCGTACGGTAATAGTTGTCCAGACTTTTGACAGATCGTATCCCTGATGTTAGCTTGAGAATTTTGTGCAGTCCGTCCAAGTATGATGTTCAAAAAATCACATGACGGTGCACCTTGTCGTAGTCTTTTTTTGACATTAAAATCATCGGGATGTTGTTACCGACTTTGATGGAGCAGCATGCATTCTCCATCGTCATCCTGCACAGGCGGACAAGTTTGGTAGGGATGCCAAAACTAGACATGGCTTCGTATAGCTGGTGAGTATCGATTTGGAGTGTTTTTTTCCAAGATCTGCCGCAATGTGAATAGCTGATTTATGGAAGACTTTTCTGGGGTCGAATTACCGCATCAGTTATCTAGCAACACGTGACTGATAAATGTTTATTTGACATGACCGCTTAAGAGATCGAGTGTCTAGTATCGAGATTTGGCATTCTGTCATCAGTGATCGTGTATTTATTTATTCAATATGGTTACTGCTGACGAGCTGAGGTGCATTTGGGAGAAAATATGTAAGAATATCTTTTTCTTTTTATTTTTGAGTTTGTTTAAATTTATCGTTTCAAATTTGTTTCAGGTTGAATCTAAATCAAATTAACCCTCTGCGAAAGGAGATTTTGGCAAATTTTATGAGCTGGGACAGCGGTTTAGGTGCATCCTTTAAAATTTATCTTCTCCATTATAAATAAGAATGCACTTTTATTTGTTCTGACTGTTTTGATAGACCTGCAATCAAAAGTGTATGTTTTGAAAGATATTTTCAGAAAACTATAGTTTTGTATACGTACGCAGAGTCTTGCAAAGAGAAGGGATCACTTTTATCTCTTAAACGTCTTCGTTCAATACACTCATAGCGATCATCCTCTGAATCAGAAGATGAAAAATAAAGTAAACATTCCATTTTTAATTGAAGACGATAAATACAAAACTTTTCCTCACACAAAAATAAATACTTTTGACATTTGTCAGCCATCTCAATTCAATGTAATAGAATGTACTAGTACAATTTTCAAAGTGCACTCGATACGTGACCATTCTTATGTGATCATCCCAATGTAGTGACTCGATCACTCGATAGCGTATGGATTTCACTCACTCGTTAACTGATGTCGTAATTCGACCATTGTTCTAAAACCACACCGATACAGACTAATCAGATTGTTGACAAAATATTTAAGGCATTCACTTAACATGGCATTACCTCTTGGTGCAATTCAGAGGTCACCTTTCTTGAGGATCGGGCAAACGATGCTGCAGTTCCATTCGCGGGCATACTTTCATCCGACCAGGTGCTCCGTCCCAAATAAGCCCCAGCTGCTTTAAATAGCTCTTCAGTTACACCGTCGGTTCCAGCAGCCTAGTTGGTTTTAAGCTTAGTTATTGCTGTCTTCACTTCACTTTAGTTGGGTGGACGGAATTTGTGATTGTCATCGTCCGGGTAGAATGGAGCATTCTGTCTGACAGCGGAGTTTTGATTGTCATCGCCGTTTAGCAGTCTGCAGAAGTAATCTTCTAAATTTTGATTGTCATAGGCTCCTCTCGCCACTCTATGTAACGTCGCTTTGTTTGTAACGCTTGCTTTCCTGCGTGCGCTTGCAAGCATTCTTTATTAAACCAGGGGTTTCTCTGTGGTGGACGCGAGCACATCAGCACATCAGCACATCACCCATCATTAAGTACAATTTTCCCCTTATTTCGCACTATTTATTCCTAAGACTTGATCCAAAAATGTGAAAAAATCTTGATTTTGTCATTCGCTACAAAATCTTTTCTGTCCCAAATAAAAAAAATGTTTCGACCGATCCGTACAGATTGCAATTTTAAATTTTGTCCACTTAATATGAAAATATAAGAAAACCGAAATATCTATAAACAATACTACAAGGTGGGGCAAAAGTAATGTCATAATGGGAATGTGCCATAATTTTTGCAAATGGCGTCTAAACCTGTAATCCAAGCAAGCTGCAATTTGCAAACAGTTTTCAAAAAATCTGCAAACGGTCTTAATGCATTTATTAAGTTCTTAAGTCTGTTAAACTTGAATTACAGCTTTAGATTATGACATTACATTATGAATTTTGTACTATATACTTTTGCCCCACCCTGTATAATATTTTCTGCGATCTGCGAGATAAAACATACATTCATATTCCAGAACTTAATCAAGTAGAATTTTTTTACGATAAATTAAACTTTTTGAATTTTGTATGGCTTTTCAGACTTGTTGAGAATAAACTTAGAAATACTATGGAAATTTGTTTCGTAACAGAAGAGTGTATAGCAAGGCGCCAAAAAGTGTAGCCAACATTTTTTTTTTATTTTTTACATACAAAAGTATAAAAAAAATGCGTGAGTTTCTTGTACAATTTCATGTTGGATTACTTTGGGTGTGGGGCGTAGTTGGACATAAAACCAATAAACATACGCACTATATCATCCAAGCTCTAAAGGATCCCATTGTCCAAGTGATGGCTAACATCAACAAGGACCATTTAGTTTCAGGATTCGCGTTTTGAACCTGTTATCGATGCTCAAGGTGGTTTTATTGAGTAAATATGGGCTACAGACGTTTATGCAAGTTTTTTTTGCTTAAGGCGTTTCCGTTTTTTTTTTTCTTTTGTTCAAATTTGTCCTCAAATAGCCTACGCACCCTTTACTACCACTGAACAATGAAATACAGGCACCACCTTCTTCTAATTCATAAAGGCATGCATTTTGAAAATATTGTAGCACAGAACCAATTCTGTTGTTTGCTCCAAAAGTGTAGACAATTTACTGCGATTGTAGCCATGGGTTGCATTGCATGCCAGCCGCATTCCGCATTTAACGTCTCACAATTTGTATATTTTAGTGCATCTAATACATCTTTCAAATACGCACACTCATGTGTACTTGTCATATAAGATTATTTATATCCCCAAATTCAAAACAATTAATCAGGGGAAGGCAGAGGGACCAGGCAACATTCCTTCAGAATTTTGGAAATCGTCGTGTGTGAGTGGCTCACAATACTGCTCAATAAAATGATCAGTTGAGAAGTAGTTTCCTTATTCCGTTGTACAAAGACAAAAGTCACACTAGCGAATGCAATAACTATCGCTCGATCAAACCGATGAAGATCGCCGAAAGAGTATTGAATGCCAGACTTCGTCGAATAATTGAACTGGACGGCAACCAATGCGGATTTGTTGAAGGAAAAACGGGAGGGGATGCCCCAAAAAATTTGCACATGGTTTTCATCGACCTCGAGAAAGCCTTTGATAGGGTTTTCAGGGAACTCATACGAGTATGGGCGGCGCTCACGTCACAAAAAGTTCCAGAAATGCACATATATTAGATTAGTCCGAAATATGTATGAGATCACTAGAACCACATTGAGGTGCGAGACAGGAATAACTAAGGAATTTGTCGGTGCTTGGAAAATGAAAGTTTGCCCTGGAAGAAAACGGATTCAGAATCAGCCTGCACCAGATATTCTTTTGGACTGAATAGTTCTTCCTAATTGCTCAAATCTCAAATATTTGGCTTCTATTGTAGAACTAAGAAGCAAACTGTGATGAAAAAGTAAGGCACAGAGTGAGCGTAGGATGAATGAAATGGCGGGAAGTCTTTACGACGGAAAAATGTGGCTCAAGTTACAAGGGAAACTCTGCACTACGGTAATAATGCCGGCAGGAGTAACAAAACGCGATTGTATCAGATTTAGCTTATTGCTTATAGTTGAAAAGCTCCAAGCAGTGAGGATCAGTTGGTATTGCCACGTGCTGAGGCGACCACATGCAAACTCGCTGAGGAAGACATTATCAGTTGAAGTCCCAATGAATATTAAAAAAAAACAGGCAGGAAAGATAACTCTTGAATCGCATAAATGATAAAAGAAGATAACCAACTCCATAAGCGGAGCAGCAGCAATGCATTCAAAATGGAAAACTCGTTATACATATGTAAGTTCGTACAATAAGGAAAGGGCTTACAAAATGGAAAAGATAGATAAGATGTTAACTTATTATTGTAGCTATTCTTAATTTAACTTGACAAGGTAAACTACATATGTATCTTATGTCGATATAAGATATTTTATTCCACGTAAAACTATATTTTTCCGCCCCTAATGTGGGAGACAGACTGCTGGTATTGATACCATGGTATAGCAATACTACGTTCTATACCACATGTCTGTCACTGCAATACTACGTAAAAAGCTAGTATACCATGAAATATACCTGGTATTGAGATTCGCAATCTTTTGCTGGTATACCACCATCTTACTGATTGCAGCGCCAATTTCTCTCTATTGGCTAGTCTTCGTAGCTTCTTTGACAATTCTTAGGTATGCACTTTCGCTTTCAAGTATTTTAATTTTCTTTTTATTCATCATTTGGCATAAAAGTAAATCATTTTTATTCATCCTGTCTGGAATTTTCTATTTTTATTTGTTATGACAGACAATACAAACGTCAAAGTATACTTCTTAACGCCAAAGTAATCGAATACTACGAAATGCAGTCTGTCAGGGGTTGTAGTATTCACTATACCATGGTATTCGTACCATGGTATCAATACCAGCAGTCTGTCTGCACTATAAGTTGATTTGCTCACATAATTTTGTTTTATACAGTTGTGGACAATAAAATAGGGTCAAGCCCTTGTTACAAATATTTTCAATCTTTTTGTCGTTTGCCCTTTATTGACTACAGCGACATCTTGTTTAAAATAGTTGTGTCATACTCCTCTAAGACTACCCAAATTTGGCACCACTTCGAATGATCAGAGATAATGGACACTCGAAAAATCTTTTTCACTCGTGTTGAACAAAAGGCAAAAAATATAGTCAAAACAAAATTGAAATTTACGTAAGATTGTAAGTATTTTGTTTTAGATTTTACATGTTCAAAGAAAATATGAAATTTTAGCTTTTAGCTTCACAAAGAAAACACCAAAAAAATGAGCCGAGCAAAACATTGTTCTGACGAGGATCGTAACATTATTCATAAGTTAAGAAACGACAGACAAAAGAAACACCAAATAGTCAAAACCATCAGCATATCTCAAAACTTTGTTTCTAATGCTCAGCTGCCCCAAAAACCACATCTCAGAAGATGTAGGCCGTGCAAGACGACTCCAAGAGAAAACGATCGCATCAAACTTTTCTCAAGTCAAGATCCTTTTAAGTCAGATGCGGCAATTCAGTGTGAATTTGGAGCGCCAATTTCATTTCGAATGGTAAGAAGGCGATTGGTGGAAACAAATTTATTTGGTAGAAAGTCTCGGTGCCAATGCTAACAGAGATAGAAAAAAAAAATTGAATATTGTTCGGAAAATCGCACCCGAATTGGGTTTATGGGTCCTGTGGTCTGACGAATCAAAAAATAAAGATGATTGGTAACGATAGGGTATGGATGTCAATAAACGCCGAGCTGAATCCTCGCTACACCACTAAGACCTTTAAACATGGTGGTGGTAATATAATTGTAAGGTGCTGCTTCTAGTGGTATGCGGTCGGACCTCTTTTTTGGATTAACGGTACGATGGACAAGCACATGCACGTTAACATTCTTAAACAGATAATGCTGCCTTGCACCGAGTGGGAATTTCAATAAGAAACACATTTCGGGTCTAGCAAAAAAGCAGTTTTCCGAACACGGTGTTCATCTCATGACTTGGCCTGCACAATCACCCGATTTAGATCCAATTGATAATTTATGGGGGGTTGTTAAGGAACAAATCGGGCCCATAAAACCAAAAAAATCAAGGAAGAGTTGTGGCAAAAAATACAGTCTGCTTGGTATGCTACACCAAAAAGTATTTGCAGGGCGTTGGTAAAACTCGAGCCATCTAGATGTAAGGCTATATTGGATTAAAAGGGCCATTCGATAAAGTACTAAGTTAAGTACAAATTAATATTTCTTATTTTTGTTAACAAAGTTTTATTCATTTGTTTATTTTTTTTTTAATTGTCCTTTAAGAAGTTTTATTTATTATGTTTAAAAGTTTTTAAGTTCACTCAATGAAGTTGTTTCGTTTTTTTGTTGATTTTTCAAAGCTTGAACTTAAAAAAAAAAAAAAATAAAAAATAATTACAATGAATTTGCAGACTTTCTTTGGTATTACGCAAAGTATGCTGGTGATCCTATTTTATTGTCCATAACTGTATGTATTTTGGCATAAAGTATCTTAAGTCATAGAAGACCGTAGATGTGGGAAATAGTACACAAGGCAAATCATTTTAAGACACATTTTTATAAACTGGGAAGTTACACTCTCCTGAAAACTTCAAAATTAGACTTTAGACACTTTACAGGGTAGAATATGTCTACTTAAAATCACAGCAAACGGACCATTTTTGCTAAGACGTCGGCGTAAGAGCCTAATGTTTGTGACTTTAGATAAGAATGGCCCAATCTAAAAATGAAGTGTGGCTGAATCAAAAAAGCAATTTGGCAGTACTGCTCAAATTTATGTACTTTTTTGCAACACCAGCGCAACCAAACGTCAAAACAGAGCAACCTGCGCAACAGTTATTGTTTGTTTTAGATAAGCTTTTGTTTGTTACTGTTCGTTAGCTATTATTATTTATTTTACTCCATGCTTTGTGTAAAAAAATGGATGAAATGTAACTCTGCATAGCATTGTAACACAGCTGTTCATAAATGTCAAAATAAATTGCACAGGGCAACAGTAACAGTGCAGTAGCAGGCAACACTGCACAGTTTTTTGACGTTTTCGAATTCACTCAATCTAATATTCTTAAGACTAACATCTTACCTCCCTCTAATATTATATTCGGTTTCCAAAATACAACTTAAATGAGTTAACCAACATGTAAAATAAAAGACGATAGATAAGCCAATTTTATGTTATGTACATGCAATACTATAAATTTTGTATTTTTTTTCGCACTTTTATTTAGTTGTTGTTTTCCTTTTTCTTTATAGCAATATTCTTTTAAAGATTTTTAAAACAAGGAATAAACAATTACAGAACAGAAATAATAATAATAATAAATTGTGTGATCATGTTTTTTTTTTTTCTTGTTTTATTGTAATTACAGAATTTAAATAGAAACTACAATTTCTACACACGTTTTAAATAGTTATAAATAAATATATATGTATATTTATATCCACACATATGTATATATATTCATATATATATATTTATATATAATATAAAAAGTATAGTCATCTGAATCTAATTTGTTTTTTTTTTTCTAAACACAATAGATGAGGAAAATTGGTTCTTAATGTTTATACAAATAAAATATTAATAGTAAATATATATAGTGTTGTGTTTATTCAGTTGAATTACTATAATGCCTCTGTTTAAATTCTTCCTAAAATAATTTCTGTTGTTGTGTTTTGAAAGTGTTATATATTTTTTTTTAGAGTTTTTGTGTTTTCTTTTCTTTATATAGTTTTTTTTTGTTATAGTGTTTCGTTTCTATTGATAATATTCTGTTCTCTCCTAACTATAGATGTTGTTGTTTTATAGATATATTTCTTTTTTTTTTGTTCCAAAAGTAAAAATAAATTATATATATTATATATAGATATATATATATTATAAACAATTAATATATATTTAAAGGATAAATATATAAAATATACAAAATAAAGAAGCAAATTAAGCGAAAATAAATGTCATCTTTTTACAATGTCTACGTGTTACACAATTAACTGTTTTTGTTTTGTTTCTTTCTTTCATTTTTGTTTAAATAATTTGATTGAAATAATTATTTTCGCCTATTGGATAACACAGCAGCCCTTTTTTTTGTTCTTTTTGTCGTCAATGACTACGTGACTAGCTGAAGTCGGACCTGGAACCACCTTATTTGACACCTGGGTCTGAGTGGGGGTTCCATTTGCGTCTGATACACCGTTAGCTGGTGCTGTTGTTGTTACTGTAGTTGTTGTCGTCGTCGATGGCCGTGATTGGGGTGAATTTGTACCTTTTTGTGCTGACTGCGATTGCGCAACCTATAATAGACACAAATTGTATTTTAATAGTTGCTTAAATATGATGCTAATGATTGTGTCACCTGAATTTTTGTCGCTCCATCTACTACAGCCGTTCCATTTTCAATCGAATGACTTTCTTTTTGTGCACTTCCATTTGAAATTGCATGGTTAATATCACCGGTTGGTGTAATTGGTTTACCACCTAAAAATGGGAATGTTTAAAATTGATTAAACTATGTGGGTAAGTCAACTTGTTAACGTCGTATGTAATGAGAGAAGCGGAAGATGTGAAGTGTGTGATCAGTTTAAAATATGTACACAAATAACTGTCAGTTCACTACAAATTGTTTCTATATATTTGTCATCTAATACTAATTCATCAAAAGAATAACTAGTGCAAATGGTAGTACACATATAATGGCTCTTAGTAGTCATAATATAAATACTTAAAACAACTATTAAAGTCGCTGCTAGTCAGGTCAAATTTATTTAAATAGTTATTGCAACTCATATTCACATTTTCGCTACTGTGAACTTGAACAGCCAATTTTCGATAGATCGAACAAATTCAACTCAAATTCTGCATTAGTGTGCATTTTAACGCATTCAACCGCTCTTTTATAAATTTGTCCACTCTGTGTTACTCGTTTTATGATGAATAATGTCAAAATTGATTGAAATGATATTGACTGTCAATTTAGAAGCGGGTAAGCTACGGCTAAACTATTTCATATTTTAACTGTGACATTTACTATTACAGATTTGAAGTTAGAGGTGACTTTAAGATACACGGAAGTTTAAATTAGTTTATTACTAAGGACCAATGACTTCAATTTACAATCAAATAGAACTGATGGCGAAGGAAGACAAGCTGGAGCGTTTGCTATCAGCTGAAATTTCACCCAACTTATCGAAGAACCTACACGATTTCCAGACAATCCAGTATATCCTCTCCTAACACCAATGGTAGGACAACAGGATCACCATCGCCTAATTTGGAATTATGTAACCGAGAGGAGCTGCGAGATATTCTCGCTTCTTTTTCCTGTGCTGGCATTTGTTTCAGGAGCACTGTAATTTAAGTTATTCTCTCAAAATCAACCACCAGCAAACATGGGATCAACAAAAATTGTGAGCAAGCCAAGAATAGAGCCTATAAGAAATGACACTCTAATCCAACAGAGCAAACAAATATCTAGCTTCTTCAGTCTCTGAAACAGTTGTAATGTTCCGATCGATGCCGCAAAGTAGAAAGAGTCACCAATAAGTTTTTAGATTTTCCCTATGGTTCCCGTCCTTTCTGATCAATGGCAAATGATAAGCAACAACTGCAGTCACTCCTCAGTGTTACGAGTATCTCTAGTGAAAGAAGATGGAGCCGATCTTTATGCTGCAATTCGACACTAGATCCGGCACAAGCGGAGCCATCAACTATTCTAGAAGTACAGTCATCAATGCCAGATGTGTTGTTCCTACCTCGTCTAGCCCGGGGCATCCTTAGTGATCTGGATTATTTTTTCTTGTATTAAACATTAAATAATATCTGAAATAAAATGGATGAAGAAGAAGAAACAGTATTTTTACTGACTGTGGTTCAGATGTCCTATCTTGAATGCAAGCTACTGGAAGAGAAAAATCGGAGATGGTGGGTGCGCCCTTTGCACAAGGAAAGGAGTTCCAAAGGTTTTTTCGAGACCCCGTTTACTTTATGAAAAAAACATGTTTCCCTTTCCCACAATATTTCCCTTTTTTTACAGATTCAAAGAATTTTTCAACATCGCCTTCTTTCATTTCTACTGTTTTTAGCGAGCTGTCAAACTTGTAGCGCTACAAAAGTTAAAAGTAAACCAAGTCGTGCTACTGCTACAGCTACGCGCTACACTACAGCTACTCATTATGGGTGCACTATTGAGTTTGTATATATTTCTACTTTTGACACCCCTTACGAGTACTACCGCGCTAAGCCACAGCTACCTCATTGTGTTCGGGCAGACAAGGTAAAGCTCTGCTAGGTCCCTTGTCATGAGAATATACCAGGGAATGAGAAGGCTGATGAACTGGCGAAAATGACTGCGCTGGACCGAAGCAAGTTGACCACTGAGTGAAAATCGCGCCGAGCAAGCTTAAACATTAACCAGAGAATAAGGCTCTTACATGAACAAAGATCAAATGGAGACCGGTATACAACAAGGCAATTGTGGCCACTCTACAAAAAAAACCAAAACCGACAGACTCATACAGAAAGACAGGATATCTCTGTCAATATTTGTAGGAATAATAACTGGACATAATGGGAAGTACACGACGACACATCCAACTTTCTCTTTCACTGTACAGGCCTTTACTACCTGTGACATAAATTCCTCGGAAGGCATTTCTTCCACGGTATTGAAGAACCATCCGGTATATCTGTGAAAGACTTTTGCGAATTCATCAAAGCCTCAGGTCGATAGGAGACTATTTATTTTTTTGACAGGATTGTTTCGCGAGCTCGGGATACATTTCACCCAATGGGCATCACAATGAGTACATATTAACCTAAGTGCGACGTAGAGTAGACTTTTCTTCCCTTCGTCAAACCCGTTTACCTAAAATAACCTAACACATATTAGAAAATTTCTTATAAAATGGTATATGTGGATTATAACCAAGGAGACACAAATTTGGACCACTAGGTGTTCATTTACCACTACTTTCATTGGCTGACATTAAACTAGCAAGCTGAGTTTGACTTCTGTGTGTAAACTTTTATTGGCGCTATAACTGGCGCCAGCAAATCATTGCATTGCATGATGAAAAAATATCCTTAACCAGAATTAAAAATTTAATATTTGCGAAAAATGGGTATCCCCATACTCTCAAAGTATGTAACACAGAAATTTGAAAATTTTTATATTTATAAGGGCAAATAAATTTGATTTTGAAATTCAAATTAATTTGCAAAAATTATATTTCCCGCTTCCCCAAGCGTCCTACGGGAGCAAAAAAAAAAAAAGTCTGTTGCGAGACTTTCTAGAAAAATTCACCAAAATCGGTTCAATAACTCAGAAGTTAGGAAAACAACCCGCGAACATCCTGTCTGCTTTTCGTATGGAATATTAGTTGACATCTCTTTCTATTGAAACCCTCTATGTGTGAAATGAAAGGCACCAATGAACATTTGGTGCCTTACTATTGAATTCGTACGAAGGCTAACATAACGCCGCTCTGCGGCTACACACATAAATGTAGTATTTAGCGGTATTTGAAGCTTACTCTTTGGATTCGCACCATCTTCGATTGGATCTGAAAATGTTGTTATTCTATTCATATAGAAATCCCGACTTTCTAAGTGATTTGTAAACATACTCTCAAATTCTATTATCGTTCACAAGCCTGTAAACATTTATTTAATACGCAAAATATGTTCATTTCATATTGCTTGTGATTTGAATCAACAATTTCAAAATAGCGTGGGTGTCTATGACGACGCAAAAATTCGATTGCTTAATAACAAACTATTTATCCATAGAATGACATACCATTTAACATTATACATATATACGTAATACACTCCCCACAAAGTATTTTCTTTTAAATGCCTTTACTGCCACTGTGCGCTAGCTCACATTAATTGAATAATTTATTTTTAAAATAGCTACTGATTTCATGTTCGAGGCCCACCCAAAATTTCGATGCACACTATATCAAGCAATATCCGTGTCATTAAATTTCCAAGACAAGGAATTTAATTGACATAAAAGATTGCTCAGAATGTCTGCTCTACCTAGTTTATTTTTGAGATACGAGCATCACCATAGTTTTCGAGACATCTATTTTCTGTCTTTGCCTTCAAAGTTTTCTTTTTTATGTAGCGGAAACATTTCCTTCCTCGTTGAGATTTCTTGTTTGGTACGATTGTTTTCCTCATTTTTGCTAAGTGCTTTTCCGTCATTGGACTGTAGTACTATTTTCCAATCCGGAAACTGTTCATCCTGAAACATCGATTACAGAAAGTAACACTTTACGAGTACCTATGATTGGAATCAAATTTGTTTGCTGTGCCGTAGAAAGGATTTGTCTATACGTAAGTTTGGTCAGAAAGAAGAAGGAGTTTCAGGTAAATGGACCAGCTTACCAATTGACCCATTATGGTCCATCGAAATAAATTCATTTTCCTGAAATAATTTTGTAATTTACGAACTACGTGCTTTGAATTCCAACTAAATTATCAAGTCTACAAATATTACAAACTTAGTTAATTACAAGTGAGTACATTAAATTTTATTGAGTAAATTCTGATTATAATTGATAAACGTTTTATAACTTAAAGATTATAGGAAACATTTATTATATTTTATTGTATAGGAATAGATTTATAGGTGATATACATGAATTTCTTAAATAGTTTGTTTATGACAAGTAATTAGCAGAATAATGCTGAAGTAAATATGTAATTATTTTTTAAACATACCTTTAATCATATTTACAATTTCATCAGCCTCTCTCGATAAGTCGCCTCCAGGTCTGAATGGGTTATCCCAACCGGAATCGGTACTGAAAAGTAAAAATTGGTTAAAACCTTGAAAATTCTGAATAAATGTTAAAAAATCTTTGCAATTTTTTTTTTTAAGAACTAAAGGAGGTTGGGATTTCACATCCCTGCCATATGGCATCTGTCAAATCTATTTGTCATCCATAGTGACAGGCAATTAGTTCCTACCTTGCCATTTAACAGTATTGATCAACCACCGCTCACTCAATGAATCTTACTACAAAAGTAACAGTTCTGTGTATAGCGATTTAAGGACAGATTATTTTCGTCATAATCGCCCAACTGAGCAATCAATTCGAAACACAATCATCAAATTCGAACTACGAGTAATCGGTAGTGTTTGTGATGTCGTAAGGTTCTGAGAATCCAAACGTGATCGTTGAGAGGTCATTGCATCCACCATGGGTTACAGTTTCGTGCGCACTGTGAACCGGCGACGTGATCGGACCTATTTGATTGAAAACGAAGAAGGCGCCAGTTTTACGGTGAATTCTCTGCGCTATGGTCAAATGATAACCAACTTTCTTTAGCCTGAAATTGAAGACATTGATGCGCCCCAACAGAACGGGGCTATGTACCACACAACACAGGCCCGGTCGTTTAATTTCGAGATTTGGCGGCATCGATTCGCCACCAAGATCGTGTGATCTGACCCCGTTGGATTTGTTTTTGCGGGGGTATGTTAAAAATCGTGTCTATGCAGACAATCACCAAATTTTAGAGCACTTAAAAACCAATATCCGTGAAGTTATGGCCGCAATACAGCCAAAGCACAAAATGAATAACCTTATGTTAAAGGTTTTGATGCCAACATCATCCTCAGAGGAGGAAGCTCTAGAGTCACGCGAGAAAGCATTCAGAGTTGCAACAACACATGTGCGGCGATACTAGCCGCCAAAAAGAAGGAATCCATGGTATGATGAGAAATTCAGGCAAGATTGTACGAAAAAAATACAGGGATGAACAAAGTTCAAGAGTATTAGGAACGCATGATCAAGGAGAATGAGATTGTAAAGCTCTATGAACGAGTGAAAGGAGTATAAATTATCAAACACAGCATATTGTGTTGATAAGACCATTAGCAAAAAATTTTCAACTAATAATTGTATAAGTTCTGTCAGTCCCAATCGATAACAACAAGCCTGATCAGCCTCTAAAGTTAAAAAATTCCGGTAGAATTTTTTTACAAGAAATTTCATGATGGATTCTCATGTCTCTGGATCAACTATGTACGAGTACATATATGTTTCGTTTGTTAAATACTGATGAGAAATAGTTGTTTTCCACAACATTTCAAAACTAAGAGGAATTTTGATTTGTTAATGTATACGAGGGGCGGCTGACAAGTTTGCCGCCTAAGGCATTAAGTGAAAGATGAGGTCCGATTAAAATGCCTTAATAAAAATATTCTTGTCCTTTGCCTTCAAAATGACTTTCTACGGCCGCCTTGATCTCGCTCTCATCTGCAAATCCCCGGCCTCGGTATTCTTATTCCAAATTGGAAAAAAGGAAAAAGTCGGTCGGGGCCAATTCTGGGCTGTAGGGTGAGTGGTCTATCATTGAAAAACCTATGTCTTTTAAGGTCTGTTTCGAAACCCGCGCTGTGTGAACAGGCGCGTTATTCTGCAAAAATAACACTCCGTGCCTGAGTTTCCCACGTCGCTTCCGTACGACCACTTCACGTGCCTGAGTCAATAAATTTGCGTAATATAGACCATTCATCGTAGTCCCCTTTGGCAGGTAATCAATCAGCAAAACACCTTCGTTGTCTTAAAAAACAGTCGCTATAAGCTTCGAAGCGGACATTTCTTCGGCAGCCCTTCCCTTTTTCAATCCATTGCATAGACTCTTGTTTGGACTCCGGATCGTATTGGCGAACCCAAGTTTCATCTACAGTTACGATTTGGTTGCAAATTTTGTCAAGATTGACCCCGGCTAACTCTAAAAAAATCTTTGGCGTGAGCATTTTCGGTACCCAGCGCGCACAAATTTTTGCCATATTTAAATTTCTCTAATCCGTTCATTGCTGATGTGCAACTCGTCCGCTATCTGAAACATTTGTATTCTTCGGTCGGCCAGAGCTAATTTCTCAACTTTTCCGAAGTTTTCTTCAGTGACCACTGACACAGTGCGCCCTGAGCGGGGGTCGTTTTCACAGCTCTCTCGCCCTTGTTGAAATAAGCAAGCCCATTTTTTGACCATGGCATACGAAGGACCAGAATCCTGAAGAGTCGATGACATGTCTTCGAAAACGCGAGAATTTCCTATTTTGGCTGACATGGTGTTGTTTATCCTATCACAGTTAATACAAAAAAGGAGATTATTATTGAAACGAGGTGATATTTATACTACGAAAGAGTGCCGTAGTTAGTGCTATCACTAATGAGACGATGACTCGTTGTTGAGTATCTCAGGCCGCGAACATATCAGTCGCCTCTCGTACCTAAAAGCCATATCCCATTCACACAATCTACAGAATCAAGATGCAGAGACGTGTAAATCCAGCATCAGACTACATACAATGATGGCATCGATATCTTTAGAAGAACTAAGCAAGCTGTCAGTGGAACTTTTGCAGGAATTGAAAATACGGATAAAATGAGATTATTTTCGTCGATTGCAACTTCCAAGTTTTGAGAATATGTATCTACATACTCGTAAGAAGTGCGGCCAACGCAGGCAATAAAATATCAGCATGGCAACATGAAGCTCTTTTGAACTCAAGAGTTCATTGAGAAGAGTTCTTTCAAAAAAGGATCATAATCTTACAAAACCCTCATACTTCCTGTGTTTACGTAAGGATAATGAATGCTAAAGACTGATAAAGTCCAACGAACATCTGTTTATAGAGAAAATTTGCCGACTAATTGCTGATCCGATTTATGAAAATGGTACAAGATTTACAGCGACTACAAAATGAATATATGTATATTCCTAGGCTTAGATGGCTTGAACATATCAAGCAGATGTGCTAGGATTCTTCAGACAAACCTGCCATTATATCCATATCGAAAAGCCAATGTCTACGCGATAGAGATCAACCCTGCCTCCGATATTGTGACGAATAGTACATACATATGTAAAAGATTTATAAAGACAACGAGTAAACAAGTGCAAGTATATGCTATGAAAATAGCCGTATGTGCTACATCTTATATTACAGAAATCTGGTAAGAACTACAAGAATCTAGTAGCACAAATTTTAATTTGTACAGTAACAGCAGCAATGCAGTCGATTCGATGCAATTATGTAATAACACAACAACCAATAACCTGCGATAATTAAACAACAAAATAACCAGAGACAATTTTTTGTGTGTCAGTGCTTGGTGCTGTGGTGAGTCTAAAGAGAATTTTGTTGCTGAAGATATTTCTATAGATAACTAGGTGACCTCACTGATTTATTTCATTCTATAAGTTTCATAATCAACAAAATAGACAGCATGGTAATCGGTTAGGCCGTTCTTGACTCACAGTGTTCAAAGGCGAAAAGCAGAAAATTACGCTCATTTTATAAGTCTGCGTAATTATTGGCGTTCAAAATAGCGGGTGAGACTCTTTATTTTCTCCCAAAAATTTAATTCGCCATAAAGAATTCATAAAAAAGTAATGAAAAAATTTATCTTCAACAACTTAAAATAAACAAATTATTGTCAGATTCTGAAATTTTTTAATTTCTGTTAATTTGGTAAAAAAAAATTTAATAATTGCGGAAATTATCATCGACCTCTCGGTTTATTAGACTTTAATATCTTTATTGTTTGAGATCCCGAGAAAAAGTGTATCGTTGGCGAATTGCTCCCAGATGCTTTGCCGACCTACAAGTTATTCTGACAGGTTACACTTGAAGATGTTACCCAGTCAATAGTGTAGCAACTAAGCGTTTGGAAACCGGAAAGGCATATCGCTGAAAGTGATCGCTAGTGCGATCAGTTTTGATGGTGAGTTAATTTTACTTAGTATTTTGTTTGTCAGTAAGTATGCATTCAAATATAGGTGCATTCAAGTTATAGCGAACATCAGCGAATGAATAAATAACCAAATTCATTCGGCGCTCGAGCGTCCGAACGTTCACGTTCATCAATCTGAATGAACATTCTCCTTCGTCGATGCTCCATTCCCTTTGCTATCGTGTCAGATTCAAATGAACAAGAAAATACAATATAAATCAATTCGCCGTAAAAAAAAACAACCAACGTTTCCTAATTTAATTGAGAATTCGTTCGATACCCACTTCTGCTTTATCCACGTTTCCGCATCCCTACAGTGCTCTCTTAGATCTCGGATGCTGTTTATGGAGCAACAAAAAATCAATATCAGTACTCTATCTCTCAGATGTTGTCTTACTATGAAAAAGGAGATCTTGCTCGTGAGGTCGCGTTTTCAATGTCATTCGTAGCGTCAGTGTAGAGGTAGCTACCTCCATGATTGCGTCCATTATCTCATGATAACTCTTGTCGTCTCTAAACTGTTTCAACAGTTCAGCCTTCACATCATGGTAACTGAGCAGTTCATCTTCTGCGTTCTCCTTAAGATACTGGTAACTTTGCGGAATCAACAAACTTTTGTGGACGTCCACTAGCCTAGGATTGGCGTCAATTACCTTATTAACTCGCTGATGTCGGTTTCTTGTTTAGTCATATTCCAATGACCGTCTACTAAGCAAATGGTCCCTGATTGTCGCTGACACCTCTAGCTTACAAATTCTCTCGCGGAGAGTTTTCAGGTTGTCCTTTCATGCTTCCCGTAAAAACGGACATTGTCAATCTGGCTTTCAGGTGACCACGGGAGCTTGCTTATACAGGATGATCTACAGTGGAGTTTTTTGCGGTTAAAAAAAGAGGGATGAATATTTTGTATGACCTCTGGTGACCTTGAAGCCAATAACTTTAATTCAAATGACATTTCTCTAAATTTAACAGTTCTTAAGATATTTAACTTCCAAAGATATATAACACCAACACCGGTTCGGCACGAAGGTATGTGCCCACTTTATATCTTATTGTTCCATTTGTGGTCGTTTTCGAAAAAAAAAAAAAATCAATAAACGCCAGCAGCGAATCACCCAGTATACGAGTATGGCGTTATCTATTTGCTGTCTTCTCGGCTTTGCCATAGGTGATATCCTGTGCATTCAATTGTGGTCTTGAGGCTGTTGACGTTCAGGCAATATGTCCTGGAATTTGAGTAGATCCTGTCCAATTGGAAGGACTCATTGCTCCGGTTAAATAGAAACAGATTACGGATACTATCGGACTTCCTCAAAGGGAACTGTAAGCTCAACGAACATCCAAGGAAAATAGGCCTACACGGCGACGGAATGTGTAGAATGATGATGACGGGACTCCGGACCACACTCAGGGAAACTGGGCAGCAGGTCAAGCTGTCTGGAAAGAAACTAGAACTAAGCTGGACGAGCTGATGATAGTACCGGCTAACACCAGGTGGGGGTAGAATACGAGTATGTCTTTTAGGTCTCACTGTGTCTAACGCACCGCTATTCACTTGAGCTATTCAGGAGGTCCTGAAGGAAACATTTTGGCAAATTAATTTGTTCGTGAAATTCGACAATTAACTAATCCGATTTAGCGGGAAGACTTTGATCAAGATATTACTGCCATAAAACTGATCAACTGATCCCGCAAAAACGCATTTTTGCGCAGACCGGAGACCCAATTGGTTTTAAAAGAAAATTGAAGAACTTTAAGCACCTACTGATAGCGCTTAACAAACTTGGATTTTATGTCAATAGCAGAAGTGGCAACACTATCTATTGTTATTATCATTACAGAAGTTGGGCTTATGTTTATTTGGGCTCAACGTTAAGTAGTTCATAGTTTCCCACTACTCCCCCCTTGGATAACACAGGAGAACGGTCTTTCACAATCCAAGTAGGACAGGGGCGTTATTATGTGTGACGATTCTCGTTACCTGTGTTACGATTTTGGTCACGCATATCGTTATGGTAACGAGAATGGTTTTTGTAGTACTACATCTCCTCATGATGGTAATTTTTTTATTAAGTTTATTTTGTTGGAAAAAAAATTAATGTCTGGTAGAGTTACCACAGGAAATACATACGAGTACAACATAAATGTTTCCTATAATATGTATTTATAATTTTGTTAAAGAATATTTACTGTTTCCAAACATGTTCCTGCTATTTTCACACAATTCTTTTTTTGACACAATACCAATAGAAGTGAAGATAGGTGCACTTCATAATAGCATGGACTTTTACCTTTTCCAGTAACATTTGCTGTCATCATTCTAGTCACACATAATCATTACAAGTCGTTGGTATCGTTATCGAAAAATCGTTTAACACATAATAAGGCCCCAGGTGGTAGTCGGAGTTCAAATTTGCGCATACATATTTACTCGTATTCGGTAACCAAGTGTGCCCGGTTCAACTTATCTTCAGATATTCCGACTAACTGACCTAAGATCTAAGTTTTCAATGCCACAATTGGTTTTGCTTTGGCCTTACTAATTGTTTCAGTGCAGGCTATCTAATGTAGCTTTGTCATGGCCTTTAGGTTGCATATATGGGGTTCCTAGTTATTCTACTTTGTTAGACAATTTCGATAGGACAGAGACAAAATTGGACTAGACAAATCTTTAAACAGTGCAATGTAAGCGTTTTATTAGGTACCAACATTTAATCCGACACAACAACTCAAATTATGTTAATTACGTGGAATTTCCCTTTTCGCTCAAAGTTTATTATTTAACTAAGCCATGAAGCAAGTTTTGCCATTCTTTGCCTCAAAATGCTATTTAAAAACTGTATATTCCATAAAAAGAAATCCAACGGGGTCAAATCACACGATTTTGGCGGCCAATCGATGTCATCAAATCTCAAAACTAAACGGCCGGAGAACTTTCCGTGCAATAGAGCCAAATTTGCCTGTGTTGTGTGACATGTAGCCCCGTCCTGTTGGAATTACATGTTGCTCACAGCAATATCTCCAATCTCAGACCAAAAAAAAGTTGGTTATCATTTGACCATAGCGCAGAGAATTCACCATAATAGTGGCGCCCTCTTCGTTTTAAAACAAATGTGGCCCGATCACGCCGTCGATCCACAGAGCGCACCAAAGTGTCACCCGCGGTGTATGCAATGGCCTCTCAACGATCACATTTGGATTCCTACGACCACAAATTCTATAATTTTGTTTGTTTACGTAGCCGCCAAGCGAGAAATGAAGCCCATCGCCGAAGAAGATTTTGTTCGAAAAATCGGCATCAACTTGCAGCTATTACAGAACTATTAATTTTGTAGTAAGAACCAACAATTTTTATGCGTCCAGCTTTGGTTAAACGATTCATATTGTAAAATGGCAAGGTAAGAACTAACTACTTGTCACTATGGATGACAGATGGATTTGACAGATGTCATATGGCGGGGAAACCCCAACCTGGAAATGAATAATAGATTTACACGTAAACTTGGTAAACTTGATGGATCGGGGGTCTATTCAAACAATGACTGGAAATGTTTATTCACAAAAATCTCGTCAAGAATATTTCTCACAGTTACTTTTAGAGTCTCTGAACTAGAAACAAAAATCAGATGGCAGAGTCCTCTTAAACACCTGCCCGTGAAATTTATTCCAAAAGAATTAACATTGCAAACCTTTATCCACCCGACCATGCTAAATACCTGTCTTTAATTAATTACTTAACATCGTTTCTCCGTCAGCATCCTCTTTATTTAACACCATCCAGGTCAGACGATATTAACAATGAAACGGTCTGATAATTTTCAAAATGGTTAAGTTCAAAATCCATTCTTCTTTCGCTGAGAGAATTTTTCAAAATCACCTTGAACAACACCTTAACACTGAGTGCTAAGCTGATGTCACGCATGGTGAGTAATATTTTCTTTTCCGAGAGAGACTGAGTGCATTTAAACCCCCTCAATCAAGGAAACCGCAACGGAAGGAGACAGAAATAAATAGATTGTCGCAGCAGTCATAAAAAAAGGTGGTGTGAATATTTAATATGCAAATGGTATAATTAAAACCTTTCGATGAAATCGATTTACCTGTCGTATTGTTCCCGAGGAACCTGTACAACATAATACAATGTTCCTCCATGGCTTTGTGATGTTTTGACAGCCTCTGTTACCATTTTTTTTCTCTTTACAGTACAAGTCCTTTTTGTATATAAACTGATTCTACTAAGCTTTCTTTATAGAAATTTTAAATTTTCATATCACACCTTCTACAAAATCACAGAATACTCAGTCCACCTTAATTACACACAAAAAAAAGAAGGAAACATGAAAATATCAAATTAACACTGAACTTTTAATTGGTCTATTAATTGAATTAGATAAAAAAAAAAAGAAAAAACTAAATGAAATCGTTTGAACTATTTGTACCGCTGTAATATTCATAAAATTTAAAATTTGTTTCACTTTATTTTATGGCTCATAAAAAATAACATGACACAGTAGATACTATAAAACAAAATTAATTTAAATTATTATAATAACATCCGATACGCGTATCTCAAAGCTACTCCAAAGGGAGACCACACACAAATCATATACGCAAATCTATAGGATTTGTAAAATTAACCACAAAACATAAATGTTTAACGACTTTTTAAAGATTTGTAGACTTGGAGACTCCCTTAAGGCAGCAAAAATCAGAGATAAATTCTTCCGACACTATGGCACCGCAAAATCTATCACATCCCATAGAGTGTATACCACTTTTTTTTTTTTGCGTTTCCGTATTCGACGTGTAGTTCAAGGTTAGAACAATATCATTAAATAAACACAGCACCAGTCGAAATTCGCCTCAAAATCGATCAATAAATACACGAGTATTGGTCAGTGTTTCTGGGAAACGAAAGCACTTTTCCCTGTTCCTTTACCACTCTCACTTCAATGTACGAGTATCTCACGATATTCATTCCATTTGAAATTGTTTTTTTTTCCTAAAAATATAAATGATGCACTTCAAAAAGAGTGTGAGCTATCCAAAGGCGTAGTATCATTAGTTTTCTTCATACACAATACTGACCGAGCGCGGACTATCGACAAGTTACGACTTTTCACATCTATAATTCGATATCGTTTGATGGGAGCTCAGAGGCCTAATCAAAAATAAAAGCCAAGCATAACCCCAATTAGTTGCATACAAATTTATATGACCTTAATCATAATTTATTCCAAAAGAGACACTATATTCAACCGAAACGTATTATGATGAGTCATGATGAAAAAAAATTGATGAATCTTGTTCCGTAGGTTTTTTTTTTCTAAAGGATTGCCTAAGCTTATTCTAGGAACTAGGGACGGGACACGAACTCCTCCTGAAGTGGGTCATTAGGTCAGATCACTTGCACTCCCGTTTTGGGAAGCTTGCACTATACAACTATATAATATGACCGCACATCTATTTCACATTTTTCGATGAAATGAAACGCGAAATTCAAGCTTTAACAGTACTAGTAAGATACTTGCGGAAGGAAATGTCATCAAAGAATTTTGTATTTCTGATTTATATTTTGTTTATATTTATTTAAATAAAATAAATTTTACTATATTTAAATGAAGGAAAAAAATATGCCGAAAATGTATTATCTCAATGTTTTCATTTTCGTTCGAACTATTTTAAGGCGCGCACTCGACTGAGAGCTTTTTTTCCTCGAGTATCTCGAACGGAATATAAACTCTCTGCGGCAAATTTTTATTTTTTTTATTTTTTGCCGTGTGAATGTGTTTTGTACGCCTGTGCGCTAAACCAATGGAATTTCTATGAAGTCATCCCTCGGTTACAAGAGTAGCAGCAGCAGAGCAGCATCATCTGCTAGTAGAGACACTCGATATATTACAACAGGCAGGCAGTACTACTCTCTTGCTCATTATAGTACCTATCTGAGTGTTTCAGGTTTCACGTATCTGTGACTATTTGGCATTGCGCTCTTTTATTAGATTCAAAAAATAAGAGATAGTAGAAAATAAAGCGTTTCAAAAGCATTTTTTTTTTATTTTAAAATAGCAAAGATTTTCCAACGATTTAGTGGATTTGACAGATGCATTCTGTTTCCAAAGAAATAAATTCCGATGGGAGAAGTATAGACACATTGATTGCAGCCATCTAGACTGCATGGTACGCATTGTGCATGTGACTCTGTTTGATGTAATATTGATTGTAAGATAATGACTAAGTAAACAAAACCTTCAAGTAGTTTAAAGGCGTCATGTGTAGTTATGTGGGCGTTATTAAGTAAAGTCTCCACTATGTCTCAAGGAATCATGAATAATTTACTTTGAATGTTTGTTGATTTCTGGCCTTACTCCATTCGTTTGCTGCATTGATGGTTTTGTTGCAGCTGATACAATTAGAGAATTTACGGAATTTATCCGGATAGGATCACAATACAATATCAACGACATAAAATGTTTGGCATTCTTAAGGAACGTTACTCGAGCCGTTCCATCAGACAGTGTTCACTGACTTATGTCATTACTACAATCACTACAAGATACATGCAAACAATCAATGTATTAAGTCCATCAATTGAAAATTACAGAAATGAAACATTTAGTAACATACACGACAGTGTGAGAATCGAAAAGAACGTACATATACAAAAATGTGAGAATTGACAAGAAGGACATTTTTTTTTCTGATTCTCACACTTCTGAATGGGAAGTATATTACTATGACCTTTCACTACAACCACTAGAATGCGGTGAACTCTAGCTATTCGTGGGGAGCATCTGTTCTACGAAAATAGTGAATATATTAATTTCGTGGATAGTGGTAGACAATTGCGATAAAATATGGGTATGCGTTCCAGAAAGAAGGACATTTTTTCAGTGAACAAATAATTATCTACATTTATTTACAAAACAAAAGAATAAAAGTGGTCAAACTTCCAATATATTGAACCGATTTTGGTGAATTTTATTAAACTAACTCGTGAGAAGTGTTGCGTTGCTACTTAAAAAATATGATATGCAGTTCGGAAAAGGTATTTGCATTAGAATGTTTCGCGTGTGCAATTGCATTGGGTAAGTCAAGTTAAGCAATAACTTACGTAGTTAGACCAGTTTATGCATTCTAAATAAAGAATATGTATATATATAAATAAAACTCTATAAACAGACCAGTAGCATATCGTGACGTATGATATCGCGAGTTGACATTACAAAAAGAAAAGTCTTTCGGGATATTCGCACGCAAGAACAAGTATTCATAATAGATTTCCATTAACTTAGGTGTAAAGACTGACATTTCCAAGGAATGCGTACACACAGTTTTGAAAAATTCGCCATCTAATTTGTAAAAAATTGCAGAGCCAAAAATTTCGGTCGATATATTTTTTATTAGACTTGGGGTAAAGTGGGACATCTTGGAGGATTGCGTGCCTATTTAGCTCGAATGAAAGAACAATTTAATGCATGAATATAATAATGAGCTATAAGCAATAGTTTGAACGAACGAAAATGTTCAATGAATGAAAATATTAACACACAAGTTAATAGTTTTCATACAATAGTTGCATCACTATCCACTACATGAATTAACGACTAATTTAAAGTGCATGTCAAAAGTTATTCGACTCAATAAATATTTAATAAACATTTATTTTACTTATTGAACGGATAGAAAAGTGCTTTGATTGTCTCACGACCCTGAGTAACCCCTTCGGATATGCATGGATTATTTTATTAAAAACTATTCCACCGTTTTTGAGAACAAGAAAGTGCACGCACTTTAAAAATATGCACGCATGTGTAAATATTTTGATCCTTACAGCCCATGCATGCCTAGCTTTTAGTAGCGATTCATGTTGTGCGTGTTATATTTTCCACACGAATGGAAGGGACATACTTGTATAGCTCATTAATGCAATTCAGAAGAATTATTTTTCATAACAATTTTACTCTTTGATGTCAAGCGTTCGTAAGAAAGTTAATAAAATAATGTTAAACATTAAATTTATTCTGGTCAATTGCATATTTTATAAAAGTCCAATCCTATTTACTAAATTTAACAGATGTATCAGCTAAGACTAATTTTGTTATACTTCCTTCCAAGTTCATGTAATTCACAATGGCCACTTTAAGTTTACCTAGAACCGTTATTATTGTATATATTTTCGAAATATTTCGGATATTAAACTTCGCTCATGTCTGATCACTAGCAAGGGTCCTACTACCCAACCAAGAGTCATAGGTCGATAAGTCTAAATCGTGAAAGCATGAACATTACCCTGGTCGCCCGGTGAGATATCACCATATTCTGCTATGGGCTCCGTAAACTTAGGCATTATTTTGCTGTCGTCTACGGCCTGTAAACACTCAACTATTTGGTTTTCTAGGATGCGATAGATGGCGTTGTTCAAGGAAATTTCAAAATGGTCGTATTTTACTCTCCTATCAAATTTGACTCTTATGAAGCTTATTTTACAGTGATAAAACATAACGGAGATGGAGCAAAAGGTTGCAATTGGACGGACGATGAAACGCGAACAATGTGCTACGAAAAATGATCAAACTTCTTCAGATGACGGTTTCGAAGGCAACAGTGACATCTATGGAAGGATAAATGGTAATCAATACATGCACTAAAGCCTTATATTGTCCTTTTTGGTGTAAATTCAAAGTGCTGGTCCGGACATAATTCTGCAGTGTAAACTAGGCAATTGACTACTTTTCGGAGCTTGGCAAATGGGCCAGTACTATAGGCCTTTCCTGAGAGAAGTTTATATAAAAAAAAAAGAAAAAAACAGAAACAGCAAGATGGCGTTAAGCCGACTCATAAGTTGTCATATAGCAATGAACGTAATCTAGTTGCATTAATACCCCATGTACTACTGAAAGCCCTCTTACATGTGTATTTGCCTAAGAATCATAGTCTCCACCACCATTTCTAGAGCCGATCGTATGGATAATCTTATCCCAATAAAGGCTATTATTTGCATCTTCGATTTCTAGCTCTGGATTTTTTGTGTGCGATCAAATTGGTATCATTTCGAAAATAGTAGTAAAAGTGTGTACATCAGTTTTTTACGGATATCTATCTTCGTATTCATTCATAGTTTTTTGTGTTTAAATAATAAAAGTAATCAACTGGCTAAGCTAAAAAGACACGAATGAGGTGAAGTTGAAAGAGCCCAAATTGTCCTTTTGGTCTCTCAAGGCATGTCCCAGCAACAAATTTCAAAAACTCTTAAACATTTGCGTGCAGTTTTTCAATATGCCTTAAGGCTATACAGGGAGACTGGAGAGTACATTTCTAAGCCGCGCCCAGGTAAAAAAATAAAGTCTTCGGCTCATGAACATCGGATTCTTGCCCGGGAGCTTTTAAAAAATCAACAAAACACCTCTTCTGCTCTTCTGATCTAGCTGCAAAACGCTTCAGGAACGCCAAAATGTTACGCTATCTGGGAGAACGGTTAGAAAAAGGTAAACAGATGCCGGACTTAGAGGTTGCAAGGCCAGAAAAAAAAACTCTGGCCTTCTGAGGAGAATAAGAAACGACGTCTTGAGTGGGTCAAATTACATAAGGATTGGAGCCATGAAGTTTGGCTCGTGTGTTCAGATGAGGAAAATTTCAACGTAAGTGAATTGCATACTTCTAAAAACAAAATCAAAAGCGGATTTACGAAACCATTAGACATTTTTTTTATTAAAAATGGCTCCGAATTGAATACTAAATCAGAATGTGTCTTTACAGATTTTCGGGACTCTTGGTGCAGTCTACGTTTGCAGGAGGAAGGGAGAAGAGTATAATATCGATTGTGTGGTACCCACTGTCAAGTTTGGTGGTGGTAGTTGCGTGGTGCCGGGCTGCATGGTGGGCAGGAGGCATAGGAGAGCTATTCACGCGTGAGGGAAGAATGAATAGCGAAAGCTATATTGATGTCCCTCCTTAAAGGCATCCTATTGTAAAATATTTGGGAACAGGTCTCACCGAAGGATAATTTTTCAGCAAGATAATGTCCCATACCATAAATCCCGAAAAATTATGGAGTGGTTTTCAAATCAAAACATTCAGGTTTTGGAGTGGCTAAAAAAGAAGGTAAAAAGCAATAGTCCGAGATCATTAGTAGGCCTGAAGAGCGCTATATGACGAGAATGGGAAAAATCAGCTCAGAATAACGTTTTAATTTAGATACCAGCATGCCTCGTAGGGATCTTGCAGTGATAAAGGCCAATATAGCGCCAACTAAATATTAAATTATAGGAATAAATTAATGTTCGTCCACATACTAATTCTTTTTTTATTTATACGCATTGAATTTGTTAGATACAACGGTATTTTATACATTTGCGTAGGGTGCTTTTCATTTATGACCAAGGCTGTACATATTACGAATGCATCAGGTAGGCATCTACAATTTAAAGGCAAATATGAAAATAACAACCAACAATAACATTATTTATTGCCTGTACGTGCTCGTCAGGAACGCCTATGAGCATTCGCAATGTCTATCTACTAGATCATGCTACGAGTATCATTAAGCATTGTTCGCTCAACGCCACCTTCAAAAGAAACATTCAGTTTAATAAGCATTGTGCCGGGGCGTAGTAGGCCAAGGTTTATCGATTTTAGTACAAGATACTCACATGACAATGAAATTTGGATATCAACGGTGCTAATTTATGGTAAAGAGGACTTTTTATTTGAAGTCAGAGCATAGTAAACGTGTTCCTTGCAGCGTCTTATCGCTTTAAAATTGCAGTCAGAAAATTCTGGCCAACCGCATTCCAATTCGTAAATGATGACATCAGGAATACTGACAGTGGAACAGCGACGGGAATATCCAAATAAAATAGGGTCAGTCCAACTGTAACACTTCTCGCTGACCGAAATACTTGCTCCTACATATATGCGTTTCGTGAAGATTTTCGGTAGATGGAATTTCATCATCGTTTGCTCATTTAAAGTCAGCAAAGATGAGCTATATAGAGCAATGTCTAGTTTTGGTCTCACAGCCAAACTCATTCATCTGAGGGTAATGACGTTGGAGAATGATGACCTCATCGAGGACGCCCTGTCACTTGGATTCTATTATATTATTCATGAAAGGACTTTGCGAAACTCACTGAGGTACAGTCTTTCAAAAGTCAACTATTTAATGTACTCGTATACAATTGGTACACCAGCGTTCGTGAGTATTGAGACAGAAACTGCGAACAAGGACAACCCAAAATAAAAAGTGTTTGAAATTTTGAATGAAATTATCGCAGATTAGATATTGAGTAGATATTAAATGAGCTATCATGAATCATTATGGTGTCAACGAAAGATAAAACATAACATCTACGACTCGAATACAATGTAGATACATAGGCACAATTTTAAGGTAGCAATGAACATAAAGCCATCAAGCCATCAAGCAAAGAATCACTCTTATCAATTGCTGTTTGTTGGGATAAAAAGCCATTTGAGTAGAAAAACCCTCTCACAAAAAACTAATGACACTTTGTATAAGGCAAGTCCTTCGCTATGCCACGTCTTACCAAAGGAGGATAACAACATTCTTGGTTGTTTCCATCCAGAGTACAATTTTTTGAGTGCTTTTCAAGCTCATTTGTATTGATGGCTACGACTTCGACCTATTCAAAAAGATTCGAGTTCATTGATTAAAATGTTTAGTAGTTGTAGGTCGAAGCACAGGTCTACTACAAAGCTCGACAACCGTTGAACTTATTTTGATTTGTCTTTCTTCACGTACACAACTTTTCTTTTGATACGGGTGAAGCTGGACGGATCGATTAGTTTAAAACATAAATAATCCTCGTACAACAATTAAAAATGGTCCTCAAAGATTGCACATGCCTCCTAACTAATATAAAACTGTCTGAGAGGGAAAATATATACACTTGCGGTCATAAAAATCGCACCACATAATGAGTTCTCAGAATATGAGAAATTACATCAGAGTGCAATGGTGTTTCCAATAGTTATGAACTGTATTTCCCACAGCGGCATTTGGCTTCGTATTCAGTGCAAAAAAAAAAAATATCAGTTTGAATTAAGTTGTAACTGTGATAAGTAAATAAAAGTGAAATGTCCTTAAATATCAGGAAATGCCTCGAGACGAAAAAGATAAAATATTGACTTTGGTGGAGGAAGGGCTATCCCTTCGTCAGATTGCGGTTAAAATAGGATGCTGGTGAAGAAAAAAAAAAGAAAAACTGGGTAGGAAAAAAGGGTCAAGGCGAATATGCAAAACAACCCAGAAGACGAACAATGTATTACAAAAAGTTAGTCCGTGTAAGAGCAGAGTTGCATAAATTTCATCAATTTGACCTAAGCGCCGAAGCGATAAACAGGAGGCTACGGGAGACAGATTTATGTGGAAGACGACCAGCGAAAAAAGCCTCTCCTAACCACAAAAATGAAAACAGTTCGTTTGACGTGGGCGACAAAGTATCAAGATTAAACGCAGGGTGATTGGCGATGTGTGATATGGTCCGATGAAAGTAAATTTAATTTGTTGTGTGTGGCGACAAATTGCCATACGTACGACGGTCAGAGGGTAAAAGGTTTAAGAACGAGTGCATAGTTAAGTCAGTGAAGTTTCCTCAAAGCCAAATGGTTTGGGGATGTTTTTTTTTTTACGTTCTGGGCCCCTTGCACTTTGTTAATGGAACTATGAACGCTCAAAGGTATGAGCAAGTAATAAGGGAGTTTTTGGTACCAGCCATTGAACAGCATCATTCATATATTTTCATTCTAGAAGTCTACTTTATAAATGATAAAAAGCGAAGTAACCACAGTATTTCAATCATTTTCAGTTCAATACAACATTTTATGACCTCGGAAATTCCAGACTAGACTGGCCAGCAAATTCGCCCGATCTCAACCCAATCGAACTGGCATGTAATGAAACGTAAGGTGGCTGAACATAAACCAGAGAGTTAAAAAAAAATTAGCTAAATGAAGTTCTGGAACATGTATGTGATACTGAAATTTTACGGGAATTGAACTTCTAGTAAACTCGATGCCTTCTAGAACAAAAGCGGTTAATACCGCCAAAGGAGGAGCAACCTGGTATTACTGATTTTGTCCTAAAAGTGACATATCTAAATATTTTATATATGCACATATAAAAAAATATAACGTTTGATTTTGTTATCCAATAACAGTACTAATAAATTGTCAAAAAGTAAGAAAATTTATTGTTTTTGCTTTCTTTGTTGATATCTTTTCCAAACATTCAATAAACAAATGGAAATTAGGTAGGAATATTTATAAACTACTGCGGAGTACTCAACAAAAACTTAATTTCATTATAAAAAAGGATAATCGTAGTTATTAACAATTTTTCAATAATTTTGATGTGGTGCTGTTTCTATGACCGCAAGTGTATGCAACTTAGAATCCCACACTTGTACGAATTTGAATGCCAATTTAAGCTCATTTTATGCTTTGTTGAATTTTCACTTAATGTTGTAATCCTTGACAATCACTTAAAAAACCAACGCTTTGCGTTAAGCATTCTATTATGGCAACTACTTATGTATCTACGTAGTTTCGCAACCAGGGAAAAGCAAAAAAAAAAAAAAAATGCTCTGAAGCCAATACGCATAATGTACGTGTATTACGATGTTATTTTACTTAATTAGAAAAAAGTTTCGCTTTAATAGTAAACAAAAAAGCTTCTGCTTGCAAAATCCAAATAATTAATATCACTATAATAAGTTTTGAAGACGTGACTAATCGCTGATTGCCTTATGTCGAAAGTCATAAAGCTTTGCTTTGGTGACGAATTTGTTGACTGCCATAAATTCAAATGTGATGGTACATTAATATTTTTACTTGCTCCCTATAGAGCTAGTATTGCTTTCGGGAAAATTTTCGATCTCGAGATTTAATTAAAATCTCGTAATTACTATAACAGAGGCACTCAAAGAAGTGGGTCTCGTAATTCTGTCTCTGTTTGTACCACAGTCTGCAGCCTAAACTGCTGGACGGTTTTTCTTCAAACTTCATATCTGGGGTCTGGCCCAGAAGAGAAATTCGAATTTTCATTCTAGCCTCAAAATTAACTGTACTTTACTTAAGGCCAATTAAAAAAAAAATCTAAAAAAATCTCAAAAACGGGTCGAACGATTTCGATGAAAAATCATACGAGTATGACGTTAACAATAAGATTACGTACTCATTTTGTCGCTAAAATAACAACGAATAACGGTACTTTACTTATAGCGGTATTGCGAAAATTGGCTACATCTCGAATATGGCTGGGGGATTTTATTCAGAATCGATCTACGTAATTTTCGACAAGCAAAAGCATGACATTCAAAAGAATTTCTCAGCGTTTTTAACACATTGGCTTAAATTTCGAATCTAAACAATTTTTAGACGAATAGAACAAATGGAACAAATACATGCGACCGAGCCGTGCCCTTTATTTTCAACACAATTTGGATGTAAATAAGTAAAACACATAAACCAGCAGCGGCATTGACAACAGACAAATTTGAAAAAACTTTAATGTGTATTGTCATTAGATTGACAACACTAGGCGTGTTTTATTGAGACACCGCTTGCCAGTAGTTACTGGCGAAATCATATTTAACATGCAAAACAAATACAACAATTGATTCGCAACTACTTTTTGCTTGCATTTATCCAGCCAAGTGGTCCTTTGAAAACATGTTCAAATAGGTAGTTCGCAGTTGAGATATGAAGTTCGCAAGAGCGATTAAGTCGTTAGAAATAAAATTTGTTTACAACAAATTAATGAAGCGATATGTCCTGGCTATTTGTTGTTGTTGCTTTCCTAGCTTCTCATGACAGTTTTACTCTCGGATGTTTGTCAGACGTTCGCGAGAGGTGGGACCATGGGAAAACTATTTTTTTTATGTTTTCTTGGATTCGAACCTTGAACCTCATACTCAGTGATCGCGCATTCAGTGATCGCACACTCGGTGATCGCGCACTCAGCCACGGCGCCCGCAATAATACAGATAGATTTCTCAATAAAATGCGTCTACGGGTAGAATAGTATAATAGTTGTTGTTAACTTTCGCCTGTGCTTTGTTTTAGCCTTCTTTTTTCCAGCTAAATGCACTTTATTAGAAAATCCAATGTTGACTGTTACTGTCTAAAAGGTTTTCGGTTACATCTTCACTGTTGTAACTTTTCTGCGGCATTTTTATTTCGTTTAAGACAACATATGAACAGGCTGAATTTAGAGCCAACGTTTGTTGACGAAACCTCAATTAAGCAAATTGTTTTAAGAGCTTTTGGGCAGTCAAAATAGTCGTATCCGTACAGTACGGAACAACAAAATTGTGTATATTAGAAAGACTGGGCAACCAATGTAGGCTGACAACCATTGGAAAGAAAAGGTGAGTGAATTTGCAAAAATGGTTGACATTCACAAAGTAGGATTGGCATCTTTAGAGAAACTCGTTAAATAAATAAATAAATACTTGGCGCCCATACAGGACCTGGCGTAGCTTAGTGATGTGCGATATACGAATAGTAGGGACCTACAGTCTTACCTATGGCTACGATTGACTTTCACGACAATTTACTTTCGAGGGCCTTGAAAAAAACTTTTTTTTATATTTTTCGAGACTCGAACCTATAGTTTCTGGCTTAGTAGTCACACACTTAGGGCCGTTTTATTCATTATTGTTCAACTTGCCAAAAAATCCAAAGTTGGACAGCTTCGGGTTTGAAATCGAGAGTTGAATGGCAAGTTCAAAATTGCTTTTATTCACTATTTCAACTGTCTATTCAGCAGTTGATCGTCAGATTGGTGTAGTCGGTTTGAAATTCAGGTGGTATTAAGTTTCAGTGAACTCCAAGGGTGGCGTCCAGATAACTGGGGAGTATTTTTGTATTGCTGTTATTGTCGTTGTGATTCTTCACATCAGGATTTGAACCATGAACCAACAGTGTGACAAGCGATGAAGTTACCACTACACCATTAATTTTGTTAAAAAAAGTAAAACAACAGATCTATTGGGGGTCAGGTCCGAAGTAAAGCGAGTTTTTTATTATATGAATTGTAATTCTGATTACTATTTTGTTGTTCAAACAGCTGGTAGAATTAAATTCTGCGAATTATAAGTACACTGGCGTCCAGAAGTTTCCGGACAAACCACTTTTTTCCACAATTATACGTTTATCTATCTGTGCAGGATTCAAATGAAGAAAATTCCTTCAAATCCTGTTAGGGTCGATAGTGGGTATTATTACATCGCTAACTATAAAATCAGGTTGCGTATTCTTCCGGCAGTATTCTTGAAACTTCAATATTTATAGTTAACCATTAAAGAATACAAAATGGGAAGAAAAATTAAAATTTAAGTCGACATACGTCGCTAAAGAAGCATCAACTCTTAAGGCTCGAAAGCGGAAAGACGAAATTAAGATCAACACAGGAGGACCAGATTATAAATTTAATAACCAAGAGGGATCGACGGCTTACAGCTCCAGAAATCTGTGCAGAATTCAACCGTTCGCACTCAAAGCAGATATCAGCAACAACGTCAAAAAGGTGTTTATTTGCCGCAGGCCTTCACGGTCGAGTAGCAGTACGAAAACCTTTGCTACGACCTCAAAAAAAAGTCAAGCGGCTAGATTGGGAAGAGGGCACCAGGATTGGACATCAACCGACTGGTCGAAAGTCTTATGGGCGGACGAGTCCAAATTTGAAGTTTTTGAACAAAAAAAGGAGAATTTACGTTCGGCGGTCTCCTGAAAAAAAGACGCTCTTTAGCTGTGTGTCCCAACAATCAAGCATGGCGGTGGTTTAATAATAATCTGGGGATGTTTTTATTCCGCCGGCGTTGGAGACCTCATCTGTATCAATGAAATCATGAATAAGGAGAAGTCAGACAAATATTAGAAGAACACGATTATAAGGCCTTGAATTAACACTAATGCAAGATAATGATACGAGACATTCTTCCAAGCTTTACCGAGGATACGTGGACCAAGAAAAACAAGAAGGAACACTGAAAAATATGAAATGGCCTGCCCAAGCACCCGAGCTTAAACAAATAGAGCTGCTTCGAGACGAACTTGACAAGAGAGGTTCGAAGACAGTGTCCAACATCGAAAGGCAAACTTTGAAAGATCCTTAAAGTACTCTGGAGATCAATAACATTTGAAACTTAAAAAGCTGATCGATAGAATGCCTAGATTGATGGCCAAAGTGATGCAAGTACGAAGTTGTCTTTCCGACGAAAAAGAGGTCTAACTGTATTTTATTACCCAGGTCTTTTTATCTATTAGGTTCAATTAATTAGTTCATTTGACTAGATAAATAAAATATTGATCAAGCTATTTAGAATAAATTTTGATTAATAAAAAAGAAAAAGACAGAGTTTTGTATCGATTTCTCTGACAGAATGTATTGTCCGGAAACTTATGGACGGCAGTGTATAACCCATTTAACTTAAACACATTTACCTATCGTATTTGTAAGTGTTCTGTGATCTCGCTGATATTATTTGGCCATTGGAAATGGTATTTAATTTGGAAAAGTGTTGTGGGCTAATGAGATTCTTAAGCGCAGTACGCAACCACGCAACACGTCGGTTTTATTCACAGCTGTCCCATGGATGGTAAGAAGAGTAAAACTACGAATATTTTACTAACGTCAACAAATGCTTTTGAAATATTCTATTCGGCCTCAAAGATAAATCTATAAGCGTTCACAAACTGTTCGTAAGGCAAAAAAAGAGGAAGACTTTTTTGGGTTTTTTTTTTTGATTTTTCTTGAAATCTAATGAATAAAAATTATATGTATGTATATTTTTGGAATTGACGCATCGTTCGTTACCTTTCATTTGATACCCATATTGTTTTTTCCACACTAATCTCCAAAACTTTGTTTTTTACCACTTTCTTATGTTTTCTCAAATTTTACACCAGAGCAAAGTGCGGGTTAGTAAGACTCAAATCTGGTCCAAATTTCAACACTCTGGGGGCTCCAAGGCTCAGTGGTTAAGTGCGCGATCACTAAGCGGGACGTTCAAGGTTCGAATCCAAGAACAAAAAAAAAAAAAAAAAGATTTCCCACGGTCCCACCTCTCGCAAAAGTCTGAAAAACATCCAAAAGTAAAAATTGTCATGAGAAGCTTCTCTCAATCGAAAAAATTTCCCTCCGTAAATGGCATAAAACTGTTAGCTAGGCCAGGCCCTGTATTGGGCTGTTGGCACCAAAATGTTATTATTATTAAGTCTAAAGATTCAAAAGTTATGAGGATGTGACAGACAAACAGGCGCAGACGGAAAGACACTACCGTAGATACGAGCACGGATGAATGCTTTATAAATCGAGGCCAGATTAGACATGATAAAATATTTCTTGTACCGTTTAAGGAATCCTAGACATTTTGCAGCATTTTTGGCGACCTCGAATATGTGATCATTCCATCGAAGACGAGAATGACAAGTCTTTCGGTTTCAGCAATGCAACTACCATTCATGGATAATGGTTGCTGGTTATGGTTTCGCTTGAGAGACAGAAGACGTCATTGTGTTTTGGAAGCATTAAATCCCACTCTTTTGGTTGAACACCATTTAATTATGCTGTCTAGGTCGGAATTTAATGTGTTTAACATACGTTGCCGTTCCCCTCCTACGGCCGAAGAGCAAGGACGTGAGTTAGGGAACGAATATGAAAAACTGAGGGTGCTGTCATCAGCGAAGGAATGGATTGGATTAGAAGTTGCAGACAAGAGATCATTTATAAAAAAATAATAAAGAGAGTCGGAGACAAAACAGAGCCTTGGGGAACACCTGCATTTATTTGGTGAATTGCAGACTTGAAGACGTCCAAAACAACTTGTATTGAAGTTAATTTCTAATCCATTGAAGAAGAGACTCATCGACGCCATATGCACGCATTTTCGACAAAAGAGTCTGATGCCAAATTCTGTCAAATGCCTTTGAAATATCAAGCGCAACCATCTTAGTTTCGCCAAACTGATGGAGAGATTGGTTCCACTTCTCGGTTAGATATGCCATCAAATCACCAGTGAACCTGTTGCTACGAAAACCACACTGCCGGCTGATGATTTATCCGCGTTTCCATGATCTTGGATAGAAGGGACGTAAGTGCAATGGGTCGGTAACTGGACAGGGAGGAAGATCCGCCTTTTTTAGGAACGGGCTGGACAAATGCTATTTTCCATCTACTACAGAAAAGCTTACACAAAGGTTTTGCCAGCGTGGAAGAATACCTCTTCAAAACTATGGGGGGGATACCATCTGGATCAGCGGATTTGTGTATGTTAAGACCTTTGAGTACCCCTGTAACCGTACGAGTGCGAAAGTGGACTTGTCCTATGGAGAATTTAATGCTCTCAAGTACAGGCGGAGACAAAGCATTATCTGGCAGCGTGGAGTTCGCTGCAAAGTGAGCAGCAAACAGATTGGCTTTGTCTAAGGAGCTGACAGCTGGAATGTCATTGTAAATGAGCGTAGGGATGGCAGATGAGGCAGAATTTTTAATATTTTTCACGAATGACCCAAAATCTTTACTACCTTTGTTACATTGTGGGATTTTTTGCCTCAATTTTTGGTCATGTAAGAATTTTACACGTCGAATATGGGCATTATTTGCCAATTAGCGATCTTTATAAAACACAAATCTACAAATAACTTACAAGTTACAAGTGGATTCACAAATATTACGCAATAAACCCCAGCTCTCAGCTTCTGTTCCACAAATCTAAATTATGAGAATTCTACTAGAATTACCAGGAACCGCATCGATTTATCTTGTCAACCTCCCTTATTTTCATTTTGTGTCGTTTTACATATCAACTTCACTAAGCTATCTCTGTTAAGTGTCAAGTATTCATCAGAGTACACACATGAACGAATATACTCGTAATGTTAGGCATTCATGAATTTTAAAATAAATATTTTCAGACTTCCGGTGCTTATAAACTGAGGAAGCCTAAGTACCTTTTTTAAAGGGAAAAAAAATCACTGTAAAAGAATCCTGTAAATATAATTTCCTGCTCAATCATGAACAGACTGAGAACATCTGCAATCCTCGTATCCTCCTCAATCAATGTTAAGATGCCGGAAATCAGAAGATTGCAAACCGAATTGTGATATAAAATCACTTTTTATTTTTTGTTACAACATTGTTAAATGCTAGCGATTAAATAAGAAAACGTTTAACGTTTAATTTATATTCATCTATGAATATTCACTTTTGTATTGTAAACGGTTCTCACTTCATTCTTACGATAATAGACAAACATATTTAACAAGCTGTGTTTAATTTGTGCAAATAAATGCAAGCTTAATTAGCAACGACTGCTACATTAGATTGAATGAAATTTAACGATTTTCTTCACCTTACAAGCGAATTATGTCAAGCAGTTCTGTCACAAATGGACAAAAAAAAAAAAAAAAAAAAACAGCTTACAGAAAATCATTCCTATTCTAAATCAGGTCAGTTAAACTCCAATCATTTTGAGTTAATGTTGAACTTAGTGTTAATATTTTTTACGTTTTCAAGGAATTGTGTATCCATAGCATAGGTAAAGTACTATATGTAGTTGATTTACCTAGAAATATGTACTGCCAATGATTTCCACTGTCATGGATACATGTATCTGACTTCATTTACCATCGACAATTCCGAATTTAACCACTTCGAATGAACACATGCTTTTACATAAGAATGTACTAAGCAGATTCCCTTAAAAAAAAACACAATGCCAAGAAGGCACTTCCGTACATGATTAGCTATAGCTTCTATCGGCCGCAGTACATTGTATGCGACATTTGCTTTGACACAGCAAAGCAAAATTATCTGAGAATGATGATACGAGTATAGTAATGAGCAGCGTGTTCATTATGTTTTCGATTTGCTTTACGTTGACAAATGTGTTGTTGATGTTCACGTGATAGAATGGTCACGTTTTTGAGACTACACCACATACTATAGGTTGATTTAGATTTTATGGGCTTGGCGATGATGCCTCTGTGTACAGAACTTAATAAATTTAGAATGGTTTTGCAAAACTGATTACTCAATTGCATCTGTTGCTGTTCGGTTCTCTAGCTGACTTATCTCTAAAACTTAATGATGACTCTTGGAATTCCATTACATAAAGCAAACGTATTGGGCAAGCTGTATTGCTCAAACTAGCAGGGAATAAGGGCATAGGAACATTGGACTTGAAATTTAGAGATGGAAACAACATCCGGAGATTTTATAAGACAAGCCACTATCAGCTGAATACACAAGGAACAAATAAAAAAACATATTCAGGGTAAAATTGCCAAATTGGTGAATTGTAACACACAAAATAAAGACCTTGAACATAGGGTAAGCAATTCGGGAATAGATGGTGGAGGAGTGAAGAAGAGAGGTGTTGTAAATTTGTTTTTTTTTTGTAATCAAATCAATACTCACAAACATTTGCGGATTTTGTCTTTTGACAGAACTTCCAGGTACTACTGGTCGTCAGGTCCAGAGACTGATAGAGCCCAAAGAAATCGAAGATACAGTATAAACAAATTTAGTTCAGGTCAGTGCAGCAAACAGGAAAAGCTGAAACCAACAAATCCGACAATTTCGCCGAATTTCCTTTAGAAGTTTTCATATCTGGAATTGATGTGCATCATCAATCAAGTATGGGTACAAAAGCATACTCGATTGGGTACTAAAGTGTAATTCAATTGCAGGTTACAATTTAAATCTGGCACTACTGTTGTTATGTCAAAGATAAACATATAATATTTGACATCTGTGAATACTAAGCATTGACATTTCTAATTATGGAGCGGTATACGAGAGAAAAACACATTTTAATTGTTAGAATCCACCGCATTGACGCATTGAGAAATAACGTTTGTCGTCCATCTTGTGCTGCGGTTAATAATTTAATAGAAAAATTCGATCGAACCGGGTCAGTGTTGCATGTACAAAGATCAGTGCGTTCTCGTAGTGGCCGGTCACGCGAAAATGTCGCCGCAGTGAATGACAATGTTCGTGACTGAACATTTCCTACAGCTCCACGCAATGCATTTAACAAAGATCTGTGTCTGCATGGCTATAAGATCCAATCCATTTGGGGTCATGAAAATCCACAGGCCATTCATGAACAACCTGTGAATCCACAAAAAGTCACTGTTTGGTGAGGATTTTGGGACGCCGGCATGATTGGGACGAAAATGTTCATGTTGTTGTTGTAACAGTCAATGGTGAACGTTATCGGGATATGATAACAAAATGTTTTTGGCAGCAATTGGACGATATTGATGTGGAAGACATGTGGTTTCAACCAGACGGTATCATTTGCCACACAGTCCGAGAAACAATGCAGTTATTGCACACAAAGTTTCCCGGCAGCGTCATCTCTCGCTTCGATGACCAAAATTGACCACCAAGATCGTGGGACATCATGCCGTTGGATCTTCTTTTACTTTGGGTTTACATGAAGCAGAAGGGGTATGTCAATGACCACCAAAAGATGCCAGATCAAAAGGATGAGATTCGACGCGTTATTTATAAACTACCGCAAAATTTATGCCGAAAAGTAATGGAAAATTTCATCAAAAGGACGGGAGTTTGGAAGGCCATAACAATAATTTTTCATGTTTCATGTCAATGTCTCAACATTATACTCGTATTCACATAAAATCAGCAGTTCATCAAAAAACAACATGTTTTATTTAAAATTTTAATTGTAACCTCCAATTGGATCATCAGCTACATAAATTCCATAATAGACGTGTTTCTTTGCAGCTTTATATAAAGTTTTGTTAAGCTTCATAAAACAACGATATCTCAATTTGTATTTTGCAATTTGGCACTACTGATTTAGTCGCGGATTGGTGTTCAAAGAAAACTAGTTTCTATGATTAAAATTATTAAAAAAAAAAAATCAGCCGATAGTCGATATGTGTTATACTGTGGATAATATCGAAAGTTACTGAAACTATATACCCACTTAGATGTTGTTCATGTTTGTCATGGGAACTTTTCTGAACTAGTGATCTTTTTCACAAAGAAACACAGCTAATGTCAGCCCTAGCCTTAAACTATTGAGACATTTGCTGCTAAAATTTGCACACAATATTTTATATTTTGTGTAAGCTTTAAAAGGCTTAAAAGCTTTCTCCACCATCACTACACTAATCTACAGGTACCAGTTGGGCTATAACGCTTAGCAGATCGCGAATCAACAAAATTTGTAGCACTGAGAAAGATCCTAAAAAATGTGAACGAAATTCAAAGGCCACCATCTAGTTACTAAGTTATGACTAATTATCGACTTGTGATAGCATTCAACATCTGAAGTACTACAAGGCGAAAGGCATGTACATACTTGCTCATATGTGCTGTTCTCATATTGTTTAGATTTCAAGTTTGTGTAAAGTCGATGAGAGTCGACACAATTTAAATTATAACAACGTTAGAAGACTTAAAAACTTTTTTAACCAAATACCGACATTTGCATGCCACGTCTGGACATAAGAATGTCGAAAATGGCTAAAATATCCATTTTGAATAAAATCGTCAGATATATTCATAATTCGTTGAAGGCGTTTCAAAATGGGCATGTATAAAGTGCCGTTCATTTTTAGGTTAGAATGAAAATTCCGGTTTCGTCTCGGGGTATGAGACACTGAACCCAGATATCAAGTGTGAAGAAATTCGAAAATTTAGGCTGCAGTCTGAGGTACAGACAGAGGGACAGAATTGCGAGACCAACTTTTCGAGTTCCTATTTAACCCTGCAGTCGTTGCGCGGATTACTATTGTAATCCACCAAAGTTCCTTTTTTTTTACAAGAAATCCGAAATTTTTATTTTTTTAATTTTTTTTTTGTATTATGAAGTAATAATTTATGTTTTTATCTTTAAGTAATATATAATTGCATTTTGCAGCAAAATAAATTTGAAAAAATTAAAGCATATGGGTTTTACTTCAATTTTAAAATGGATTACATATGTAATCCGCGCGACGACTGGTGTGACTTATTGGTGCGCGACGACTGCAGGGTTAATAGTAATACCACGAAAAGAATGTTTACCCTTTAAGAAGGAAGTAAAAACAAACAAAACTAAGAGATTGATACAAAATTTCGACACTTCACTTTGCTACGATACTTCTCTATATGAACTTTCAAGAAGTCAAGTTCTAAAAGAAATCACAAAAAGATGTGCAGCAAACCAGCTTGCATTGATGCATGCAGGAACGCATGTGTAACAGACGTGCAGTAAATTGTTGACATTTCATCGCATTGGTTTGCTATCATTCTGAAATCTGACAATTGAATACCAAAAACAATTTTTTTTTGCCATGGATATGGAAAGACGTGATAAATTAAAGAAAATGATTATTTTGTTATTAGTTGTGAAATATTATTTTACATTACTGGATACTGTGGGTCAATGTGTGAAATGGTAAAATGTCACTTACACGAAACGTCAAATAACAAAAATTGTACTAAATTGTACTATTTTGCTGTTCAACTACTGGAAGTTTGCATCAAAATAGAGACGTCTTGCAGCAATGCATGGCAGTGCAGTAAACACACGTGTCCTTTTACATATGAAGCCATATTCTCTAATTTTACTGTACGCATTTTGTTGCACATCTGTTTCAAGCATTAAGCCCTACTGTTGCTGCTATCGCTATATCATTCACCGTAGAAATTCTGTCTGTGGCTACAAAGAGGATGTGAGTAAAAATGTTTGGGCACAGCTATTTTAACCCAAGGTATGGTGAGGATATTTTCTCGATTTTTACATGAAAAAATGATGCGTGGTTAGAAAAATTATTGTTACGATTTTTTATTTTTTTTTTTAACTGACTGTCACCATTTGTTACCGAAATTCACGGATTCGGATGAGATTGTGAATATTAGGCTTAACCAACACTGTAAATAACTATGAGGAATTAATATATCGCCTTTTGAACAAAATGTCCCGAAAAGGTGGGCGTGACTATGAATGTACGGGCAAATTTTAGAGAATATGAACAAATTTAAGGCCCAAAACTGGTGACATACAGATAAAAGAACAGATGGACGAACTAAAAACTAAATCGACATATCTTTCGATGTTGATTCAAATAAATATTTACTTTTGGGATCTACCATCATTATTTCTTTATGTTATAAAATCTGCATCAACATTAATATACCCTATGGGATTGGGATAACAAATGCAATAAAGAATTACAGATCTTTCAGAAGTTGAAAACAGAATTTTAGATACACAGAATTGTAAAATATATAATTTAAGGATTTACAAAATTTTATTTAAACATTATTTTGTAGTACAGAATTTCGACCCGCTCCCTATAATTTGATTGTTGATACTTTGTTGTTATATTTTTATCAAATCGTCTAAGAAAAAAACATTTTGCAGCTGGTCAGCTATAAGTTTCTTGTGACGACATGTGAAATACTTTTTTTTTCCACACCAGAAGGCGGAACTATTTTTGAACCGATTGCAACGACATAATAAAAACCATCAATAAAAAAAAAAGTGTTGAAAAGCTTTTATAGGGCGAGCAAGCATTTGTGATTTTTCAAAACTGTCACAACTTATTTCTTTATTTTTCATTTAAAAAAAAAACTTTTCTTATGATTGTGTATGTACAGCCATTATTAAAAAATAAATAAATAAAACATTTAACCCAACATTTCTAGTTTTAATCCTTAAGGCAGGAATATATTTCCCAACAATTTGTTGAAAGTACAAATAATTTCATTAAAATGGGAACATTTACACCGGTAAGGGCAAGTTTTGGTTTCTGAAAATGTTTGATCTCGACATTTTGATTAAACTTGGCATCACTATACGAGTAATAGAAAAACTCAAACTTTCTTCAAACTCTGGGACTGTAGGGTTGTAATTTGAGGCGAAATCGGAACCTTAAAATTAACGGTACTTTGCTAATGGCCGATTTCGAAAAAAAAAATAATTTTCTCGAAAACAGTCCTAACGCGTTTGCTTAAATTCGATATTTCAGTTACAATGGACATATGCCAACAGATGGCGTACCAGTTTTTTTTTGCCAAGAAATGCATATTGGTATTTGAAAATTTGCTGTCTTGGTACGTGCGACTTTTCTGAAAGTTGATGACAACTTAAAATAGGAAGCGTGAAAACATATTCAACCAATTCAAAGTCATAAAAATGGCCGGATTGTGTTCGCGAGCATGGCATGACGTGCGAACACCTAAGAAGGTTAAAATGAACCGCCGTTTTGAAGGAGGTTCAGTGATGATTCAGGTGGCATTTTGCTATGCAGGAAAGACTGAAATTGCTTGTCTACCAAAGTATTTTAATTCTTTATTGTAAAGGCTGATTCTAGTTTGATAAATTGCTGATATTTTTATATCAATATAATGTTGAGACATTGACATTAAACATGAAAAATAATATCGGCTAAATGGGCGCCACAGCCGGCTTTGCAGACTTCCGCCCTTTTGATGCAATTTTCTCATCAAACAGTGACTTTGTAGATGGTTAATAGTGAATAGTCTAAATGCGACAATTTTTTTTTTGTTTACGTAGCCGTTCAGTTGAAAGTGAGCCTGAGCGATGAAGATGATTTTCTTCGAAAAATCACCATCAACTTGGTAGTTCTCTAAAACCCAATTAACGAAGTCATGACGCTGATCATGGTCTGCTGGCTTCAATTCCTGAGTCAACTGGATCTTATATGCATGCAGATGCAGATCTTTTGTTAAACTGCTTTGCGTGGAGCAAGAGGAAAATGGATGGGAATGATGACAAATGGATTTTGACGGATTGTTACTCACTGCGGCGATATTTTTGCGTTTTGAGGACGCACTGATCTTTGGACATCCAACCCGATCCAATAGATGGATTTTAACAACATAGGTTGTTCGCACTTATACCGCTGCATAATAACAAATGTCAATGCTTAGTATTCACAAATGTCAAATATCAGCTGCTTATTTTTGACAGAACTACAGTAGTGTCAGAATTAAATTGTAACCTTCACGTAGTAGAATACAATTTTGTAGCCATGTCGGTAGAGTATTTTCTAAGAAACTTTCTTTTTTTAACAAGATAAAGCACCAATTCACAATGGGAGTTCCGTTAAAGGATAGTTTTTACAGAGAAATACTGAAGTTCTGAATTGTCCATCGAGAATTTATGGGGACATCTTATTGGTAATGTTTACTCGGAAACATTAGCAGCGCATACGACCATGACCACGTCAATGTCAAATCGCCTAATAGAGGTCTTAGAAAGTAGATGAAAATTATTGAAAAAGAAAATTAAAATTTAATCAAATTTACCTAACCAGGGAAGGTAATGTGCCAATTATTGAATTTCGTCTTATTTTTCAACAAATTGCTTTCGGGGTTTCGTAAATAGACCACAGAACCCTATTGCTCTCGCTAGCGCGTCCGTCCTTATGCCTGTCACCATGCTCTAGCTCTTAAATTATAAAAGCTATATACAGGGTCTTCCAATAGGGACTTCCGAACTTTGACAGTTAATAGCGGCCATATTGTTGAAGCTACATCTGTCAAATTGGCTGCCGTTTATTCAGTCTGTTTTGCCAAATCACCATGACGGATATAGCGTTCAACAACAAGTGAAAATAATAAAACTGTTTTATCAAAATGGGTGTTCTGTTCGGGCAACGTTCCGCGCGCTTCGCCCATTTTACGGTCGCCATAATCGTCCTTCCGAGAGGACTATTCGCAGTATGGTGGATAAATTTGAGTCCGCTGGTTCAATAAACGATCAACCAACACCCGAATGTCGACGAAACGGAACATCTGCCGAAAACATCGCCCCTGTCCGTGAGAGTGTGCAGGAGAATCCGAGGCAGTCGATTTCGCGTCGCTCACAAGAACTCAGCCTTTCGCAGACCACAACTTGGCGAATTTTGCGTCATGACTTGGGCCTGCACCCGTACAAAATTCAACTGACCCAGGAGCTGAAGGTAAACGACCATAGACAACACGTGTGTTCGCTGAATGGGCTCTGGAGCAGTTGGAAACTGACCCTAATTTTCATCGAAAAATCATCTTCAGCGATGAGGCCTATTTCTGGATGAATGGGTACGTCAACAAACAAAATTGAATTTGGGGCGATACCAATCCACATGAGATCCAAGAGCGTCCAATGCATCCCGAAAAACTCACTGTTTGGTGTGGATTTTGGGCTGGCGGCGTCATCGGTCCACATTTCTTTGAGAACGACGTTGGTCAGGCTATCACCGTCAACGGCGAGCGCTATAGGTCGATGATTACCAACTTCTTTTGGCCTGAATTGGATCATATGGACACCAATGACATGTGCCACACAGCTCACGCCACATTGGAAATTCTGCACAAGCGATTCGAGGGCATGGTCATCTCACGTGGAGGTGATGTGAACTGGCCACCGAGATCGTGCGATTTGACCCCGTTAGACTTTTTCTTGTGGGGTTTTCTGAAGTCGCAGGTCTATGCGAATAAGCCACAAACCACAGCTGCCCTCAAAGCCAACATAACCCATTGAACATTTCGGATGCGCGCCACCCAGAGAAGCCGCGGCGGACATTTGAACGATGTTATATTCCATATAAAATGGCTTCGATAGGCCTTTCAAACGAATAAAAAATGTCGATGATATCTCACACACACTTTGTTTTATTTAAATTTAAAGATAGGAAGCGCTTAATGAAAGACCCTTTATTTAAATTTTCAGAAAAATCTGTAAAAATAGAGACGAGAAAAGGTAAAATTCCATCAAGAAATCGGCATCGAATGGCAAAATGCATGTGGAGTGAATGCACCATACCTTGTAACTCTTTCCAAGCGTTTTCAAAGTCTTCAGACTATGCATTTTTTTTTTCTGTGGAGGACGAACCTCGCGAAGGTAGCTCCAAATCTTCGACCGACCGACGATACAAATGTGGCCCTGGAGAAGGCAAAAAAAAATCTAGAAGATCTCAAAAACGATGCGCACTATGTGCACTTGCCTACCGCGCGGACATTTAATTAAAATGTCTTCTGTTTCAGGGCAAGTAAACTCCCAGGAGATATATTCACTCCCAGGAGATATATTTGCAGGAGCCTTTAATCTCCAACAATTCATCCACAAGCATTTAAAAGCATTTCGGTGCATTGTAGGTTCGTTTTTCACCTGAAATACTCGAAAAAGTCTCCTCTACCATGAATTTTAAATGACGAGCAAAAAAAGCTTTAACAAGTTTTAAAACGCAGAGTTGAGCTGCTTTAATAAAATGGTTACGGGCGATGGATCTTGGTTGTATTATTACAACAGCTCATGGTATGGAGCTCAAAATGTGCGTGTCCCCCAACAACGAAAGTGAAGACGTCGATTTATTTCACCAGGACGAAAATGGTTGCTCCAAAAAGACGGTGGCTTTACCGACTTAAAAAAATAAATAAATGGAAATTATGTAGAGAAATTAAAAAGTGATGAAAAGTAAGGATTTTAATACTAAAATACTATTTTTTCCAACCAACTTAGCGAAATTTTGTTAGTCCCGTCCTATGAGCTAATAAAGTGTACTAATGTATGTATCTATGTCCTTTAAAGTTTGAAAGCCAAGGTACGGCGTGAAAGGAAAGGAAAGGAAAGGTACGGCCTTCCATTCAGAAACTGTAATGATAGTCCCAAATCGTGTAATTTCGCCATTCACCTGAATTTTGTTACAAAACACCTGTGTAGTATACACGATAGGGTGCAGCTCAACCTCTGCCTTTTTACGTGCACTCCTTTGCAATTCCAATGTATACATGGAAATATTCAGTTTTAAAAGAACTTCTTTCATTTGAAATTGTTTAAAATCTAAATCCCAGGGAGTATAGGTAAACAAAACTAATTGCTTCCTCCTTTTTTATTTTCCTTAGATTTACTAAGAAAAATATATAAACTTTGAACTCGGTTGTCGTTTGCATGGCATATACTTTGTATTCAGTCTATGACCTCATTCTATACCACATATGTACGTGTTTATTTTCATTTCCGATTCTTTTTTTCTTCTTGATCTATTTTAAAACTCGGGTTACATCATAGTCTTTGCGAATGCAGAAGAGCATACTTTAGTATGCGCCTCAAGTTGAATGAACTGTGCCGCAAAACAAAGCATGTACATTACACCATGAAAAGAGTTAGTAGGACACATGCACTGAACGAACACGAACATGAGGAAAAAAGCTATAAAAACTTTGCCACCACCGCCACCCGCTCACCATGTGGATGCACTCTCAATGAACGAACCCAATGTAATAGCGAAACAAGTCGATGAGATCCGTCAATGGCGATAGTGTACTCAAAATGGGCTCATAATTTGAGTATCTGTTAATTCGAGAGTATTCGAGGTGTATTACGATTATGTTCAACATGAAATGACGATGCATTTTCTCACATAATGCACAGCACTATATGGTGGGCTAGATGGATGAGGCGGGAGGAAAGATGCAGCCTTATGACAGACAATAGATACAGTATACATTTTGTTCATCAGAAGTGTACTTATTCTCATGTACTACAAAGCTTTCTCCCCCTACGGAACCGCTCTTTCAATTTATGTGCAACCTCGATAATTTTTGTTTTGTCGAGTTTACGAAAAAAAAGAAAAACGGATACTCAGATGGGAGATGCTATTCTTGTGTTACATGAAGATTCATGACAGATACTTGTATGTCAACGAATTATGTACGTTCAACAATACAAAGTTATCCTCTAAAAAAAACAATTTTTCGATGGCATACATATTGTGAAATTGGGACTATTTCCCCCACAATGTCTTTGATCCTATTCATCACAGCCTTGAAGTGAAGTTGACGAACGGAAATAAAGCGAAGAAAAAACTGAGACAGAGACTGAGTAAAAAAAAGTTGCAACAAACTTGGCTGTCCTTGTGAATGAATGTTTTTTTTTTTTGTAATCATAATTGATTCAGAAAGAAGACAGTTCGATCGACAGTACCCTGGTCAAGTGGTTGACTAGTTATTTCGCTCCGTTTTGACAGTCAAGTTCTGATAAGGTTGTACGTAGACTTTGCTTCACAGTAAACATGCTGTGCATTGCTTCTCAGGAATAATGTTCGCATAGTATTCCATTAAATTACGGTCATAGAGAAAAATTAGAGAATCAAATCAAAAAAGGATCAAGATAGACCTCCGAAATAAAAGTTCTTAAAGTTATTTTCCAGATGAGTCTACGAAATCAAGATACTATAATTTCTTATTCACTTGTCATTATACGATTCATGCCAAGAATGAACCTAACTGGGAGTTCAGAAAAAAATATCTGGTTACCGAATATGAACGCATCCAACCGATATCTGTGCGATTGAACATCGTTTTCTGCCATTCGTGAGACCAAAATTCTTACAAATAATCTGTAAAAAAAAGCAACGACTTCGATTCCGTTTTTAAAAGTACTCTTAAAGTGCCGGCAGCAAAGACATGAGCCTACAGACGTGGTCCAAGTAACGCAAAAAGTTGCGTGAAGTATAAAGATAATTTTGAATCCAGATTGTATATTTCCTAGGAGCAGCGCGGTTTTCTGGAAGGTTTTAAATTTGGTATAAATTCTGTAGTTACATACTCGAAATATTATCGGGATTTCATTCAACTTTGGTCTTTAGTAATAGAAATACTAAAAGCAACTCCTGAAGTCGCTGTTAACTAGGTGATTGTAAGTTGCTTTTAAAATTTCGTAGTAATAAAACAGGGCTCGAATTACAGCATCCGTGAACGTATTGCTGGTCACGTAATTTCTATTGTCTAGCAACAACACAATGCAAATTACGTGACGAGTCATTCGTTCACTGATGCGGTAATTCGACCCCAGATTTAGTAGAACCCACATTCAGAATAGTTATTGTGATTCATTTTCACATTCTCGCTACTGTGGACTTGAACAGCTTGCTTTTGACAGATCGAAGAAATTCAATCCAGTCTTTTCCGTGCATTATTATTCGCTTTGTCATGAATAATATTAAAATCAGTATAACTTGTTCATCCTATATTTTCACTTCAAATGCTATTGACTGTCGCTTTAAAACCGACTTAGAGGCGAGTGATCCACATCTAAACTGTTTCCTATTTTAAAAGTGACATTAGTGTTTATTACTACCCATTCGATATCGAGTTACAGCCGACTTTAAGAAAAACAAGGCTTTAATTTCGTTTATTACTAACTGTCAATGTTTAATCGACTTTTTAAAAATGTGATTGTAGTTCCGTTTAAGGTTATAGCATCTGATGTGCTTTAAGTCAAAAAATGGAATGGGACCTAAATAGACCCTACATACAGTGGAATTATTTTCTTGTCTTACCTTCACCTACAAACACAGAAATTTGTATCAAATAAACATAGGATACCCCATATTCTTGTGTCCTATGTAAACAAAATATTAGAATCCCAAATAGCTTAGACAGCTTAGATTTTGCTGAAAGGTAGCACTTAACACAAAAGAATGAAGGGACATTTGAAAGTTTAAGAATCATTCAAATCGATGTTTATTTGCAATAGTTATCCAATTGATAAAAAAAATTAGGCTCGAGTCCTCATGAAGGCAAATAACTTTCCCAGAAATTATTTATTGCGAACAAAAAATATATTCAAAACCGCAGGTCTCGAGACCTAGTTCAGGTAAATATACTGAAAAAAAAGATCATTCAAATGCATTTTTGGAGACGTTATTGTGAATAAAATAAGTGAATGACAATATACTTGTTTCTTTGCAACTTTATATAAAGTAAAGTTAGGTTTCACAGAAAAACCATATCCTATTTTGTATTTTGTAATTTGGCACTACTGGTTTAGTAGCGGATTGGAACGTGAATAAAATTAGTGTTTCTACTCATCGTCCCGCTTTTTTCCTTGCTAGACTTATGATTCAATGATTTTGCATTAAATAGAACATTATATCAGAGACTGAAATATGTTTCCTTCTTGTCTGCCGATATTCCTGAGCGAAACACCTTACTGTGCCATTTGATGCCAGATAGTCGAAATGTGCTATACTCGGTAACTGTGGATAATATCGAAAGTTACTGAAACTGTATATCCAATTTTTTTTTTAAACTTATCATTTTGACAACGCAACAAGGTTGATTTTACTTTTCTTTGAGTAAATACAATTTTCGAACACGAAATACAAATTCTAGAGTTGTTGTCCAATTTATAAATAATTAACATAAATTTCGGAGAAGGGCCTCTGAAGAAAAATTGCCTAGGGCCAACGATTGTCTCAAATATTTCGTAATATTTGCATATAGGCCGATGGGTTAGTGTTTTTTTCACGTGCTGCCAAATTGATTGACAACTGTCAATGTCATGCTCCTGCTAATAAAAATAAACTACAGATCCCCTAGATTGTGAAAGAAATAGAACTACATATGCCAAAAACTGTCTGGAGAAACTTCTGCAGCGAAATTGAATCTACCAAAGGCGTTTCCGGACTAAGGAAAATTCCATCAAAAGAGCATGGAGTACTAGGGCTAATTAACAAAACAGGATGGCTCATGAATAGACTCTGCGACTGCGAAATGCTAGAAACACTCATCAGCACTCACTTCTTCTCAAAGAAGCATAAACCGAGGATATAAATAATAAACACAAATTTCGGAGAAGGGCCTCTGGAAATAAAAGTGCTTAGGGCAAAAGAATGTCTCAAATATCTCGTAATATCTGCATGTAGGTCGACTATTGGGCCAGTGCTGCCAAACTGACAGCAATTTGACAGGAACTCTACTGATGTGGGATGTTGTTGTTTCCTCTAACGATTAATTGCTTGTAGTCTTAATGGCTGTTTTTTTTTATTAAATTAGTATTTCAACATCACTTCATTCTATTACGTCTAATTTAAATAGCACTAGTACAACAAAACTCTAATAGCTCAAAGAATCAGAATGATATCATCCGAAACAGTGGGGCAATGATAATAATAATTTCAACATTTGCATCTTTGACTCAAATCTGAAGTAGGTGTTGATTAATTGGAGCGAAACCCGGAAAGTGTCAAATGAGATCATCAACGACAAGCATACTCGTAATATATTCAAATGCATGATAAAAAACTATCTTCATCGACATCAGATTGGAAAGTTCTGGTCACTCTCCGCTGGACATATTCGCTGGTTTCTCTTACCTTCCAGGTATGCGTATGACAAACTCATCTTTAATGAATCCTAGCAGATTTATACACCATCAAGACCTCACATTTTATGAGTTTAAATCCTAAGTGCATAACACAAAGAGCAATTGGAAAAAAAAAATAAAAAAAAACTATAAACTACGGTAATATCTTCTGTGATTATGTCTCCCAACAACACTAGACTAATCGCCTGACAATCTGGAGCAAAAATTGACTGATGCAACCGAAACAAGGTCAACATGATGTCAAGTGATGATACAATAGCTAGAAGAAGAACAGCAAAAAAAAGAAAAAGAGAACAAGAAAATTACGTTTCCTACACAAGTTCTTCTACGCCTTCTAACGGAGATTAAAATGAAGACGTAAATTAATCACAGATGACACAGCACTATCGTAGTGCTTTAGCCAAACAACCTTTTTTTTAAGCACCTTAACGCAGAAAAAAGAAAAAAATCCAATAATTCATAAGCTACGTCCATAATTTAATCCCCAAACAGACACGTTTCTTTTACTACTTTTTAAACTCACCTTTGCTGCCTATCATAGGATGTGGGTGTTGCCGTTACAGCTGTCATGATGTCGTTTTCAAAATCACTTGGCTCGGTACTAAAGGTATCTGATATCAGGAGGAAACTATTATCCTTAAAGTGCGTATAACTTTCGGGCGGACTAACTTGTTGAGGTTGGCTACTTTGGTAAATTGACACACGTACTTTGGAACGTTCTAACCTAAAAGAAATAATAAAATTTAATAAAGATTAAAACTTTGTTTAACTTTGCATAGCATTAAAAATAAAAATGATATCGATTGACATATGCCCGTGAATTATTTCATTTGAGGTAAAATGACGCCCCAGAGCACATAAATAAACGGAAAGACAAATAAACAAAAAAATATTATCAAATTATTATAGACACGAGTTTCTAAAAAAAAAAAAAAAACAAAATGTTGATGTTATTATTGTGTTCTCTTTTATGAGTCTTTTTTGTTTGTTTCTGCCGTAATGGAACCGCACGAAATTAAGAAAGAAATGTATACAGAGGCGTACTTGAAAACTATTTTTCTGATTTGATGATTGCAAGCCGGTCTAGTGCGTCGGTCTTTTAACAATTGCGACTGATAAAAAAAAAGAAATTGTGTTTTGCAGATTGTTTTTAGTGTGTTTTAGTTTACTACGTAGGTAACCGCTATTTTGGAACTTATTACAAAATAAATTAATTTATCAGACAATAGAGGACAAATATCTTGAGAAATTTATCAAAACAATAAAAGACAAGAAAGACAAGTCATTGATGTCTAAGTCACTATCGAATGATGTTTGATGTTTGGTAGAGATTGAGTTTGGCAGACATTTGATAACTGACTTTCCAATAGTCTACGAATCGCTCTTTATGAACGTTGGTAATCGAGACTATGTATTTCAGTCATATATTTAGAGTTTTAAGGTTATGCACACACTGTCGCCACACGTAATGGAGTTTTTTTTTTTTTTTTAGAGGTATAGAACTTTAAAATGAAGTAAAACACATACAAATCGTTGAAATAGCCATGGTATTGGCTTTATTGGAAAGATAATTTTATGATATTAGTGTTTAAATATGGGTCCTCCTCAATACTACGCTCCACAGAAGTAACAAATTCTTCGGTGCGCCCTGTACGACGTCTCTGCGGATGCGAGTATGCGTGGTGTGAAAACGATCCATGGTTATTCGAATTATTTGCTCGAATGGACGATTATGTGGATCGTAAAATGGACGTAGTGCACGGTAAGTTTCGCGAACTCAATCACGATTTTCGAAAAAAAATTTGCACAATTTGCAAGCGCTTTTCTAGCGTAAGTCTATTCATGGTAGAATGGCAAACCAAACTGAGCACAAATCAGCTGTCAGCTGTCAGTTGTCAAATTGGCTGTCGCTGAAAAAAGTATTGCCAATTTGAAAAACAAACTCTAAAAAAAAGTATGCTATCTACATGCGCAGTATAATTATGCCGTGTTAGTGTATGTCTGAACTAAGATCTCCTAGATTGCGACAAATATAGGGAAAGCAAAGGTACAGTCTGTTCCAGCCCCGTAACCAGCTAGAAAATACCGGACATGCACTCGCAGCATATATCAATACAAGATAGTCTAGGCCCTGCGAAAAGAGTGGACACGTCAATGATGAACCAGGTAGAGGATCAAAATGGACAACCACAAAACGGCAACACAAGATGATCGTCGAAATGTTCGAGCAGAATCTCACACTGAAGCTGAGGCAAGTTAGAAAAAAAACACTCGTATAAATGTATCGCTAAACATGATTATGCAGCGACTAAGAGAAATAGTGTCTCTTTTCAGAATACAGTAAAGAAGCCCTTTCTTGGCGAAAAACACATTCAAAAAGAACAAAGTGGGCTCAGGAGAATGTCCATCGAGATTGGAGCAAAATTATATTCACAGACGACTCTTCTTTCTGGCTGTTTAGTCCAATTGAATGTGTTTACGAAAGTTCTAAATACAAATCGGATGTTAAAATTGTACAAGTCTAGTTTGTTGAAAAGTCTGCAAAAAAAACTCTGCGGGACAAACAACCGGAATTAGGAGCTCCAAGAGGATAAAGATCCAAAGCATCTTGAGATAAAAAAAATATGGAGATCGTTTACTCCAGACTAGGGCAAGTTATTAGCGTAGACAATTGACTAACAATCGGTTACCGTTTTTTATTGAGCAGACTATAGGTTCAAAAATAGAACTACATATGTCCAAAGAACTGCCTGAAGAAACTTTTCCAGCTAACTTGAATCTACCAAAGACGCTTCCAGACTAAGGAAAACTTTTACCAAAAGAGCATGCAGTTCCAGCGTTCCTTAAAAAAAAAACAGGGCGGCTCATGGACAGACTACGAAACTCCGAAATGCTAGAATCACTCAACAGCACTCACTTCCCAGGATGTCTTCTCAACGAAGCACAAACCGAGGATAGACGCCAAAGCACAAATGAATTGGTAAACCTAATTGATTCCTTTCCCCATACAAGAGGCCAGGACCTTAAGAGTGCCATCGAACAAATTTACCCACTGAAAAGTAACAAAAAGTATAATAATAAGGCATCACTGAAACGTTATTTTGTTCATACCAATCCATAGCTTTCTTTCCACAGTGACATGATGCAAGATCAGGCCAAAACAAGGGGGCCCTTGATGATTCTTATAAAACGTAGATTTCGCCATTAATTGAGCCAGTAGTGACTAATACTAAGCTTCTGAGACCACAAGAACAAATCGCTTGCCAAACCAGTAATCTTTTTCGGCTGCGTTCGAAGCTTTGCCTCGACTCTCCCCCTGCCTTCGACAGTATAAAATACTTACCCTGGAAGCTGGTTGAAATCCGCAAGAACATATGTTTCATCGGCCATTATCGTGCAAGTAAATTTGGTAAAAATTTCACTTTTTGCTTTTAAAAATTTGTTCGCGTTCCGGTCTAGAACTTCTTGGACTTTGTACGTTTTCAAATCGGTAGATTTTCTACATTGTGAACCAAAAATTTCGAGCATTCAGCAATTTCATTCAGAAGCTTAAAAATTTTGTTTGTCTTTTATGGGTCCATAGATTTGGGTTTTCGACAAGAGTGTCCACGGTTCCAAACTAAATCCAAGGGACATCTTGCCAGCCTAACATGTTTACGTGAAGGGTAAATCGGTAGAGAAAGCATTGCACGTAGTGGTAACAACTATTGAAAACTCACTCTACCACAAGGAATTTACGTTCGCAGCATTATTGGGCATCGAGGGAGCCTTCAACAATGTATCAGCCATAAGGCGAGGTTTAGATTCTATGAACATGGATCCACTACTCTCAGATTGGGTGAAATGCATGCTCAAAAAGACAAGAATCGCCTCTGAACTAATTTGGATCATGATCTGGATTTACCGAAACTAGAGCAGCGTGGCGTAAAGGTTGTAGCATACGCTGATAACATAATGACTACAGGTAAATTAGTGCCAACTATATCAAAATTGTTACAATCATTCCTAACTACAACTGGGCCAAAAATTGCGGATTGAGTGTCAATCCAAAAAAAACGGAGTTGGTCCTTTTCGCTAAGAAAAGACCTAGGACAAGTCAAAATACCTCCGCTGTATTCTAGACCACAAAATGAATTGGAAAGCAAATATAGTAGAAAGGATAAAGAAAGGGAACCTAAAGCTGCCAACATCCACTTGATATACACGGCTATTGTTAGGCCCATTTTAAGTTTGTTTTGGTTTGGTGACCAGTCGGTTAGCATATATAGGCCCTACCAACGCCATGAGAACCACACGCACTTCAGCCCTGGAAACGGCGCCTGTATCTTCACCGCTTGACCTGCATACAAAAGAAGTTGTAGCCAAAAGTGCGTTACGACTTCAGCAATCCAATTCTTGAATAAAGGACCAGAAAGGTCATCGATCCATTGCCAGATGGGCATAATTGGACACAAAATCGGATTATTTAACATCATAACCCGACTTCAACCTTGATTTCCAAACCCAGACGGTTCAAAAACGGCTGAAGTTACTGGGTCTGGAATATTCTCGGCTAAATCCGCTATCGCCCGGTCGATAAAGCTTCCAAACTACGGCAGTGTGTTCGAAGCGGAAGACTTAGCTATCATCAAGGTCTCTCGAGAACTATCCTTACTAGCACCACTAACGCACACCACCACTAGTGGCGTAGTACAAACACTAACAATATAGGTAAATCTATCGTTCAGTACATAGTAAGCACTAACCTGGCAGTTTGTAACTAGGGAACTAATTGGGACAAATATAATAATACCCACTCTGCTTAACTATTCAACAGCTAAACAATGTCCTGTCTTCCACCCTAAGTATGACGTTTACCAAATCTTGTTATGTTGTTAGGAAGAAAAATAGTAACCACCCACCTTGGAGGACCGCCGACATCACCATTCTTCGCTGCAAAAACGAAAAAGACTTTAACCTAGTCAAAGCCACTAGGTTGGGCACAGACTGGGAAATCTGTAAGGCAATCCCCATCCTAAGCAGAATGGAGGTCAAGGAAACTAAGCGAAGCTCTTGGAGCAGTTTATGTGACGAGATTGACTGCACCACGAAATCATCCAGACAAAGTGATTTCTAAAACCCCGGCAGAAGTTTTGCGGATACAGAAGGAAAGTCACTGAAACTATTTTTGAAAGAGCTGTTCGCCCTCACAGATTTGCAAGGACAAATTGTGGTGATGCCCGTTTTTTTACTTTTTAGATATCAAACGGCTTGAAGATTGCGTACGAAAATGTTGAATCTCTTAGAAAATTTTAAAGCATAATATTTTTGACCTAATAATTATTTTCTTAGGATGCACTATTTTGGAGATATTCGCAGTTAAAACCGATTTCAATTGACTGCAATCCGAAGGCACTTTTTTAAAATGTGAACTCGCAAAATGTTCCGTCAACGTCACACTTATCATAAGCGAATTTCACTACGACCGACAGTAGTAGACAGTATGCAGTGAGACTTAAAAAAACCCTGGAATTTTCCACTGGCCAAACGAATTACATTTTGGGAACTTTGCTTTAGGCACAAATTTTTTGTGCACAATATCTTTCCATATACAAGCAATGTGTCAATGCAATATGCTCGTACATGTTGGCACACACAGATGCACTGCATGTTAATCTATAAAGCTGTGCTGAGCAGACCGTTAGTGGAAGGATGTCTCTCGATTTTGTTTCATTCCTTTTCAGTATCTACTCCGCAAATGTAAAGTTCACTAAACCAATTAGAAAGAACATATTATGTACTTGTTATAATTGGAATTACTTTATATAAATCAGAGATTCACATTCCACAAGCCTTGCTCTCTCAGGCCATTTGTCCCTTTTGTAGGTCTTTAGGGCATATACCAGCATCTAAGTATTTTACACCCTTACAATCCACAAATCTATCAGCTGATTCTCACATTCATTCAACTTATTATGCCGGTGAGCATAGTGATGTAATGTTTTGCTTTACAACCGCGTCTCTTCACTGCTCACAGATGTTGTCACCGCGATGATCTATTCTGCGTGCGTTTCCTACCATTAGGTAGAGACAAAAAACCATATACTTATCAAACTAAACCATGTCATGTGTGTCATAGGAAATGTGTGTCTCTAACATAAATTTAAAAACATTGTCAGCACTGTCCACTGCACGATGTATAACATAACATCCGCCATTCTATGACGGCTGGTTAATCGCTACTTTTTTTTCAGTTTTTGTTCTTTGTTGAGTTCCTCAATGACTCAAAAATAGATAAATAACATGAAGACTCATTACGTAATGAATTTGCCCACTCACTCATAGAAAAAAATCCCACGGATGAAAAATTCTGCGTAATATTTCCAGAAGGTATAATAAACTATCTCATGGATTAAAAAAATCTGCACAGATACTCGTACGTACGAAAGTTATTATTCACGGCAATTCACATTAGATGTGTATTTTCGACTAAACTCTGCGCACGTCGGTCGAGATGAGGAGAGAGAACGTTTTGTAAACAAATAAATGAAATGAACACAAGTGACCTTGCATATTCAGAAACATCTCTCATCGGAACGAAAACCAAACCGAACCACCACACTACACCACAGCAACCAGTTTAATTTAATTGACTTTACGCGACTTGTGACGCGATGGCGTCATCTATGGTTAGCGTGGCAAACTATGGTGTCTCTGGCCCGGTTTTTTTTTGGTCCAAAAAAAAAAGAAAAAAAAAAGAAGAACCAAAATCACTTTTGATAAGCGACATGAATACATCGCTCATTAAGTCATCCACTAGAAGGTTCTATGTAAAAATCTGTCCAATTCTAGTGCACTTGAATAAACTTAAGCAAATTTTAAAGAGAAACAAAAAAAAAAAAAAAAAACACCATCAGGGTTAAGTTAAACTGGATTGGTTTACCTTGGGAATGGTGCCTTAGCGACTGAGGTAAACAATCAGAACTAACAAGTTTTTACATTTTTTTTTATTGTTATTGTATCTTGCTCGTGGTCTAGGCTAAAAGATCTTATGATGATGACTCCACCACGTCCACCAGAGTTCGTGTCAACAATGTGGGGTAATTTAATTTATATTCATTTCGATAAATTCGATTATTGATTTGTTTGTCGTTGGCGATGCGTTCGGTATTCGCTGGCTCGCATGCAGTCGATGATGTCATTTTTTTTTTTTTTTATTTTAACTCAATTTTGATAAAGACTAATTGAATTTTAAATGATTCGATCTGAATGCGGTTTTTTCTCGTTCTCGGTCAACTGATTGTATGTCAAATTGATTGTGTAACACGTTGCTTGGTAACGATACAATTTACGCTATTGTTCGCGCAGTTATGGATACCATAGCAAGTCAAATTATTATAATCATTACATGAGTAAGTATACATAATTGGTTGTCAATATAACAAAATAGAAAGCACCGCACTAATGTACATGATTTCATTTGCATTTTCATTGAATTAATTGGAGGCCTGGATAACAATAGATCGTGAAACTATTGATCACTGTAAGCTTTTGTACAATTAGTCAAATACCATTCTGGTAGTCGTGATGGGTTTAAAGTGCTTGTTTTACCATGCAATGAAATGAAAATGCAAATGAGAATCAATTCACCTTTAAATGTCTCATTTGAGTGTTACTTGAGCGAGAGAATATCTGGAAGGTTAATGCATGGAGTAACTACGACGGAGGCCGGTATTAGCTGTGTATGGGGGGCTGGAGTACGCTGTAGTTGCTATGGTGAATTTCTGGAATCTCAGCGGTCAAAAAAGAAAATGAGATCGTTCCGAAATACCGAAACCCACCCAAAGGCGACAGATACTGAGGATGATTGTGACATTGTGGAAAGCCAGAACAGTACTGGTACTAGCAGAGAAAATCAACGTAAAATTGAAAGAACTCGAAGCATAACAAATTGGCAAGAGCGCTGGAATACCTCGGAAAAAGGCAGATGGACATACCGACTCATACTGCGTATCTAGCCCTGGATCGAACGACGACATGGAGAGTGCGACTACTACATAACCCAGTTCCTAATAAGACATGGATATTTCCGATCATACAATCACGACAATAGCTCACACTGTCTCCTATGCACAGACTGTATGGTAAGTGTGGAACATGTCATTTTCCAGTGCCCACGTTTTATAAGCGAAAGAGATTCACTCAGAAATAGCCTTGGGATACAACCAACCCCTGAAAATAACGTTGGGGAAAGATGCTGAGGGATGAATATGCATGGAATGTGGTGATTGAAAATATAACCCGCAGAATGAATAAATTACGTGACACTGAAAGGAAGAAGAAAGAAGAAAATCGGGCAACCGAGAACAATGTGATGAACAGCTAAATCTGAAAAAAGCAGCACGTAAAGAAAGAACCCAACCCGGACAATACAAAATGATTGGCAAGGAAAGCCTAAGCCTACCTATGAAGCAATGCTTAAACAACGGTACCTCGAGAAGCTGGAGAGAGAAGGGGAGGTGGTTTTAGCAGGTAAACAAATTCCGGCATTAGCCTTCTAAACAAAAAAAAAACATCCAGAGATTCATATCTTTCCCTGACTATTTTTCTTACTTGGTGGTGTTTTTGCAGCTTCCCACGGCATTTTGCTATGGTAGGTATTGATTGTTAGAATATGTGACCCGATGCTCGATATCACGGGGCGCCCATTCACTCACTTACCTATCTTACCTAAAAAATACTCTCATTATAATCAGATTTAATAATAAAGGGTGTCCCAAAATTCACACAAGAAGTAATTTTGATAGAAAACAGTTTGTTGGCATAAATCTTAGACTTACAAAAACCGCAAAGAAAAAAGTCCAACGGCGTTAAATCGCATGATCTGGGCGGCCAATTCTGATCACCAAAACGGGAAATTACACGACCAGGAAATGACTCATGCAGTAATTGAATTGTTTTCTCGGGCTGTATGGAATGCCGTCTTGTTGAAACCACATGTCGTCCACGTCCATATTTTGCAATTTAGGCACAAAAAAATGGATTATCATGACGCGATAGCGAGCACCATTAACTGTTATTGCCTGACCAGTCGCATTTTCAAAGAAGAATGGTCCGATGATGCCTCCAGCCCAAAGTCTGAACTGAACCCCAAATTCAACAAATTTTAACGATTAACAAAGCCATCAAGATGAAAACGAGCCTCATCGCTGAAGACGATTTTGTTTGAAAAATCAGCATCCACTTGTTGTTGTTCCATAATCCATTTAACGAACTCTTTTCGCTGTGCGTGGTCAGTAGGCTGTTACACTTTTTATGCATGAAGATGCAAATTTTTCGTGAGAATTCGCTATAGAGAGCTTCTCGAAATGTCCAATTCTTGACCACGGTGCCGAATTAATATTCCTGGACTCTCAACAACACTCTCACGAACTGCTTCGATGTTTTGTGTTGAAGGACGGCTAGAGTGTCTAAGATCACTAATTGATCCAGTCTTCCTCAATTTTTGAATTAATCTCTTCACAGTTGATGAAGTTAAATCACAATTCCGACCATATTTTGTACGAAAATTGCTGCCAAACCTTCATTATTTTCAAAATATTGCTCAACAATGAAAATGCGTTATTCTTTCTTGTTGCACTCTATTTTTAATAACCTTGGACTGTCAGCTGTCACGCTGTTTTTTTTTTTTTTTCGTTGGCAACACTTTACCGCACAAATGGCGCAAAATTTAAATCTGGCGTGCATTTTGGGACACCCTTTACCTCCTAGCTTATCAATCTAGGTCTATCTGAAGAACTTGAAGTGACGGCCCGTCATTTGATCACGGATGGTAATTTTTATTATTTGATTTGATTTTATTTGTATGTACAAACTTGCAACTCTACTATTCCAGTAGAGTTGCAGGTTATGGTCAAACCTGCATGTAACGGCTCACTGCATTGTAGCACAAGGGGCTATCGCCAAATTTCCAAAGTTCTGCTGCACTCATTGTTTAAAAATGTTAAAACAAAACAATCAGAACGCAAAACACGTCTGTAAATATAAATTGCTTTTAGCAAGAACAAATGTGTTTAACCAAAAAATTATTATATTTCTATTTTTGCTGTTTGTTTATTCAAGAATTTTCGCCTTTTTGCCGATTCCAATGAATATCGACATTATTTCTGTTATTTATTTATCGCTTGGATATAAGCCAACGTTTTTATTGAAATAATTACGTAACTCGAAATTGACGATAAAAGAATGGAACTGACTTGACTGACTGTCGGCTCTGACAGATAGAAGCCTTAATAACTAATTCTTTAATTTCGTTGAAATGTACTCACAATATGGACACAGGAAAGCACCATTAATTTGCTTCTGTTCCGGCATTCATTCTTCACTCATCGCGTATTCTACTTAATTCCACCACCACTCTGGAACTGGATTTTCTCTACATATACACAGCGAGAGGGTACAATGGGAAAATCTCTGGGAAGAAGGTTTATTCATATCAAATGGCGTGCGAATGAAGAGGAATATCAAGAAAAAAAAAAAAAATAGCGAAGCGGTAGGAATTGTTCCGAGCTGCTTGTGGCATTTATAGGTCAATGACATGAATTCACCTGGTCTACTAGTTCACGTTCCATGATTGAGAATCGAGTAAAAAAAAAAAAAAAACGAAAAGGAAACTTAAATTACTCTAGCAACGTACACGCATAGACTTACTTACAGTTTTTGTAAAAAAAAAAGAAGAAAAAACCTTTGTGCTTGATTGCCTGTTGTCTTAACCAATCGTAGCAGTGTAACTATCGCCGGACGGTTGGCCTGATCTCAATGACTGATCACACAGCCGCCATAAATCAGGGACGGAAATGGAAAGAGGTTGATGCATCGGGTGAGAAGCTTTAAATTCTGTGAACTTCTTCTCATTGTCTTTTTAATGAACGCGTTTCTAACTGCCAACAAAAGAATTAGACACTTTAGTGAACAGAAGCCTTTCGTGCCAGCCCATTAAGTGTGAAAATGTTTAGAGATTTTCATTTTTATTGCTTTTATTTGATTAGATAAGAGACTTTTAAAGGAATTTCTCTAAGAAGATATTCGTGAGAAAGAAGTTAATGAATTGAAGCAGCTCCATCAGGAAGTATGGACAATGGACATAATTATATGTAGAAAATGAAATGATTAATGTTATGTTTGTGCAACAGTAATAGAGTAATAGACACAAATAACAGGAATATCTAATGAACAAACACATTAAATGATCGCTGGAATTCAACGTTACTATGAAGATCGTCTGAGCAAAAAACAATCAACAATGTAAAGCTGTTAAGTCACTTGAAAATGCGAAAAACAGACCGGCAAAAAACCGAACATTGTTCCCTCTTACACACACCGGTTTATTGCCGGTGAAGAGATACCTTAGTCGTGTTCTCATCAATTTTTCGTTCATATATTACGTCACATACCCCACAATTGTCACACATTGATGAACATTCCCGAACTGTTGGTGCTGAAAATGTGGAAGAACCATTTCTGCAGACTGATAAACGACCATCATTCCGCTGTTAGGCAGGATGAGCCATTCAATATTCACGATGACAGACAAGAATCCCGTCAACTGGATCAGGATGAAGTGAAGATAGCCATATCTAAGCTTAAAGGTCCATTCACAGCTCAGCGTAAATGGACCGAACTACGAACAAAACATTTTTAGTACATTTAAAGGCACACAATTGACAACTTTATTATTCCAAACGAACATAGCTTAATTTATCTATTGATTAATAGGAAAAAAGTTAAATTTTAATTAGTTTCTGCGAAGAAATTAACAATTCGCTGATTTTTCCGCGAATAGGCGAATACTTCTTGCGAAATGTCAAATTTTATTCACATTCCACAGATGTGGAACGCAATCCACATTCGTGCGATCAACACATTCGCGAGAGTTTAACCTCACAATTGTTTTATTTTGTTCCTGGTGGTAACGAATGACAAATAAAATTTGCAGATTGCTGCGACTAGAAAAAAAAGTTGCTGTGATTGAAATGTCAAAATTTGAGAATATTCGTATCCGCAGGCCGCTGAGCTGTGAATGGACCTTAAGTCCAACAAAGCGGCGGGAGCCGACGGTCTAGCTGCTGAACTTTGCAAAGCTGGAAGAGATGAATTGGTAAAGAGCATGCACCAACTCATCTGTAAAACTGGTCGGATGAAAGCATGTCTGATGAATGGAATTTTAGCATCGTTTGTCCGATCCTGAAGAAGGGATACCCTCTGAACTGCGCCAACTACATAGGCATAAGTCGCATACAAGATTCCGTCTGACGTATTATGTGAGCGCTTAAAACCGATCGCCAACAACCTGATAGGTTCTTATCAGTGCGGTTTTAGACCGGGAAACTCTACCATCGACCAAATATTTACATTACACCAGATCTTGGAAAAAACCCAGAGATTCCAAGTCAATACCCACCAACTGTTCATCGATTTTAAAGTTGCCTATGATAGCGTCTATAGAGACAACTTGGACAGAGCCATGTCTAGTTTTGGCTACCAAACTCGATGGAGATGGAAAACTCCCAATGTTCCATCAAAGTCGGCAAGAACACCACCGAACCGTTTGATGTCAGAAAAAGGTCTTAGACAGGGTGACGCGCTATCATGCGATTTCTTCAACACACAAGCCAACACCAGAGGTACAATTTTTCAAGTCTGTACTATTCGCATGATGACACTGACATAATCGGAAGAAGACAGCGGGCCGTTAGTGGTGCATTCGTGATTATTGAGGTGGAAGCTGGAAAGATGGGTTCAGCGGTAAATAAAAAAAACGACCTACATATATGCTATCTAGGGACATAAACACCAGCGCCTTGGAAAGTACTTCGTCTACCTAGGCTCTACGGGGAACTCTGACAATGACATCTGTGCAGAGATAAAAAAAAATTACTCTTGCCAATCGCTGTTTCTACGGGCTAAGAAGGCAATTGCCCTCTCCCGAGCAACTAAGGAAACTTTGTACAAGAACCTTATCATCCCAGTCCTACTGCATGGCACAGAAACGTGGATACTGTCAAAAGTGGATGAAAATATTCTAGGTGTGATCTTCGGTCCTGTTTGTATCGACGGAGTGTGGAGGAGAAGGTTTAATGAAGAGCTGAATGGGCTGTACAGCGTTATAGACCTGGTCAAAAAAGTCTGAATTCATCGGCTAAGATGGCTAAGGCAAATACAAGTACGGCATATGAATATCAACGCACCAGCCCAGAGAATCTTTAAAAGCACTCCAGAGGGATAACGCGGTAGAGGAAGACCTTAACTTACTGGCGTTACTACGGGCCACTTCGCCTTTGCCAAGCACCTCAATGTGCTACCCCTGTCTGCGATTCCTGCTGAGAGGGCAGGTGCTTGTCCTGCCTTTGCTCGGATCAGGTGGCGGATCTTCGGTGCTGATGTCGTGAGTGCTGATGACCTAAGCTCTTCATCACTGAAGCGTCTACTCGTCTTTTTACAAAACGAAAAAACACATTCAAATGGGGTTCTCTGCTTGAGTTGAGTCTGAGTGCTCCAGTAGGGTGTATCCGTCACGACAAAAAAAAAATCCACTCTTCCGGAAACCTTCAGTTTAAGATATATTCGATCTAGGTCTTTCGTTATTAGAAAAAGACTCGTAATACTAGGGTGGGATCAGCCAGAATGTCCTTAAATTCCTATTAAATCTTTATCTTCGATGAATTCCATTGTAGGAAATAAATTGAACAAAATCTGCAAATCCCGGAAAATCTTTTCCAAAATACAAACACTAATATCTTTTCCCACAGAGGTTAACAATCTTTTGGTCTATTTTTGTACTAAGTGATTTAAAGAAAAAGCATTACATTGATTTAATTAAAAAATGTTCGCAGACATTGAGAGCCATTTGCACAATTATTGCAATAAATACCTCGGAAATTGCAGTGCGTCGTTGTTAAATAAAGCATTTTAGTATAATCTTTTCATGGAGCAGCAATATTTCACTCTGGGGAATTGAAAAGTGTGCAACAGCCGAACATACAGCCTACGAGCACATGCAAATGCAACAACTAAGTAACAATGTGAATGCCAACACAATCCATCTCATCGCTATTGCTTATTAACACATTTAGCCGTTTCAATTGGATACAAATAAATTCGCATTCAGTACTTTGCTTTCACAGACTTTCTTTGAAAATATTTTGCGTTAGCTACGTGTAGTGTAGTAAAGAAAAGAACGATTTACGTACGAGTATCTAAAGGAATTTTTGTTTTTGATAAGTGGTCATCAGAAATGTAAACTATTCGGAATCGGGCGTCTATGACAGGGTTGCTTTTAAGCCAAATTATGCTAAGGAAGCCTTTCAGGGACCAGAATTTGGACAAAACAAAAGAAGAAAAGTATTAAACTCCAAGTGATTTTTATAACCTTCCCTGCTAGTGCCGGTTTTCGGGAAGGGCGAGCTGGGCCTGGGTCGCTCTGGGTGCCAGAAACGGAGGACACCATTTCTTTTAGCGCTAAGTGGTCCGGGTAAGATACAAAAAAAAGACTGAAGAAAATTAGACCTTCTTCGTTGATCTGTAGAACCGGTTAAGGCTCAATGAATCTCCCACCCGTTTAAATTGCGGAGAGGCCAGTGAAGATGCGCAACACGTATTTTTTCAGTACCCACATTTTGATATAGAGCGCAGAGAGCAAAGAATGGCAAACGCTGAACCCATTTTTGAAGCAGCAAACTTGGAAAGTATAGCATAAATTGCAAATCAGCCCCGCGAAGTAATACCTAACGGTAGTCCCGCGGGGAGAATGGTTGAAGTGTGAAGGGTGTGGTTTAGTACGTAGGCATATTCCTGGCATCGAGTATTCAGCTTTGTGAATCGTGCATGCCGGTAGTCCGGGCTACTGGTATCTTTAGAAGATTACACATCCCTTGGCGCAACTAAAAAAAAAAAAAGAATCCACACAGCGCTAGAAACAATGCAGTTATTGCACACAAAGTTTCCCGGTAGCGTCATCGATCGTGCGATATCACGCCGAGTATTCAGCTTTGCGAATCGTGCATGCCGGTAGTCCGGGCTACTGGTATCTTTAGAAGATTACACATCCCTTGGCGCAACTAAAAAAAAAAAAAAAGCCACACAGCGCTAGAAACAATGCAGTTATTGCACAAAGTGTTCCCCGTAGCGTCATCGATCGTGCGATATCACGCCGTTGGATTTTTTCTATGGGATTATGTCCCCTAACGATTCTAGAGCTAAAGGACGAGGTTTGACGGGTTATTTATGAACTACCGCAGGATTTTCATCAAAGAAAGCGGAAGTCTGCAAGGCCAGCTGTGATGCCCATTTGGCAGATATAATTTGTTATGTTTATGTTAATGCCGTCTCAGCATTATATTGACGTAAAAATATCAGCAGTTTATCACAAACCAAGGTGTTTTCTTTCAGATCTATATTGTAACCTCCATTTCTCGCAAAATGTAGCCTAACTGAATGTATTGCTTAACTTCAAGAGATGCATCAGAGAAATCTCACTGCGGTTGTTTGAGTTTAGTCTTAGGTGAGGTGAAGTAAATATTCACAAAAAACGGAAGTAGAGATATGTTTTTCAATAAGGACATAATAATTTTGTATTTAAATGAAACAGAGAATAATTAAGATATCGGGCTGATATTTATTCCAGGTGTAGTACACATGTTAAACTTAAGTATGGAATTCGATCTTTTTCATATGACCACCGAGAGCACGTTTGCAGAGATCGATTCTTTGAAGCCAATTTTCTACCACTCTTCCACACATATCGGCTGGAACGTTGGCAATTTCGCGTTCGATATTTTTCCTGAGCTCCTTTAACGTTGTTGGCTTGTTGGCATAAACCAACGACTTAACGTAAAACCGCATGAGCGAGCTGGCCATTCGACCGGACCATTTCTCGAGATTACATGATTACCGAACTTCCCTTTCAATAGATCAATTGTTTGACTAGCTGTGGCACCATCTTGTTGGAACCACATATCACTGATGTCAAGTGCATCCAATTCTGGTCAAAAATAGTCTTCCAGCATGGCACGATAGCGGACTTCATTGACCGTAACTTGGCGATCATTTTCATCGACGAAAAAATACGGTCCAATCACACCTCCGTCCAGCATGAAATCCACACCACACGGTCACTTCCTGTGGATGCAATGGAGTCTTTTGAAGGATTTTCTTCAAACTTTTGCAGAGCGCAATAGGAGAAGTTTCGGCGCTACAAATGATCAAGAGGCTTCAGTTCTTGAGTTAATTTGATCTTGTAAGGGTGTAGGCCAAGATCTTTGCGCAAAATTTACCACAATGCGGACTTAGAGATTCTCAATTCCTGTAAACGGCGTGGAATCGACTGATTTTGCTCATTTTGAACTGAAGCACTTACGGCTGCGATATTTTCGGTACTTCGACCAGTGTCTCACTGAATATGTTTATCCACTATAGCACGCACAGCCTGCCTGGTGGGACGATTATTACGACCGAAAATAGGAGTGAGTACTCTTAAAATTGCGACCACCGAATCATAAATTCGGTAGTAATTTTTAATAATTTCCAAACGTTGCTCGTTCGTGAACTTCACCATGATAAAAATGTAAACCTTGACTGACGTTTTGACATTGACAGATCATAATAAAAGTTTAAGGGTGCGTTTGTATTAAAATACAAAATTGTTATGTCCCTATTGAAAAACCCTTCCTGGAAAGAAACAACATAGCATAGAGCTATTAACTGGATATGCTTTGATTGTCATTCATTACACTTTTTATTAATTAATTAATTAATTTTATCATTGAAATATTTTTGCATACCATCTTGATCGGATTATAATGAAGCGTTCAGTCAATGCACGAAAATTGGTAGAACCAGACGATTAATTAATCCATGAAATGTGTTCACTCTTAGGCAAGAACAGTAAAATGTAGCAACAACTGCTTATTGATGAACGACAATGGTCCTTGACCGCTAAATTTAAAATTGTTTCTCTATTCCAAATCTACAACACCAGTGAAATACACGCGACATTTATCGAATTTGGCGCTGCCAGACTTTGTTTTTTTATTTCGTAATTTTAAATCAAAAGGTCGACGTTTGACTCTACGAAGGCCACCCGGAAGAGCCAACAACCGAGCTATTTACTGCACTATATTTAGATACCACCGAGTGTTGCTTCGAAAATGTTAATAAATATTAACCACTATACAAAAGAGATAGTACGAGTATATCGATGATTTAATCTACAGGTCGTTGTATACTCGAAAATAAATCGAATATTCATCATCTTTCCGTTGCTCTAAAATTTTATACGAAAACAGTGATTAATTTTAAATTTTGTTCTAAAATTCGAATGACTCTTTATTTTAATCAAATTCATGATGTATCTTCGAAGCTGAACGCAAACGCTGTCGGTACCTTTTGTTTAAAACTTTTCAATAGACTTTTTTATTTGCTTTGAAAGAAGCAACTTGGCATTATTCAAATGATTCATCATCACATCCAAACGCTGTGTGAAAAAAGGTCGTTACCCTGTCTTTTCTATTGGCATGGCAAACATTGACACGTTTTCACAGTCATTCATACCTTATTTAGGTAGCCGAAGCGAATTTCACCGCTCATCTTCAACTGTATCGCAAATCTGTGACAATTTTATTGGCGTTAGCCGTTAGTACTCATATAAGAGAATAAGGTCATCGACTGATGAAGAACTTACAGGTCTTTCACTTTGCTCCACAAAATGAAAAGTTTTTAAAAAATAAAACACCTCACAGCCCCTTTGACATTTGTCCATGATCGTTCATTGTACACAATTTATTTACCTCAAGCGATGTATCCTCATATCTCGTGGTTCGTGGCCAAAATACAAAGAGAAAGTTCAAATCAGGAATTCCATTCAACAAAGATTTTGGCAATAAGCCATATAGACTAGACAGAGCAGATAAATTGTACATTTGGTCAACTGGTTTTGACTTTTAGTTAATTAGCTTGAAGGTCAGTTTAGCAAACCACTCACTGACTTTTATCTGTGCCTAGAAGTCTTTTGTTATCGAATTTTTTTTATCATTATTGATTAAAAGTTTTATGTAGATTATTGCATTAAAGTGATAACATTGCAATACAAATTATTTTTGAATAAATTATGCCATAGATGGAGAATTTTTTAGGCCACCTTAGGGTGGGTTGGTGGATTCAACTCCTCCAATGGCATGAAGTTGGTCATATAGGGCAAAGTCCTGATTGCTGTCAACTTGGCGGGATGCCAGGTACGATCCTTGACACTGCCCAATTCAAGTTGACATACAGCCTCCACGCTGCGCCCCTGGATAACTATCTCAGCACCCGTTGGGTTGTGCGTGGGGTTAACGGCCCAACCACGTAAAAAAAATTAATGGGTACGAGAGAACAAATGGACCCCTTTAAAGACGACGATTTGGCGCGAAAAAGGACAACGATTTGCGAGTATGCTCCTGGAATGTGAGAAGCCTTTATTCTAAAGGTGCAGCTCAAGCACTCGAAAATACTCTAACGCAGTTTAAGGCGGGTTACTGCGATCCAGGAAGTGGGCTGAATAGGATCAGGATTGATGAAGAAAAAGGATTGCGGCATCTATAACAGCTGCAACAAAAGGTTGTACATATTGGGATGCATCTCTTCATCGACTTCAAAGCTGCTTATGACAGCATTCATCGTGGCCGATTTCGGGAAAACTGAATCGGTTGTGTCGCACCACACTCAAAAACACGCGATGCATCGTGCAACTTGAAAGTAGAATCTCCGAATTTTTCCAAACACGCACTGGATTTTGGCAAGGTCATGTGATTTCTTAACACGGTTAACACGGAAAGCACTATATTTTTTAAATCCGTGCATGTGCTAGGGTATGCTGACGATATAGATATTATCGCGGGCTCCCAACGTACCGTTGTTGAAGCATTTACGGCGATTGAAGAAGAGGCTAGGCGAGTTGGTCTTGAGATCAACGAGAGTAAAACGAAGTACATGCTGTCGACCAGAAACAACTCCGTCGCACACCGCATTGGACAAAATGTCACCATCGACAGCCACAATTTTGAGGTAGTAAAGGAGTTTACCTACCTCGGGGCAAACGTAAACTACATAAATGACACCCTGGTGGAGATTCGGCGCAGGATGACCCTAGGCAATCGTTGTTACTTCGGCCTGTATAAACAGCTAGGGCCCAAACTAGTAGGACCAAAATCATGCTCTACAGAACATTGATCTTGCCAGTCGTGCTTTACGGAGCCGAAAGCTGGACGATAAGTAGGATGGCAGAGCAGATCTTGGGCTCCTTCGAAAGAAAACTCCTACTCCGGATATTCGGTCCTCTCTGCGAGGAGGGCGAATGGAGGAGAAGACATAACTGCGAACTCTATGAGCTGTACAAAGATGTGGATGTAGTCCGGAAAGTAAAAAACCATCGACTACACTGTTTCGGCCACATCAAGCGAATGGACGATAACGCTCCATCTAACAGAGTCTTCGAATCCCAATCCACTGGTACGAGATGACAAGGGAGACCGAGCCTCCGGTTTAAGGAAGAAGTGATCGCGGACGCAAGAAATCTTGGTCTTGCCAACTAGAAGCAGCGAGCCCAGGACTGTGAAGGATGGAAGACAGTAGTTCAAGCTCTGACTCTCCAAGGGTCGCAAGCCTATTAAGTAAGTATAGATGGGAAATTTATTTGTAAGACGCATTGCAGGCTGTTGCTATTATTATGGGAATAGCCTGGAAAGTATTACTAAAAAGTAAAAAAGAGCATGCCAAAGCCATTAGGACCGAACAGAAGCCTGTAGGAACAAGGAAACCTACAGGCTGCAGTCGGTGCTGAAAATCTGAAAAGAATATTTCTGTAGAGCTATTTCCAACACTTTCGTCCACTCGACCAACATGAGGTGAGGATAGCAACATCTAGGCTTTAACCAAACAAAGCTGTTGGAGGTGATGGCCCACCAGTCGTGTTATTTAAAGATGAAGGTATGCCCGATGAATGAAATCTCAGTGTTGTAAGCCCGATCAACGAAAAATTAAGCAAACTACAGAAGCATTATCGCTTAAACATCGCCTACAAGATCTTCTCTCCTGTGCCACGTGAATGCCTAAAACATTTCGTCAACAACTCGATGGATCAGATATTCATATCATGGTAGATTTCTTTATAAATTTTAAAGTCGAATATGATAGCATATATACAGAGTCGAGCTATACAGAGCTGTGACTAGTTTAGGCGTCCCTGCTAAGCTCGCCCATCTATGTAAGATGACGATGGATAGTGCCCACTGCTCCGTCGAAGCCGGTAAACATCTATTCGAACCATTTGATGTCAGAAACGTTCTAAGGCAAGGCGATGCGCTACCCTGCGAAAGGATTATACGAAACCCGCAAGCTAACACAATACAATAACAATTGAGAAGTAAAGCCCTCTCTATAACGACAAGATGTGCTCTTCGTTGTGGCGAAAGGAAGATACTTCGTGTCATGTACGGCCCAGTTTCTAATGGCGGGATGTAGAGGAGAAAATTCAATGACCAGCTACACAGGCTTTACAACGACATCGATCTGGTCAAAGAGGTGCAAATCCAGTGCCTAAGATGGCTATTACATGCAGAACGTTATAAACACCGACGTACTAGCTCCAGAGAGTTTATCATTCCACCCTGGTGGGAAAACGCAGCAGAGGAAAACCCGCACTTTTTTTTTTGTAGGGTTAGGAAAAACTCTCCTGGAGCACTCATACTCGTTTAGTTACCGGTGAAATTTTTGTGTCTTTCGTAGAAAGATGAATAAGACTTTCAGTGAAGAGGAGCTTATAGTATCAGCACTCATCACACTGGCTTCAAAGATCTGCCACATGACACCAGCAAAAGCAACACAATAGCGAGGAAGTGCTCCGCAGTATCATGGAAGTATAATGGAAGCCCCGACCGAGGACGCATGAAGACACAACGAAAATCCAGGTACTGAGAAGTCCTCCTCCAAACCGTGTCTAGCAAATTTATCGGAGATCTCATTTCCAGTAATCCGATGGTGTCCTGGGACCCAAACAAGACTCACTGAGTATAGCTTTCCGACCGAATTCAGAGAACTCTTAAATTCTTGAACTACTTTGGAAGTGATTAAAGGGCTGAGCAAGAACTGTCGCAGCAGATACTCCGTTCCCTCCACCTATTCCTTAAAATGTTGTCATCCTCCATGAAGACTCCAGTACAAGACTCTTCATTATTTTTTGAGCCATCCGTGAAAATTCGACTACAATTCCTTCCTGGCTCAGATTCCGGAAAAATCTAGTCCTGAGCGTGAGGAAAGTTGACTTTAAATACACGAAACAGTTGAAGTTTTGGTGTCAGACAAAAGTCGAAAGATAAGTGTCGCGCCAGGTCATCGAAGCTCCAGTGCGGGTTATACTAAAAGCCACCTAGTTTAAGACATAAGACAGCTTGTGTTGCACTGCCCATATTCGTAAATATCAATGCCATGTGAAACTAGGGACAGCTAGCGAGAAATCGAGCTGGCTGAGGCCTGGTCCACCCCAGACTGTAGCGTCATCAAATGTAAAGTATTATAAGTAAAGCTCTATAAGCACCGCGACAAAGAGAGCTCTTTTGTACTGGACTTGTGTTTAGCCGAGGTCCAGATTAACGCTCTTGATATATGTATATCAGTAGACTATATGTCTCTCGGTTACATGTTCCAAATGTCTGCCGGAATTATTATAGCCTACGACTACGCTGGCTGCCGCATGCACAGAGAATATGTTCTGTTGTCTATATTTTACTCTCCGCAAAGACGACAGGTAGACCCTTAAGGTTAAGTATACATCCACACAGACCAGATGATGAATTTTACTTACGAGTAATTATAGTTATGTCTTAGCTTGTAGGGTATTTCGCCACCAGACGTTGGGGCACATAAACATCGCCCTAATGGTAATAGTGATACTATTCTCAATCAGTATCCCAGATTCGAGGCGCAAAAGAAGACTAATTGTAATTGGATACCAGCCAGATCAAATGTGTAGTAATAGATACAAGTCGACACACAAACTGACCTAACGTTGATTGACCGATTGATGACATCATGGACAATGTACAGTCACTTTAGCAATTAATAGTGAAGACAGGTTCACTAGAAGTCGAGAAATCGGATATAACAATTATGTATCAGTAAAAGCTAACCGCATTTAGAATATATCTTTAGAATGGTGCATGTATGTTATATCTAATTACAAAACGTGTTAGATGTTGCGGAAGGAAGTGCTAAAAATAACTTTGTTTTGCTAGCAATAATAAGAGTTAGTCTAAGCTTTCATAAGCCAAAGACGCTTAGGTAATCGGTCATCGGATAGGACTTGTTGAAAAAAAATTACACAAAACAAAACTATGGCCATGAATGCAAAGTTGATTGGTTTCTCCAATTAGGGTACACCCTGCTAGTATTAAGTACAGATGTTGATTTGTTTTGCAATATAATTCAATCTACTTACGATAGTAAGATTACATAATCAGCTATCTGTTTACTCTACACCACGTAGATATAAAGTACAAGTTTCAAACTGGCTCATTCGTCGTCATTGTTTGGCGATCGCCTTATGTGATTCGCAACACATTTCAACACTTGACAGCAAAATGACAATAAAGGCAATTAATCAACAAGCAAGCGTCCATATTGGCAGTAGTCGAAAGGCAAAGGCAAGCGAACTCGGGAGAAATTTGTGATTTTGCATCACTTTCGCGAATATTTTTTTTGTACATTCCGGCAAATTATCAAGCAAGTTGCATGTACTCAGGACGTACTGGCATCGTTGGTATAGATGTAAATTGTTGTGAAAGAATTCCTATCTACAAATTTGGAGGCTACCGAAAATTTCCAATTCTGGGTTCTTACGGGCCACCACAATTCTGCCAATCACCTCAGTATGGTAGGTTCAAAGGATACCACCATCTGCGATGCCTATGACAGGAACGGTTCCTCAGAGATTGCATTGCCTTCGCAGATATTTGCTACAGTCTCCAGTGGTGTGATTCTTACCCCTCTTCTCAGTAACCTAAAATGAACCGTGTAACGCATGAACTCTGGAATTTTCCCAAAGCTTAGATGTCTAAGGGACTTCAACTTGTGCAAAGGGAATATTCAAGGTTCTCCCCATTCTACTCGCCGGCAGAATTTTATCTGTCCAAGTCTAATAGGTTTTAAGACAAATCATCTCCTTTAAAGGGTCCCTGGTTGAAAACATTTCCTTGCTTGGTGAGGGTTAAAGGTTGCTCTATTCTCAAGGCATTGGCAGCTTTGCCAGTATTCAGCCTATTCCACTGGAGTTGGTGAGATTTGATGACCTGTGGTTACTAACGTACATGTTTCTAGGCCTCCTACTACCTTCTTCACCAGTTTGTCCGCCCGTTAAAATGCCCTGAGATGTCATCGCGACCAGGACAAATTTAATGTGCAAGAGGTTGCTTAAAAACTAAGCTGAAGCTTAGTTCACTGTGCAAACCAAAAATGCTAATACCTTTGTTGAGCGTCGACAATAGTACCTTCATGTTCCAGAATATGGTAATTAACTTGGAATACAGACACAAATGGATTGCGAGGTTGAGCAGAGGTGATTCACGGTAAAGGTGCGATCCACCCGTATACATACTTTCACATCTTACAAAACAAGCAAGAGGAAGTTCTGTGGATTTGTCTCTGTTTCAAACACGAAACCAAGCGAAGATCTTTCGACAGCCTTGGCAGTCCTGTATCTCCAAATAAACTTGGTGTATATTATGGCCTCCAAGATACACGACATATTTTTAGATACAGTTCCACTTTCTCTAAAAAAAAAAAAGTACTCGAAAGTTGTTGCTTGTATCTTTAAGTGGAGACAAAGAGTATCATATCAATCTTACACCCAATATTGAGATCGGCTGGTCTGATTGGACAGTACGAGTATGTATTGAATGAGATTATTGCTTTTTGGTTGTCCATCATAATATTGTTGAGATCCTTCTCTATGTCTAATATGATGCTTAAAATTGGCTCTATAAGTAAAGGAATCTGAGAGTGGTCGTTTCCATAGATCTCCCTTCAGTATAGATATGTTGGTTGCGTCTTAGGGTGGAAGATGCCGCTAATGTTTTCAACACAAATCCTGGTAGAATGGGTGGGTGGTAGTTCTCTTTCAGTCTCTACCAGGTTTAGACATAAAAATATATCTGGAACGAATGCATTCAATCTAAGGTATTTTGTACAGACTGTCGGCTGGCATTCAGACCGTGCTGTAATCAAATATGTATATATGTAGTTTGGTTTCTAGCCAGGTCAATAGCCTTTTCGTTTCCAGGGATTCTCCTCTGTCTAGGGTGTCCCAGAAGCTAGTGGAGTGTGAGTTTGTGTTTTTTTCTTTACGAAAATATCTATGATAGATATTATTTTGCAATAACGAAGACCAGATTGGACAGTATTGGCAGGGTCAACTGATCCAATACCTCCGTCCGTTTTATGAGCCCAATGATTCCTCTCGCACTTCGTTGCAGCGTTACTCCTACTGAATATGCTCATCCGTATTATCTAATTTCGCTGTGGTGGTCTGCTTTAATTCAACTCATCAGGAACAATTATATTAATGGTGATGACTTACTAGCAGTGTTGCCACTAGCCTGGTGATCTATGAAACGAGATTAACAGAGCTAGTGATACATAGTTTTTCCGATTACGATATTCTTCTAAGTGCTAATCTGATTGTTTGGAATTCTGGATGTTAGCACCACACCCCTATTTTCCCTAAGTTAACGTATTTATTCGAGTCAGCTTTTCAGAACACTAAAACATCCATAATACTGGAATGACTGTCTCGACTATCTCAAAAAGTATAATCAATTTGTCACTGTTGATTTCGTCACTCAATTTTTCCTTTTTAGATAATTATTACATTTTTCGTTATCTGCTGATTAAAAATTTTGTTTTTAATTGATTACTCCATACCTATCTATTGTTCGTTGAGAAGTCAAACACGCTTTTCCAAATGTTCGGAATCATACACTTTTTCAGTCGTGATAAGTTCTTAATGAATTATAGATTAAAAGTTTTATGCGTAATATCAATACGGTAACTTCTCTCCATTCATTGTATAAAACGCTCTGGAAGTCTCTTGTGATTGTAGCTGTCATATGTTAAACTTTCTCACAGTACTTCTTTGGAGTTGTGGTGCTTCGGATATTCACATACGAGTACGTACGTACCTTGGCAATAACAAGGTACTGATCCAAAGGCCTTGTACCGATCGTAATATTATCAATCTGGTTGGCAGTTAGTTGATCCGGAGAGAGTCTGGTCCTCTTATGAATATTGAGGTGTGGGAATCGTGTGCTATCTACAGCGATGTTTCTCCCGCTACAAATTTCAAATTTCCAATTTCGGCGTTAAAGTCTTCAGCATGTTTTTAACGCAATATCGTGGACATTGGTCGTAAAACCTGCCGAGGAGCTCATAGAAACAATCTTTGGTCACGTCGACCTTATCCTCTGTGGAGATAGAGCGCATATAAGGCTAATATTGGTGAGTTTTGCCTTAATGCACTTTTACACTTCTTGGATGGCTGCGATGCCTTCTTTATAGCAATATAGAGATTCTGTTAACTGTTCTGCTGACTTTATCATGTTAAGGGCCCAAATATTCAATGTGCAGATCCGAAAATCCGAAAATTCTCTTAGCTAGACAAAGATATTCTTTCTTCATCTACTTTATCGGTGAATTCCATATAATCTTTCAGTGTGTTGAGGAAAATGGTTTGATAAAACGTTCGACAGATATTCTGCAGAGGTTAGCCCTGTGCCTTTAGGTTTCTGACCTTTTCGCCAGACATTTACAATGGTGGATCTTACAATTGGTATTTTTTTATATAAATTTGCGCATGCCAAAGGGGATATGAATACCCTTAAATTATTTCAGGGCACGGGTGTTTGTAGACAGTGAGAGAAAAAGGAAGATTGGTGTAGTGGTTTAAAACTCAGGTGATATTAAGTTTCATTAAACTCCAAGGGAGCATTTTTTTTTTTGTTTCGTTGTTATAGTCATTGCTTATGATTCACAGTATATTTTTCCGTCCACCTGACATCATCACGATGAAGTTGCATTTTCAGCGATACGACCACCCCACTGCCAGTGTAATCCCTTCACAGTAGAGTTGACATATGTAAGCTTTCGCAATTGATCGACTTTTTATTTATTTAAAATAAATGGATGATTCTTGACATCAGGATTTGAACCGTGAACTTCCGGCGTGATAAGCGATGATATTACTACTAGACCACGGCCACGCTCTTAAAAAGCTTGGCCGCATTCCAAAGAGAGTAGTCTGCGGCCGCTTCAGTCGTTAAGTTATGTGGGAATCTATTAAAGGAGTAATTTTTGAATTCGCTTATTTCTTTTAACTATTATTTCATCGACTAAAGATAGTTTTGTCACCCGGATAGTTTTTTGCCACTTCCTACGAGCTGTACTCTTTCCAATATTAGTACTATTATCTCAGTGTGATGTCTTCTTGTGGGTTGTCTGTTGCTTTGGTCAGACGGTGTCTTTTCTTTTGCTGCATCAGCAATGGATTGTGTCACTTTCATGTCAAACTGGTCTTTTGTTACTAGTGGGTATATTAGGTTAATAAAACGTTGGAGTTCTCCTCTATATTCACACCAGTTTGTTCTTTTGTTAGATTCTTGGAAGTAAGTTTTTTTTTTTGTATTTCTTTCACTATAAAGAAGTTTATAAGGTTTTGTATTTTCGTTGGATCAGAAGGCCAGAAGGTTGGAGTTGTAGTTGAAGTTATGTCCTGCTTGGTATAGTTGACATTGGTAATGTTGAGCCCCATTAGATGTGCGAAATTGTTCCCTAACATCTTAAAGTAGTCTTTTTGAGTGGGTGAGTAACCTGGGTGGGTAGTACACCACTGTTACTTTTCATTCTTTGTTTTTAGTTCCTACGCTATTAGTCTGCTATTTTAGTAACTTCATAATGTTGCAGATTGCTCCTGATAATCACAGCTATTCTACCTCTGGTACTGTTAAACCCTTTTGCATTCAACAATTTTCAAATTAATAAATGTAAAAATAATCACAGGAAATCTTCTTTTTTTTAAAGCAGAATTAAGTATCCGAGAAATTCCAAATAGTACTAATTAAAATAATCAAATTTAATATCTGTGGTAAAAACTACCAAAACCAATTAGACAAAGTTAGCTTCTATGATACACATACCAAACAATTATCACATTCAGAAAAAAAAAGTCTACCAAACACTAATTGATTTACCCTACATTCCCAAAAAGAACGCAAATCCAACATAGATACATTTCAACTTTGACTAGTTGGCAACTCTATTGAACCCTCTTGTGGATTCAACATGCACACACAAATGCCCCAAATGCAAATTATATCGACGTAAATAGGAAGAAATTGCTTCATATATGCTGGTATTGCCCCTACGTTCCCGAAATACATAATTCTCAATCTTTTCGTCGAATAAAAACCGAAAGTAGGCGGAGGTGGAGGTAAATAATCAGTTGACCTTGTTAAGGAACCGAAAATGTTCCTAAGCTCTTTCGCAATACATATAGCGCACGAAAAATACTTACTTCTTTTCAATTCGTGTAAATTTGCGCACCTTTTTTTTTTTTTAATCTTAAACTTCACATTTATCTATTTATCTTCCAAATTAACAACAGGGGGACACCAACAACACTTTTCAACTTCTTATTACGTATTTAGAATAAAAACGATTGCAACAAGGTGTTTGTGTATCGAACACTAAATGAAAGGCGAACAAAAAAAATTGGACAATTGATTTTGAAATGTCAAAGGACACACGCGCGAACAATCACGGATACACAATACAGTACAGTAGAGCGTAGAAAACAACACAGTTTTCCTTTTCAAAAACAATTCATTTCTATGTTTTTCTTTTTTTCGTTTCGTTTGGTTTATTTATTTATTTTTTTTTTTTGCTACTATGACATCACCCTGGAATATAGAGGAAACAGGAATCAAAAGAACTGTGTTAGTTTGGTTTGGAATCACACATAACTCTATAGAACGAACATACAGCGAAAATTGCCAAAAGTATAAATTAACGACACAACGATTGAAATGGCGAACAGTACAGAGATAAATTCGACGAAGAAGACGAGTTCAGGAGAGGCATGCGCGTTGGAAAACGAAGCGATGACAACACAACACGGTGCGGCGTACAGTACAGATAGCTCTCTGTGGCGAGAACGAATGCAAACATAATACACAACTGGCAGATAGTTTAGCCGCTTGTGTGTATGTATCTATTACTGGAAGTCGATCCAATGAGAAGAGGGTGGGTTAGAGGGTTTTCTAACTGGATAACGAGTTATTGCACGTTTATGCACCAATACGTGTGCACTTATTCTAAGACTGTAGTGGTTAATCAAAAAAAAAAAAAAATCTCTATCTCTTCTCTTACAAAGGTAGATTAAAAAGATACAAGATGAAGAGTTCGAATTGAAGAGAGTCATTTGAGTGCTCATTTGAATGCTCTTGTTGTCTCTTTTGGACGTATAGTCAATGGCAAAACAAAAAGATACATTTGTCTCCTGACAATTTAAGAGAATCTGACGTTTTAGGTGCAAAATTTTGTAGTACATCGATAAAACACAAACAACCCAAATCGAAATATATGACCATCTGTGTACACTAATCGTAGGGTACATTAGGCTGGTTTATTGAGTTATGTTCCAAAGTAGTTAGAAAAGGTATGAGTATGGTTGGATGGAAGCCTCAATTCAACACGCAGAAGTTCTAAGCACCTCAGTATCTGGGGAAGTCTGGACATAAACAACAAAGGTGAGTCACTTCTTCAATTTATTACTCAACAATATAGATAAATTCTAGTGACTACCTCGAAAAGATCTATGTCCAACACAAATATCAATCTAAACGATAAAATACATTCCAGCCAGCTAAATCAACCGGAGTGACAAACATAAATCTGCACTCGTCGCTATTGTAAAGCGTCTTTCGATAGTCATGTCTGTAATTTGACAGACAGATTGTCATTATGTTTGAAATGACAGCGCTGTCATTCTGAGACTATTGGGTTTTAATCATGGAAACCACACGCTTCAACGATGTGCCGAAATTGTGAAAATAAAAAGTAGTGCTCTGTTCGCCAAACGAAAATCATCTTCAGCTACTAAGGGCATTTTTGGCTGAATGGCTTCGCAAATAATCAAAATTGTCTGATCTGGGACTATGCCAATCCGCAATAGTTCCAAGAGTTTCTTTTGCATCCACAAAAACTCACTGTTTGGTGCGAATCTTGGTCAGGCGGCGTCATCGGGCTATATATATGTCTCCCGAAATGAGAGAGGCGAGGCGGTAACTCCCAGCAGTGAAAGTTCTGACCCGAAATGGATAATATGGATATAGATAACATGTGGTTCCAGCAAGACGGTGCTACGTGCCACCGAGGGAAACATTTCCAGGTCGGATTATTTTGGGAAGAGGTGATGTCAACTGGCCGCCAAAATCATGCGATTTAACGCCCTTAGACTTTTTTCTTTTGGGCCACGTTAAGTCTCTGGGCTATGGCAATGAACCAGCAACAATTACCGACCTGGAGATGTTATTTTCAAAATGTAATGGCATTGAATGCACAATATAGGCTTCACCCATACCTCGCATTAAGCTTTTTTTATTCAATTTTAAAGATCGCTCTTAATGAAATGCTCATTGCTTATGCACCAAGGCTAACTGGAAGGTACGGGCGGCGTTGTCATCCTTACTAACCAAAATGGTAAGCAGCATGTAATCCATCTAATATAGGGCCGTAATAAACTCTGGTTCTGGTTCCATCCAAATGGATGGAAAATACTTGAAATGTCAGGCATAAATATAGTGAAATGGAAAAATTATAGCTCTTTCTGTCTTAGCAAGAAAACCCTCATGGTGGGACGAATGCCTTAGTGATCAGAAGGCGATCTTCAACGTATACTACAGGGACAGTTTAAATATTAATAAACAAAAGAGGGTGGTGTCCGATAGATGCGCTTTGTACCATCTACCTCTGCAAAGGAGGCAGGATGAATAAATAAGGGTGTTGGGCTGCTAATGCATATCATCACAGGAGCCTCATCCCTAGACTACCTATTCTACGACTACAGAGGAATACTACGAATCAAAGGTTGTAATTTGAATAAATTGCATTTTCTCTTCAATTTCCACGTTTTGATCTTTTAGAATGTCAAGCTGTTGGTTCACGGTTCAAATCCTGATGTCAAGAATAATCTATTTATTTCGCATGAAATAAATAAAAAAGTCGATCAATTGCAAAATCTAAGTCAACTCTACTGTGAAGGCATAAAATTGGTAGTAGAGTCGTCATATGGCTGAAAATGCAACTTGATCGTGATTATGACATCAGGAGGACGGAAAACAATACTGTGAATCATGAGCAACGACAAAAGCAAAACAAAAAAAGGTCTCTAGTTATCTGAACGCTACCTTTGGAGTTTACAAAAACTTAATACCACCTGAGTTTCAAACCACTACACCAAATCTTTCTTTCTTTCTCTCTCTTACTGTCTAACTACACAACGCCCGTGTCCTGTAATAGTATAAGAGTATTCATATCCTCTTTGACGCGCAAATTATAAAATAAAAAACCATACAGATATCACCTGGATTGTGGCGATTAGTAAGGATGACTAATCAGTCGTGAAGTTACAATAACTACAATACGCTTTTTTTTATAGATGACCTCTAGCTAGAGCAAATCCACTATTCAATCAATTCTTTGCAAAGATTATGACTTCATTAAATTACGCACTTTAGATACATTATACATAATATACTAGTTTTGGGCACTATCGAATGACTTCGCCTTTTCCAAACATGATCTCCTGTTTTTAACTTTTAACTTTTTGATAAATTGTTCCGTTTCAAGCTATGAATATAGAGATTTTAACTGCATTGAATATCGTCAGCTGGAGCTATACGGCCGCAATATTGAATGGGATCGTGTGTTTTTCATGGCCTCTCTATGTGACCAAATAATATTTCCTTATCTATAATATTTGCGCCCTTTTTAACAATCATGTCCCAATCAAAGTGAAACGTATCAAGTATGGTAAATGTCCCTGGTTCACCTCTGAAATCCGGAACAACGGAATCGGACCTACAAAGATTGGAAGCGTTATAGGTTAGACATGCATTTACAACTTTATCGTTCCTTGCGCAATCAGATAGTTGGCAAAATAAAAGTTGCGAAAATTAATTTTTATGGAAATAAATTAAATCCATTGATGAAGGTCCGACAGCTATGGAAAAATCTGCGAGAAATCGGAATTGTTAAAAATAAAAATAATCTAAATGTTGATGATAGTTTAGATATAAACCTTCCTTTTCCCGTTCTTAATGTCGTTCCCTCAAATCCGTCTGTCTCTCATGAAATCAGTTTGTCAGTTGGTGCTTTTGAATTCGGTTGCGTCGATCATATGGAATTTATTGCTTATTTGTTATCTGTCAAATCTAATGCGGTTTTGACGAAGTAAATCCCAATGAAAAATGCAAAAATTGTGCCAAACCAAAAAAGGCCTAATAGTAAGGAATATCGGTCGATCTATATCTTACTTTATTTGTCTAAGGTGTTCGAGAGGGTATTGCAAATGCAAATTAATACACACATTCGTTCAAATAACCTGCTCTCTTCAATGCAATCCGGCTTTAGGAAACACTACAGTTGTACGAGTATAACGGCGATAATAAAAGTTGTGGATGATATAAGGGAATCGTTGGATGATGACAAAGTAAAATTTCTAGTGCTACTGGATTTTTCGAAGGCCTTTGACACTGTGGATCACAATAATTTGTGCAACAAAGTATGATATCAATGTTGTTTGGATTCTCTAACTCAGCGGTTACCCGTATGTCGTCTTATCTTCAGCATAGAAAACGAGCTGTTTCTGTGGGTCATCGTTTGTCCGATTTTCTCTATAACTGTAGAGGGGTTTCACAGGGTTCAATTCTGGGACCTGCTCTTTTCTCACTTTATGTGAACGAAATTCCCTCAATAGTATCATCGTCCTCATCTATCCATATGTATGCTGACGACGTCCAACTATATCAAAGTTGTTCTCTTGGTATGATAGAAGACTGCGCAAGCTCGATCAATACTGATCTAGAGAGGATATCCACCTGGTCAGAGGAAAATGGGCTCTTTCTAAACCCCCTAAAAACCAAATGTGTCGTTATTAGCAAAAAGATATTGAATCTCTCCTACTTTCCAGATACTACGAGTATGCTTAATGGCTCCAAAATCGTGGCCGTTGGAAAAGTCTATGGCTGTGGATGTCGCATTATTATACTCCCCTGAAAACACGTTTGTTGCTAGTAAAAACACTTATTACTCCCATCCTTACTTATGGTTGCGAATTTGTTGATAACTGTGACGCTAATAGCAGAAGAAAACTTAATGTCGCATTTAACAATACTGCGCGCTATGTTAACAATTTGAAACGCTTTGATAGAATCTCCCACTACTCGAAATCACTTTATAGCATGCCACTTGACACCTACTTCGTTACCGATCTCTTATTACCTAGCTTTTAACAAGCTGCGTTTCGGTGCCTCAAACAGATCCCTTCAACTTATAATCCTACGGTTTTCTTGTCTTACGTCTGAGCGACAGTTTTTCGTAAACTCCATCCGCTTATGGAATTCCTTACCGCGGCATGTTCGATCCGCACTCAGCGTTTTAGATCCGAGCTTAAGTCCTTTTTCCTTAACAATTCCAACTAATTTTTCTTAGCAATATTCACTATTGTGAGATGTATTTCATTCAATATTGTGAGATGTATTATTAAGTTTTAAGAAATGCGTTTATTCTGTAGCTGTATTGTATATTAAATATATTAAATGTAATCTTCCCCACTTTATAAGACTATTCTGTCTTAAAGTGTAAGCTTTAAAGAAAAATAAATGAAATGAATGAAATGAATGAAATGAATGAAATGAATGAAATGAATGAAATGAATGAAGTGAATGAAATGAATGAAATGAATGAAATGAATGAAATGAATGAAGTGAATGAAATGAATGAAATGAATGAAATGAATGAAATGAATGAAATGAATGAAATGAATGAAATGAATGAAATGAATGAAATGAATAAAATGAATGAAATGAATGAAATGAATGAAATGAATGAAATGAATGAAATGAATGTATACGTTCCCCTATTATTGTTATCAGTTTATTTGTTTATGTATTCGTTGGTCCTAAATATCCTTACAAATTGAAACAGATGATAAAGTACAATGCCATGAATCGAATAATAAATTTCTTGTTAGTGTGTCGAACTCGAAACATTTCCATTAGGTTTACTTCAGTCAAAAATTATAACTACGAGTATTACGATAACAAGATGAGGAAGTCGCTTTAACGGGAACGGCAACTTACATTTATTATCGTTTATCTCTGGTTTCATAAGTCATTGCTATTGCTTTGAAATTGTTTACCACATCATTGCCCACATTAGTGCAAGTAAATCTTACATACCCCATAGTACTATTTTTTTTTTTATTTCCCTTTTAACTATCGCATATAAATATTTGTGAAATGTTTTTAAACAACATGAAGTAAAAGCGTATCGTTAGCACATCTTTAATTAATTATAAGAAATGAATAGATACGAGTACCGAACATTCATTATATACCTGCAATATGTACAATTTTATAGAAACCGCTTAAGTTACTGGGTCAAAGAATCAGTCATTGGAAGGCATCAAGAAAATCCTTTTGTGGATCACTATTATTAAAATGAATATTCCAACGTGTTAGTTCTTCAATTAAAAAAATTCATTCAGATAATGAAATCAGGACAAACTGAAACTCGGTCACACAGTATCCGTAATTAGTTTTAATCTAGGCAGATGGAATGTTTGAGTGCTATAGTGGGTAAATATACACACAAATTCCATTGTTACCAGTGGGATTCATTTTAAATATTCGATTGCATCCGTATAACAAATAATGCAGACCGAGATTCCACTTTTAAATGTGATTTGCGCACTCAAGGGAAAATTAACTTCTTCAGTGAATGGGTCATTACTGAAGATGTATCTCATTTTGTGTGAGTGTGACCCGGCAGTATTTTAAGAAATCATAACCTAATTATAAGTATATAATTAAAAATTCACTCAAAATGTCAATCGAGTTGTAATACAAAAACTGGTAACACAATGTTATACTTACTCTTCTTGCAGTTCAATACCGCTATCATCCAGTGACGAGTTTATTCTACTGCAAGATGTGTTGACGTTGTTATTACATAATGACTGCATACCGCTGATAGCATTTTCTACAGGAAAGCCAAATTCCCGTTCAGCATGTTCTGGAAGGGGAGTGGGAGTTTCGAACACTAAAGTTTCGACCATGGAACCTTTTGAAGAGCCAAAAGATACTCTGAAAGAAAAGAAGATATATGTATTTTTTTTTTGCTCAGCAATTTTGATTTCTTTAAAAAAATATGTTTAAATGATAAATTCGAATATGCAATTTTTCTTATTAATTTCTGTACCTATACACACCATGGGATGAGCCTGTTGATGACAGGTGATCAAAGTGTCAATAATTTCGACACAACTAATCATTTTTCTACAAGCTAAGATAAGCACTCCTGTGGTTCTTAAATGTAGGGACATTCCAGTGGATCGCACCCCTGGGGTCTCTATAGTGCTCGGAAATACAAAATTTAGCATGTACACACTACATTTCCAAAAACAAAAATCGGACTCCATAGTGACCCTCTCCTGGGGTTGTACTATAAGTGTGCAACGTTTCAACTCTGTACGTCATCCAAGCGACTCTCTAGTTCTCGGAAAGACAGAATTTAGGAAGCAATTTCTTAGGAAATTATACAGGGTTTACCTAAATTTCTATTTAAAGATATCTGTAGCTCCGCCAACCTCCAGAAAATTCCGGCTATAAAGATCGCTTGTAAAAGTTCACCAAGAATTCCCAAAATAAAGGAAACACAAAAAAACCAAACTTGGTGAACAGCGATTTTATTTCCTGGTAAATAACAAAAATAGAATTCAAGGGATTTGCCCTTTTACAATGTAAAATAAGATACTCATTCGTGAATTTGGCCAGCGAACCTCAGCTAACAAGAATTTTAATAGGAAAACTATCCTAAAGCAAAAACGTGTCTTTTCCTTTGACACATGAAAGCGAAGAAAACAGTGATGCCAAAATGGTGCTTCTTCAAGTCTCGATGAAACGCAGTTATGCCAAGTTATGCTTTTTAAGTGGCTCGATGACAATATCCATTCAATTCACGCCTCCGGGTATTCAAATGCCATTCCCGATTCTATACCACTATTTGAGCCAAACGTTCACTATTGCACTAGGATGAAATGAAAAAAAAACAACTATTAACTCATGTTGATCGCAGCCACGCCTATTGGTGCAGGGTTCTATGGACAGGGTATACCAGTATCTCCAATATCTACCAAGGTACATAGGATTTAAAGATAGTCCTACTTTGACGAACTTTATAATAATTACTCCAAAGCAACCGTGGAGAGCTCATTATAGAATATTACCGTCTTATGATATTTAGGATAGTTATTCCTTTTAATCTTGATCTTCCAAATTTTCCTTTTGCAGGTCAATTTTCTCTCAAGAATGCATTATTAACATAGCAGTTTGTAATGTTTTTTGAGGGCGTTCACTATCTGGAGCCAAATATTTAGAAGTAAAATCCTTGATAAAAAGCTCTTTTGGTCAAACCATGTCGAGTTGAAGACAGCCAAGGCGCTCTCAGTTTTGCCAGTGTAAGGGCGCTTTCGGCAAGACATGGGGCTTATGACCGAAAACGATTATCTGGATCTATGGCTATGATAAGTCCTTTAATAGCATATGCGTCGGTTGTTTGTTGGAGGGGGCTTTCGCATAAATACGTGACTGCCTTTTGCACTAAACTCCAAAGAACAGCTTGTCTTGGCTGCACGGGAGCTTTTCCGAGTACGCCTGGCTCTGCTCTAGATGCACTGCTCAATCTATGTCCTCTTGATACTTATATCATAGGTAGTACTATCAAAGCACTCGTCTTGTTGCGCAAATTTAAAGTCAACTTGGCCAGAAATCTGATCCAGAAAGGAATTGTAGCCATTCACGGATGGGTTCAAAATCAGTCAGGGCTCCGGTGCTGGTGTCTTCTTGGAGGACGACAATATCAGGCTGCATTTTCAGTTAGTCAAATATACGTCTGTTTTAAAAACGGAGACTAATGCAATTCTAAAGATCATGAACTATGTTGTAAGAAATAGGTGAAGTCGGAGTATTTGCGTCTATAGTGACAGTCAGGCTGCGCTTAAAGCCTTGCTTAACGCTTTAACCACTTTGAAAGTAGTTTTAGAATGCAAAAACTCTCTGAATACGGTCGCGAGGCTGAACTCTGTGTCATACTGGAATCATGGGGAATGAGATCTCTAATGAGATTGCAAGGCAAGGATCAGAGGAGATTTATTCAGAACCCGAACCTGCGTTGGGTCTTCCTGCGTCCTCGGACAGGGCCTCCATTGATACTACAGTCCGAGACGCTTGTGGAGGAGCGACAACACTGCGGAATAATTCCTCTGTGATTGTCCTGCTTTCTCTCGTATCAGGTATCAGATTTTGTTGTAAAGAAAAATATTATTCTATAATTTACAATTCATAATGTTAGCGTATCCTTTCGCATCGCTCCAGAAGCTGCCAGATGATCTAGAAACCTAGAACTTTGGACACTTATAATACTAAATATAAAAAAGTACCTTGGACATGAACTTTTGAATCAAAAAATCCAAATAAAACGGTGCTCGCAGAGAGTCAATACTCTGCCAAAGCAGCCGAGACAGACCGTTCTTTGGACTTTGGCGAAAACAGCAGTAACGTATTTACGTGAGAGCTTATTCCACCAAACAACTGACGCATATGAGAGGAAGGGTCTTGTAGATCCAAAGGACTTTCCTTGGCCACAAGCCCCATGTCTTGCCGAAAACACCTTTGCATTGCCGAAAGACTGACAGAGAGAGTTTTCAGCTCGATATGTTTTGTCCAAAGAAGCTTGCTACCTAAGATTACTCCTAATATTTGGCGAGAGTTCGATATTGACGCCTTTTAGCACTGGCTGAGTCAGACCAGTCAATTTCCTCCTTCTCGTAAAGAGAACCACCTAGGTTTTGAGAGGATTAACTGAAAGCCCATTCCTAGCGCACCATTCGTCGATTGCGTCTAGGGCCATATGCACTTTAGAGCAAAGAGTCGCAAGGCACTATCCGACAAACAGAACGGCGACATCATCTGCATATGTATGCTTGAGCGTAGACGTTAGAACTATTGAGTGTGTTCAACAGGGAGTCAACCAGCATGCACCAAAGCAGTGGAGACAGAAGACTGCCTTGTGGGCAGCCCCTATTTACACCTGCCATAACACACCGGCCACCGCGTTGATAGGCATGTTGCATCTCTGACAGAGGATGCAGTCTTTCCATGCTTTTCAGCAGGAAGGATGTCAGACTAATAGGTCTGAAGCTCTTGGAGAGAGTAGTCATCTCTGCAGATTTTCGGTATGAAAGCTTGATATATACTCGTATGCCAGTGCCAAGCCAGCAGTGAAAATTCCCTTCAGAGTTGACAGCAACTGACTAATACCTTGTTTCAGCATAGCTGGGTATATTCAGTCAGTGCCAGGTGACTTGAAGCTGTCAAAAGATGCGACAACATATTTGATAGCTTCATCCGTCGCCACGCCCGATGCAGATACATACCAAATGAAAGAGCTGACGAGCTTGCTAGGAAAGGGTCGGCGCTCCACTTATCGCGGGCCCTCCCTTTTGTAGTAACCCCAATCAGTTCCCTACGAAAGAACATATAAGACGAAACAATCGATAGAGCAAACAGACGATGGATTAATCTGGAAACATGCGCAACGGCCAGGGTGCTATGGCCGGCCTTTAGCAAGAAGAGGTGAAACTTAGTCGTTTCTGGAATAATTACTGGTCATTGCGCCATTGGAGTTCACGCGAAGTGACTCGGTGTGCTACATAACGACTACTGTAGAAGCTACGGGGACGAAGAAGAAATTGAATCAGTTCGTCACCTGCTGTGTGATTGTCCTGCCCTATCCGTTACAAGAATGAGGACTCTCGGAAGTTACTTCTTCACGGTCTTCATTGGAGGACTTAGTTAATAGAGAGCCTAAGGACCTCCTGAGATTTATATCATTATCTGGGTGGTTCTAACAGCGGACTTTTAACGTTTCCAGGGTTAAACGATTGGGCACAATGGACCCGAATTTGTTGGTCTAAGTGAGCAGTGACTCTATTTGTCACAAGGCACCCATCTACCTAACCTAACCTAACAGCTTCACTAGTTGAACCCGATTGCAAACTGATGGTGACCTGATTTCCTGGGAAGTGAGCCTTCAGCAGAAGACTGAAAGCATACGCTTTCAACTCAGTGAAAGTACCATCAGGTTTCCTGAGTGATTCGGGCTTCATTGGTTTTCCATTCCTGAGAACTTTGACCAGCCTACTGGTTTCACCGAGAGTTTCGATCTTGCCACAAAAATCTCTATACGAGGTACGTTTCGAAGTGCGAATTAACCTGTTATATTCTCCTTGCTTCGATCGGTAAAGGTTCCAGTCTACCTCCGAATTTGCCTTGAGTGTTTTCTGGTTTCCTTACGAATTCGTTGCAGAGTTCCACCACGGAACTGGCCTTCTGCAGGGTTTTTTTTGTCAGCGGACATGTTAGTTCAAAACATCTGGTAAGGGTACTATTCAGGTGCTGAGATATTAGGAACGCCTAACGCAAAACGTTGAGATTTTTTTTTTATTGCAGAATATGTAGCATAAATAGAATTTTTTTTTTATAATTTGCGCGCGCCAAATGGGATATGAATACCATTAAATTATTTCAGGGCACGGGCGTTTGCAGAAATTGAGAGAGAGAGAAAGAAAGATTGGTGAAGTGGGTTTTGAAACTTAGGTGGTATTAAGTTTCAGTAAACTCCAAGGGTGGCGTCCAGATAACTGGGGAGCTTGTTTGTTTTGCTTTTTGTCGTTGTTCATGATTCACAGTATTTTTTTCCCTCCACCTGATGTCATCATCACGATCAAGTTGCATTTAAGCCATATGACTACTCTACTGCCAGTGTTATGCCTTCGCAGTAGAGTTGACTAAGCTTTCGCAATTGATCGACTTTTTTATTTATTTCAGACGAAATAAATAGATGATTGTTGAGATCAGGATTTGAACCGTGAACCAAGAGCGTGACAAGCGTTGATGTTACCACTACACCACGGCCACCCTCTGATTTAAGTGTGTCTGCTTCCATAGTGCAGGGGCAGACAGTTAATTGAACTTAATCCTAAATTACCAAATAATTGTGACATAAGAAAATGTACATAAGACTATAACAAAAAACGTTAAGACCTTTTTAACAAAAAAAAAAAATACTTTTAACGATTCAACGGAATGAAGTTAGACCACAACGGACTTTCAACTTTGTAGCAATGTCAAAAAAGTAAACATCGATATTTACGGATTAAATATCATTTGCCAAAGTATCATCGTTAATAGCATTATAGTTGTTATGCGCTAATACAGTCAATTTCTAACGACTATTTTCGCCAATCGGGTTATACGAGTACTTAACTCGTATTTAAACTTCTTGTTATTGCGTTGAAGTTTTTTCGAATTTTATTGTTGCTTGTTGTGAGAGCATTTAGAGAAGGGTTTGAAAAAAAAAAAATATACATATTTACACCTTTCTTTTAAAACTCACATGTTAACCAAAGAAAAAAACAGGGAAACAAGGGGAAAGTCTATGTTCAGTAAAACTTAAGCATACATATTGTTGCCAAGTTAATGGCAGTTGTTGTAATAATTGCATTATGTAGTTCCATATAATTTCATAGTTTCCTCCATCGAATTAATTTGCTTTGGTCCATAGACTGTAATTACATGCATTTGTTTTACAAAATTGCTTACATTGCATTTTTAATTAGCATTGCATACTCACTTTCACACATATAATAGTAGGGTACATGATTTCCTACATAATTTGAAAAAAGGTAGGTAAAAAATTATTACTTTCGAAACCCTAAATACAAGCAATTCGTCAAGTGAGAGTCGGGACTCGCGTTAGTTAGTGTTCCGTACCGTCATTTTCAGTGTACATAGATGCTAATATACGGGACTAACAAAAGTTGGCTTAGTTGGTGTCAATTTAGTAGTTTTTGAAAAAAAAGATGCTTATAATCTACCAATATTTATTTCCAAATTTCAGAATAATAGGTAAAAAATGGAGACGAGAAAGAGAAAAATTAGTGACGTAAGCTCGTTTGAAGTTCCACCGCCAACACAGGAAGAAATTCGTTTTGCCATTCTCTTCGGATTTCGACGTCAACTCACGCCAGTCAAAATTCTGCACGAATGCCAAAATGCATACGGAATAAATGCACCATCTCTTGTTACTATTTCAAAGTGGTTTCGAAGATTCCAGACTGGCCATTTTTTCCTGTGGAGGACGAATCTCGTGAAGGTCGGCCGAAATCCTCGACCGACGATACAGATGTGGCCCTGGTGAAGGCTAAAATTGACAAAGATGCCAGGATGACACAGGAGGTGATATCGGATGAACTGGGCTTGAATGCCATGGCTGTGTCACGAATTTTAAATTATCACCTGAAATATTCGAAGAAGTCAGCTCGATGGGTTCCAACAATTTTGAATGGATGGCAGAAAGAGGCTCGTGTTCGAGACTGACTGGTACCTAAAACAAATGGATGAGATAATTAAACGAACTATGGACAACCTGGGTATCAACATACTGACAACGCAGACATATTCCGCAATGCAACCATTGACGCACTACACCAACACAAAAGTAGACTGCTGCCGAGACTAAAAACCTTGTGTAGACAGTTTACTGACAGACAAAACACGGAGGTTAGGACGCTGAAGTCGTTGATTAAAAACCTCCAGAAATTAATCAGGGATAACTACAGACTTTCTGTAAATTTGCATTGGAACAACAAAATGGGGGCTGTAAAAGCCAACAACCCGAGTATGTTCCCGCAAATAAATAAAATATTTCGGAGGAACAATCAAAATGACCTTCCGCGTCTTAAGATCCCCCGAACGACGAACAATGGACAAATACTGATAACAGCAGGTATAGATCCAGATAACGCAGTAGAGGATGACAACTTCTTTGTGATCGAATATCCGCAGGAGAAGGTAGATGCTATTAAAGGGACTTTCCAGGAAGTGTACAAGGTGAATGATACCATCTACCCGAACCACGACCTGGAAAATAGCGCTCTTGTGCATAACTTCTACCTTCGAAATGATATTATAGAGCACTGGCGATCCGAGAACATAGTTTTTACCGAGTTCAATGACGATATTATGGCAAATAATGTCATCGCCGATGAGAGGGTACATCCCCCGTACATGTCGAAGGTGGAGCTCCAAGCGATGTTCGAATCATTAAGAAGGAAGAAATCTATAGGAATCGACGGAGTGTCGAAAATTGTGCTTCGACATCCGTCTAGAAGCGGTGGACATTTACACCACTCTGTTTAACAATGCGCCGAATAATGCACATTATCCAGCGCATTGGAAAACAGCCCATCCCCAAAAGAGGCAAGGCAAATCCTCCAATCCGGCAAATCTCCGGTCGATAAGTCTCCTTCGGAACGTTAGCAAGGTATTCGAGACCAATTCGGTTTTAAGGCGGGGCATGATACAATACGCGTCTAAACTGGTATCGGATATCCAATGGATCAAAAGCAAGAACCAATGCACGGGTGCATGCCTGATTGACTTGGAGAAGGCCTTCGACATCGTATGGTTAGAGGGAATTTTCTACAAGCTAAGCAGGCTGGGCATAAGCAAACCACTGCTGTACATACTTTATAATATGCTCACCAGTAGAGAGTTCATTGTCAAAATTGGCAATGTGACTTCTGCTGGAAGATTTCTAATTAAAAAAGGTCTGCAACAAGGTGCGGTTAATTCACCGATCCTTTTCAACATTTACACGTGCGATCTCATAGGGTCACTTCACCATGCCATAGCGTATGCAGACGACTTGATTGTGTACAGATCAAGACCAAAAATCGAGGTCATTGAACTTCTCTTGCCATGTGACTTCGATAAGATTCAGCGATATTGCGATGACAGGAAGTTGAAGATCAACTACCAGAAATCGGAAACCATTCTTTTTAGGGCGCCGTTGTCTGGGGCATCTAGGGATACCAGAAAGAATTGTCGAAAGTTCTCAGTCGTGGGACCGCACGGACAGCCACTTGCGTGTCGAAGTGTAGTCAGATACATGGGGCTCTGGCTAGACCAATATCTATATTTTAACAAACATATAGGTGCTGCTCTGGCCAGTGCCAAAGGTGCTTTTGTCCTTACAAAGAACCTTTTTTATAGCAAGCAACTCGATGCAAGGGTAAAGGTAATCTGCTACATGGCCCTCATTCGGCCCATGCTCGTATTTGGATGTCCAGTGTGGTTCAACGTGGGAGCAAGCTTGTTGGAAAAGATTCGGGTATTTGAGAGGACTTGCCTTCATTTATATAGAACAGTGCCACTAATCAGCTGCGGATAGGCGACTCAACTACGACAGAGACGTAACACACAGCAGTGTGGAACGTCTCCGGTTTAGTAGGGTAGTATCAAGTCACGATCTGAAGGACGTAGAACGTTAGTTTGGACAATTCTGGTGGCTAGCCGAAATAGAGGGAGGAGTTCCCTCGTCGCTCCCTCACAATCCGTGATAGCCTGTTTAAAGTTGGTAGTTTTTCTGTGGCCGACTTACATAGCTTAGGTTTAGGTAGTTTTTAGGTTAGGTTTTTGGAGAAAAAAAAAAAAATAAAAGTACGTATTTACTCGTATATAATTACGTACGAATAATTAGAGTAAGGTAGAATAAGGTAGTTTAAGATTTATTTTAAGGTAGTTTTAAGTTTTATTTATACATATACATATATGTAGATATAAGACAACGAAAAAAAAAAAAAAAAAACAGTTCATGTACTAAGTTTTTTAATTTTTTCTTAGTAATTAATATAGATAAAAAAAAGTAAATGAAATTAATAAAGACTTTAAGTTAGGTTACGTCGAAAGACATCGTTTTAAGTATTAGGTTTAGCTTACAGTGTCCGTATAGGGCCAGTAAGTAAAAATAACATAGTTAAGTTAGCTTAGCTAGTTTAAGCGTTTTTTGTCTAGCACTGAAAATGAAAAAAAAAATTAAAATGAGGCTCGTGTTCGTTTTGCTCAATATTTCCTGGATAAATTTGAAAATGGAGAGTCAAGCTGCTTCAATAAGATCGTTACAGGTGATGAATCTTGGTTTTACAAGTACGACCCGAAAACCAAACAACAGTCCATGGTATGGAGCCCAGAAGGTGGAAATCCTCCAGTAAAGGCTGAACAACAAAAGTCTGCGACAAAAGTTATGATGTCGATGTACTTCACCAAGGCGAAAGTGGTCGCCGTCATCCCGCTTAAAACTGGACAGACAGTCACTGCTAATTGGCGTACTGAAACTTGCAAAACGTACCACTTGCTTACCACAAGTTTTCCAAAATTTACTAGGACACCGACAAAAAGAGGAGCACCACGACAATGCGCCTGCGCACACTGTTGGAAAAACCAACAACTTTCTTGCGCTCTCGGGCATCAATGAAATTCGCCCAGCACCTTATTCCCTGGATCTAGCGCCAAGTGACTTTTGGCTGTTTTCGAAAATAAAAGAAGATTTGAGGGGAAAAATCTTTACATCTAATGAGGAGATTATTGATTGCATAATCAATGTCGAAATCGAAAAGCTCCCAAAAGAGGATTTGAAAGCTGTTTTGAAAGATGGATCTATCGGCTGAAGAAGTGTATTGAAATAAGTGCGAATTATGTGGAGAAATAAAAAAAAAAGATGAAGACTAAATATCTAAAGTTAAAATTATTTTTATGTTTTATTATTCAATCAACTAAGCGAACTTTTGTTAGTCCCTACGTAGTAGTCGCACTCTCCATGTCGTCGTTCGATCCACGTCAGTTAATATAGTTAATATATCGACATTTTTGCCACAACGAACACTGCATCGCTCGAAGTAGTACTGTAGGTACAGCATGCTATCAGTGCACTTATTCGGTATGCTTGTGCAATTTTACTGTTGTATGAATTAATCCTCGTAGCTCTCGCCCATTCTGGTGAAGTATACAGAATAATGGACGTTACTACTCTTGCTAATAACAGCCTACGGCTCTGCCTTGATCCTCTGGTGTTTGGTATAATGCGCGCTAGAGCACCGCTCATATTTTCTGCTTTATTACTAACATTAAACATGGTTCGCCGTGTAAAGCTTTAGGCACCCTAAAAAGTGGTAAAAAATTCGAAAACTCTCGTCGAACATTTCTTGAACTTTAGAACGGACAAAATTAATAAAACGTAAATTATGCTAAATTTGTTCCTCCTTATTTTTGCCTACACCTATTTTCGTGATGGATGCATCAGGATTGAAATGTTTCGAAAAAGAAAAATTAAATTTTGAAAGTTTTTGAAAATATTCAAAATTTCGAGATAGCAAATTGGACGCCCAATCTATCCAATGCACAAGAAATTAAAACTCCTTGAATTATTTCCCCCAAAAGCCTTTTTTACTTCCACCTACATAGGGCAAGTTTTGGTTTCGTTAACATTTTCGACTTCAATAGTTTAATCAAATCTCGTATTAGTAGCATAGAGTAACTTGAAAAAATTGGTATGACAATTCTGTTTGTCTGTGAATGCATACTGCCATACATGCAGACTGCAGCCTAAATGACTGGAAGAATTTTGTTCAAACTTAATATCTCGAGTCTGTGGGGTGACCGTTCCAGTCCAAATCGGAATTTTCATTCTAACTTCGATACTTTACTAATGGCTGATTTCGAAAACCGATTTTCTCGAAAACGGATAAAACGATTTTAATCAAATTACATAGACGGCATACGCTATCATGGCATTCTAGGTTTTTGGCCTAAAATATGTATAACGGTACTTTACTTATTAGTTGATCCTTAGAAATGGGCTATTTCTCAGCTTTGACTTTGTTAAAAATTGTCAGTATATTTTTTTTTCGATTTTTAACGGATTTTAAAAAAATACATACTTACTTAGCAAAGTTCGCCCAGTACTACGTTTGATTAGAGCTAAATGAGATGATTTCAAATGACTCATTTTGAGGTGCTTTCATTGTATTCATTTCGTCTGACAGTTGACATAATAAGAGGTCTTTCCAGGTTTAAACACGAGAAGTTATGTAAATGTGTAAATTGGGACACGACCAATTATTACTCCTCTGTTAGGTGAGGTATCTATGTCTATTTGTAAATACATTCGAAGCACCAATTCGCAAAGCTGCTAATTTAGTTTTTCTGTGCATGAGGTAGTAATCCAGAAATTACCTCAGAGACATCAGAAATGATACTGCGAACGAAGCATTGTTCCCGTGCTTGAACAGGGAATGTCCTCAAAATGTCATAATTTATTTTTTTGACAAAAGGTATGTTTGCCTTGTTATATTTGGTTTTATACTTGTTTGCCATCTCATTTTGCTGGTAATGAGATAATTTAGCAAATGAAGACATTTTTTTCAAATCCGTGATTTGAAAATCTACAGCACAGGCGTGTACTTTATTTCAACCTGAATACTATTTATCCGTTTAACTCATGTACTAATAGTTATATCCATCTTCCTTACTGCAAATATGAAACATTATTTTCGTGCCTAACTCATTAAAAACTGGGTAATAATCAGCTTATAAATTGAATATTTTGTTTTTATATCTAATGTCGTTAAACTTTTTTCTGATTAGTTATGTGGCGACGGTGGCAGATCCAATATCTTAAGTATTTCACTTTGCCAGCTATCTACTGTGATCTCAATATTTGATTTTATTTTGACGTCAAAGTGTTGAGTATGTATGCACGAATGCCGCCAATATTTTGTCTTGGCTTGGTGCTGACTTAAAAATATAAAAAAAAATATTTAATGATCATATTTCTATGTATTTCTTAATGGATGAACCATGGCGCTAATGATTGTTTTATGAAATATTTGCTGGCGATTTTTTTTTTTTTTTAATTATAAAATGCTCGTAATAATCTTAATATTATTTCCAGACTGTCTGCAATTATAAAGATACATACATATATCGCAAACTTATACATGTAGATACATGGTGAACTTAAAAGGTTGAAGATATTCATTAGCACTATAATTGGATTTGTTGCAAATGTTACAATTGATTGAATTATGTTTTGAATTTTAAATTTTGTTATATTCTCTTTTTGGCTAATGGTTTTGGGTTCTGAAGGGTACCTATGTATATAGTCAACTTATGAATGTACATGCATATGTTAATTACTTTTTAGATGAGATTCACCAGAAATACTAACGAGCTCAGCATAAATATATAAATTTGTATCTACGGCTTGCCGCTGGGAGACAACATAAAATTAAAAGATTAGCATTGGGTTCAATATATTTATCAGAATATTTTTCAGCTATCATTCATTCGGTTATTCGAGAAATATTTTTCTTTATTAAACAAATGAAAAATATCTTCGATCGCCAAAGAGAGATATGATAATAATTGATCAATCAATAAAAGCTCTTGGAATTCCTTTTTAAGCAGAAAACTATCTAAATATGAATGGAACCATTAACGATTTATTAGTTTGCTGATATTTATTTCTAACTTAAATTTTGTACAAGTAGCGACATTCTTAAATGACGATTAAAGACGGTGGCTAATTGTTGTTTGAGTGTACGAATATATACGTGTTCTTATTTCATGGTTACTAATTGGTTTTATTCTTCAATTAAGGTTATACCTAGCTCCGCAATTCAATTCATGATCTTAGAACAACCCACTATATTTGTGCCTGCTTTGCAAAATTTGCCTTTCCAAATTTAAACTTCATTCTGCAGGAACTCTGACGAAATACCAAATAGAAAAATCGTGATGTGTTTTCGGATACAAAATCTTCGATGTTCCTTTCGAGTATAAGATTGAGATCAAAGCTTGAATGTTAGGGTTTAGGGGAATACTATAGTTTCTCATTATTTAATGCGATTACTATTTGTCATTTAGCTTCGAGAAAAACTTCATCGTCGAAGAGAATGTTAATATAATTTTTGTGCAAAATTTCAGCTCTTTCAGTCTAAAGGTTCAAAAGTTATAAGCGTGTGACATACTGAAGGACAGACAGACAGTTAGATAAATATTAGTGTTCCGTTTTATACCATTCCGGTACGGAATAATTAAAATAACCAATTTTTAAAAATCTGTTAATAAGTAAAGTACTTTCATACTTTTAAATAAAAAGCTAGGTAGGCCATCTAGTGGCATATGATCAATCCAACTCAAATATTCAATTTAAACAAAGCCGTTTGAGCATTTCATGATAAAGTGGATTTTCTTCGGCAGGTATTAAAGCTGCATTTACTCGTTGAATATGCCTTTACTTTCTGAAAGTGTGTTACAATTAATTGCAATTACTTACAGCGCACACAAAGTTCTAAAGACAGTGATTTTATACTGACGGCTTCGGCACTCCAGACAAAGAGAGTTAATTTACCATTAAAAAGTAGGTACTGAATTCTAACGGAACCTGTAAGTAAAAAGGAAGGCGGTAATTTTGTTTATCAATTAAATGCCGTGCACAATGCAACCTCTAATAGAAATATGGGTCATCACAATCATGTGAGACACGCAGTGGGTAACGCAGCTATAATGAACTCATATGCATAGTTGAGAAGCACGCCCTCGGTACTACAATTAAAAGTGCTCAATTTACACTTCGGCAACATCAAATGCCTCATCTTATTGCTACAGTCTGTCATTAGAATGGCAGCACGAAATACGTAAGTTCCTGTCAACATGCAGACAATAATCAAGCTCAACTAATCTTATGAACGCTGAGCAATGGCAACAGTTGCTTCTTAAATGACCAAGACATGAACCGAGTTGCTTCATTCGTCATACTATTCATTCTTTAAGTCTAGAGACTATAGCCAGTAATTTGGACACAGTGCCTTTAATCATCCAATTATAGAAAAATCTTGGAAAGACTCTACTTTCAACAAAAAGGAGTTGACGTACAAGTATTATTGGTTTGAAGGATTTTAAATTTGACTTTTTGCCAGCTTTGGAGGATTTGGATGAGTTGAAAGTTGAACCTAAAAGTGTAAGAAGATATGAAGTTAGAATGTCAATTCCTTATTGAACCATGGCAGGGAGGGGGTAATTTAGTTTTCGGGTTGAGGAACAAATTGTTCACTTCAAGTCTTCAAGATTACGCATTTGAGGCCAAACAGTCATAAGTTTCTGGAAGAAAGACCTTCCTTCAAGGTTCACAACATCGAATCCTATACGCGTTAAGTTCTTCATATGTTACAACATCTAGTCTTCGTAAGTATACATATATATTTTGGAAGGTAGTGTTGTTGTTACGGATTACTTGACTCTCCTGGCCTCACATGGTCTAGTCTCTTTTATTAATGAGTCAACTAGACAAGAATCAGAAAAATATTTGGACCATATTATACGTTTCTCTAATTTTCAACTAAGCGCTTGTGAAAAAGGTGCTTTTGATTTTCGGATCACTGACCATTCAATGACCGGCTTAATTGTTGACACCTCTAGAAGCGAAAACAAGCGGAAACTCTGACTTGAGTTAAACATAACTAAGATTAATTTTGAAAATATCTCCTCTGGAAGAGAATCAAACTATTCACTTTGGAAAGCGCTAAAAGGCATCCGGAAACCTCAAATGCAAGCGCCACCAATTCGGAAAAACGATAGAACTTGGGCCAAGAGCGACAAAGAAAAGTCGGAACTTTTTGCTTTGCACTTAGAAGATACGTTTAAGCCATTCGACGGTCCTTTGATAACGCCCGACTCCCCAGTCACGACATCTGACAACTTTAAAGTAAAAAAAGTTGCATTAATTGAACTGAGGGAAGTGATTACAAATCTAAAGACTAAAAAAGCACCGGGTTACGACTTGATAACGGCGCAGGTGGTCAAGGAATTACCGAATAAAGCTCTTATCAAACTGCTATATTTGATTAACGCTTCGTTCAGATTGCTCTACGTTCCGAGACAATGGAAAGTCGCAAACCTTTGAATGAGAAGAAGTCATATCGGCCGATTTCCCTATTGCCGGTTATCTCTAAAATATTCGAAAAACTACTTTCAAAACGACTACAACACGTAATCAACGAAAGACGTCTCATTCCTGACCACCAATTTGTATTTAGAGTCAAACATTCATCAATCGATCAAGTCCACAAAATAACTGACATGATTGAGAAAACTCTCGAAGAAAAAAAGATTTGTTGTGGTGTATTTCTTGACGTCTCAGAAGCTTTCGATAAGGTTTGGCACGAAGGTTTGGAGTATAAATTGCAACGACTACTGCCATGGCAACTCTTTCTAATTTTACGATCGTACCTCACCGAAAGACTTTTTCGTGTTAAGCACGGAAATGATTACTTTGATTTCAAGGAGATTGCGGCCGGAGTCCCACAAGGAAGTGTCCTCGGCCCGCTCCTATATGTACTCTGCACGCGTGATATCCCGCAGGAAAGAAACTGCGTCGTCGCCACGTTTGCGGACGATACGGCGATATTGACAACGGGCGATACAATTGAAGCAGCAACTGAAAAGCTGCAACATGCTGTTAACAAAGTCCACGCTTGGACGAATTCTTGGCGTATTGTGCTGAACGAAAGCAAATCTACTCACGTCAACTTTACCTACAAAAAAGTGGATAGATTACCCGTATATTTAAACTCGGCTCAAATACCATACGCGAACGAAGCAAAATATCTAGGAATGACTCTAGATGTTAAGCTTAAATGAAAATCGCACGTAAAAAAGAAACTCGACAAGCTCGAAAATAAATACAGACAAATGTACTGGCTACTCGGAAGATATTCGAAGTTGAGCCTACATAACAAACTGCTTATCTATAAGCAAGTGCTAAAGCCAGTGTGGACGTATGGTCTACAACTATGGGGTTGTACCAGGAAAAGCAATCGAAACATCCTACAAACTTTTGAAAATAAAGTTCTTAGAACGATCGTTAGCGCACCGTGGTACGTACGTAAGGAAGATGTTCATCGGGACCTGGGAATCCTAGCGTCGTCGAAGAGATAACAAATTTTGCTCGTAAACACAAAGATCGTGTTCACGGCCATTGTAACAGTACCGTCATTCAACTAGACGCTAACAATTCAATCCGTCGTCTGCAAAGGACAAAACCTTTTGACCTCGCGTCATAGTATATGCCGGTCGTGAAAACAGCAGGAACTTTCATTAGAATTTAACCTGTCTAAAGCGCTAAATTCTTTTTAAATTACATACGAACATCTTTTTCCAAAAATCACTCAGTCTCGTAAGCGAAAATAAAACAGCTGGATAAGCGTCGCCTTAGTTGTAGTATTAATCTTGAAGAGTGGTGTTTTTAGTGAGTAAAAATCTCACACTACCATAAGCACGCGCGGTCGGGCCTTATGGTGTCTTTAGAAGATTTTTACCCTCCCTATGTTTTGAGTTTTAGGAAGGGTCTTATGCTGAAAATAATGACTCATTCACTAAGCATTTTTCTCTTTGTAGCTACACAGAGGGTGTTAAAAGCTCACATAAGCGCCTCAAGCCCTGGATAACTAGGTGTTTGTTAAACGAAGTAAAAAGAAAAAAATAAATTAAGTATTTTATATTCAAAACACCCGGAAAATATACTCGTAAACTTTAAAAAAAGATACACAAAGTTATGCTCGGAATTAAAAAAAGGAAATTCCTATTACAGGGAATCAATTCAATTCTTTTAATATGAATTTAAAACGTGAATGGTACGTATTAAATAGCATTCAAGGCAAGTCATCTCGGTCGAAAAATCCAACTGTGATGGTAGAGTAGCATCCGATAAACTTGAAATTGCTAACACATTTCATAACTATTTTTATTTTATAGCCGAAGCCCTACAACCAAACCTTAACCTTGAAGGTTGTACGAATTGCAATTGCGTTGTTTCTTTCCAAAGGGACATCTGTTGTTTTGAGCCGATATAGAAACGGCAATTCTAACAGCGTCACGAACTACAGACCTATCTCACTTCTTCCATCTTATTAGCAACATTTTTGAAAAATTTTTAAAAAAATAGAGTTGTCAAGTTTTTAAATAAGTTCAATTTGGTTTTCAAAAAGGTAAATCTATTGAAGAGGCACTTTTGGAGTTTAGTTCACAAATACAACAGAAAAAAGCATACTGCAGGCTTATTTGTGGATATAACCAAAGCCTTTGATATGGTCAATCAATCCGTTCTTTTAAAAAAACTTTAAGTGTCTGCTTTTCGAAGCTTTATGCTTGCGTGGTTCGGATCATACTTGGAAAATAGAACACAAAGGGTTAAAATAGATGAAATCAGGAGTGGAATTCAATGTATTAAAATTGATGTGCCACAAGGATCGGTTTTAGGACCGATTCTTTTGCTTATTTATATCAATTCGCTTTTTGACGGGATTTGCTGATGATACAGGGCACATATCAGCACATATCGATCTGTCTTTCAGTCAGACTTAGTTGCTGATATAAATTGGGATCTGGATTTGCTTAGGAATTGGTTTGCGGATCATAAGCAATGGACAACAGAAAGTAAGAGCAATTATTTTGCCATTCTCTCTCTTCAAACCTACTAGAGCGGACGATACCAGATGCTTACCAGGAGTCATAGAGCTAGAATTTCTCTATGCTACCTTGGGTATCTTTTCAACTACATTCTAGAACCTCTTATTCGACTCACTGTTAACGCATTTCACCACTGAGCCACGGCTTGCGCCCACGTGCACTGAAATCGCTTGCAGCGAATGTTCAAATATTGGCATCAGCGCAGTGAATACAACATACCTTAACTCTGCGAGGAGATGCTATCCGCTCTGAGTATTGTCGTGATCAGTTAGCTGTTTGTCAATCCTTTCAAGAGTCGAAAATTAATTTTTGCAGAAAGTCTTAGGACTAGAAAGTTTATGAATAGCTCGAATGTTCATGAATTAATTCTTAATATACTCGTATGTGGTCAGATCACTACTTGTGTATGGTGATCGAGAGCGAAGTCTTTCAACCACGTTGCGTGCATCAATAGGTGTGATTTATAGGTGCGAAAACTATTTTAGTAACTCTAAAGGTAGGGAATGGGATGAGCTGCTTAATTTCAACTCGAGTATGCGAGGTGGAGCTTGCATCGTAACAGCATGTGTTCAAGATTAATCCTCTTGGCTTGGTTTACAGTGTTTTATTGCGGACTACTTGGAATGAAGCAGCGGCGTCTGGGCAAGATTTAAAATAGAATGAACTCTCTTCCACTACCACTAAGTTTACAACTGTCTTTAATATGGGCAGCTGGCAATCTCCCTTGTGACGTTAGTCTGAGTTTTACCCACTCAGGTGCACCCCTGAGCTGCTTGCCGATGCCTATAGTTCGTACATAAGGGAAGAACGTTTTTCGAAATAGGAGAAACAAAGGCTTCTGCTACTCGTAGTTCCTCTGCCTAAAGTCTTACCGCCCGCTTTCATATCCAACACAATGGGCAAAATACTAGATAAGCAATCATGTGCAGTTTTTCAAAAAGTCATTATCGATGCGGGATTGATTGATATGATTTCCGTGAAGCCCATTCAAAAGTGGATGTCATCAAAGCAGTGACAATTATAGCAGAAAATCTTATGGAGGGGAAAGGATGGAAAGGAAATACTTCAACATGTCATCAACATAGTGACGGGCTACTTCAAGAACAGGGTACTATTGTACGACACCGATACGGGAGTGCAGGAATACCAGCTAACCGGGGGAGATCCGCAACGATTAGTGCCAGATCCTCTCCTGCAGAATATAGTGTACGAAAGCATTAGACGAACACATTTGCGAATACCCAGTTGGGTTAAAGTTATAGGCTATGGGTATGCTGATGACAAATCGTAGTAATTGCAAAATCCTTGGATTAAGTAGAGCAAATCTGCAAAACTGACTGTCAAAACCTGTACGACCATAGCCGACTAGACCTGGCCGAGCATAAGACAGAAGCAGAGCTAGTTAGCAGCAACAGAAAAATAGAAACAATTACACTCAGAGTCGGTAGTCAGAAAGAGAGCAAAGCAGGACTGAATGGATCTTAGACTGATAAAAGACGTTAATGCATAGTTCACCGACATAGAAAAGTAAATCAAAGTCAACCACTGTTTTGACATCAAAGTACGGGAAGATACAGCAGGAGATCTGTTATGCGGTAAAGAATGTGACAGCAAACATCGTGAAGGAACACCAGCAACAAGAAGGTAGAAGGCAATATGGCAACAGAAGCCAAAACAAAGACCAGCCTTCGCGATAAAACGGTGATATCACAGGGAAGATGGAACTGAAGTGGTTTTAGTGAGTAAGAAGACAACACTACTGACGGATAAATGCCCACCTTCCTGTCAGCAAAAAAAAAAAAAACATTATCCTTGGGTTCAAAAAAAGGTAGGGATATGCATCCCAGGCGTTATTTGTGCTGAATTTGCTCTCCCATATTTTAGCTGTTGATGGAGCTATTCAGTAGAATGCATCGCTGCTTTTGAATGTACTGAACAGTGTGTTGCACTCGATTTACATCGCCCATATGTGAGAACGAGAATATGTGAAGCGGAGTGAGAATGAGTTATCTACAACTTTTGCAGCGCAAGGCAGCATATATTTTCTGGTTTATAATGATCATTTTTGTAGCATGTAGTGCATTCAGACCCCTTCAATCTGGTTGCTGGATTGCTGAGCTGAGCAATATTCTGAACTAGCTACCAAGGAACTGGTTACCCGTCAAACCAAGATTTCCGTTTGCCCGTCTGTTTGTTCGTCTGTCCGTCCTCATAGCTTTTGAACCTTTACACGTAGAAGGTTGAAAATTTGACCAGTGTTGAGTTTTGTCTGACTGAGAGTACAATTTCGAAAAAGTATTGGAGGTTATCCAAAAAAATAAAACTGCCAAACACCACCCTCGGCACAGGAAGCTTCATGCTTGACCTTCTATTTAAAAAAAAGATATAACTCACCGCGTGGTGTTTATATCCGTAAGTCCTTCTTGAGTTACAATAGCATCAGAACACAAAAAAATAGAGAAATAGACGAATTTCACTATTTTAACCTTAAACCTTAAATAAGAACACTTATGACTTTCACTTATTTGGTTATTTCGTCAGCAATCGGGCTGTATAGATACATTTATAAGTTTTATAGCCAGAATGTCTGCTGAATGTCATTTCTTCTCTATGGGCTGACTGCCAAATCTATGGTAAAACTTACATATGATCAGCTGCACTTTCACTTCGAAGCTCGTTCATATACAGGAATTGGCGTCGAATTTCTTTTGATTTTATGGCTAAACTTTTATCACTTCATCTTTTTGCCTACCACAGTCGCTGTTTACCCACCCAAAAGTAACTCATTAGCTTTGTCTGATATAAAATGCAATCCATTAAGAATAATCTATTTATGGTATCCAAAAATGAATTTCCTAAGTGAACAAATAAAACACGGTTTGCCTCTCTTTATAAACAGACTACAGGCAGGTCCTATCTATAATGCTGAAAAGTTCTATATACGTCTTTGACCCACCACCATCATAACCCAGACAGCACGGATGCATTTTGGCAAAAAAAAAAAAAAAAGAACGAACATAAATCAAATTAAGAAAATCGCCATACAAATATCGTTCAAAGGAAAACATTTGCATTTGCAATCGGGCCGACAAATACATATAACCGCACAAAGGAACATCATAAGTGCAGTTTTTCTATTTTCAAAACTATCCGTGCCTCATCAATTCGAATTCTCGTCGTGCAGATACGAGTACTCGTATAGAGACACTCCCGCGCAATAGAATTTTAAGAAAAATACCAAATCGACCGACAGACGGACGGAAAGAATTATTAGAGCAGCAATAACAACAGACCCAGAGAGCAGCAGCGGCGAGCTCATCCCATCGGCATTTAATTAAATAATTAAACTTTCCGCCATGACATTCATCGTGTGTGCATAGAAGAGGATCCGGGCTCTGCTACTGCTGCTGCAGATACATTTGTGTGTCACAGTCAATTGTTTTGTTCCTTTTGATTGGACATAATTTACCAGCAAATTTTCTACGCGTATTCAATTTAAGCTCGGTTCATTGACCCAGGTGAATGGATTTGTCGACTTGTCGTCGTTGGGAGTTTGTATTTTTGGAGCGCACAGGAGTCAATGTAGCCCAGTTGCCCAGCTCATTGTATCAGCGAGTGCCATTTTAATTTTTGATTAAAATGCCGCTGGCGAATATGTACATAATCATCCCGTGACTTCCACGTTGCAAAAAAAAAAAAAAAAAATTCTCGGTCTTGGTCTTTTAGCCATGCCATGTGTATTAGACACTTTTTGACGTCACCCGATTTGTGTACGTGAGGCTACTAGGTGGAGATTAGAATAACACGAGAAAGCTATGTTTCCTGTGCAGAAAACGTATATAAATGTGTTGGGTGGTTTCTATTTTTAAGATTCCAGCACCGAGTAGCCATATTCGCAATAGCAAATTGAATGTTTTGTTAAATATAATTTAATTTGTACCTATACACTGATGGACGAGTATTTTCTGGTTTGTTTTGCAGAGGTGAACTGCATTGGCGGGCAGCCAATTGGAAAATGCAATATTTTTTCAGAAAAAAAAGAAGAAAATTCAAATTTCTTATTGCTATTGAGGGTTGTTCAAATAGTTCTATGGAATTGAAATTCACATCTTTTTCGATTCCGATTAGCACATTTTCATTTCGGTTTATTTAAGGAATTTTAAGCTAAGTTCCACGAAGTGCTGTAAAAATGTGAGCACATTTGCATGGTGGTATATGAGGGAATCTTTCTACTTGAATGCCTTTCAATTTTTCAATCAACTTACATTCCTTTCAACTGGTTGTGGTCACAATCCCGAAAATCCAAAATCCCAAAACAAAAATCCCGAAAAATTATATAAAATGAAAAATTTTCGCAAATGCTTGTTGTCTGACAGGCGCCTGTATCTTAACAGTACTTGGGTGGGCCTCTTCTAGGGATGAAGGGATTTCACACTATGGGACATCTTTTCGACTCATACACCGGACGGCCTTCGACCTCGCATGCAAGTGCTCAGGGTGCTACTACGCGGCGTGTAATCAAACACCAAAATTAATATGTTAAACATATTCTCCTGATTTTTTTTTCCTACTTTTCATTTTCGGGATTTTGGATTTTCGGGATTTCGGATTTTCGGGATTTTGGACTTTCGGGATTATGTTTTTTGGGATTTCTGTTCTGTTTCAACATTTTTCTCGTTACAATGTACGAGTATGTTTCGGAAAAATTATGAGGAATCTCAACTTAAAAATGATACACTCCAAGGGATACACCAGTTTAAAGCCCTTCATTTTTGTTCCTTTCCCTTACGAGACTAAGTCAAGATATCAAACGAACTATGACAGTGTCGTGCCAGAATAAATTTCCATCTCAGTTACAATATGGGTACTCTAGATACCTGATACCGATTTTCGGTATCTCGACATGAAGTTCAAATATTTGGTTAGTCATAATCTTGGCTCTCAGATATAAACGTAAAGTATGCGCTGAACAGACCGTATGTCGAACAGGAAAAAAAAATCGACAATAACTTAGAACAGTTTTCTTCGCATCTGAATGCACTACGGACTATCTTAAGGATACAAGTAATTTGTCAGATAAAAAAAATTGTTTTTTTCACTTCAAGTGGCCAATAATTATTTGCAAATTTAAGAGTAAAATGACGGAAATAATCTTTCGACGATATTCTTTGTTTTTATGTGACATTGATTACATCACAGTATTGCCAACGTTTTTGGATTCAGTAAGGAGGATGTATTTCCTGGCCAATTTGGCATAATATTCTGAATTTGTATCATCTAAATTATTTTTTTTTTTTTCAAATTGAGCGTGTCTGAAAGATATCTGGCAATGAATAAAAGTGCGTTAGGGTCTGTTGAAAGTGTGAACTCTGATCACGAAGGTCTAGAGGAACCACTTTGATGCTCCCGACACCGAATCCTCAAATGATAGACTATCCCTCAAAAGGAGACGTTTAACCACCATTGATAAGTAAAATACCATTATGCGACTACTTTTTATATTTATTCCAGGTTTCGAGAATAATGATTTTTTCGAAATTGGGTATTAATAATTCTTCCACAGACCCTGGATATGAAGATTGTAGTAAATCCGTGCAGATAATTCGTCAGCAGTCGAGCGCGTATAAAGATAGACAGCCGGACAGATGAAATTGACGGACTCGAACTCTAGTAATACTAGAATTGATAAGTCTTGAAATTGAAAATTTTCGTAAGACTACCGATATTACTTGCTCTTTTAGGTGCAAGTAAAAATAGTTGGAATTTTTTGTAGACGGTCTGCCACATAACATCGCACTGGAAGAAATTTCTCCTCCAACACCCAGCCATATCATGATACACGCAACTGACAAAGTCCTCGATCTAAAGACAACACTTCCACCAAACCTAGTAATTCCGACGGGAGACTATCAAATATGGCCGATCTCATATGGATCATGTCTCTGCTAAACGAAAAATTTATCTAGGCTGTATTGATAATGGCTTCTGTATTGATAAATTGGTTTCTTGTCACCGACAGTCTGTTCAGTCCAGAGCCAATTTTGAAAGTGATGAAGTCACTAACTACAGTCAGAACGATAGAACGAGTGAAACAATTAAGAATTCCGCAGAGCTTGGAAGGATTTATTGATGAATCTCAAGAACTTGGATCGAAGGGATGTAGCTTAGAGTTCTTACCAGGATGCGAAGTCAATTTCCGAAATCTCCATACCATTCTGTATGCTAAAAGATAAGTACATCCTACTGAATCATGTCCCCCACCTGGAGACACATTCGAGTTGTATTTATCCAAGCGAAATGCATTCAAAATTTACTTATACAATATATCTACGAGTAATTAACCTGGTAGCTCGCATTTAGTAAATGAAGTGAGAGTCGTGAATTTTCCGCCCAGACCAAAAAGAATGGTGGAGGAGTAACAGATTTCAAAACAAAAGTCTCCGCTTTCTCGGAAATGTTAAATATTTCAAAGCCCTATCCAACACCTAAGCATAACATCGTTATCTACCCTGTTCTTGTATAAAAGTCCTGGTTTGAACTTTATGTTTAGATAGTCAGCTTGTTAATTTTGCTCTGTACTCTAGGTGATAGCGCCAGAGAGAAAGAAGGTCAACCAGTCATAGTACTTGCTAAGGCGAAAGTACTTTGCACTGTCTGCCAAGACTCAACCTCAGGTGGATCTGCATCATATTTTGAAACATATAGCAGTCATTTCTTGCTACGGGACAGTATTACTTATTACGGGGCATCGAATAGTTGGGGGTCACACAGCTAAGATAGTAAGGATGAGACTGAGAAGAAAACCCTTACTCGCTTCTTTTGCAGTTGCCCGGCACTAGCCAGGAGATCTCAAGGAAAAAGGATGGGAAGACGATTATTTTTCTAAAAGACATAAGAGTCACTGATATACTTTAACCTTTTTCTAAAGATGTTATCAATTAGATTTAGGTTCGATATTGGGAGTTGATTAGGGCAGGAACCTATTTCACTGCGGTCTCTTATGGACCTATTGTCGTTTTCTCAATTTTAGAGCCCGTCAACTGGTTTAAAGTAGTAGTTACCTAGATAACAGTTTATTGTTCTGATAAAATAGTTACAGTGGCAAAGTGTGTGCTCTACTGTTCTCCGTCCCTGTTTTCCTGTTGTTAGTAGGCAAGCTACCAGGAAAGAGTTAGAAAGTTATTTAGCAAGTCGCACTCATGCTGTTTCATCCAATGGTAAGATGTCGGACTTTCTCGAATCCAAGGCTGGGGTACCACAGGGATCTATTATGGGACCATTACTTTTCTCCCTGTTTAATAATGACTTACCCTCAATCCTACATAGCTATAAAGTACAGATGTACGCCGATGACGTTCAATTGCACCTCAGCTACCCCCTCGAACTGGTAGAAGATGCGACTTCGCGTATAAATGAGGATTTAAGATTAGTGGTTCGTTGGGCCCAAACAAACAGGCTTAAATTCAATTGCGACAAACCACAAGCGTACCAGCTTAGATGTATCCTGTTTTTCCCTTATCGAAGTAGATAGTGTCGACGTTGAATAAACTGCGCAGGTAAAAAGCTTAGGGACGATCACGTGGCTACTACTGTTGGCAAGGTATACGTGGTCTACGCACATTGTACCAATCTGGCTACTGCTTCCAACCAGGGTAAAAGCGATACTGGTGAACACCTTGGTTTTGCCATTGTTGCTATATGCAGACCCAGCAGCCTTAGTTCACGAAAATTAAGGGTTTCATTCAACAGCGCTGTGAGATTTGTGTACAATGTTCGCCGTCATGATCATATTTCTGTACCTTTACCATAGAATTCAATATCCATCTTCCGAGAGAAGTCGGGTCTTTATTTTGCCAACCTTCAGATATAACACTACCGAAAAACAATTTTTTGTATATGCTATGCGACTATGGAACTCACTTCCAGCCGATTTACGGAGATACCAGGGAATCGGTGACTTCAGGAGAGGGTTCAGGCAGCATCTGAGTACATGAAAGTCAATGGTTTACGTCTTCGTTTTTCTAAGGGAGTAAGCTAACATTAAGGCTAGGGTACTAGGGATTTTTTCTACTCTGCTCAATAATGGATTATGTATCTAAGTGTATGATTGTTTAAAAATAAATTGAAATTAAAATTGAAGGAAAGAGATTACGTTAGTATTGGCTTTGTGTAATCTAGTTGCAACTACGATTGAACGCGGAAGTAATACCATCACATGTTTTCCACAGCCTGTTCTTTTACCTCTAATGATCTCCTCATTGTATTTGCTAAGTCCCGCTCTGAAGCTTCGCCAATCTTCTTACGTACGTCGGATCTTAGTTTTTTCGCACCCGTAAACTCTTTTTATGATCTGTTAATGTCAGAACGTTACATTTTTATCATGGTGAAGTTCACGAACTAGCAACGTTTGCAAATTATTAAAAATTACTACCGGAATTCTGAGTCGGTGGTCGCAACTTTCGGTCGTAATAATCGTCCCACCATACAGGCTGTGCGAGCTTCAGTTCGAAATGAGCCAAATCAGTCGAATCCACGTCATTCATGGGAATTGGGAATCTCTCAGTCCACATTGTGGCGAATTTTGCGTAAAGATCTTGGCCTACAAGATCAAATTAACTCAAGAACTGAAGCCTGTTGATCATTTTAAGCACCGACGAAACTTCTCCGATTGGGCTCTGCAAAGTTTGAAGAAAATCCTTCAAAAGACTCCATTTCATCCACAGAAAGTGACCGTGTGGTGTGGATTTCATGCCGCGCGGAGGTGTGATTGGACCGTATTTTTTCGTCGATGAAAATAATCGCCATGTTACGGTCAATGCAGTTCGCTATCGTGCCATGTTGGAAGACTATTTTTGGCCAGAAGTGGATTGACATCAGTGATATGTGGTTCCAACAAGATGGTGCCACAGCTAGTCAAACAATTGATCTATTGAAGGGGAAGTTCAGTAATCGTGTAATCTCGAGAAATGGTCCGGTCGAATGGCCAGTTCGCTCCTGTGGTTTTACGTTAAGTCGTTGGTTTATGCCAACAAGCCAACAACGTTAGAGGAGCTCAGGAACAATATCGAACGCGAAATGAAAAGTGGTAGAAAATTGGCTTCAAAGAATCGATCTCTGCAAACGTGCTCTCAGTGGTCATATGAACGCGATCGAATTCCATACTAGAATCTAACATGTGCACTATAAGTAAAATAAATTTCTAAACGATATCTCAATTATTCTGTGTTTTATTTAAATACAAAATTGTTATGTCCTTATTGAAAAATCCTTTACAAGTCTACAAGTCTCAATTGTTTTTCCTAAATAGTTGGAGAATACAGACTCATTGTCTGATAGGTGCCTGAACATTCCAGACATTTTTTTTTATTTTCTTAACTAATACTCTCTTAAAATAAATTGAAAAACTTCAGACTCTTGAGAGGTTCTATTTCAATTGTTCTCTGTTCCGTAGTTTCTTCGGCTATGTGGCTCTAATTTTGAATTTGCATTTTGTTACTATGCAAATAAATACGATTCAGTTGTTTTTTTTTTTTTAGCGCAATACTCCCTTTTATGTATTCTAGCCAAACAAGCAATCTTTATATCTAAAAGCTTTGCAGTTGTCATAACAACAAGTTGCATTGACTAAAAGAACAAAGAAGGTATAGTAAACAAGTGTAGGGAGATTCCGTTCCTATCTCTAGAATGACTGACGAGACAACAAAAAAAGTAGACTAACATTCAACAATTTTATCACATGCATATGTGTAGATGTACTCGTACGTAGATACTTCTGTCTTAAAAGTTTGTTTAATATCTTTGCAGAAAAGAATACATTTCTAGGGATGTTTATTCGTTTTTTTTTGGAAAGATTCAAGGGCCATAAAAATGCCTGTAGCACAGATACATTTATGTGTTCAAAAATTAAATTTCAACGATATCTCTATATTTCTATCTCACATTTTGTCACTCTTTTGTTTCTTCATAACGTCATTATTAAAATTAAACTTTCAGGTAATACAAATATTGATTTTAAACTGAACTGAAGAGGGTGAGATTTGAGACTGTAACGCCTCATGCAGGGTTCTACTGTCTACGTGTGTACCCACTCATTGTGTTTCCCTCTTGTCTTGACATTATTTCTGCAAGGGTGAAATTTAATTAGGTTGAGAATTTTAAAGATACAGCAAGGGCAGGATATGGCTTACTCAGAGAGGAAATGGTTGCGCAATTCAAGTACTATATACCTAAACTGTATTATGTTGTTCAAACTGTAGGTTGGAACTTTTAGCTGCGATTTTTATTTTTATTTTTAAGAAACCTTTTATGTAGGCTAGTGTTCTATTTGTAACTAGGTAAAGACCCCAGTTTGCGTGCGTAAACAAATCATTTTCAGTTTGATTGTTTAACTTAGAATAATGTTTGCTATACAGGCTTTCAAGGGCTACCCATGCCTATCGAAATAATAGTTGTTATTCAGGCACTGTGGAATAAATAAAGGTGTGTAAATATAATAGTGCGTTTTTATACCCTGGTAAATACACACAGATATGTACATAGGTATATACAAAATGTGATTCGCTGTAAGGGTGATTACGCTAAAACCTTAGGGCATCCGTTGAAATTTTTATCCAGCTTTAGCACACAATTCAGACTGTCATTTTGTTAACTTATTCTCACCATCTCAGTCACAGATTCATCCCGGTGAGTATTTTTGACACAGACTTTTTCAGTTTTTGTGTTCTGTCTGTCCGTTTCTCTGACACACGCATATTTGACTAAGAGAGCTGATATTTTGCACAAATACAATGGATACAATACATATTTGGTGAAGAAAAAATAATTAATAAAAAAAATAATAAGACAACATTTTTTGATGGTATAATTTACTCTGTGCGCTGTGGCTCAGCGGTTAAGTCCACGATCACTGACCAAGGTCCAAGGTTCTTCTTCTTCTTTTTCTTACCACGAGGTTATGATATGCAGTAGAAGGATCACAACCCTCCCACTTTACTCCATCGCTACTGGTCCACCTGTGGGGTTTGCCGGTTTGACCTCAGGAAGTTCCGGCAAGCTTTCCCGGTTTCGGATCACTTCGTCACTGAGGCCAATCAAATGCTGATGTTTTTGCATCTGTGTGATCCAGTTGATTTTTGGTCTGCCTTTTTTGCGCGATTGTGTAGAGTTCGAAGGATCTCTCCTTTGAACATGACAATACCAACTGAGCCGGTCGTACTCTATCTTGCTTGTGATGGGTTCTTTTACATGAAGGCTTCCTTGAATCTTCGAACTTCTTGTTCTATCAAGCTTTGTTACTTCTGCTGTCATGCGAAGCATCTTCTCTCAAACTTTTTGTAAATTGTCCAGTATTGTGAACCGTATGTGAGCGCCGGACGTATAACTACGGTGTAGAGGCTGCCGTTCAGCTTCAGGGACATTTTTCGGTCACAGAAGATTGCGGAGTTTTCCCGCCACTTCATTCACCCTACGCTTACGAGATGTTTGATGTCATGATCACAAGTTGCTTCGCTATTGATCATAGATCCCAGATATTTTAACTTTTCGCACTTGGGAAGCACTTTTCCATTCAAGTAAATGTCTGGAATAGGCCGGTGTGGATCAGAGAATGGACAGCACAGATACTCTTTTTTGAACTAATACGGTACCCATTTCCCTCCAAAACATTCACTCATACATTAAGTGCTCGATGCAGGGACGTTTGATCTTCACTTATGATAGCTCCATCGGCAGCAAAGAATAACTGATACACTTTGGGGGCCGTCACTTTTCCTTCAAACAGATTATGAAGGCCTGCAATAAATAGCACAGGACTGAGGACGCTTCCCTGGTGTACATCGACTTTGATTGGGAACTCTTCGGTGACTCCTACGGGACATCATCATGATCATGTACACGTAGGTTTCTGGAACTCCTGTCTTAGCGCCGCCTATAAGAGATCTCTTGGTTGTAAATCAACCAACACCATATGCAAGTCGTTTAAGGATCCACGATGTTTTTCCATTATGATCCTTATACTTTGGATTGCATCTGTTGTTGATTTACCCGAGAAAAATCCGCACTGGTCATCAGATAGCCGTATTATTTTCCGCAGTCGGCGATCTAATACTCGCTCAACGATCTTCATGGTGTGTGATATCAGCTTGACAGAACGGTAGTTATCGGAGCTTTGCGCATCGCTATCTGGACCCGCTGTCTCCCATCTTTTTTTAGAACTCAGAGGGTATCTCGTTTTTGTTTTGGAGTATTTGACCGCATTCCTAACTTCTTCGACAGTAATGCCGGATAATTCATCATGGTTGGGCTCTTGGAAAGTATACACGGGGAAACTGTTCGTTTAGAAGTCTTTCACAATACTGTCGCCATCTGTGGAGAATTTTGTGGTCTTCCACAAGAAGCTGGCCTTGAGCATTATTAATGAACTTTGGAGAACGAATCTCCTGAGCATTTCTTCTTCTCTGGGCGGCTATTTTGAAGATAGTTGTTTCCTTATTCAAGTTGTTTTGTTGAAGCTCCTGGATAGCCTGGTTCCTATCAGACACCGAAGATGATATTTCCTCCAACTCCCGATAGAGGCCTTCCATACTTTTTGCTTGACATTGGGCGCACTTCTTATTCGCGAGACCTTTACAACATCTGTATATCACTTCAAGGCGAGCTTTTTCACATCTAATACCATAGCACTAAACTCGGTTACCCGTGGAAAAAATAATTGGTCCAGTACGTATAATAAGAATGTTAGCTGCTCCCTTAAATGTTTTATTATTGAAATGGTTCCAGTTTTTAAGTACTTGGGTCTTGAAATTGATAGCGGACTGAATTGGGGTGCGCAAACTGCTTCAGTTAAAAAATGCTTTAAACCACGTCTATAATGTACCATTTAAGATTTTCGTTCACGAAAACTTCTAAAATCTATTTATTATGGTCTAGTACCGTCTAAGCTGCAATATGGTTTGGTTTGCTGGGGCGGTACTCACGGTAATCAAATTAAATCTCTGATTATTGCCCAGAAGCATATTATTAGAATAATCTGGCTAAAGGGACTTATGGAGAATAGTTTTCTGCTCTTTTTACAATTGCAAGATACTTCTCCTTAAGCACTTTTATTTTTATAATGTTCTAAAATTTTTTTTTTAAGATGTGGATACGCGCTTAATCGCAATCCAACGGACCACAGACTTCGTAGCTCTGGCAACTATACCACATAAAACAGCCCACTTTTTTTTATCTTTTTCTCCTCAGTAGCTCCAAAACTTTACAACAAATTGCCTCTGGCATTGAGATTCACAAGGAATTTTCTACTTTTTAACTGAGAAATTAATGGATTTTTAACTTCAATTTAAATTAAATAAATCACTTACTTAGTGTGGTTTTCTGTTGTTGTTAAAACTGCATCTAATTGCTGTTACTATTGAATTTGTTTTTTTTCCATTTCATGGTCACCCCACTATCATATTTTTTTTATTTAATGTTTCCTCTTAATTTGTCTGTTATGATACACTCGGCACTATCTTATTCCATTAGCAGGATCCGGAAACAGTCCATGGTATGGACCACCAAAAGGTGCAGGTCCCAGTTAAAGCAAGCAACAAAAGCGAAAGTGGTCCCTATTATCCCGCTGGGTAAAATAGTCAGATGGTAACTGCCAGAAAAAACTTGGGAACTTCGTCATGGTAAATGCCCAGCTCCGTATGATTTTTTTAATGAACTTTTGCTAGTCCCCTCGTACATTGCTTGTACACTTCCAAGATCGAGCCTCCAGTTGTTCTACAGTATTTGTTTAAAAATAAAGTAAGTTAGCCGTTTATCTTGTCAAGAAGTTCATCGGAAAAATTAGCTTCCATTAGAAAGCACCGAATAAAATCGGAAATGAATACATCAAACGAGGGGAGTCATTTCCAAAAGGCAAAATGCATGAAAATGAAATCGGTCTGAGGGGTCTCTCTAGAAACAAGCAGTCCAGAACAGTCGACGGGGGAGTCACAACACTTGATGAAGAGCTGAAGGCAGCTGAATGTGTCGATATAAATCATAGTGCGTGGTAGCCATAAATACCATGTGTAGAGTCAGGACTTAATTATAAACATATTCTTAATAAACAACTGTCGAAAGCACTCAAAGATCTAATACACCTTCGCAGAAATATTCACTTTGAAGTTCTGTCGATATAATTGGATTCACACTTCTTAGAGTGCAATGGACACGTAAAAACTATAACTATCCCTAGTCGAAGAATCTTTCACTAAGTACTAAGTTACCAATAAATTTCCAACTAAATTGTTAAGAACCGATATAATTGCTTTTCATTTTCCTTTCCAATTTCATTATCTAGCGGCGTTGAAAGGTGAAAAGACAAAAAAATGTGAAAGGTATGCATGACCATGCGCACACGTAGAATCACAAACAGTTGATTCACTTAGACACGTCTCTATTTCGGTTTTCCCTCCATTTTTGGTATAAGGGAAGGCGACTTTGTCTCAATCAACTTTATATCTTTGTAGTCTTTCCCTTTGATTAGATTCTTTTTTTTTTTTTTTTTTTCTGTCGAAAAGGGGCTTGCCATCATGTTTCTGGTATGACTCGCCCTTTAAATGGAAAATAGGTTAAGCGGAAGTTTGCCCTTGGGTGATGCGCTTTTAAGGCGAATGTCATGTTATAATGTTTGCATTTCTGAAATAAAAAGTTCGTTACTCTTCCAAAATTAAGCAAACAATACACCAGATGAGTTTATGGTATACCCTTAGAGCAATAACAAGGAATGCAATAGAACTTCCGCCAAATATTTTGTTTTCAACTTTTTTATTTTGTGTGCGGGAAGAATTTATTTTGTTTTTATCTCCCTTGTTTTTGAAGTCTCCCCTGAATTTTATGGGTGGGTTATGGGAAGGCAGCCGAAAAAAAAAAATCGATTTCAACCGGTCGAGTAATGGCGCCGAGAATCGAATGAGAATCAGAAAATCATTAATTAAAAAGTTCGGTCCCTCTACTTGTACATAGCACTATCTGGGGCATATATTCCAGCTGATATCGAAAAGTCCGAAATTAATCGATAATTATGCCCACATAAATTGTACTTCACAACAAGACATTGCCGAAGGAGTGGTTATGTGTAAAGGAAAGGGAATCCAGGGCACTTTGTAGCAAATATGTATAACCAAACAATATTGCGTTGCAAGGATTTAAAAATAAAATATATTTATTTAATTGAACTCATGGGTAGATAGTCACGTAATGTCTAACAATTTAGGGTCTTATTATAGCAATTAATTAAGAGAGGGAGAGGTTAATATGAAATAGGAAGTTGCGTACGAGCATTTAAGCAAAGATGAGAAATTTATGGACGGAGTGTGTACATCCTAAATAACCCGGGGTGCTTAAAAATGTCCACACACTATAATGGTAGATATTCCTGACAGATATGATATTGCCTACCATGTTAGAGGTCATGTGTTGGTGTAACTGCTATTCCGGGAAAAAATGAATTGCCTCATTAATCAACGTGATCCGGAACCATCCTGGAATGAAGCGGGTGGTAGATTGTGGAGCTTCTCATTAAGGGCGGGAGGCAGTTAGGTAAATAAAAGCTGTCCCAAAATTCAATCAAGATTTGAATTTTGCGCCATTTGTGCGAGAAAGTGTTGCCAACGAAAAAAAAAAAAAAAACAACGTGACAGTTGAGGGTTATTAAAAATGGAGTGCTACACGAAAGAACAACGCGTTTTCATTGTTGAGCAATATTTTAAAAATAATGAAGGTTTGGCAACTACAGTTCGCAATTTTCGTACAAAATATTTAACTTCATCAACTGTGAAGAAATTAATTTAAAAATTCAGGGAGACTGGATCAATTAGTGATCTTAGACACTCTGGTCGTCCTTCAACAAGTCGTTCAACACAAAACATCAAAGTAGTTCGTGAGAGTGTTGTTGAGAGTCCAGGAACATCAATTCGGCACCGTGGTCAAGAATTGGACATTTTCAGAAGCTCTCTACTGCGTATTCTCACGAAAGATTTGCATCTTGACTCAGCAACTGAAGGCTACTGACCACGCACAGAGAAAAGAGTTCGTTGAATGGATTCTGAAACACCAAAAAGTGAATGCTGTTTTTTCAAACAAAATCATCTTCAGCGAAGATGCTCATTTTCATCTTGTTGACCTTGTTAATCGTCAAAATTGTCGAATTTGGGGTTCCGAAAATCCATGAGTGATTGTTGAGAAACAAATGCATCCACAAAGTGTCACTGGAGGCATCTTCTTAATGAAGTTCGCTATCGCCACATGACAATTCGGATTTCTGTACCTAAATTGTAAGATATGGATGTCGACGACATGTGGTTTCAACAAGACGGTGCCACATGCCTGAGAAATAATTCAATTACTGCATGAGTCATTTCCCGGTCGTGTAATTTCCCGTTTTGGTGATCAGAATTCGCTGCCCAGATCATGTGATTTAACGCCGTTGGACTTTTTGTTTGGGGTTTTTTGAAGCCTAATGTTTAAGCCGACAAGCCCACGACCACCCACGCCTTGGAGGAGCAAATTGAGCGCTGTATCAACGAAATTCAGCCACATTTATGCAAAACGGTCATGGAAAATTTCGACTAAAGAGTGCGTATTTGCCAGCAAAGCCGTGGATACCATTTACCCGATATGCTATTCATTTACAATTTGTTATTCTATCAAAGCTACTACTTGCGTGAATTTTTGGAGCACCCTTTATTTCTTCTTTTGACAGGGCTAAAGACAAAATTAAAACGTTCTTATTTGGATTAAAGTTAAAGATTTTCTCTAAACTATATCCTAAGGCATCAGAATAAGATGTGGAGGTACATACGTTGCGTGTTAAAAGCTTTTCTTTAAGGCAGAAACTTACAAGCCTACAAAGTTAATTAACTGCAGAACTAGAAAGTGTTCCCCAGAACAGACCAAGGTGAAAAAGCCAGGAAAACCAAATAGGTTCCGTGATAAAAGCCTTTTCAACTGGTCTCTTAGATACCTGATAACTAAACAAACCACTTGCACTGTCAAGTAAGTACAGCATTGTTCAACATTTGTACTCCAAGACAACTTTTCTAGTAAGTGTCTTACCTAGTAGCAATACTAACAAAAGAGATGATTGACTATCCAGATTTATTATAGAAAATAACATTTTAGTATAAAATATCTATACAGAGGCACTACTCACCTTTATTACTAAAAATAAGTAGGAAGTTGCTGATGTGACAGTGTCAATAGGATTTATTGTAGACCAGAGACTGGAAAGTGTCCGAGTGCTTGATAGTATTGCTTTTATCAAATAGCATCATCCGGTTTCAAAGGAACTTTCAATATTAAGCAAATTTAGGGGCTCCTTACTCCAAGCCTTTAACAAATCAACTGAGAATTGGGATAGATCTCAGTATTTGCAAGATCCTGTCCATTTACCAAAGATAAACACATTTTGGTCTAGTGAGCTGTCAACATCACTCAAAAATGCGATGGGTCTTTACTCTCTAGAAGAAAAAAAAGGATTCTAAAGACTACGACTGCCCTGGAAAATCTCATTAACGCTCACTTCCCGGAGTGCGTTATAACAAACACTCACACCGAGTAAAGAGTTCAAAAGAGTACGTGCAAATGCTGACAGAATATTTCCAAGAACTCCAATAATGCTGCACAAATTTACAGATCGTTTTAACAGACTGTACGCACCGAGCTCTTGGCAAGAGGTCAAAGTCATAATAGTACTAAAGGAGATAAGTGTAGCCTTACTTCTTGCACCCTCTGTGCTGGCAAATCGGTGGAGTCAGTACACTGCTCGAGCCTTAAATGAGCCTTAGACTCGCTAAGTGTAAACACGTCACATTCGGACTGGATCTAAGGTATGCTCAAGAGAAGACAATTCAGTTTAAAACTGGAAGACTGCTAAACAAGTGGATTCTAAGTCGAAGTTTATCTATCGCCAAGACTTCACGTGAACTTCAAAAATAGGTCCACTAAAGGACATCGAGATTGAACTGCGAGTATCTGTTTAAAACACAATGAGAAGTGCAACAGTTCCATAGGGATCCTAATAAGGTAACACGGTATAAGCTACGAAGGCGCGAAATCTCACATGCTGCATGGGAGTAGGTTGATGGAGAAATTTGAGATTCAAATCGGTGGCCGACAAGGTTGTGTACTATCGCCACTACTTTTCTGGTGACGATCAGTGACGTGTTTCGGAGTGCTTTGCGGGTGCAAAGTGGTGGAGTCCAATAGAATCTTACAAACTATATCATCACACTAAGCTGACGGTGTTTCCTCTTATCGCATGCAATTATGGACATGTGCCAAATGTCGACTGGTTTGGTGACAGAGACGAAGTAATCATTGGTGGACAGTAGGTCAGAGTACGAAGTTTCCAGAATTTTAAAAGTATTTGCCTCGATTGACAGTGTAACTGAATTAGAAGTAAACAATTCGAGAAAGCAAAGCCAGCGTTCGGTATGTTGTCTAAGAGCTGAAGAAGCAGTGCTATCAGCTTCAATAGATAACTATCTGCGGCTGTCCGCTCAAACTTGGAATTAGTTCTGTTATGTGGGTGTAACACCTGGAAAATAACCACTTTATCTCAGAAACAAACATAATTGCGGGTATTCTGGCATCTTTATGAAATAACGGATTCGGTTTTAAGATATCAGCGAAAGTGGCAGTGGATTGGTCACACCTCAAGACAAGATGATAAATGCATAACACGGTAGCCCATCCAGTGGAACTTAGTAACCCAAGATGGAAGATGATAAGGACGCGAACAGTCGAAGAGGAATCTACCTATAGGCAGAACAGGTGGGACCTAAGATATATCTTCAGAACCTTAGATTCATAACAGAACAATGGATCTAAGAAAGTACCCCAATAATCGGGTTCTCCATCATTCGCTCGATAGGTTTTAGTCAGTTTAGTCGTTAGGAATTAGTTCTTTGGCCTATCTGTACCTACATCCCATAGAGTTTGCGGTTATGTTTCCTCTTTTATTCGCTCTTCCTTCACACAATACGGGGAAGGACTATTCTTCTAACAAAGTGAATTTATGGAGCTCATGGTTATCTCGTTTGGTAATGGATTTCCATGAAATTTGGTTCGTAAATTAGGTTCTTTGGCTTTTTAATATTTGATGAAGTTATGATATTTGGGGAGCGGTAAGTTATTTTGTCGCAGGCTACTTTGTCATTGGGTTATTATTATGCGTCACCGTGGTAGTAGAGTAGAGTAGAGTTGTAAGAATCTTTAAAAAGCATCTCATTCGCTTAACTTGAGATCCATTGCATAGATTTTTATGAAAATTGGTTTGTTACTATGAAATGGTGTGTAGTTCCACATGATCACTGAAATTGATGGAGCGTCAATGAGGTTATTAAAGGTTGGGTTTCACTTAAGTTTGTTTTTATAAACTTTTCTCTGAAAAAGCGAACTTATAACGCTGTGGCAGCGCCCCAATATGCATATAGTACTCGCCCATTTGCCAAGCTTTTACAATTAATCACGACTACTTCAAGGATTGTACAGCAAATTTGCTCTGCCATGTATATATGGTCTCACTTTAGTTGAAATACGATTTGGGAGTGGGATTGAAGCCTCCATATACTCGTACGTATGTTCATAGCCCTCGTTCTTAAGATATGTCAAAAAGACCGAGACAGTCTGTGTGGCTGAGAAAATCAATTGGTATAAGCTGGACAAAGTAAAAGGTGAAGCTTTTATTACCAGCATAACAAATTAGATCTTTACCATCATCGATGAGGTCAGTGATGAGGAGTGCAGAGCACAAGATATGTTGGATTACCTACAGCAATCTTGCTTGGAGAGAGCCAAATCACTACTTGGAACGTCGAAAGGCCCCTGCCAACACGCCAAAGAAACATGGTGGTGGACAGATGAAGCTAAAGTAGTGATACAGGAAAAGAAAATGGCTTTCAAGACTTGGTCAAAGTGCTTCTACTAGAGATGAAAAAGCTCGCCTTGAAGTGATATATAGATATTGCAAAGGTCTCGCGAAGAAGAAGAGCGCCCAATTTCAAGAAAAAAGTATGGAAGGCCTCTATTGGGAGTTGCAGGAAATATCGTCTTCGGCGTCTGATAGGAACTAATCAACTTGCATAAGGGAGCAACTATCTTCAAAATAGCCGCCCAGAGAAGAAGAAATGCTCAGGAGATTCGTTCTCCAAAGTCAATAATAATGCTCAAGGCCAGCTTCTTGTGGAAGACGACAAAATTCTCCACAGATGGCGACAGTATTGTGAAATACTTCTGAACGAAGAGTTTGCCCGGGTATACTTTCCAGGAGCCACTCCTAACCATGACGAAGTATCCGACATTACTGTCGAAGAAGTTAGGAATCCGGTTAAATACTCCAAAACTCTAGCGGTTAAGCCAGACGAGATAACTTCTCAGTTCTGGGCAAAGATGGGAGACATCGGGTCCAGATGGCTGAGGATTCTTATCTCCAAACTTATGAGCGGTGATACAATGCCTAATCAGTGGAGGGGAAGTTATCTTCTTCCTTTGCACAAAGGAAAGGGCGATACGTGAAACTGCGATAACTACCGTTCTGTCAAGCTGATGTCACACACCATGAAGATCGTTGAGCGAGTATTAGATCGCCGACTGCGGAATACGGCTATCTGATGACCAGTGCGGGTTTTTCTCGGGTAAATCAACAACAGATGCAATCCAAAGTATAAGGATCATAATGGAAAAACATCGTGGATCCTTAAACGACTTGCATATGGTGTTGGTTGATTTTGAGAAAGCCTTTGATAGACAACCAAGAGATCTCTTATGGGTGGCGCTAAGACAACGAGGAGTTCCAGAGAGATCCTTCGAAGCAAAGGAGAGATCCTTCGAACCCCGGAGAGATCCTTCGAACCCCGTCAAAAAGGCAATATCAATCAACGTTCCTACACAATCGTACAAAAAAGGCAGACCAACAAACAACTGGATCACACAAATGCAAAAACAAAAGCATTTGATTGGCTTCAGTGACGAAGTGATCCGAAACCGGGAAGTCCGCCGGAACTTCCTGAGGTCAAACCGGCAAACCCCACAGGGGGACTAGTAGGGATGCACTGGATTCTACTACGGATCTTAAGGAAAAGATGAAGGACCGAGATAGTCTTGGGGTAAAGTTGTCTTCGGCAGTTAAGACGGCTTGAGGGCAATTTTGATGTGCCTTGGCTCTTAAGACAGGAATATTCAATGACATCTTTGTCCTCAGAGTGAGTTATCCCGAATTAGCTATAAAAGTCTAACAGTCTTCCAAAAAGAATGTAATTTTCATCAGAAAAGTCAAACTATGTACCCTACCACTAGTTATAACTCATTGATGAGGTTATAGACCCCCCTTCAATTAAACGGAAGCCATCGGTGTCTGCCAGGTCGGAATGAAAATACATTTCTTTTGTATGCATGCATCTTTGAGACGATGAGTATCAACATAATCGATTAGTGTGGATTAAGTTCACAACTATCAACCGGAGACAGAATAAACAGTCGAAACAAAGACCAAGCCATAATCGATTAGTTTCCCAAGGCAAAACAAAATACCGTGTAACAATAGAGAGTCAAACTTTGTCGACTGAATTTAAAGATATTACTTATTCCACTCTGACAATGCATCGGAACTCACATCCGTGATTGCAAGTGGCGAAAGTTCACAAACCCTGCTACGAATTATTATCTCGTTTCCTTGTATTTTCCCAATTATGACTTGGCTCAAAAAATACACATCCGGGAAGAAAAATTTGCAAATTACTGCGTAACGAAGAGATTCATTTTTTTTTTTTTACAATCTTAGACGAATTTCTTCATAGAATTGCGGTAAAATAAATTAGAAAAAAAAAACTATAACGAATTATGTTTTATGCCATGTCACGAACTCTTTAAACACTCTTGTGTATCTCCCATTACCACCATTTGCATGTGTGGCGATGTATCCTGAACTCCTTAGGAATGATGATTCTATTTTTTTTTTTTTTAATTAGCTATTTTTACTGCTGAAAAATAAATTAGCCATGTTTGCACCTCGGCAACTAAAAAGAGGCAAAACTTAAATACGAGTATTTATGGCCAGCTGTTCGTCACATCTTCCGAACATCAGAGTCAACAGTGCAATCCACTGGTTATCACATAGTTTGTTCTCGCAGTAAAAGTATCTATTGCTTTTTGTTTTATTATTTTTATGGTACATCATGACAATTATTAGTTCCTTCACCTCTCCTTCTATTTCCATTCTATAAATTCTTTCGAGTCACATTTTCATACAAAAGAAGGAGAAGTAATTTTCCTCAAACTGTCGGTCGGGTATGCATTCACAAAATAAATGGAGCAGATCGATCCATTACAATATGGGGCATTAACGTCATGGATACTAAACTCAAAGGAGGGGTTGCAGTTCTATCTTTACTCAAATACCTAGTCTGGTCAACTACTCGTAGTAAACGGAGAGATTTTTAAGTTGAATTATTAGCGTGGAATAGGTTGGTATTTCCTGCAATTTACTGATAAATAATGAGATCCGATTGGAATATCTTCCACGATTGCTTCATTTTCGTTTCGACTAGTTGGTATGTACGAGTACACATAGAATAGGTATACTCGTACATATGCTGAATGTCATAAAAACGAACCAGTCTAACATTTATATTTTGTTTTGGTTTCTTTCATGACTTCTGGATAATTGTGAAGAAACTATTTAATTGCAGTAGTTAGTTCTTTCACACACAAAATAACGTGAAACCAATTAGAATGTATCTTAGATACACAGAAAATTTTTTAATTAACAATTTAGCTGGATATTATTAGATGTTTTTTTTCCTTCTCGCAGTTCCTACACGTTAAAGTCTTTTATTTTTTTATTTTTCAGTGAATCATCAATGAGTGACCTCCCTACCATAACCTCGACGCACCTAGCCTCGTGTACGTGTTACTCTTAACTTTATCAAACCACGCAAAAGATTTTTAGATTGGCTATATTGATTCGAAAATTGGTTCTTTGAAGAACGTAATAAGCCTCCAACGCACTCTGAGCCTCAACCACACATAAAAATATGTGTACCGCATGTAGGTACATACATTTATATGTACCAGTGTATGGCATAGTTATGAGTGGAAAATAATGCAAAAATAGCTCTATGATAGTGCACAAGGCATACAAGGCACAATGCTACACATTCTTTCATATATAGTGAACTAATGACCTCTACTAGTGCCGTCTAGATAAGAACAGATGGTTAGTATGGCGCAGTGAATTAGTGGGTCACAGTGAGATACTATTTCAAGACAATTTATTATGCAAAAAAAAAAAATATATGCCACTCCTTTCCTCTCTGTTGGAAATAAAAATGATTTGGAGACTGTTTTTCGAAATAAGAACTGGGCTTGACTTTCTCAGCGGAAACGTTAATCTACAATAGGGTCTCAGTCGTGCCATTCAAATTAGCACTGAATTTCGATTTAATTCGTACGTTTTGGAACTCAATGTTTTTGAGATACTCGTAGGGTAGGTTGGTAGGAGTGGCGGTTCTGTAAAAAGAACCCAATTAGCACTAGGTACCGTTTTGATATTTTTTTTAATTTTGGTGGGGGCGAAAGCCCCTACACCAGGTTGTATCCACAATAGAAGATGCTTTTGAAACCAAGGAATCAGTCGCAGGCGTTTTTCTAGATATCGAAGGGGCATTTAACAATGTGAAAACTCAAAAAATTGTGGAGACACTCTCGATATAATTTAATAACCAAATAATAAACAATTGGCTAGAACACATGCTTACAAACGACATTATCACAGCTTCACTAGGAGACGCCACAAGAAGGGGAACAGTCCGTACGGGAACACCACAGGGGGGAATAATATCTCCTTTTCTGTGGGTGCTCACAATGGACAACCTTTTAAAAGCACTGGATGGAACCTGAGCGAAATGTGTAGCGTACGCAGATGACCTAGCTGTTCTGATAAGCTTATGCAAAACACCCTTCGAATCATAAAAGAATGGGCGGAGGAGAGAGGATTAGATTTGGATAAATCCAAATAAAACGGAAATAGTTCTCTTTACTAAGAAAACCAAAACTAGTGACTTTCACATTCCACAACTCGGAGGAGTATCACTACAACTCCGCGACAGCGTCAAGTATCTGGGCATTATATTGGACAGGAAACTGACCTGGAGAAAGAACCTGGAAGAAAGAGTCACCAAAGCAAAGAGAGCATATTGGATATGCAGGAGGGCCATCGGGAAGTCATGGGGCTTGAAACCCAAACAGGTCCACTGGATATACGAATGCGTAATAAAACCCATCATCTTCTACGGTCTAGTATGGTGGCCAGTGATGAGTAAAAAGTATGCAAGAGAGTTGCTAACTAAGGTGCAGCGTATGGTATGCCTGGGTATTACAGGAGCACAATCCTCAACACCAACAGCGGCCATGGAAGCGATACTTAACATTCTACCAGTGCACCTCGAAGCGAAGAAGATTGCCGGCATTTCAGCCTCACGGCTTAGAACTATCGGCCATTTCACCGGTGGTGCAAATACGGGACATCGAAAAATCACCGAAATGATAAGAGTAATGACACCACTCATCGATTGCCCCAGTGATGTTGTTGGGAAATCGTACACGTTCTCCAACAACTTCGAAACAATTTTTCCCGCAAGAGAATATTGGACGTATGAAAGAACGACAAGAAACTCCAATGGGATATCGGTTTATACAGATGGCTCTAACATATCAGGGGAATCAGGGGCTGGCATCTTCAATGCTAACCCACCGATTGAACTTGCTATTCACCTAGAACCATTTGTATCGGTGTTCCAAGGAGAAGTCTATGCAATTATGAAGGCAACCGAAATACTCGCAGAAGACACCAGCGAAGAAAGGCAAATTGACATCTGCTCGGACAGCAAAACAGCAATTAGCGCGATCACAAACCCCATTTCGAAATCACGAATAGTAAGGGAGTGCAAAACTAAATTGAACTTACTTGCCAGACGCAATAGAGTCCGTCTCACATGGGTACCGGGGCACGAGGGTGTACCGGGTAACGAAAAGGCAGACGAGCTAGCAAGGAAAGGAGCAGGCAATACAGAACTGAACCCGGATAGTACAATAGGGGTCCCTCTGACAACTATTAAAACAATAATCAATGATAAGATACGACAGGAGTTCAGTAACTACTGGACGAATCTAGACACGTGCAAACTGGCTAGATCTGTAATAACCAAACCGAGTAACAACACAGCAAAAAGAGCTCTTAACTCAAGCAGAACACAATTGAGATTGATGGTGGGACTTTTAACAGGGCACATCAATCTCAACAAACATTTGTTCAGACTTGGGATAGCTGATACAGCAATCTGTGCCAACTGTGAAGAGGAGGAGGAAGATATAGAACACTTCCTCTGTCACTGCCCCGCTACAGCGAGGCTAAGGCTGAAAATTCTGGGATCTCCAAGGATTCCGGATATTATACACCTCAATAAGAAGGGAATCGGGGATATACTGGAGTTCGCCAGACTAACACTACGATTCCCCGATTACTATACGATATAGTTGATACTACCCATGATCCCTAGACCAAAATCCTCTCAATACATAATTCCCAAAACACATCACTATTCCTTACAGTTACGCAGATGAGGGGAACACAACGGGCCCAATGGAGGCCTAAGTGAAGAGCATAAGCTCACCCTCTCAAACCAACCAACCAACCCAAGCCCCCCTTTATTTGGCTTATTACAAGCTACAACTAACTTAAGGTTAAAACTTAAACCTAAAACTTAAAACTAAAACTTAAAACTAAAACTTAAAACTAAGACTTAAAGTTAAGGAGAATGGTGAAGGAGTTCGGTTTTGAGGTAGGGAGTGCTGAGGTTAAAATCAAACTGGGCGAGGTTTGAGTTCACTTTTCGCAGCATATGGGAAATTGGTTCATTAGATCCATATGAAGTGCGGTGGGACGGTAGATAGAAAAGACGAGGGCATCGTAAATTTCGTGGGTTGGTATTGAAGAAAATTGAATTATAAAGAGATCCGTAATCGACAGAGCCTGAAAGAAATCGATGAAAGAAAAGAATGTCTGCAACATCTCTGCGTTTCTCTAGAGTACTCAGGTTGATGAGGTTGAGGCGGTCTTGATAGGGAGGCAAGATAAATGGATCGTTCCAAGGAAGACCTCGAAGGGCAAATTGAAGAAATCGACGTTGAACATTCTCGATTCTGGTCACATGAACTTGCTGAAAGGGTGACCACGCTTGATTGGCGTATTCAAGGAGGGGGCGCACAAAGGTAATGTATCTGGGATCTGGTCACGTAAGGGTCAGAGAATTCTTTGGACCATCGTTTGACAAAGCCAAGTGATGAGTTAGCTTTACGAATTATCTCATCAATATGTGAACGGAAATTTAGTTCCCTATCGTACAATATTTCAAGATCACGGAGAAATTGAACGATGGATATAGGTTGACCATGGAGAAGGTAAAGGCGGGAGGACACATGATGCTTACGTGATAAGGTAATGGATTGACATTTGGCGATATTGAGCTCTAAGCGATTTTGTAGGCACCAGTTCGAAAAACTATCAAGGTCTTGTTGAAGGAGGCAGTAGTCATGTGGTGAAGAGATGGCTTTGAAAAATTTGGTATCATCAGCGTACAGAGAGAGGGAAGAGTATTTAATAACCCTCTCGACATCGTTTATGGTAGAGAAGGAAGAGAAGGGGACCTAGATGGCTGCCTTGCGGAACACCAGAGGTGGCTAAGAAGGGAGTCGATAAGATGGATCTGAAGCGAACTCTGTAAGAACGGTTTTCCAGGTAAGAAGATATCCATTTTAACAATATGGGTTCGAAACCGAGGGTAGACAATTTGATGAGTATTAAGTTATGAGATATCTTATCAAAAGCCTTACTAAAATCAGTTGCAATAACGTCGACTTCTTTGCCATTCTCTAAGGCAGACAGGGCGAAAGACACGAATTCGACTAAGTTAGTGGTAGTTGATCTACCTTTCAGAAAGCCGTGTTGGATGGGAGAGATAAGAGACTTGCACTGAAAGCTTAAGGCTTCGTATAAAATACTTTCGAAAAGTTTGGGTAGATGAGAAAGTTTAGCAATGGGGCGATAGTTTGTTATTTCGTTCTTTGATTCCTTTTTGTATATGGGGGTTATGAAAGAGGTCTTCCAAATCTGAGGGAATTCTCCTAGTGATAGAGACAAACGAAATAGATGAGAGGGGAGGAGGGAGAGAATGGAAGAGCATTTTTTGAGAAAAATGGCAGGGAGACCATCTGGGCCGGGTGAGAATTCATCATGAAGATTTTGTAGTTTATTTTCAATTACAGCAGGATCAAAAGGCAGGGACATAAATGGGCCAACGGAGAAGTTAAGAAGGATTGTTGAAAATAGGTGGTAAAAAAGTTGGCAATGGTTTGCGGATTAGTTGATGATATGTTTTCAAAAGAGTGGGACGAAGGGTAACCGTCAGATTTTTTTTTATAGTTGACGAATTGAAAAAAATGACTTAGGGTCGTTTATAAGATTTGCTTGCGCGTTAATTAAGTGCGGCTGGTAGAGAGAGTTATAAAGATGATTGAATTGAATGTAGGAACCGATTTAGTTGGAATAGTCCAAAATAGAATTTGTATGAAGGAAAGCTGCCCACCACTTGTTTCTCTTGTTACGTAAGGCGCGAAGTTTGCGATTATACCAAGGGGGAAATATACCACAACTCATGTAAACCTGGCTATTAAGGTGAGTTGATGAGAAGTCTCTAAATCCAACCTGTGGAATTTAAGAAAGTTATTAGTTCTTCAATATTTTTCCCTGAGATCTCCTCGAGTGAATTGAAAAAGGTTTTGCCTAATGTCCGCTGTCTGGCCCTAGCTAGAGTCGGACAGGCGCATGTTGCGACCTATGCAACCGCGGCAGTGTGTAGTATGTGGGATACCTAGTCTGGCTGCGTAGTCTCCTATCGGCTAATGTCCCGTGGTGATCGCTGTTATTCTGGGGATTTCTCTACGCATTCTGTTTAGGACGTCGTCTACCTTTGCCTTGTTGTAGTTTGGCTAGATCTTTCTATGACACAGTTTATTAGCCTAGCCCATCTGATGTTGGCTTTTCTAAGGAAGATTGAGGAGATTTTTGCCTTGACTGCTCCCAGCGGAACGTGAACTGGTTCTGCGAGTGAACAGTGAAGGGCTGTGCCTTGCCTAGCCAGTCCGTCGGCTTTGTTCGTTTCCACAAACGTTACTATGCCCTGGAACCCAAATCAGGGTTATGCTTAATTGACAATCTAGCGAGGGTAGCTCACTTCAGCATTCTTTTACTAGTTTGGATGATATAGTAACCGAGTCAATAGCTTTGATAGCTGCTTGGCTGTCAATAAATATAGCGATCTTTTGCCCTGGCGTTATATTTGTATGTGGTTTGATCTGGCGGAAGGCTTAATTCCGCCTGGAAAACACTGGCGGTGTCCGGAAGTCTATTGAATTTGAGATGTTCAAGGATTTGGAAAATTCGTCTGTGTAGATTGTTAGATCAAAATCCCGTTCTATTCTTTAGGGGAATTGTACGTCAAAACGTTTTGTAAAGATCATTTTGGGGGTAATGTAGTCCGTTGGATTCGATACGAGTTCTCTTGGTAGAGAATCCAAAATACACCTATGACCATAGGGTTTCGCAGTCCAGCATCCAGACTATCTGAGTGTGATCGCGCTATGTGCTGTAATGTTTGTTATGCGTAGATCTAAAGGTAAGAGATGCAGAAGAACCGTTAGAGCATCTGATGGTGTTGATCGTAGGACGCATGTGATGCCTATACATGCTGCTCTCTGGACCTTGCTAAGTTTGGTTATGTTGTAGCATTTTCTTAGAGCCGGCCACCATACTATTGAGCCATATGTGAGGATAGGACGTACCACGGCTGTGTATACCCATAGCGTCAATTTTGGTTGCAAGCACCATCTTTTGCCGAAGGTTCTGTTACAGGCATAGAAAGCTATACATGCTTTCTTCACCCGTTGTTCTATGTTTAGTTTCCAGTTAAGTTTAGGATCTAGGATAACTCTTAGATACCTGACACTGAGTGATAGGGAGAGTGGTTGGCCATTATCGAGGAAGTGTGAAGTCAGGTATTTTGGTTTTTGTGGTAAAGAGCATCAGTTCGCCAAGACCACACTTATTGCTCCAGGTGTATAACTTACTCAGAGGTGATTTCACTTATCACGGAAGGAGACATTCCTAACACCAGCATTATCATGTCTAATTGTAAAAGCATTTTATTCATGACTACGAGCCATAGCAGAGGTAGACTGACACCGCCCTGAGGTGTTCCCCTACTGGCAAATTTGGTTATATTGCTATTTCCTGGTGTTGCCTGAATAATTCTAGTGCAAAGCATAGAGACAATCCAATGACTCAGATAGTTTTCTATCCCTAGCTCCGTGAGGGACTCAAGAATTGCTTCAGTGTGTACATTATTGAAGGCTCCTCCGGTGTCTATGGATTTTTCTATTGTTCGTACTACTTCGTGAAGAGCTGTATCCGTAGATCTTCCTTTGAGATATGCACGCTGGGATTTGGAGAGGGATGTTTCTTCTATTATACCTCGCAGATGGTTATCTAGGACGCGTTCGAGAGTCTTCAAAACAAAGGAGGTCAAACTGATTGGCCTGAAATCTTTCGCGTTTTCATGACCGCGCGTGCCCGCCTTCGGGATGAAAAATACTCTCACCCGTCTCCATGAGTGGGGTTCGTAATTATTTAGTATGCGGCTCCTCAAAATCGGTGTGAGCCATGGAATTGCTAAATCTTGCAATTTTTGCAACATAATAAGTAAGATGCCGTTCAGGCCCGGCGAAAGGGCATGGACGGAGCGAAACTTTTTATGGCCCAGGAAATTTTTTCTTTGGTGTTAAGGGTGCAATTTTTTTTCAGGCGTCAGATTGCAGGTGCAGGGTGTGCTCTGTTCTGCTATCTTTGCATCCGGGAAAGAGGGTATTTACTAAAAGCTCTAAAGATTCGTCAGTTGACTCTGTCCATTCTCCATTCAACTTTCTCAGAAGATATGGGTTGGAGTGTTCTTTGGATAGTATTTTGCTGAGTCTTGCAGGGTCTTTCAGAGCTTCAATGGATTGGCAGTATTGATCTGCCATCCAGGACTGTTTCTTAGCTACTCTGATAGATTGTTTGCATATTTTGAGGCAGTCTTTGTATGACTGCCAGTATTTACACCTGTGGTAGATATTAAAGGTCTCTCTGGTAAGCTTTCTAAGCTTAGAGAGTTCTTCGTTGCACCAAGGACGGATGGTTTTTTTTTGCTTCATTTGACTGGACACGAGACTTTGTATGCTATATTGAAAGCTTTATCGAAAGTCTTTACCTACTTTTGTGTCTAGTTCTTTGAGATATTCACACTCAAGAATGATTTTCATTAACCTCGGGTAGCGTTGGATATGCATTTTGGACAAAATAAATAAAATAAATATTTTGGCGTTAACAACTCAATACAGGGCCTGGCCTAGCTTCTCGCAGCCTACATGGTTTCCGAAGTGCAATATTTTAGATTGAGGGAAGCTTTTTCATCACAGTTTTACTCTCGAATGGTTGTCAAACGTTCGCGAGAGGTGGGACCGTGAGAAAACTTATTTTTTAATTTTTATGTTTTCTTGGATTCGAATCTTGAATCAGTGATCGCGCACTTAAACACTGAGCCATGGCGCCCCATTTGGGATAAGTTGCTACAATTTTCGAAAATTTTGAAGAACTGGGCATAGATAATTTGAAAACCTGAAACTTCGATCGTAATTTTATTTTTCATACGATACAGCGTTTTCGAGATATTCGCACTCTAAAAAAGCTTCAGGGTAAAGACAGATATTGTAAAAGATTTTGGAAAACTGAAAAGTATTCAGCATTTATCCTGTAGAGATCTTTAAAATATAAAATTTCGATCTAAATAATATTTTCCACATGACCGTCGTTTTCGAAATATTCGCACTGAATAACAGATTTTTTTATTAACTTCCGCGTAGTCGGATACTTTGAAGCTTTTTAAATTTTGAGAAATTCGGACCTGAAATTCCGACCATTTGCGAGATATTTGTACTGAAAAATAGTTCACCGGTAAGGTCAGACACACTGTGAAAGATTAAATACCTTAAATTTTTTTCAAAATTTTGAACAATTTAGAATACATCTTGTGGAGAATTTCAAAACCTACGATTTCGACTTCTATTTTTTTTTCGTAGTACGTTTTCGACAAATTCGACTGATTTCCATTAACTGCAGTCCGAAGGTATGTACATAATTTTAAATGTCAACTTGAATGACAATGAAATTTTCGGTCAACGCCATGCGCCATAAGAGAATTTTGTTTCAAAAAAAAACCTGAATGTAGCGAAACTTAAGAAAACGCTGCAATTTCGCAGAACTTTGCTTTAGGCACACATTTGTTGTGCACAATTCCTTTCCATAAGAAAGCAACGTAGCTATGCAATATACTACATGTTGGCAGACACAAACGCACTTCATGTTAATCTTAGTAATACTTTTACAAAGGATTGGGTTTCATCTCTTTGAAAGATATTGGATAGCAGCTAAAGAAGGTTCGTAGTTGCATAGTGGATAAATCAATCAAGGTGAATGATCAATGGCTCTTATTTCTTTCCACAAAACCAAACAATGAATGGTTGTACGATGTCCAGATGCTTCCACCTATGTAGTACTGCTGCTTTCTACGACCTCGTCAAATGAACGGCCAAGAAAGCATGGGAACTGCTGGTCGATTGCTACTCAAACGCACGCCATATGCGGAAGCAGTAACACCAATCTAAGACTTATCATTGATAACGATATTTCAGTAAAATAAGAAATAGAAGGTCCAAATCTTTAACAGGAAGTTATAGACGTGGAAGTGACATTAACCGTCAATTGCTTACAAAGCAGGGACTAGAATCAGCAAAAGCGCTTATTAATTCCAGTTTTTCGACATTTGCGAAACTTTGATCCATAAGATATTTCAAAATTGAGACATTCAAAAGCTGGTTAAGATTGCATTACATTCCAACATACATACTCGTGTATTACTAGAAAACCCAGCCAAAGTGTAAAATAGAGGATGCAATGTGTATGAACAATGTAAAGTTAGGTAGACGGTCAAGTTCTTGCCTACAAACAGAAACTAGGAGGTGATGTTAACGGTTTCATTTGGCATCTGTAACTAGAACTAATAAAGATTGTTGCCAAGGCTGCCACTGATGATTATAAATCCACTAAGAATCAAATTGAAAAGATGGTTACCGAAACAAAATCTACTGCTAGAGAGCATCCTGCTAAAGATAGAAAAAATGCAAAGTTGTTGCAGGTACTGATGCTGCCAGTGGCAAGGGCTGTGTCATCAAAAACAAGTCCTTTGAGCTAAGGGTGTAAATAAATAAGAAGGACTTCTTCAGCCTTGGCACAAATGGCACTGACATTGTCAAGGCAACATCATAGATATGACCGACTCCCAAAATACATCAAGGATAGCTTAAAGATCAACGGCTAATTAAACAATTTAGGAAACAACATTTCGTTCAAACCAAACAAGATACGAGTAAAGCTGTTTGCATAAAGCCTTAGCTCGACCAACTACGAAAAATCCTACGAGTAACATATGTTATGTGGTTCAGTGGCTAAGTACGTGATCATTAAGCTATCAAGTCTGACAAACATCTATCGCAAAAGTGACTCTTCGAAAACGGCATAAAACTGTAGGTCCCTATAATTCGTCGATCGCATAGCATAGAAGACTGCGAGAAACTAGGCCAGGCCCTATGTGGGCTATTAGTTGCCAAAAGATTTATTTTTATTTACAACATATTGGTTCAGAATAAGTCTCACCTACGCAGAGTAACAAAGAGTGCACATTTCGTAGGGATTTCATATTAAACGGATTAAGTTTCTGCTTTTCCTTGACACGTCTATTAACATTCGTATGCCAACATTAAATATTAGTAGAGGCCAGGTCCATGTTCAGTGATAGTTAGAATTGGTATTCGTTTTGAACGTTTTTCAAGACCAAGATCAAGTTTAAGAGTCTCAGCAAAGAACAAAACCGAAGTTTGTCTTCCTACTGGAATATATGGCAATCTTAGTTTTGACTTAGTAATTCCTGTTTCTGTTGTCACAAGAGCAAGAGAGAGATTTAATAGGAAAACCGTAGTGAATAACGTGCTTGAAGACCTATTGGTCCATTGTACTACAGTTATGATCTGCATCATTCGCAGGAATTTAGCTCATATGTTTCGTTTTCCTTGTTGCACAGCTCATAGAAGCCTATATTTCTGTGTTCAGAAGTCCAGATGTTCGCTTTAACAGAAATCTAATTATGTCCTCTACAGCATCGGCCTTTGATCGAACTATGATGACAGGCTGGCTATGGAAACACATGCCAATATATTTTCTTTTTTTCCGTCTTCAGTGCAATGCACTTTGTCCTAGCTGTGGAACATATTTTTGCTTGAAAGACTATTGGAAAGCTGTCTATACCTAGTTAAATAGATTATTCCGTTGAAGCTTTTTCTGAGTAGATTTGGCTCCAGATAGCTCGGCCAATTTGGCAGTTGAGTGGTCTACTTTAAGTTAATACAACAAAACACTTATTTCGAACCCTAAATTCAAATGCAGAAACGAATAACTAACATTTCTAGGATATGGTCTCAATAATATACATGCTCTATTTGTTCATATGTAATTCATTAAAATTAAGGAAATAATTCTGATATAGTCAGCACAGAAACAAATACGGTGAATCATAAGCAACGACACTAGCAGCAAAAACAAAATGTTCCTATTATCTGGACGCCACCCTCGGAGTTTACTGAAACTTCATACCACCTGAGTTTCAAACCACCACACCCATCTTTTTTCATTCTCTCTCTCTCTCTCTCTCTCTTCATATCTCCTTTTTTCTCTCTTTCTCTCTCTCTCTCTTAATTGAATTCAAGGGATTGCTCTCCAAGCTTGAGCTAATATTTTTTTTAAAAAAATATAAAGTGCACGACTGTTGTTTATCTGTCAAAACTTAGATTTGAAATTATTTTTCTTTTTTTTGAAAACCGTTAAAATTGAACATTTTTTCATTTACTATTTTCCAAAACTTAGTATGTATAGGTAATAATTTCAACCATCGATTGAGCCATAGCCGAGAAATAGCGAATTTTTAAGAACCAGTTTATAAGTAAGGCACCGTTATACACATTTGTTTGGCTAAAACCTGGCACGCCATCTATTGGCATATGTCCACTAAAACTCAAATATCGAATTTTATCAAAATTGAATTAGTAAAGTACCGTTAATTTTGGGGTTAGAATAAAAATTTTGATTCTACCGCGACTTCACAGAATCCAGATATGAAGTTTAAAGAAAATCCGTTCAGTTGTTTAGGCTGTAGTCGTGCGTACATATACAGACAGACAACAGAGAGACTAACTTTATTGATTGTCTCGATCATAGTAATGTTAATTATGAAAAGTTCCGCATACAAAACTCACAAATTTTGAGTATTTGTTCGAATTTGTGTATTTTTACAATGTTTTTGGCATGCGGAAGTCTCCGCATAACATTCGAGAATAGGCCCCCTGGATCTTGATTGTTTCTCTAATTATTGTTGATGATTCATGGCATAGTATAATGTAACTTCCCATTACCCTGATGAATCTGTGCCAGGAAGTAACTGCGGGTTTCAAAAAGTTCTTACCCACACCGATCAGTTGTAAACTTAGGAGTATCCAGTAGTGGTCAGAAAACGACGCCTTGTCGGATATCGTTCAGTTAACAGATAATAGTGTCCTCTAAACTGTGGATACCGTGGCTCAGTGGTTTGTGTATTGATCTACTAATCAAGAGGTTTAGGTTCGAATCGCACTACTCCTTCGATATCCAAGATGGCTACAAGAGAGTGATTACAGTTATGTACCATCTCGTGCAATCTGCTTTTAGGTTAGGTTAGGTTTGATGGGTTGACGTAGAGTGTGAAAAAAACTACGCCACACTTAGATCAGTATAGATCCATTGTGATGCCCAAGGAGTGAAACTTCCCCACTCGTGAACTCTATGGGTTCTTAAACCAACCCGATGCATTTATAAATTTAGTAATCTTATTTCCCGATACATTTGTAGAGCGGCCAGAGTTTTCTTGTAATTATACAGGATTCTAATGATCTCCATCTACTATTTGCTATGGCAATCATTTTATTTCTAACTTCTAGGTTCAGGTTGCAGGGTGGTGTCTTAACTGACGGGTCAGTTCGTTCAGGATTTAGAGCTGAACCCTCCCTTGTCAGTTCGTCAGCTTTCTCATTTCTTGAAACGCCATTATGTCCAGGTACCCAGCAGAGCTTTATATTATGTTGCGTACCAAGAACCCGCAGCTCTTCGCGACAGCAGCGCACAAGCTTCGATTTTATTTGCGTGGCGAAAATCGATTTTATCGCTGCCTGGCTGTCAATGAAAAATGTAATATCATCTGGTGGTATAGCTTTCATTGTAGCGTCCCGGGCAGCAGTTGCCACCGCCAAGACCTCCGCTTGAAAAACACTGCTATAGTCTGGAAGCCAATTGACTTGTTCAAATTGAGTTTTTCAGAAAATATCCTGCACCTACTCCCACGACCATCTTGGATCCATCAGTGTAGATGGAGATGGAATTGTCATTTAGTGGGATATTAGTTTTCCATTCTTCTCGACTCGGAAATGAACTAGAAAACGGCTTATGAAAGTCTAAATAGGGCACCATGTAGTCTATGCTAACATCTCCGCCCATGTATTTGCGTAAAATCTGCCTATGTCCCGTCAGGCTTGACCTCCAACCTTCAGATTGGCTTAATCTTAGAGCACTTCTAGCTGCAGATTCCTGCACAAATAGGTCTAAAGGTAATAGATTAAGTATGGTCTCTAATCCTGCAGTTGGTGTGGTTCTCATAGCTCCTGTGACACCAATGCACGCCATTCTTTGTACTCTGGTTAGTATCTTGAGGTTTGTGCCCTTACTTGCGGCTGGCCACTATACTAGGCTGCCGTGTGTCAGTATAGGTCTCATAACTGCTGTGTAGAGCCAGAAAATGACTTTTGGTTTGGGCCCCCAAGTTTTTCCAAATATTCTGCTACAAGTATAGAGAGCTATCATAGCTTTCCTTGCTCTCTCCCTTGTGTTTAGTCCCCAGTTTAGTTTCTGGTCTAGTATTAACCCTAGATTTTTAGCTCTATCAGAAATTTTTAAGAGGAGTGCCTTCAATGAATGGAATTTTGAATTCCGGTACTTTCCTCTTGTTTGTAAATATTGTCAGCTCCGTTTTTAGTGGATTTATTGCGAGTCCACTTCTTTTAGTCTAGTTGCTGACTATCTTAAGGGCGCCTTCCATTTGGTCGCTTAGGGTTGGAAGGAATTTACCCGTGGCCAGTAACGCCACATCGTCTGCGTACGCTACGGTCTTAACCCCACTGTATCTAAGTTTTATTAGAACTTCATTTAGCACAATAACCCAGAGTAGAGTAGAGAGAACACCGCCTTGCGGAGTGCCTCTACCAGCTGATACTCTTATTCTCGCATCACCTATTGTAGTTCTGAGTTTATGTACCTATTTCTTCGCATGGAAACTATCCATCTGATTAGAGTGTCCTCAATATTCAGGTTTTTTAAGACATCTTCGACTGAATCTGCCGTGACATTATTAAAGGCACCTTCAATGTCTAAGAATGCAGCCGGGGTGTACTCTTTATCATTCAATGATTTTTCAATCGTACTGACAACACTATGAAGTGCAGTTTCAACACTTTTACCTTTCGTATAAGCAAGCTGTGCCGGAGATATGATACTGGGGTTCAGCCTGCTGTGAATGTGTATGTCAATAAGGTTTTCAGAATAAAGGATGTCAAGCTTATTGGTCTAAAGTCACCAGCGCAGGTATGACTAGCTTTACCTGCTTTGGGGATGAAAACAACCTTAACTTCCCGCCACTCCTTTGGTACATGACCCCATTCAATGCTACCAAGGAACAGTCTCTTTAGAAACGGCGGTATGTCTTTTTTGGCTGTTTGTAAACATCTGCTTTTACTATGAATATTATCTAAATTTTTCTCTTTGCGTACGGTACATACTCGTAGATGTTTAACTACAGCACACTGTATACATAATTTAAATGGTAGGTAACTTGGCGATCACAGAGTATCCGTAATCAAGACGTTAATTTTTTATTTCCCGACGAGAGTAGAGTTAATTTCTACTAAAAGAGACGATTCTAGTACTCTGTGGAAGCTTTCAATAGTAAAGACTACTGAAAGTAAAGCAGTACTCAGCGCTCTACATATCTCAATTCACATATTTAGCATCCACACCTATTAGCTAATACTAAACGGTCTGTACTTCACGCTATGTTGTGCTCATTGAATGCAAATTTTCTTCACATTAATTTTTAGAGTTATTGTTGTATAGGAAAGCAAACCCAGCAGAGAGGAAATGAACGCTAATTTTGTTCATTTCTTTTGTCAACAATTGAAATCTGTTTTCAGCATTCAGTGTCTCAAACTGCAGATTTGAACTTTCAACTAGAGATTTCCAACAGTTAGGAAGCTCATGTATAACTAAGTAAGAAAGTCTATGCTGGAATTTCTACGAGAACAGTTAGAACAACAGTCTATTTGTAGAAGATACTCGTATAACACAAATATTTCACCAATTATATGGTAATTTATTAATCGTGAATTTCTACGTTCTACCTTTCGTTGCGTTTCAATAAATTAGATGATGTTTACGAAATGACGGTATGCGAAGCACTAAATTCCCCACTTACTTGTAATTTCACTTTTCTTCTGCTCCAACAAATTAATGAATCGTTGCGTTTTTCTACCAACAAGAAGCTGAGGAAGCATTTTGGAACTCACCGACCCCAAACTTTTCAGTCACGGTCATAGATATTTGCTTTTGTTTTTATTTTTTTTTCATTTTTGTTTTGGTTTTTTTTACAGTCATGAATGTAGTAATTTCTGATGCAATTTTGAATAAGGAAATATTTTGGTTACGTTTGATGGAGCTTCAATGTAAAGACATGGGTTCTATTGCCTCCAGCAGTCTAGCAATGAGACATAACTCTGTCTATAAATTACGCACAGTCAAGGGTAAATTATAACAATGACGCCAAACTCAATATGGGCCTTAGAATAGGCAAAGTCTGTCAAAAATCTGGAAAAGCAATGTTTTTAGCTTGAAAGCTAGAAAGATGACTGACTTTGTAAATTAACAGATGTCTTTGTAGCATTTTATGAATTTCCTGCCGGGAAAGAACAGTTTTACATAAGAACGTGCAAAGGAATTGTTGACATCATAATTCTCGTTCAATGAAAAAAGTGGCAGTGTATTAGTCATACCTAATACACTCCTCGACAAATGGTTGAGACACCCCCTGATTTCGGTGTTTCTAGATAATTTTGTTCCGTATGTGCTGCTGAGGTAATCACCATAAATCCTTTTCTTCCCTTAATTTTCTTGGAATTTGCAATTTGTCCCTAATTACCCGCGACAAGTGGTTGGGACAGGGTATAAATTTCAGTTACGAATTCCATTCGCAGTGTGAGTTGTTAGTCAGTTTTAGTGATTTGATTTAAAAGAAAGTATTTAAACACGTCTTAGAGGTAAAACAAAACATTAAAAAAGTACGCCAAGAGGGATATTCTGTAAACAAAATTGCAGAGCTTTTGAACCGCAACCGGCGAGTTGTTTAAATCTATCATATTTAATGGATTCAGAAAACTACGGGAAAAGACACGTACCTGGACGAAAATATGGTTTAAAACCAGCAGATCGGCGGTCCCTACTAAGAGAAGCGTCACATTCTAGAACAAAAGGGGTTTCGAATGTGGACAGCAAACTAAAGACTTGCCAGTGTGTGTTAGCTGAAGCGGAACATCTTCAAAGAAAGTGTTTGGAAAGAAAACCCGCTCTACTACAATGTCATCGAAACGCCCGTTCGATCTTTGCCAGAAAGGAAAAAGCGTTGAAGAACTGTCATCTTCACCGAACTTCAGGACGAACTGTTTTTAAGACGACGACAACAAGGCGGAGGCGGAGTCATGATTTGGACAGGAATATCATACCAAAATAAGACCAATATCCGCTGCGTAAACGACAGGATGAGAAGTGACGATTACCTTAAGATATCAGACGAGGAGATCGTGCATCATAACCAAGAAAAATTCGGCGAAAATTTCATCCTGCAACAAAATAATGCAGCAATCCACATAGCGCGGAAGGTAAAAGAGTACCTACTTCGAGCGTAACAACGTTTCTGTCCTTGACTGGCCAGCATTGTCTCCAGACCTCAACATAATTGAAACTGTATGGGGACATCTTCCTAGAGCGGTCTTCCATGGCGGACGACAATTCAATAACGTAGGAGACTTTAAAGACGCCATTGAAACTGAATGGGACAAAATCCCACGAAAATTAATTAACACATGTTAGTAATGAGGGATATGCAGCACATACAGAACAGAATTACGAGTATCGAGAAACGCCGAAATCAGGAGGTTGTGTTAACCAGTTGTCGAGGAGTGTATGTCGCGAAGAAAATTTCGTTACAAAGGTTGATCTGAAGGAGCTCTGGTAACAGCTTTTTGTTTAGATAAGGAGAATAACCTTTCAGCTACTGTTTTGATACTTCAATAGCGATAGTCTCCAGTTAAAGAACCAAGCAGTTGATGGTGTCAGAAAGATAGATAATAGTTATCTTTTCCCACACACGATTACTAAGTACCGTCAAATTGTTTCAAATAGGTTAGGCTATATGTACTCAGTATTCGAGAATAGTCACCATTCTCGAATACTAATCGAATTAAATTTTTGAACCAATGACATGCACCGTGTCAGAGATAAAGAAGTCGCAGTCATGCAGACTCATTCTGTATTCACTGCAGCCGATAGAAACAAATAGGAAGAATATTTGTCCATTCACTGTCTTTTCAGACCATTGACTTGGTTGTGACTATTAGTATTTGTAGAGCGAAGGGACCTGTCAAATATGCTACGGCAATTAAATATACCATCCAGAACCAGCAAATTAAAAATCCAGAGTCGAAAATCCCACCAGTGTTGTGTCTGGCATTGAACCTCTTTAGTGTGGAGCAGATAGGAGACACACAATTGGGGACAAAATTGAAGTAAATGAGTATCTCACAATTCGATTTGACTCATTTTTAGTGTACTTTACCAGAATAGTATAAAACGCAACACTAATGGGTTCATTATTGTGTCAGTCTGTCTGTATGTCACACGCTTGTAACTCTTTGTTTGCTCGACACGGTCGGAAAAATCCTTGAGCGGATAATTTACAATAGGCTTTTACCAGCAGTTGAAATAGCAGGAGGTCTCTCGGAACATCAATACGGTTTTCGTAAGGCACGCTCCAGGATAGCAATAAACGCGGTAATAACGAGAGCCCAAGCCGCTACAGAAGGCGCTGGAAAAGCGGCACCCAAAAATACTGCATTGCAACTTTTGAACCGTTAGAGCAATTTTGTACGTCGGGAAGATAAATTGTAGCGACATATCAAAGCTATACTCGTAGTTCCAAGGAAAGTGTGTTGAGCAAGAAACTTTAAAAACCAAGGTAAAGGTGGTGCCCTTTATCCGCCCTCTATCTCCTAAAGTATTAACGAGAAAAATCTGAAAAAAGGTAAGAATTTGTAAAGTCATGTAAAGGTTATGTGAAAAAGTAAAAAATACTTCCTCGCATAAACCATTTTGAAAAGAGTTGCAAGACAAATTTTGGTGATTTTCGGGCAAACAGTTTTACGTTTACGGTTTGACATAAAACAAAAATTTCATCAAAAACCGCTCAGTGCTTCTTGAGTTAGACGGTTGAGAAAAATATTTCGAGAATATTAAAAACGCTATCGTGCAAGTCCAAGCTTGTGAGTCAAATTTCATCAAAAGGATGATTCAGATATCTTTTAAGCCGACTTTGATGAAACTAAATACGTATTAGGACAGGCTAATAAATCAAATCTCATCGAAATCTCTTCAGTGGCTTTTGAGCGAGTCGTGTGAGAAGGTTTGCCTCTTCTAGACATGGAACAAAAAGTTTTTATTTTGACCTGACCGCGGTACGGAACACTAACTGCGCGAGTCTCGACTCTCGACAGTAAATTGGATGAAGGATCTTTTCCAACATCAAGGAAAATGTTAGTGAAAGAAGGATCTTTTCAGACTTCCGAGAAAATAAGTGCAAAAGCGCTCACTCTTTAAAGGAATATCTACTACAAGGCAATTCCTGCTTAGAGAGACAGACCAGTGGATAACTACAGAATAGCTAGAGAATCTAAGAAGACATCCAAAATAAAAAAAAAGAAAAGGATAATTCAGCTTCAAACAACACTCAACCATGAAAAAAATATCAAGTTTCTACGGAGTAACCTGCATCGAACGAAGGGAACCACGGATACTTTTAGCAATCTGAAGAGTATCAATGGGAAGCCAACAAGTAGTATAATATTGCACCTTTAATCAGATCTCAAGTCTTTCCATTCCAAAATTCATATATCTAGTGGCTGTTAACATGGAAGTTTTGACCGACGACAGTAGAACACAGGATATACTGTGTAGCTCCGTTTACTTCTCTGAAGGTGCAGAATAGTTGTAAAAGTATTTTAAAATGCCCTTCGCCAACGCTCATCATCCGGCATACGAGTAGCGGCCGTCATTGGGTATAACTTAGTCTCCTTCGTAACACTTACATCAGTTTGTCAAAGACTGCACTGGACTGGAATAAATTTAACACTTAACAAATAAATGTAGATCCATAAATTGGAAAAAAACGTGACTTTCTTCGCATTGTACACATTTTTTTCTTTTTCGAAAAAAAAAGTAATAATTCGGAGCACTTAAAGACTAACTAGAAAAGCCCGCTGAAGAAACATTTTGAAGCTCAACGACCCCTTACTTTTCAGTTATTTCCATAGCTAAACACTTCAAATGTTAAGCAACGTGAGTAACAGTTCGTGATACAATTTTAAATGAGTGCTCCTTCTGTCTCGTCAATTCTGTATTTAATGGTTTAATGAAATGATGTGGTGTAGCATGTCAAATTGATTATACGTCGATTTGCCTAATGCGAAAGTTGACAAATTCAATTAAATTAAGTTACCTGAAAGAGTTGGAGGCGGGAAGAAAGTATAAAGGGCAATTCTGAAGCGGAAGTTGTACAGATACACGCAGGAGCAGCATGTTGAGGAATCACAGTCATCGAATCAGCCAATCTAATCGAATTCAAACAACGTGTTGAAGTTATTAAATCATGTGTCAAGCAAATTAACCATTTAGCGTGTGTGAATAACTTTGAAACTCTGTATACACTGGCAGGCAAATTAAAGTCCAGCCGAGTTCGTAGCGTGCATACGGCACAAAATACTGCTGCAATGAGAGACAATATTGATGAACGTCCGGGCACCTCCATTAGACGCCATGCACAAGAATTTCGAATGTCTCCGTCAAGTTTGTTTAAAATAATCAAAAAAAAAAATGTACATTTGTACCCGTATAAAATTCAATTGACTCAACAACTAATGGAAAATGTCCATATGCCCCGGCGAGAGTGGGGTCTTGCAGCTCAATATTGACGACTCTAATTTTTGGGAAGAAAATTATCATGAGTGACGAAGCTCATTTCGAGTTATCTGGCTTTGTTAATAAACCAAATATCCGCTATTGAGGCACTGAAAATCCTCAATTGATACACCAACGTCCTTCACACCCTCGTAGAGGTACTGTATGGGGAGGAATTTGGGCCGGCGGTATCACTGGGTCACAATTTTGAAGACCCAAGAGGTAATGCTAAGACAATTTCTAGTGATCTCTATCATGACATATTACAAAACTTCTTGGTGCCCGAATTCAATCGATTGGGTTTACAACACAAGTGGTTCCAATAGGACTGTGCCACATCATACAAAGTCAAACAGAGGTGAAACCGATTGGCTCCCTCGATCCACTGATTTGACCGTCTCCGACTTCTTCCTATGGGGGTACTTGAAGGGAAAAGTCTACGGTAACAAGTAACAAGCCAACAACAATCGCGATGCCTCGTGTCTAACTGTGGACTTAGCCTTTCCATTACGCCCGCTGAAGAGCCCACATACCTAAAAAGACATTTTGTCACTTTAATAGAAAAAATGAGTTTTTTCATCTACGAAAATATGCTTCTGAAGCCCGGTATTCACAATACCGGTGTACTATAGTCAATTGAACTACAACCCGCAGGATAAGACTTATTTTCTTAACCACTATTCAGTTGACAAAATAAGCACTATTTTTAAAGCGACAGGGGAGCTAATCAAATTAAACTTTATACCTCACCAACCCGAACTTCCAATTTTGAGCAGTCTCTGTATTCAGAGAGTGATAGAGGACGTACTACACTTTCTAGGGGAATGTCTAATTTTAAAAGAGTTCCGCAAAAGATACTTCTGATCAGAGGTCCGGACTGCGGACGAAGCAGTTAATATCTTGAACGGACTACAAGGATGGGATTGTTTATACGTATCTTCAAGGAAGATTTTTAAACTTCGTGTCTACTTATTACACTTACCTTCAATTAGTATTTAAACTCAAACAGCTGTTAATATGGTAGATTTAGAACCTTTTGGGTTCAGAAAATCCACGAGTGATTGCTGAGTAACAAATGCATCCACAACGTGTCACTGTTTGGTGCGGATTTTGGGCTTTTTATATGCAAATCTTTTAAATAAAATAAAAGGCATTAATAAACTAACTAAACAATCCCGATGCTAAAGGAGAAAAAACACTCGAAATGTCATCGTGTTTCATTTAATAGTTAGTCAAAAAAAAAAAAAAAACATCGGCGTGGAACATAAGAAACACCCTGTTTATTTACTGCGTGCCTGACCCTGAGTGTTGATTTACCTTTACGATGTATCAAATTGCTAAATAAAAAGAAGAGTGATAATAAAAATAGATTGACTATTAATTACTAACTAAAGTGGGTGAAAGCAATCTTAAGTGAAAATGAAAATAAAAAGCAGTTGGTGGTCAATCATCAACTACGATTAAACTTAATAGTTGGTAGTTGTCATCGCAATATATATTTTGTATGTACTTTGTTCAATAAAATTAGTGAATAACTATTTCAATCATAAACAATTATTAACCATTTAATGACTAACAACTAATTTTCAAAATGTAGTCACAACTAAATTAATCATGATGAAATTATTTAGTCAACTAAAAAATTAGTTGAATAATGCCGATAACAAGGCAGACACAATGTTTCACCCGATGTTGGGGATTCTGAAATTTCTGTAAAATAAATAAATATTCGCAAACACCCTATAGATGGCGTAGAGCCTGGCTTCCGCTTAGCTTTCGTGCTATGCAACACACATATGAAATAGCTCTAGAAATTTCTGAAGTGTATAATTTGGAAGCTTTTCATGGCAATTTTACTGTCAGATGTTCGCGAGAGTTGGGACCATAAAATAACTTTTAGGTATTTTATTTTTCCTGGGAAGTGAACCTTGAACTCCCGCACAATAATCCAACGCGCTATTCATTGAACCAAGGCGCCCACATGTCTCTATAGTTGGCACAATTCAGAGGGTTTCTTTCTTGAGTACTTGAGTACTCTTAATATATGGTTCAGGAAAAATCACTTCCCGCCATTAGAACAGCTCGCCATCTACATCAGCTGCATGCATTTTTTTATTGGTCTTCAGCTTGGAAACTGCTATCATTGCATATACTTTCCGGTACTTTTTATCAAACTAAGGTTCTCGTTCTAGATCTATTGCATTCCCTTATTAATATTTTCTTTCCGGGTTCGGTAAGGCATATCCTTATGCAGAGGGAGGACGTATATTATCAGCTCGTTTTCCATCTCTCGTTAACAAGTATTGAGCAGAGTCCTATGTAATTTTTTCTTGAAGAAGCCCAAAAACACACTTAGCCTTGACACACTATTCTCCGCGAGATATTAAATTTGCATATCCAACTTGTCGTGGAGATTGTGTGTAGGGCAATTGTCATTCCTGGTTGTGGACTTGAAAGTGTGGGTCGAACTGTGATGACAATATTTGATTGCCTGCTTAAGTCCCTAGAACTGTCCAGACTCAATTGTGGTCCATTATACTACCGGGCAGTAGGTGGTGAATTTTAGTGCACAACATTCGCTTCTCTTCTATACTCGATTGGCTGTTGGTTACTGTGTTCCTCTGCACTGATCGGTTACAAGCTAACACCCTAAATACTACACCTTGGTGTCCCACATATATGTACGTAGGAGCATCAACTACATTCCAATCAGCTTGTGTGGATCAAAGGGTCGCATCTTACATATTTTTGTAAGACACCTTTGCTGGGGTGACAAATCCAGTCTAAAGTCTTTTGCCATCATACAACAGTGTTTACCCATTTTTAGTTATGCTAATGGTGTTTTATATAACCCAGTTTAAGGTAGCACTTACAGATTTTCTTTATTCATCTTCTTATACCACCCGGAGCGGATTTTTAGAGCGAACGACCAGATACAACCATAATTACAATAATTACCAATAATTGTTTTTTTTTTTTGCCAACGTGCAGTAACTATTCTTTGAGTCATACTAAAGTTCCCCCAATTTGGAGAATCCCCGAAATATAACTTGCATTTTTTTTTGTGAGGCCGTCAAAATGACACTTGTCTGACGTCAACGAATTGAATTTATTTTTGTTGAAAAACTTATTTTATATTGTATTTGTGTTCATATTGAGACGCTTGCAAAACAATGGGGAAAATAACAATTTGTAAACAGTCATACAGCCCAAATAACAACCCTAAAGCCTTCCTTGAGAATTGAAAACCCAGTTTTTGTTTGACACATTCTAGAGCTGTCAAAAAAACTTGGGTAGACATCTTAAAAAAAAAACTTACCTAATGTAACTACATAGGATGGTTTGCCATTGTTAAAAGCATCTATCAAACCTTCGAAACCTTTACTTTCCAGGATATTTCTTTTATCTTCTTGTTTAAGTATCTGAAATGTTTTGCACTGTTATACAGTCCTAACTATTTTTCCTATTGGTACCTACATATGCACCATACATACACTTTTGTGTTATTATTAAGGGACTGACCTAAAGGTCCACTGTAGTATGCAAATAACTTTTCGTAATACAGGGTATAACAGGAATGGAATGCCGATTCAAAGTGATATTGATCCCGTTTTCGTTCAGTTTGTTGAGTTTGAATTTGAGGTAAGTTCGTGTTTGTCGTCTAAAAAGTTTTAACAGTTTAGCTTAACTGCGGGGCTACGTCACCATAGACACTAGGTCCCTATGGATATCTTTGGGTTTGGGGTTAAAAAGTGGCTGATTGAGAGTTTGCAATGAAAATATAAGATCTCGAAACCCCACGTTGGGCGCCATACGCAGAAAAATGTATGAATTGGATATAATGAGGGACTTTCATGGGAAGACGGATGAACGAGAAGATTAAATTTAAGAACGAATGATGAAATAAGAGGAACTATACCTGCTAATTTTACTTTGAAGGTTTGCTTTATTTTATATTCATAGATACTTTTTATAATTTTGTTACCATTCCATTTATGGAATGTTACGGGTAACATCTCTTCCAGGCAGTTCCGGGCAATATGGTTTTAGAGCTACAGAAGACTCTACTTTGCTTCAAGGTGTAGTTGCACCTCATAAAAATTGTAATAAATCGATTTAAGGTTGAAATTTATTTGCACAACTCACCTCTTTAACGTGACACTCTTGGTGCCACCCACTTTGCTGAGCTTGACTTTCTTCAGTTGCTTGCGCCTATCACCGTCGCTCGTTCCACCCGTCTCTGTATCCTCATCACAGGTATCTAGAACCTCTTCCTCGTCAATACAACTGTGACAGCTCTCGCCTCCCTTCAGACTGCTGCTAATGCTATTGTTATTCCCATTACCGTTACTCCGCATTGCTGTCCTATTACTATTATGGTTACTGCCATGCAAACAAATGGCGCTATCTGTTGACGTGGTAGTACTGTTGGTAATAGCAGAAGAGGCCATAGTTTTGCCATTTAAACAAATCTTCTCGCTGGCATCCAGTAGTTTTGTGTTCTCATCACAGTTGTCAATGCTGTGGCATCTGTCATCGTCATTGTCGTCACTGGTGTTCATTGTGTTATTTTCAATTATCGCAGATAGCAGGGCATTACCGCTCTGATTTAGTTTGTTGCTTAAATTTAAATTTAAGTTCAGGTTTCGTGCCACCCCCACCGTTGTTGGATGCTGCTGCTGATGGGTATATGGGGGTATTGCTGCTGTATTGGAAGATCCTTTGACAATTGAAACAGGTGTCTGTTGTTTGACTTGCAGGCTTCGTATTGCACCATCCCTTTGAATGGATGAAGTTGGTGGTGACACTGCCATAGTGGTTGTCGTTGTTGTCGTTGTCGTCACTGATGGTTTCTCTTCTACAGGTAGCATATAAGAGAGCATAGTGAACGAAACGCTATCAAATTCCCAAAGATAAAGTGTACCACGCGATTCGAATATTGTGTAGTAACTAACAGATTTTTTTTTTTTTATATAATTTAAATTTAAACAAAGGATTAAATAGTAGGTGGACTTTAGGTTTAGATACGTATGTGTATCAACTTTTTTTTTACATCTTATCACGGGTTTACGTACGTATACGCAATATTTTACTCGAAAGATACATCAGACAGGACTCAAGAGATAAGAACTTTAGGGTGAATTTTTAGTTAAGAATAAGCATAACTTCTCCACAAGAATTTGCACACAAGATACTTTTCTCACAATTGATTTTGTATACACATATTGATTTTTCTTCTTTTTTATTTGTATCTTTTAATCGAATTAAGCACTTATTCGAAACAATTGCACTCTCAGCGGTGTGCTTGCAACCGGAACCATCTATTAGTTTAAACAAATAACAATATTTACAAATGGGGTAAGTACAGCACAGTAGCGCTGCTCCTATACGACGTGTATAATATCTCAGACAAGGTGTCAGATAGTTAACCACTGTATAGTGGGTAGTTCCAATGCATTAACATTCAGGACCAGGTGAACCTCGCCACCAGAGGCAATATGCAAAATATATTCCAACAATAAATAAATGAAAATTAATTTGCACTGAAAAACCTAATCCGCGTCACGACCGAAAACGTATGCAGTAAATAATAAAAATAAATTTTTAATTTTTTTTTTTCTTTTTTTTGTATCTCGAACTTAGTGTACGGTGTCGTGTACGGTGTACCGAACTGTGCGCCGTTTTGCCGTGAATCGCCCTCGATATAGTTTTGTATGCGGCGAATAGATTTGACGCGGCGCACCACACCGGAATTCATTTATTTCGTTTTGTGTGCTTCCTCTGCTCTCTGATGTGGTGAGCGGAAGAGAGATTGATGATGGGCACTGATAGAGATGGTCTCTTTTACTCTAATAAGTACACGGTACAGCAGCTCGTCACTCTCCCTCCCCTGTAATTTGATGAAAATGTGTGTATTTTCAAACGACAATGAAACAATACACCCACAACTGATTTGTATTCCCTCGCTCAAATCACGTTTTACCCGGCCTGTGGTTTTTGGTTCCTTCGCTCTTCTCATCACATCGACAGCACACACATGAGAAAATTAGTTTAGCGGCAAATTAGTTAAGGCGACGTTGACGTATGTTGCTCTGTTTGCATAACAAAATACCATCCCGCGGATATTACGTATCTGAAGAGATATTCAAATTGGTTTGCTGTTTGGGAAGTTGACACAGCTAGCAGCAGGCGGCGAAGAGATGAATCGTTCGTAGAATAACGATTTTTTGTTCAGTTGTGTGAGTAGAGTACACGGGAGCGAATACTTATTAATTAACAGGAAAGTGAGAAAAATCATTTTGTTTGTCGCATGCGCAGTGTGAGTACACAACGGGGGTATCCGTACCAGTAAGTGCATACCTACATACGAATTTCCTATTGCGTTTCAACTTAAAAACGACAATAAAGAGGGATTCTCTGCCTCTGAGTAAATCGAAAGAGTTTTGAGGTTTGATTCTCTTCTGAAAAAATTTGTATCGAAGGGAATGCGAATATGAGACCAACCAGTTATTACAGTGGTGGACAGAAATTTTGGTAAAGATAGTTGAGTGTTTATACAGTGCTGGAAGAAAGTATAAAAATTCATTTTTATTTAAAAAAATAAAACTCAAATCCCTAGGAGGTCGATTCTTAGTGGCAGGTGACTTCCATGCTAAGCACACAGACTGGGACTCAAGACTGATAACCAAAAAAGGTAATAACCTACTGGACGCAATCAATGCAAACAACTGTAAGCACATTGGTACCGGGGAACCTACCTACTGGCCCGCAGATAGGACCAAAAAGCCCGACATCATTGACTTTGGCATCGTCAAAATATCTACACGAACAGCATTCTTCTATCAGGTTGGCAACTAATTAATTGCCGATTTCACACATAGATGTCTTTGGCCATTTTTTAATGGCTTCTGTCAATGACATATTTGACATTTGTTAGCTGTCAGTCTTATTTTGCTTTGGAAGCAAATTGCGCGTATTTTTGTGAAAAGGTATTAATTTGGCGTCAGTTTTAATATGGAGTGCAAAAACGAGCATTTTCGTCATAATTCACTTTTTTATTTCCGTAAAGGAAAGAACGCAGCGCAAGCTGCAAAAAAATTACGTGATATGTATGGTGAAGAAGCCTTAAAAGAAAGACGGTGCTGGAATTGGTTTGACAAATTTCGTTCCGGAGATTTTTCACGGTAAGATGAACAACGATCAGGTCGACCAGATGAGCTTGATGATGATCAAATTAAAGCCATAATCGAGTCGGATCGTCATGCAACAGTACGAGAAATAGCAAAAAAGTTAAATGTGTCACATATGTACATCTGAAACTCGTCGAAAAGATTGATATTTGGGTTCCACATGATTTGAAAGAAATTCATTTAACGAATTTGCATCTTAGGCGCAATGAATCCGAACCTTTTTGGAAACGAATCATCACTGGCGATGGAAAATGTGTTGTTTACAGTAACGTCAATCGAAAACGATCTTGATCCAGGCTTGATGAGCAAGCACAATCTACCTCGAAAGCTTATATCTACCAAAAGAAGATTTTGCTCTCAATTTTGTAAAGGTGTGGTGCATTTTGAGCTTCCAAGGAATCAAACGATCAATTCGGATGTGTACTGTCAACAATTTGACAAATTAAATACAGCGATCAACGAAAAACGGGCAGAGTTGGTTCATCGAAAATGTGTCATTTTTCATCAGGACAACGCTAGGCCACATACATCTTTGGTCATTCGCCAAAAATTATTGGAGCTTGGTTGGAAATTGATGTTACATCAGGACTCAAACGAAAAGGTTCAGGAAACTAACCTAGCGAACTATTTAGAAAATCTTACCCAAGGATACAACCTCTTAACTGGAAAAATATTAAGGGAACTACCACAATTGGCCTTCATATTTCTACGCAACCTGTTCAACAGTATAGCAAGACTCAAACACTTTTCAAAGCTTTGGAAAGTCGCAGAGCTAATTGCTATTCAGGGAAGGACTCCACGAACATAACAGTCTACTTCCCCGAATTTCCAAAATATTTGAAAAACTTCTACAAAAGAGACTCCGACCAATATTGACACAATCTAATGCTATTCCCAGTCATCAATTCGGTTTTAGAAGACATCACTCAACTATTGAGCAAATACATAGAGTGGCAAATAAAATATCAACATCCATCGACGGAAAGCAATTTTGTGTACCGGTTTACCTGGACGTTGCGAAAGCATTTGACTCGGTCTGGCATAAAGGACTTTTACACAAACTTAGCAAAATCATCCCAAAAGACTACTTTTTGCTACTAAAAAGTTATCTAGAAGATCGATATTTTTATGTAAGGTATGATGACAAATGCTCCCAAATTCACCCAATTAATGCAAGAGTGCCTCAAGGATGTATGGTGGGGCCCCTTCTTTATCTTCCCTTTACAGCATACATTCCGTCTCCCAACAGAGAAACGACAATAGTAGCAACATTTGCGGACGACACAGTACTCCTGAACTCTGGAAGTCATCTCCAAACTGCTACATCCCAATTACAAAATACACTGGACAAAACGACAGAGTAGTTCTCCAAATGGCATATAAAGATCAACATAGACAAGACGGTACAAGTTATTTACACCACCAGAACTAAATGTACATCTTCACCATTAACTATTAACAACAAACAAGAACCCATTCAACCGGTAGCTATATATCTGGGGATTCATCTAGACATCAAACTAACATGGAAGCAGCACATCCAACAAAAACGCAATCAAATAAAGAATAATTTTCGTCAACTTTATTGGCTATTATGACCTCAATCCAAGCTATCCATAAATAACAAACTACTCATTTACATGAGTATAATTAAGCCTATTTGGACGTATGGTATTCAAATTTGGGGAACCTCAAAAAAATCAAGTCAATATATCATACAAAGACAGCATACATAAATTCTAAGGACGATTATCAACGAAGAATGGTATATATGGAACCAAGATCTGCAGATCAATATTGTCGACAATGAAATAAAAAAAATCAGCCCAAGACACATAGGAAAAAATTCTGGATATTCTAACAGCGAAGTCAACAGCCTACTTATCCAAGAAACTTCAAGAAGAAGAAGGCTTAAACTTAAAAGACCCACCGACCTAGTAATATGTCCACATCTGTTAACATATTTTTTTTTTATAATTATGAATACCCTTATACTAATTTTAGGACACGGGCGTTTTATGGAAAGGGAAAGAGACAGAGAGAAGACAGATTTGTGTAGTTGGTTTGAAACTCAGGTATTATTAAGTTTCAGTAAACTCCAAGGGTGGCGTCTAGATAACTGGGGAGTTTGTTTGTTTTGCTTTTCGTCGTTGCTCATGATTCACAGAATTTTTTTCCGTCCACCTGATGTCATCATCACGATCAAGTTGCATTTTAGCCATATGACCACCCTACTGCCAGTGTTATGCCTGCGCAATAGAATTGACTTAGCTTTCGCAATTGATCGACTTTTTTATTTATTTCATGCGAAATAAATAGATGAATCTTGACATGAGGGTTCGAACCGTGAACCTCCAGCGTGACAAGCGATGATGTTATCTCTGAGTGTTATTTGTACTTTTTTGAAGCCTAGAATTGAAAATTATGGGAGCAAAAAAAAAGATCACGTAGGCCTAAAAAGAATTATGGAGGAAACTAAAAGACTGGGTCTAAGTGAAATCTCTCACGTCGGAATCTCTTCCGCAAAAGCAATTGAACGATTCCACTTGGATTGCATTTCCAGACTAGTTAGAATGTGGCTAGCAAGTGACGATCATTTAAAATATGAAAAAATCAACTACAGCTACCCCTAAAAGTAGTACACAAAACTGCTAGTCTCTCATTTGCAGAAAAGTTTGTCCAAAAGCCAAAAATATGGACTCACATTATTTTTAGTGATGGGAAAAAATATATTTGGATGGGCCTTATTGGTTTAATTATTATTGGCATGATCTGCTACGCGATAAGAAATTTCTTTGAAGGAGAGCGGCGGTTGCGGATCTGTAATGATTTGGGCAGCATTTGAAATCCATCCGAAGACAGAAATCCCATTTTTAAATGGAAGACTCAAGGCCGTTGACTACCAAAATATGACACTTTCTAAAGATCAAGACATCATATTCCAACGGCATATGCCCCGATCCATACTGCAGGATCTACTATGGATTGGTTTCGTGACTTTGGCATCCAATTACATTTAACAACCTTGATTATCAACATGTATGCCTCGTCGTCTTCTCGATATAATTAAATCAAATGGAGGAAAAATTGACTATTAAAACCAATTATTACTTTCTAATTTCATTTAAAATTACTTTCATACCGGCAGGTTTTGAAGAAATGCAAAATTTGTACGAGTATACTTTTTTTCTAACTTTTTTTTTGTATTTATCTTAAAAACAGTAGCTGATAATTCAATTCTTTTTTTTTCTACAAAATAAGAACGTAAAAAGTATTTACGACAATAAATGGATTTCAATTTGTTCCACCTTTTGGTTTTTGGTACTTCTTACAGCGTAATTCATAAATCATAATCAACTGTTCATTAACATTGATCCTAGTTTAGTTCAATAAAGTTGATTAAATTTTTGATTGATGAAGATGGGCAGTTTCTCGAATTTGACTAATCATGTAGACATGCTCAATCAATTTAATAATACACTACGTCCCAAGAAATACGCAAATCAGTTAATCAGTAATTAAATTTTAAATAACGAAATCTAGAAAGAATAGTCCAATTTCTGGCCCGGTATATAATAATTCTCTGTTAAGATCACTTATACTACGCCATGTGACTTTAGAATCATCTCTATACTTGTACCCGTGCATACAGAATCGTAGTTGATAAAAAGATACTGCACCACAGCTTCCAATGTACCGGATGCTATTGGAAGTCCGGCTTAATTGTGATAAATATTTCTGGCTATACTGCGGTATTTAGCTAGCTGATAATAGATGCTATATACCGTGTGGGCAGCTTATTAAATTGAAGATGTTTCTCTGTTTGTCTGTCTGCTTGACCGTTTATAACTCAAGAAGCACTTAACCAGTTTTGATGCATTTTTTTCAGTGCTGTGGAACATTTTCTGAACACCTACGGTGCCAAATTTCGTTTATCATTAAAACGCTGGACCATGAAGCTATAAGTGCTATGCAAAATAGTGTATAATAGGATTTTAGGCTTTAAAAAGATTTGCAAAAAAGTCCGAAAGAGCATATACCTGAGATCACTAGATAGCTAACAAAAGCGCTTTTTACGTTTGCTGTGTTTTAATGTTCAGTTTGCGTTCATATCGTATAACTTGAGAACAACTGAACCGATTTCATTGTAGTTTTCTATTCTTCTATTGAAGAATTGAAGTAACATTCGATTATTGTCCGACATCAGAAAGCTGAACACTCAAGAAATTAATTTTATTAGAAAGACGTCAAATTATTGTAAGACAAACTTTTAAGATTTGAGGGGTTCTATAAAAAAAAAATTCGCGGGGTACATATGTCAAATTAAGGTAGCATTTTAATGTTTCGAAAAGATTCATACGTATGACTTTAGAATAGCTTAGCTCATTTAAATGTAACTTATTTCGTCGTTTACGGTATTAACCAAAAAATATTTTAAGCTAAGTATATACAGCTATGGCCAAAATAATAGCAACACATATTATTTTTCATCAGTGGTAAAGATAACTCCTACTTCACGGAGATTTTTGAAACTTTTTTAGTTTCAATTTACTGACAAATATGTTTACAATATATCCTATGTACAATTAGTTGTATAGTTGAAAGTATATTTTATCAGTCTTAACTATTGTGCTTCAGATAGCGTAATTGGCTGGACAAAAAAATAGCAACATCAAGTAATAACAGAGAAAATCGTTCAGATAATGTATTTTGTATTTTTAAAAGAAAATTAGTATTTAGTCACAAAACCCTTATTTTTAATAAGAGCATCGACTCTGATCTTCATAGAATCGACTAATTTGCGACATTTATCCAAAGGCATTGAAGCCCAAACTTCCTGGACGATTCTTTAAAGATCTTGCTTGTTTGAAGGGTGGTGTTTATTAATTTCAATCTTCAGCTCGCTCCAGACGTTCTCAATCGGATTTAAGTCCGGAGATTGAGAAGGTCACTGCAAAACGTTGAGACTATTTTGCTCAAACCAGAGTTTTGTAAGCTTTGCCGAATGCTGGGGTCTTTGTCTTCCTGAAAGCGCCATTTTAGCGGCATATTTTCTTCGGCCCATGGAAGCACGACATTCTGTGGTATGTCTACATACTTTTCTTTGGTCATTATGCCTTCGATGAGGTAAACCGGATCTATGCCCCACCAAGACAAACAACCTCATATCATTATACTACCACCTCCATGCTTCACAGTGGGTTTGTATACCTTGGATTGCATTCTTCACCTGCTGGGTGACGAACAAAGTGCTTACCATCCATTTCAAAGAGGTTAATCTTAGTTTCATCGCTCCAAAGCACGTTTCTCCACTGCTTCGCTACCTGAAGGGGATCATGTGGCACGTGGTAGAGTTTGGCAAAGGCAATGCGTTTCTGAATGTGTATTTTTTTCAGCAGTGGTACTTTGCTCAGAGCTCGAGCGTATAACTTCGCTTCGCATCCACCAGAGTTCGGCGAATTGACATGGCACTCACTTCAAGTTCTTCTTCGCGTTTTAATTCTCTGGACGACATGAAAGGGTTCGCTTTGGCTTTCCTTATTAGCGCTGGTTTGGCTTTGGTGGACATTTTTGACGGGCGTCCTCTGGTCTCGGAAAGTTTTCTGGCGTGTAAAGCATTAAAAACTATTCTTGGGGAACATCCGATCGATTGGCCTTGATTGCGTAGAGCCAACATGGTTTCTCGCTTAGCTTCCGAGCATAATACTGTTTGCTAAATACAGAACAATCACCTAAAATAGCACTAAATTATCAGGGCACTATTTAATTAATAAATCCTACCAATTTGTTTCCTAGCTTAAGTTCAAAAGCGGTTCCTTTTAAATTTAAATTTGCGTGTTGCTATTTTTTGACCAGCTAATACAGTTCCTTGTCACAGAACAATTGCTACTGATCGTGTATTTTCTTCTTTTTTGTATGCTTTTACACAATAATGTGTTGACAACAAGTTTACCGTAACATTTTAGTACGTTGCTTTCCTAGAATTCAACAAAAGAGTACCGCTACGTACCATACTAAAGAAAAATATTAAGTGTTGCTATTATTTTGTCCATAGCTGTAGATGATATTGCACGTTATTTGGGAGTGTGCACCTGATAGTACATTTTTACTTCCACGTATAAGCGCTGTATTGGCTTCCTGAAAATGTTCGATCTCGAGATTTTGATCAAACTTGACGTTACTGTAATAGAAAATCTCAAAGAGTGAGTCTCTTAATTCTGTCTGTCTTTCTGTCTGTGTGGATTTTTTCTGTCTATACGGATTTTTTTCAAACTTCATATCTGGGATCGATGAATTCAGAGTTCATTCTAACCCAAAAATGATGGATTTTCTCGTAAACGGCTCAACGGTTTGGATCAAATTTGATATTTGCTGATATTTGATATTTGAGGTTTGCTTACCAAGTTTAAAAAAAAAAAAAAAAAAAAAAAAAAAAAAAAAAAAAAAAAAAAAAAATTGAAACTGGTTCTTCAAAATTGGTATTTCTTGGTTTTGTTCGAAATTAATATCTTAACAATATTTAATACATGTATGTATGTATATACAAAGTTATGGCATACTAAGTTTCGGAAAATTGTACAAAATATGTTTTTTCAAATTTTAACGGATTGAAGCAAAAGATTTAATTTGAAATCTGAGCTTTTGCAGATCAACAACATATACGAGTAGGAACAATTACGTGCGACCCAGTCGTTTTTTTCACAACTAACAGGAGCCAATGCAAGTGTAGAACAAATAAGTTGATATTTTTGTACGTTTGTTATATCTAATAGCTTTGTGTGCTCTTTTGTTTGTCCTTAGAGTAGGTACTTTCTTTATGTATAATATATACACGGAAAGTTGAGTTATGTTCGTGTAGCACCAACTGGTCAAATACTGCGGCATTTAGCCGCTCGCTTCGAGGAGACTGGGTCAATATGGAACAGTATCAGACGTGGATGGAAATGTCCAAGAGGACCATCAAACATCAACAAGACGGCGGGTCACGCAATTGGTCATAAATAGACTTTACAGTGAATTTGCTACTAATTCGTTAATTGACGAATTTGGTTTGTTGAACATATGGTTTCAGCAGCATTGTGCAATCGCACACACTATACGAGCGACAGTGAATATTCTTCAGCAAGCATTTCCCGGTCGCTTAATCTTTCGTTTTGGCAATTCGTTCCAGTCTTCTTTCTTTGGAGTTTTTTTGAAGTCATGGGTCTATACGAACAAGCCACAGGCCTTGGGGTTTCTGTTGGAGAACATCCAATAAGAAGTGGATAATTTATCGTCAGGAGTTTTTAGAAAAGTCATGGAAAATGCTGTGGAACGAGCTCGAATGTGCATCAACTCTGGCGGCGGCCACTTGACCGATATTATCTTCTCAATTTAATGGAAAATAATTTAAACGTCAAAATAAACATAATCAACAGACAGAACATGGCATTAGTTCACTCCCCTTTAAAGGGGCAGGTTATAATATTTGTATCAACAATTTATTTTCTTTCCTTCTTAGGGAAGAATACCGAAGGTGTTTTTCTAAATCCAATTTTATACCAAAATGCATTTTATGTGTAAATTTTTTTTTTTATTTAAATGAGAAATTAAGAAACTAATTTAAAAAAAAAATGTCTTTACTGTTTTTTGTATTCCCTTTATAAGTTTACATCTGTCAATTGGGCATTAAGTAATTTTTGTAGCATTATTGTGTACAATAGTTTTAAGGTCATTACCTTACGATTAACATACCTTGCTTTACATACATATATAGTATGTCATTTGATTTACAAAGATTTACATTTACTGCAATATTAAGGACAATTTTTGAACATAGTACTCGTAGTAAAGATTATGCACGAATTTGTATTGTAAGATTTGTCGGTCTTAATCGTTTCAGCCTACGTCAGAGTTACTTCATTGTTGTCCTGATTTAATAGACGAACTTGATGTTTCACACTTTTGTTTTGTACTTCCTCTAGAATAGTCGGCATTTTGAGGTCCTTGTGAATACCGGCGTTAGGTAGATAACAGGACAGCTTAACTATTGTTCGTAAAATTGTTGATTGAAGTCTCTGGATGATGTTAACATTGCTGATTTTTTTCCTAGCCTTAAATAGATTGTCTGAATTTTTCTTGAATTTGACCACGGTTTTTGAGTATATGTTGTTTCCGAGCTAATTGATGGTCTGTTAAAATTGAATGGCTCGTAATTTGCCTTGTCATGTACATTATTAGTTCGGTCTTATCTAGACTGTCATTTCGTCTAGATGTTGTTGTAGAACATTGTTTGCTCTTACTAGGTCTTGATGTGATTGTAGGTACTACGTCTTGTGTTTTCGAATGTCTGTTGTATAGATGTAATATAGTAATGGGCCTAGCTAACTTCCCTGCGGTACTCCTGCTTCAGTTCTATAGAAAAATGATTGTTCTCCATTGTATTGTACATAAATGTAGCGGTCGGCAATATAGCTTTTTATAAGGAGATGCAAATCTTTTAGAAGAAGCAGTTGTAGTTTGTATGAAAACCCACTGTGCCAATCTTTGTCGAAAGCCTTTGATATGTCGAGAAAGATTACAGCGCAACAGTTCTGATCATCGATACCTTTCGATATTTTGTAAATAATTCGGTATTTTTGATGTACAGAGGAGTGTTATCGTTTAAAATTGAGTTGACGTATATAAAGTTTCCTTTTTGTTTTAAATCTGGGTCCTGATGTTTTAAAATATTGTTCAAGTTATTATTTTCTTATAAAGGTTCTTTTGAGTCTTCTATTTGTATCGTTGTTCCTTGGATGTAGTCGTCCTCATGTCTCTCTAGTTCAGTATACTTTATGTTTCCGTTGATCATTATGGCCGAACCACAATGTGCTCTTCCATATGCGTGATTGGTATGATAAACCCTGATGAAATAAACTAATTGTTTATTATTTATTATGTCTTATTTATTATATAATTTGTTTATTGCCTTTGAATCATTTATTATTTAAACTTATTTTCAGATTGCTGGTAACTCCTTTTATTATATAAAAGCTTTCAAAGTTTAAAAGGTGTCTGGCTGGTTGTTGTATCCGCTAATTATTAACTTAAATGTGGAACTCGATTGTATATGGTATTTTTTGTAAGATGTGTCTCCAATATTAAGCACACATCTTTTTATTCATATCAAGCGCTGCCTGCATTACAATTGTGTGCTTTAATAGTCGATTTGCATTCTATTACATTATTTTTAACGACTTAACCATGAGTTTTAATTTGTAGATATTCGTCAGCCTATATAGTCGCTTGTTCAAAAGCGTAATGAGTTCGTCTTAGTTGGTAAATTTTTTCAATTTGATAAGATTTTTGTATCTTAACTTTCCACGCAGTTGTTTGTTTTGTTTGCACTTCTTGCTATCTGTGCAATGTTTAAGGTGTGTAAATTTGAGTGAAAATTAAGACTGTTCTCTTGAATCTGTTGTTCAGTCTCACGAGCCTTCTTTCAATTTTCTATTTGTTGCGTTGTTCCATAATTTTTATAGTTCCTTTGCAACAAAGCAACCGATAGTTACCTGGATGTTCTTTGCCACAGTAACAGCATTAAGGCAAATATTCAGGAGGCTTAGTGCATTCAGCTGCATTGTGCTCACCGGCACACTTTACATGTCTCCGTAGTCTAGAACAATAATTCTTTGTATGTCTAAAACATTGACCATTTTTTTACATTTGAGGGATAAGCGAGGATTTAAATTAACTGGTTGAATTTTTCCAATTGTATTTAATACATTGGTGATTTCATATGTTTTTTTGATGCCTTCTGTTGGACCAAAACTAAATAAGAACACATTAATCGGCTCTTTTTTGTAACATTTTAATTTATTTAAAGCACTAACTGCCTTAAAATCCTGATTACGTAAGTCGGAAATAACCGACTTTTTTTTTTAGTTTCCCTGCTTTTTCTTTAGCTCATCGGTGCAGTACTATTCGAATTATTTGTGGTTGGTGGATTCTATAACCTTATTCTTTTGCGTTGCTTTAAGTTTTTCATTTCCTTCTTTTAGAATACATATTTCTGTTTTGAACTGCATGCAAGTAATTTCAATTCCTGAAGCCTTTCCTGTGATTGATGGGTTTTTCTCCTTTAGTATATGTACGAGTATAGTGTTTTCTTTAAATTGTATATTTCCTTTATCTTGACTTGTTTGATTTAATGGATCTCCACCGCCCAGACCCATTTTTTATACAAGTAAATATTTTAATAATATTGTAATTACGGAACTACATTTAATTTCGGATTGTTGGTAACTCCGTTTATTATATAAAAGCTTTCAAAGTTTAAAAGATGTGTGGTCGGTTGTTGCATCTGCTAATTATTAACTTTATTGTGGAATACGATTGTATATGATAATTTTTGTTACGGATTTGGCCGCTGTCAGTTTTCTCACCGAAGCAGTTTTCTCTCACTTAGATTTTATTCGATTCTCTCTTATTCGCGGTCGCTTTCGGTTGCTGTTTCCTGTTCGGGCTTGAACTTGCACAGTTAGGGTTATAAGCAAACACACTACCCACTACACCGTGGGTTCCAATATTGAAAAGTAAATTTGGCTCGCCAGCAGAAGCTCGAAGTGAAACATTCACGCGTTCCCATTCAAACATTATCCGTCACTCCAAATAACCTATGCCCAAACGTCGGCAGGCCAAGGAAATGCGGAACAAAAAAAAAAAAAATCAGCATTTGAATGATATTGTCTTCAGTGCTTAAAGAAACACAATCAAGGACCAAATAAAAATAATAAATAAAACCATCGTTTTTTAATTTAGAAAAAAAGTTATGGCTAAATCAAATTGAGTCATTATTTTTGCGCCACCTTGTATAAGTTTTCACGCTATTATGCGTGCATACTTTCCGGCGCATCACTTTTCACTATTTATGTATGTATTACGCTTGCATACTTTCAGGTGTTTATTTTTATTATTATTTGTGTAGGGTTTTGCACTGTGACCCAACGGTCTATTGTGCCGCCTGCTGATGCCTCGGAGAGGTTTATTCCCCCATTAGATTTTCCCTCGGAATATAATTCCTTCAAAATTGTTTTCGAGGCTCAAACACTTTTACTTTGCCTTGGTAAGGATAGTTTGCGCTAGAGCGCCCTAATCCGGTTTCTCTTAGAAATCTGAGAACGAGAAGTGGGTTGGCACATCATTATCTGATAGTTGGTACTTGCCCAAGTATCTCAATCTTTTGTGGGTCAGTGCTCCACAAGACTCCAGAAGATGTTCTGGAGTCTCACTGGAATCATTCCAGAATCTGCAAAGTCCTTCGTTTGTTATAAGCATCTTGTTTCCTTAGATGCAAAAGATGGAGGGTTGTGATCCTTCTATTTCGGATCATAACTTCGCCGTAAGAAGAAGAAGAAGAAGATGCTCCCCGTGTTTACAGTGCCCCGTTAGAAAGCCAGTCAGGATACGTAGGTTATTCTTGTTAAGGCAGATGCATGCTTCGAATCTTTTCGGGTTATAGTGTGCCAGAAGTTTCTTAGCTTGCCTATGCAGTGCGAAGGTGTTTTGCTGATTGATTACCTGCCAAAGGGACAACCATGAATGTTCATATTACCCAAATTTGTTGATTCAAGCACGTGCGTCGGTCGTACGGAAGCGACGTGGAAAACTCAAGCACGAAGTGTTGTTTTTGAAGGATAACGCTCCTGTTCACATGGCGCAGGTTTCGAGACAAGCCTTAAAGACACAGGTTTTTAAACGATAGACCACCCACCCTATAGCCCAGACTTGGCTCCGAGCGATCTTTTCCTTTTTTCCGATATTAAGGCCCGATGTTAGAAATGCATTTCACTCGAGGAAGACTATATTGAGAAATACATTTTTTTTAATCGATCTCTTCTTTCACTTAATACCTTAGGCAGCGAACTTATCAGCCGCTTCTTGTATGGTGGACTTTGCTGGCCTAAAATCACACTGGTACGAACCAATCAGATTGTTGACAAAAGGTTTAAGGCGATACATAATATAGTATGGTAGATAGGATGTTTTACGCAAAGTTGAGGAGACTGATACCTCTGTAGTTGACGCAGTTCAAAGGGTCTCCTTTTTGAGGATCGGGCAAACGACGCTGAAGTTCTATTCGTCAGGCATACTTTCATCCGACCATATTTAACAGATGAATTGATGTATGCTTCGTACCAAATCATCCCAAATTTCTTCAAATAGCTTGGCAGTTAGACCGTCGGCTCCAGCAGCCTCCCTCTAACAGCGAAGTTTTCAATGTTTTTTGTTGGGACGAATACGCAATACTATCGTCGCATAATATCGACGTTTCTGTTCTGTTTATTACATGTTTTCTATGATCTTAGTAACTTACCTGGTAAGATAGTCTTCAACAGGATATGCTTTCCTTAATAAATACAGAGGTTACGTATGATACATCCTGTAATTCCGACTTAATTCCGATTGTAAATCGAAAATACGTCTCCTTGCCCTATCCTTTTAGTTTGAATTTTAGCCTTGCGGCTTTGGCTTCTAGACACACTTTAATGTGAAAATAAAAGTCCACTTTAGTATTTTCGAAATCCATTTATTAAATTAATGTGTGCATCCATTTTCCTATGCAGGTAAGTTATATATGTTTTTGGACTATCATAAGAGGCCAAAAATGTTAGTGCTTAATCCGACCTTGCATAATACTCATAAGGGGGGGTCCATGACTTAATTCCTACTAATTTATATTTGTAGCTGATGGAAACAACAATTCGCTTACTTCATTTGACTGAGCACAGTAAACATTGAAAACGAAAAGCGGATGATCTAAAACAAAGGACTCTTTATGAATACAACCAACCTAATATTGCTTACAATACTAGTAACTTACAGCAATAAATGTTTGCAGCGTAATTGTTGCAAGACCTCCGGCCAAAATCACGTTGGTCTTTTGCGAACGTTGCATGAATATAATGATACATTTGCGAAATTTCAATGACTGATCCATCCAGTTGCAGCTGTAGATGGCGGTGGTGAGACTGTCAGTCTCCACCATTAAAGCATTTCCAAAATAGCATACAGGAAATGATTCCGATAGAATGGCGACCATATAAATAATAGTACTAACCAATTGACCAAATTCACGATTGAAAATAAGAAAATGAACAACTGTTATACACAACACAAATGCTGTTATAATTAGCTGGATCAGAACTGTCTGGGAGATCACGGGCTTAATTGTCTCGAATAAACTGAGAATAGAAATAATTTACTTGATTTCGCTAGTGAACAATTTCTACGAGTAGTTAACAAACCTTATAACATTTTTATGATCATTTACGCACTCCTTAAGTTCGATGTAATTCTCGTCAAGTGTGGTACTCGGATCCTTTCCAATTCTAGCGACTCGCATACAAAGAACATGAATTTGGCCCTTTAGCACGTTAATGTATGCCGGTGGGTAGGCATCGTTTGCTGCATTCTGTATAATTTGGAAGCCTACTGACAGGAACTGGAATCCAAACGCAATTAGGTAATATGTATTTGAGGAAGCCCAGTCTAGGGGGAACCATCCTTCCAAGACTAGCCTCCTTTTGAAGAAGCCAGGAATGGCGTAAGACAACAAAGATAGAACGAATGCGATCTGAATTCCCACCGCCATGGTTCGGCATTGTTTGATGACATTTCTCAAATACTGAACCTCTTCTTTATTTGAATTTGCTCTTCGATCCAGTTCATTTAGATAAGACTTTGCGTTCTGTAAATTTAACAATCTCAGAAAAATCACAAATGCCTTTAGTGATGAGACAATGAGTGTGAGACTCGCTTGCAAGTTATGCATAATCAATCCGATATCTCCAAGAAAGAAAACATTCATGAATACGAAAATTGGTGATGTTACACTGGCTGCCAAATTTACTACAATTCCATAGGTGTTGTAAAGCCATCTGAGCTTATCATATGGATATATACCGACAAATCTCCAGATGTACCACATATGGACAAAAGAATCGTTAGTGTCTATCTCCGACATTGCGTTCCCTTTGAGTAGTGTGACTTTTGAAATTACTTTTTTGACTGTCAGCATTTCTGTTTGAATGGATAACTTTAAGATACGAGTATGTTCAATCCTAAAGGGTTGATAGGGATTCATTACTTATTTACCAAGCCTATCACATCACACATTAAAAGTCATAATTGTTGTAATTAAATTATTTTAAGTGCGATAAAATTGATGCGGGGTGTCATAATGACTTTTAATTACAAATAATTGTCAAGGGGCAATTACTAGAACCTCACAGTTTACGAAGCCCGTTGACCGTCATTTAAACGTTAAATATGTAGGCGTAGGTATAATATACATAGATATTCGATATGTCTATGATTTTATATAAACCCTATACCTGGGTCTAGGTAGTTTGTAGGGGGATTATATTTTATTTTTTCTTATGATACCCAAAATAGTAAAAATAAAGTACTTGCACCTACATGTTGTTTATCTGCAAAAAACTCAGATTTGATTTCTTTTTTTGAATCCTTAAAAACTAAAAAAATCGGCCATTTTGGGATTAGCAAGGAAATTTCGATACTGCCTCGAATTGTGTCCCCACACACATTCCAGATATGAAGTTTGAAGAATAGAGACAAACAGACAGAATAGAGAGACTCACTTTATGCAGTTCCTCTATCATGGTAAAGTCAAGTGTGATCAAAATCTCGAGATCGACAATTTTAAGGCAACCAATACTGGTCCCTATGGGTGCTAGTAATATAGGTATAGAAAAGCTACAATCCGACCAAAAAGGATCGTATGTTACCATATTAATCATGTTCTACATATGTACATAACAAAGTTGGCGTGGCGTAGTGGTATATATTTTGTATATGAAGTATTTTTTAGTTTTTCTAGTAAAAACTTACAGAAAAATTACAGTCCGTCCAGAATGGATCACAATAAGACTTTACAATCACCGTAAACAGCTTTGAAAAAAACAGTATATTATTTTTTAATAAAACGCCCGTAAAAAGTAGGCGTGGCCATATATAATATATTTATGAAATGTCAGCGAGAAAGTCAACATCTATATATTTTGCATTGATACTATTTTTAAGTTTCTACCAAAAGTATTGGGAAATACGATACTTTTTTAAAAGTGGGCGGATAGCAAAAGTATAAACACTTGTACTGCTTCAAATTCTAGAAGGCTTATAAAGGGTGTCCCAAAATTCATGCAAGATTTGAATTTTGCGCCATTTGTGCGGTAAAGTGTTACCAACCGAAAAAAAAGGCAGCATGACAGCTGACAGTTCAGGGTTATTCAAAATGGAGTGCTATACGAAAGAACTACACGTTTTCATTGTTGAGCAATATTTTAAAAATAATGAAGGTTTGGCAGCTAAAGTTCGCAATTGTAGTACAAAATATTTAACTTCATCAACTGTGAAGAAATTAATTCAAAAATTCAGGGAGACTAGATCAATTAGTGATCTTAGACACTCTGGCCGTCCTTCATCAAGTCGTTTAACACAAAACATCGTAAGGGTGTTGTAGAGAGTCCAGGAACATCAATTCGGCACAGTGGTCAAGAATTGAACATTTCGAGAAACTCTGAACAGCTTATTTTCAAGAAAGATTTGCGTGTTCATGCATACAAAGTACAATTGATTCAAGAACTGAAGCCTACTGACCACGCAAAGGGAAGATAGTTCCTTGAATAGATTATGGAACAACAACAAGTGGATGCTGATTTCTCAAACAAAAGTATTTTGATGACTTAGTTAATTGTCAAAATTGTCGAATTTGGGGTTCAAAAAATCCCCAAGTGAGAGTCAAGAGACAAATGCATCCACAACGTGCGGATTTTGGGCTGGAGGCATCATCAGAACATTCTTTTTTGAAAATGCGGCTGGTCAGGTAATACCAGTTAATGGTGTTCGCTATCGCGACATGATAATCCACTTTTGTGTGCCTAAATTGCAAGATATGGATGTGGACGACATGTGGTTTCAACAAGACGGTGCCACATGCCATACACCCCGAGAAACAAACAGAATTGGCCGCCCAGTTCATGCGATTTAACGTCGCTGGACATTTTTCTTTGGGTTTTCTGAAGTCTAAGGTTTATGCCAACAAGCCCACGACCATCCACGCCTGGAAGGAGCAAATTGAGCGCTGTATCAATGAAATTCGGCCACATTTATGCAAAATGGTTATGGAAAATTTCGACAAAAGAGTGCGAATGTGTCAGCAAAGGATGTCGTCGAGATGGTTGGGATGGTACTTGTAGAGTACGGACTTAGGGGATGTATTGGTACATATTAATTATCCCACATGTATAACCAATGAATGAAAGCACCCAGTACTGTTCCTGCTTTTGCTGATTCTGGTATTTCTGAAGCATTAGAAGTCAATAAAACTATGCCATCTCCATGGAATTGTCAACTCCTCTCTATAAAGATTAATTTCCAATTTTTTTTCGAATGCAGAAAAGTAATCAACAATTTTATAAACAAAAAACTCTACTTTTCCGTCTTTTCTACAATGAACTGTGGGTTCATTCATGTCATTAAAGTTGGACATTCGTATCGTTTTTCTTTATTTTTTAACAAATTATTTCGATCGATAAAAATTTAGAGAAAATTAGGTTTCATTCAATGACTTTGTAGGATATTTATACTCGTATAACACGAAAGAGTTTGACTTTTTTCCTATATTTGCATAGTTTTCGTGTGGTCTAAGGTTTCAAAGTTCAATTTAGGTAGATGTTAATATACATTATATAATAAAATTAAGAACGCAATAAAATAGGACTATTATGAACATTTTTGAATGCTCACTTTTTTGTTGAAACCCAAAGTTATCGCATACTACGCCGGCGTTGGCTAGCACTTGTTTTGATTTATTTACAATTTATATATTAACTTAACCCATGGAATATAATTTACTACTCACTTTATTTTAGATGACACTATAGTCCGGGGTAGACCTAGGCCTTAACCAACAAGTGTCTCCAGCCAGCTCGATCTTGTACTAGCCGCCTCCATTTTTGTACACGAAATTGATTAATGTCTCTTTCCACTTATGTGCTCCACCTTCGGTGAGGTTTTCCTTTACCGCGTCATACCTCCGGGATGGATTCGAATTACTTCGGCGTTAATTTCAATTCCCTCTATATGTCATAGCATACATATACTGGTGGAACTCTACCAGCAGGACTAGGATGATGAGGGTCTTATACATATAAAGTCACGTTAGTTATCCGTGAGAGGGCTTTGCTAGACAATTGCCTTCTTATCCTAAAGAAACATCATTTGGTAAGAGTGATTCTTCCCTTGATTTTTGCGCCGGTGGCATTGTTTGAATTTGCAGCGGGTCATATGTAGACAAAGTCCTTAACTACTTCAAAATCGTGCTATCTATTGTGACGTTCTGTCCAATTCGCCGATGTTGACTACATCTCACCAACTTAGCTTTAAAAAAAGGACCAAGTTCTCTAGTACAAAAAACCTATAACTATTCAGCCACGAAAAAGAGTGAGACATAAAAGTGTGCCAAGTTCAACTTGTTCCAATGCCTTCCCAAATAAAGTGAGCACTGCCCTTGACAAACAAGCTTTGTGTCATCGTAACACAGGAAAATGATAACGGCAGACAACCAAAAGTATATTATATTGTGATTCTTCATAAAAAGTTCTGTCGATCCAATCATGTCCGTCCATCCGTCCGTACTCGTATGTCACCACTTGGTGGGCCTTAAATTTGAAGCTAGGAACATGAAATTTGTTATAAAGGGTGTCCCAAAATTCTGGCAGAAGTAATTTCGATAGAAAACACAGGTTTTTAATTAAAAATTTTAAATGTTTTATTCATTCATAACGTACACAGTATAGGGTTATATATGGAATAGCGTATTGGGTAAATGTCTTTCACGGCTTTGCTGGCATATACGCACTCTTTTATCGAAATTTTCCATGACCGTTTTACATACTCGTAATGTGGCTAAATTTTGTTGATACAACACTCAATTTGCTCCTTCAAGGTGTGGGTGGTCGTGGGCTTATTGGCATAAACCTTGGACTTCAGAAAACCCCAAAGAGCGGCCAATACTGGTCACCAAAACGGGAAATTACACGACTCATGCAGTAATTGAATTGTTGTTCGGGCTGTATGGCATGTGGCACCGTCTTGTTGAAACCACATGTCGCCCACATCCGTATCTTGCAATTTAGGCACAAAAAACTGGATTATCATATCGCGATAGCGAGCACCATTAACTGTTATTGCCTGACCAGTCCCATTTTTAAAGAAGAATGGTCCGATGATGTTTCCAGCCCAAAATCCGCACGTTCTGGATGCATTTGTTTCTCAACAATCACTCGTTGATTTTCTGAATTCCAATTTCGACAATTTCGAAGATTAGCAAAGTCATCAAAATAAAAATGAGCCTCATCGCTGAAGATCCACTTGTTGTTGTTATATAATCCATTCAACGAACTCTGTTCGTTGTGCGTGGTCAGTAGGCTTCAGTTCCTGAGTCAAGATGCAAATCTTTCCTGAGAATAAGCTGTAGAGAGCTTCTCGAAATGTCCAATTCTTAACCACGGTGCCGAAATGCTGTTCCTGTACTATCAACAACACTCTCACGAACTGCTTCGATGTTTTGTGTTGAACTTGATGAAGGACGGCCAGAGTGTCAAAGATCACTAATTGATCTAGTCTCCCTGAATTTTTAAATTAATCTCTTCACAGTTGATGAAGTTAAATATTTCGTACGAAATTGTGAACTGTAGCTGCCAAACCTTCATTATTTTTAAAATATTGCTCAACAATGAAAATGCTTTGTTCTTTCGTGTAGCACTCCATTTTTAATAACCCTGAACTCTCAGCTGTCACGCTGTCTTTTTTCTCTTTCGTTGGCAGCACAAATGGCGCAAAAGTCAAATCTTGCATGAATCCTTGGACACCCTGGAAGTTTTCTTATCAAATAAATAATTACCATATTGGCACAAGAAACCTACAACACGATAAATAAATCAATAAGAAATTTAAAGTTATTTAATGTTGCTTTAAAACTTTGAGTTTTGTATATCAAAATTCCGTGAGAATTTTAATAGTAATGTGAATAAACTTACTTTTAAATCAAATTTTAAAAGTTCATCCTTCGTCTTTCGACATCAGGTAAAATATTGTTAATATTATAATGTTTACATTGTGCGGAATGCCCCACAAGGCGAGGGTGGAGGTCGGTTGACATTTGCTTTCAACAGAAATCTTCAGTGGCAAAAACCTGAAGAAGAAAAGTTGAAGTTTCGCTTCTGTCCACGGTCCCTCGAACATTGTTCTAACTTAAGTATTTTTTCTTTTTTTTTTTTTTTATAAAAAGGGAACAAAGTTTCTCGACAAAAGTTAAATTAAAAACTTTTTCTTTCCAGAAATGTTTGTTTGGTTAAAAAGAAACTGTATTACAAAATGAAAGAGAGATATGTCATATGATGTTATCATTACAGATGATACTCGGTATATCGCCTGGTGAATATATTATGATGGTCTTTCATTGATTTTAAATATTTCTCAACATACCAGTGAATATAAATATCATATTTTCAATAAGGTTAAGTGGATTTGATGGTGTTCAAGGCTGATATAATCAATTAGAATGAAGTTTTAGGAAAAAACAGCATCATTTAACTCAATTCTAAAAGGAACGATTAATATAAATAAATAGTAGATACATTTAGGCATATAAATTCAATTATTATTATATGTTTTTAAAGAAGGTGAACATCTCGAAAGACACTATGGAGATCTCTACGCGTAGTAGAGGAAGGTGGGGCTAATCGAGCCACCATACAGTGCCATCTAATATTGAATAGAATAGTTTCAGAGTCTAAGTGACAGCTGAACAGAGCCACGCTAAAGATAACTAACTTCACGTTTGACTTTAAATATTTTGACAGAAAATTGGTCGTTGATGTTATTTCCTGTGTGTAAATAGTTTAATATTTTTCTATTCAATTCATTTGTAAATGCCAACATTTGTAATTAAAATTCTTTACTGGTGGTAACTGTGTAGATTACATCAAGAAAAACGTTAGACTAACATAGAGGTTTTATGATGAGTTTTAAAAAAATGTACATATACGAGGGTGGGTCAATAAGTCCCTGAAATTTAACACTGGATCAGAATCATCTTTCAAAAGGACTCACCCAAATTTTCAGACAGATCTGTTAAATAGTTTTGTTGTGGCAGCCATTTTATATAGACGCCTACCAGCATTTTCGTTAAAATGGAAAAAAAGTGAATTTCGAGTGCTCATTAAACACTATTTTTTGCGAGAAAAAACTACCACGCAAACCAAACAAAAGCTTGACAAATATTATGGGGACTCTTCACCATCGATTGGAACCATTCACCACTGGTTTACTCAATTTCTGTGCGGTCGTTCAAGCACAAGTGACGCCGAACGTTCTCGTCGCCCAATTGAGGTCACCACACCAGAAATGGTCGACAAAATCCATGGTTTGATAATGGACGATCGGCGAGTGAAAGTGCGCGAGCTTGAAGAAGCCACAGGCTTATCAGATGGCTTAGTGATTTCGATTTTACATAAATATTTGGACATGAAAAAACCTTCCGCAAGATGGGTGCCGCGTTTATTCACAATCGACAACAAACGCATTCGTTTGACAACTTCAAAGGTGTGTTTGGCAATGTTCCAGAAAAATTCGGCTGAGTTTTTGCACCGTTTCGTAACCGTGGATGAACCCTGGATTCACCACAATACACTAGAAACCAAGGAACAGTCAAAACAATGGACTTCTCCTGGTGAATCGAAGCCGAAGAAGGCCAAGGCGGGTTTTTCGGTAAACAAGGTCATGGCGACAGTTTTTTGGGATGCGCGCGGTGTTATTCACATCGATTACCTTGGAAAGGGTAAAACGATCACCGGCGCATATTACGCAGAGCTGGTGGATCGATTCCAAGCCGATTTGAAGCAAAAACGGTCGCATTTGGCGAAGAAAAAAAGTTCTTTTTCACCAGGACAATGCACCGGCGCACAAGTCCACAGTCGCAATGGCAAAATTGCATGAGTTAGGCTACGAACTCCTCCCTCACCCAGCATATTCCCCAGATTTAGCCCCCTGTGACTATTTCTTGTTTCCAAACATGAAGAAATGGCACGGAGGTAAGAGATTTGGGTCGAATGAAGACGTCATCGCTGAAACAAACGCTTATTTTGAGGGGCTCGAGAAATGGTATTATTTGGAGGACAAAAAATTGGAGAAACGTTGGATTTAATTTTTCAGGGACTTATTGACCCATCCTCGTATAGTGGGGCAAATTAGGCAGAATGTTACGGGTAGTTAATCTACATTCATCTTTATCGAATATTTCAAATTTTCTTTCTTATATGGTCAGAGCCTACACTCATATTTCCAATTTTCATTATTGGATGGAACTGGATAGGAATAGAGCAATTGCTGAAGTTAAAAGTGGAAATATTGGACTAGTAAATTGCAGAACAGGTGAGGCCCATTTTTGGTTGAATTTGGAGTGAAGAATATTCACAAGCCATTATTGAGACATCCACAAAAAGTCACTGTTTGGTGTGCTTTATAAGCTGTTGGAATCATTGGTCTATATTTTTTCAAAAGAGAGATGTCGGCCAGAACTTTACAGTCAATGGAGAGCGCTATAGATCCATAATTACTGACAATTGAATGACATTAATATGGCAGTGCTGTAGTTTCAACAAGACGGCGCAACAAGTCACACAGCGCGGGCCACAATCAATTTATTGAAGGAAACATTCGATGAGCTCATAATTTCGGGTAATGGACCTGTGAATTGGTCTCCAAGATCGTGTGATTTAACACATTTCGATTATTTTCTATGGAGATATGTGAAGTCGTATACGGTCCCAGTTGTTCGAAAAAGTTGGAGAAATACACCGTTTAGTTTAAAATTTGAAATAGTTCTTCGCAATCTGCGAACTGAACAACTTCTATCTCAAGGTTGATGTGTATCTGGAGTCTTTGATTGTGTCGTATTGCATTAATTTTAGTAGCATTTGTCATCGGGTCGATATGCAAGTCAAAGTGTAAGTCTTTGTTTTTTGACTTCATTTTGAAATGTTTGTATAATTTCAATATTTATTTTCTTTGTACAGCCCTATGATTGAATGTCATACGTCCGAACGGTTGATGGTTGTTGATAAGAGCGGTCGGAGAGCTTATTTGCTTGCTTGTAAAGTTAACGTGGTCTCATTATGTTTAATGCACCATTGTTGCGTCCAATCTAATACTTTACAATTTAACAATAGCTTTGTCTGCGCATTTGACGAAAGTGTCTACCATGTGGTATATCCCTTGTAAATAGTAATTACAGAGTTGATCCGAGAACACTGCCTTTTGGGTTACCTTTCGTTATTTCCTTCGATTCTGAGTACTCTTCACCACACCGTACTCGAAAAAATCTATTCTGCTACATAAGGTTTCAGTATCTCATAGTATTATCTTGGTAGGTACATACGCTGTTTAAACTTCAAGGCTTTATGCCATGTCAAAGGCTTACGCTACGTCTAGGAATAATGCAGAGCATACTTGTTTACCTTCGAGTGCTTTCTTTATCATGACGGCAATACGGTGTACTTGCACTATTGGCGCTTTAACAACCCATTTTCCATCGAGTGCCTTCAATGGTGGGTCTTGTAGTTGCGGCTTTTGCTGATTTCCAGAGGGAATAGTCAGTGTTTTTATCAGTCATATAAATAAAAGTAAGATCACTTCAAGCCGTTGGCCACGGATTAGTGAGTAGTATTTTTGTTAGTTATGAATGACTTTATTTCTAACAGAATAAACAGCATTAAACCTAAGGCAAACTCGTGGTTTGAGCAGAGCTGTGAAGAGACAATCAGATTGAAAGAAGTAAGTTTTCGGTCTTATAAAGCCAACAAACCTGAGGAAAACCGAAAGAAGTTTAAACAAGCGAGAAAAGATTGCAATGCCCATGATGGCATATCTCACCGAGAGTGGAACCAATCTCTCCATCACTTCGGCGAAACTAAGATGGTTGCCCTTGATATTTCAAAGGCATTTAACACAGTTTGGAATCAGGCTCTTTTGTCGAAAATGCGTGCATATGGCGTCGATGAGTCTCTTCTTCAATGAATTAGAAATTAACTTCAATACAAGTTGTTTTGGACGGCTTCAAGTCTGCAATTCACCAAATAAATGCTGGTGTTCCCCAAGGCTCTGTTTTGTCTCCGACTCTCTTTCTTATTTTTATAAATGATCTCTTGTCTGCAACTTCTAATCCAATCCATTCCTTCGCTGATGGCAGTACCCTCAGTTTTTCATATTCGTTCCCTAACTCATGTCCTTGCTCTTCGGCCGTAGAAGAGGAACGGCAACGTACGAGTATGTTAAACACATTATGTTCCGACCTGGACAGCATAATTAAATGGGGTTCAACCAACAGAGTGGAATTTAATGCTTCCAAAACACAATGCTGTAATCTGTCTGTCGAGCGAAACCAAAATCTTCAACCATTATCCATGGATGGTACTTGCATCGCAGATTTGCTATTCTCGGTAGGTGTATTAATAACCATCTTCGATGGAATGATCACATATTTGAGGTCGCCAAAAATAGTACAAAATGTCCAGAATCCTTCAAGCGGTGCAAGAAATATTTTACTCCGTCTGATCTGGCCTCAATTTATAAGGCATTCATCTGCCCTAAGCTGGAATATAAAGTCCACATCTGGTCTGATGCAGCCAAGATCGTTCTGCACATTCTAGACATGTTACAGAATAGCTCGTTAAAACTTTTAGGTGATAGAGTGAACTCCATACATTCACTTGAACATTGTAGAAATGTCTGGTGTCTTTCCTTGTTTTATCGTTTTTTTTTTATAAAAAATGCTTCAGCGAAATAGCCAGTTGCATTCCTCCCGTTCAAAATTTCACCCTCAATACGCGTCATGCTTCGAATGCACATCAGTTCACCGTGAAGCCCAACTTCGGTCGTACTGTTAAATATAGGGATACGTTTATAAGTCAAACGATACGAATGCGGAATGATCTACCAGGCTCTGTATTTCGTCGTCACTGCAACCTTCCTTCATATCCTTTTTCGCGAGCAAATTATAAAAAAAAACTTAAATATAAATAAAGCGCACCTTAAATATCAGATGAGGAGTTTTGGAAACATTAGAGATGATATCTGCTTTATGGTAGTTTATGGCCTCCGTTAATTGATCGATTGCATGTGGCCTGTTAAGGGTTCGAACATTCCAATTGTTGTCCTTATTCCGTTTGCGAGGTTCGTCAACAGCTTCTTAACCGATGTTCTTTTTTCATGGTAGGGCATTTACCCCCAAGCACAACCCCCAACCTGGAGGAAAATGATACAATATCCACAGTAAATGCTACAGTAATCCCCGGTTTATTGCCTCGACCTAAAATGCACTTACTTGAAAAAATTATTTACGAGAATCCCCCACTATTATGCAATTTTTAGTTTGCTCAATTTCTTACTCAATTTAGCGGGGGACGCAATTAATCGAGACCCTGTATAATACATCTTTAAATTTAGAATTCCTCTGATAGCTAACTCCTTCGCGATAAGAATAAGCTATCGATAATGTATTTCGGGTAGGTACATTTAATGTGGTACCTACGAGTACTAGCTTCATTTATTTATGATCACATAAAGCTGTCTACTGCGAATGTCGTAGCCCCTTCCATGAATTTTGATGTCCGTTTCAAAATAACCGATTTTTGAAAGCACAATTTCTTTAACTTCAAAAAAGACCTGAAGAGCCCTCCCTCCTAATCTTATCTTGTATTATAAGAGTAGCATAGCTAAGTTTTCTAAAATTACCAATCAACCATCAAATAGTGCTTTAAGTTTTCATCCTAAAGACAAATGTCCTTTCTTGCCACCTTTCACCCAGTTCACGCGTTGTTAAAGGTATTCAAAATTGAAGAACGTTGCTACTTTTGTAATATAATTAGAGTAGGTGTACCTATACATAGTCGAACATAGAAAATAGTAAGTGGAATAAAATATTTAAAAAAAAATTTAAAATCCCTTCATTTAATAGGATGACATAAGCTAGTTGGTGGTGGTTCCTTTATCGGAACAGTCATTTACTTATTTTATTCGAATAGTGGATTACCTTAAATAAGGTCGCTTTATTCCTGGTGGTTATTACATTTTGCATTTAATTAAAATCATCGTTAAGCCTCATAAAATATGCAAATATAATTGATTTAAAATATAGCTATGTTTAGACAGTAACCGCAGACTGCACATTTTGGATTAGAAGAGCTTTGGACACAATTTGCTCTTAGGTTAGTGGGTGTTTTCATTATCTGAACGCAGCCACATCGAAGGCTTACATTTCCGAAAATCAACATCAATTATAATCTATGTACAACTGAAATATCACCTATGAGGTACCTACTTATACACATGCAAACAGAACAAAGATAAATATCCTTCGACTGATTAACAAACGTTTGTTTAAGAGAAGCCACTTAATTAGATATTATCCTTACATCTTTTCTGGATATTTCCTGATCCCGCTGAAGTAGATTTTGATTTTAAGGACTATATAAAAGTTCAAGAAGACACTAGCGTCTATAGGTTTCGTGTTTACTAACTCCTATTGTCACCTTCACGCGGTGAACCCAGGATTCCTAGAACCTCGAAGATTGGGTCCCAATCCCTTTGAGAGAAGTGTTTGCACTGGGGCACTCTAAGGATCTGGCCCTCCAGGTGGATGAACCATGCAAATGAAATAAAGACAACTACCTTCGGTTTTGCACGTGGAATGTTCGGACCCTTAACAGGTCACATGCAGCTAAATAATTAGCGGAGGCCCTAGACTATTATAATTACGTTTGTTATTACGTTTGTTTCAGAACAGAGCTCTATTGTTCTGTTGTTGACTGGAGATTCTCCGATAAGGCGTCACTATCCGACCATTGTTGGATACTCTTCAAACTACAACTATCTACTTGTGGGAAAGGGAGTTTTAGAAATCCGTGTAGTCAAAATTCAAGAGAGAACTAAGGAAATCGGTGAACCCCTTCACTGAGGACCTCAACTCTATAGAAGCAGTTGACAATGCAGTCGATGCACAGACCGACTCTCTAACGCAATCTTTCGCGAAATCCTGCCCGATTAGTAGGCATAGCGGTAAAAAGCGTCCACCATGGTGGAGCGAGAAAATAGCTGAACTCATTCGCATTTCAAGAGTAGGATGGAACCTCGCAAAGAAGGGGGTCGTTGAGTGGTCCACCTATATAGAAAGCGTAAAGTTGCTCAAGAAAGAGATTAGGTTCGCAAAGCAGAACTCCTGGAAGTCCTTTGCGCATCTATAGAATCAACAAACGAAGCGTCCCGCTTACGGAAGATTATGGCCAAGACACCAACGCCGGTATGTAATATTAGGAAAGGTGATGGTATCCGGGCAGAGTCACAAGAGGAAACGCTGGATATACTATTGAGCACTCACTTTTCCGGATGCACATCGATCTCAGAAGATGATCTACCCACTCCAGAGACGACACCGAGAATAAACGCGGAAGATGTGAAGAACATAATAGATGATAACAAGATAGCCTGGGCAATTAAATCATTTGCTCCATATAAGGCACCAGGAATGGATAACACTTCGACCTGTGATGCTGCAGGAGTCAGTGGATATTGCTATTCCATGGCTCAAGTGCATTTTCACAGGATGCCTTAAGCTAGCATATGTTCATAAAGCATGTCGGGAGGTGCGTATCGTATTTATTCCCAAAGCGGGGAAATCGAGCCACAGAAACGCAAAAGACCTGAGACCTATCAGTCTGTCGTCTTTTATGCTAAAAACACTGGAACGTTTAATAGATAAGAAACGTGATCGGCGATAATTACCTTTCTAAATCACAACACACATACATCTGCGGCAGGTCGGTAGATACTGCCCTACATAGGACCGTATCAAGCATAGAAAGATCCCTCCACTTTAAGGAGTTCACTCTCCGGGCGTTCCTAGACATTGAAGGGGCTTTTAACAACGTAAACACTGACGCGTTCCTGGACAGCCTACATAGAGCTCATTTAAACATGGGCCTCTGCAATTGGATTGCACAGATGCAGAGGAACCCCCAAGGGTCTGCTGAGGAACCCTCCAAGGCGGAGTTCTATCTCCTTTAATATGGCTCCTCGTAGTGGATGAGATCTTGGTAATACTGAAGGAAATCGGCTTCAACGCGACGGCCTGTGCCGACGATGTGGTCATCCTAGTTTCGGAAAAATTACCTCCAGTCCTAAGCGAAAGATTCAATCTCACACTACAACTAGTGAATAATAGAGTCAGCAGCAAAGGGCTGGGAGTGAAGCCATCAAAGACGGAAGTACTTCTTTTTACTAAAAGAGAACAATTCCTGCCTTCAGACCCCCAAACATCAGTGGTATTGAACTAAGTATCTCAAGTTCAGCTCGATACCTGGGTGTAATTTTATATTCCAAACTGAACTGGAAGGATAGCACTGCCGAAAGCATAAAAAAAACTAGCTAAGCTTTATATTCTTGCAAAAAGGCATTCAGCAACACGTGGGACTTCAAACCAGCTGTGGTGTGCTGGATATACACAGCGGTCGTAATACCCATTCTCACATATGATTGACTAGTATGGTGGATTTGAGGAGCAATATCAGCTTTCAAACCTCACCAAAATCCAGAGGACAGCGTGTATCGGAGTCATGGAGTCAATAAGAACAACACCAACAGCGCCAATGGAAAACATGGTCAGTTTCATTCCGCTTGATATATACTGTAGCAGTCTGACCGCTGTAAGAAGACCGATTGTGGTCATCGAGCCTTTACGGCCATGCTTCCATTTTATCCCGATGGAGAACTACCAGCAGATCGGCGGAAATTGATTTCATGACCCCTACGCTAGCATGTGAAAGGAGATTCAACATAAGAATTCCTGACAAAACGCACTGGAGGAACCTAAAAACCATGAAGAAAAAGGATCTGGCGTTCTATACCGACGGTTCTAAGATGGACGTTGGCACGGGAGCCGGAGTTTATTGTGAGGCCCTAGGAATAAACAACTCCTTTAGAATTAGCGACGACTGTAGCGTCTTTCAGGCCGAAATCACAGCCATCATACAGGCTGTGGAAATTATACGCGAGAGTAATATCGTTGGTAAAACGATAACTATCTATATAGACAGCCAGGCAGCCATTAATGCTCTGGACTCTGCTGTAACTAGATCAAGGCTTGTGAGGACATGCAAATCAGTCTTAAATGGAATATCCAGAGCCAATGCTGTGACCCTCTGCTGGGTTCCAGGGCATATGGATATCGAAGGAAATGAAAGGGCTGACGAGCTTACTAGGAAATGGTCGGCGCTGCACTTATCGCGGGCCCCCCTTTTGTAGTTACCCCAATCAGTACCCTATGGAAGAAAATAGAAGATGAAACCACCGAACGAGTAAACAGACGATGGATTCATCTGGAAACATGCGCAACAGCCAGGGCGCTATGTCCGGCCTTTAGCAAGAAGAGATCAACTTCTCTGGTTAAACTTAGTCGTTTTAATACATGGGTTGTTTCTGAAATAATTACTGGTCATTGTGCCGTTGGAGTTCACGCGGAGCGACTCGGTGTGCTACATAACGACTATTATAGAAGCTGCAGGGACGAAGAAGAAATTTAATCAATTGGTCACCTGCTGTGTGATTGTCCTGCCCTATCCGTTACAAGAATGAGGACTCTCGCAAGTTACTTTTTCTCGGAATTGGAGGACTTACGAGTAGGTAATATAGAGCTTATGGACGGTGGTTCTAACAGCGGACTTTTAACGTTTCCAGTGTTAAATGATTGGGCACAATGGACCCGAATTTGTTGGTCTAAGTGAGCAGTGACTCTATTTGTCACAAGGCACCCATCTACCTAACCTAACCTAGACTACTAGAAAGCAGATGTCACTTTCGACTAAGAAGTGTTGGGGGATGGGCCCGGTAAATACCGGATGAAAAACTGGAACATCTACAGGGTTTTTCAATAAGGACACAACAATTTTGTATTTAAATAAAACACAGAATGATTGAGATAATGGGCAGAAATTTATTCCAGTAATTGGCATGAGCTTCATCGCAGAAGATGATTTTTCAATGAAATTCAGGATTTCCTTCAAACTTTTGCAGAGCAAATGATCAAGAGGCTTCAGTCTTGTAACGGTGTAGGCAAAGATTTCTATGCAAAATTTGCCACAATGTGGACTGATAGATTCCCAATTCCTGTGAATGGCGTGGATTCGACTGATTTGGCTCATTTTGAACTGAAGCACTTACGGCTGCGATATAGTCGGTGAATATGTTGACTCGAATTTATCCATGCACAGCCTGTCTTCTAAACGTTGCTGGTTTGTGAACTTCACCATGATATAAATGTAAACTTTGGCTTACGTTTTGATATTGGCAGACCATAAAAAAAGTTTAAGGGTGCGTTTGTATTAAAATACAAAAATATTATGACCCTATCGAAATACAATTTATTTGCCCGTTTCGAAAATAATTTTACTGGTACATAAATAGAGAGATGTTGAGCAGCAGGAAAATTTACAAAAGACCCAATCACTTACAGCTATGACAGTTTTTACGATTGCAACGATTGGAAGTAGGAGCAGCCTTGCCGACAAATTGTTCCTTGCAGTGTTTCCTCCTTTTCTACTTGATCTTGGACCTCTTGTCATGTAAATATACGTACTATCCACTTGACCTAATGACCGAATATTTATATGCATTTTTTTCCATTAGTATATTTTACTACTGTATCTGTTCCCATTCATCAATGCAGGTGCATTAGCTAAGTGAGAACTTTGCAAATGTTAAGTCACCACACTGACACGAAAATTTAACTATAATTTGGAAGCACAAGAATGCAAACTACGCAAGGACATTTCAACATGTAGAAAAGCCATAGAAGGGAAAGAAAACTTTGAATACTGTTCGCATTCACTAGGGTGGACATTGTCTTTTGAATAATGAGTCTTTCGCGTGGCCAAGGATAAGATATTTGTGTTCGTTTTTTTTTGGTGAACATTCCAAGTAGGATAAAGAATGTGAAAAACTTCAAGGCCCCATAATAAAGTTAGCGAAAAGTTTTCACGTTAAAAATATTTGATGACAAGTTGTGATAACAAATATGCAATTTTAATGTGTCTAGGCAAAGTCTTATGAGATGACTGCATGCACTTCCGTTTTGTTACAAATACTTTATTTGCATGATTGCTGACCATCGTTGTGTTGAAGCCCTGCTCCTTTAAACAGTCAAGTCTCCAGAACCAGGTGACCCTTCTATCAGAAGACTACCGCGGCTATGATTCTTTTTTTTACAGATGGAGCTCTTATGGAAATTTGTCGCTATATCGCTTTCTTATTGCTGAAGACCAGCTGAAGAATTTCGTTTTAAGGAGCCTTTCCGCTTGGGAAAGTAATCAACTCGATTTCACAGTCTTGAATATCAGTCATTTGGTTATTTGTCAGCAGAACTTACGAAAAGCTTGAGACTAATATTCAGACTTTATAGCGACTAATAATCCCTTATTCAAACGTGTCTTCGGACTGATACACTTTAGCCAGCCAGAGATCATGTGAGGTGCACATGGTAAGAAGGGGTTTTATTGTTCTTAGTCTCGATTTTGTACTGCGGACTCTATAAAATATGGCTGTTCCCGATCAGGCACGGACACACTTAGACAAAGGATAAGTCCATTGTGATTCTACAAGAAGAACCAAAGGAATATGAGAATGGGTAACCGTTGCGGTGTTAACCCTCTTCTGATTTGCAACTATGTGCAGATCCATCTAGATCCAAATTTTGTTAATATCAAGCCTGCCTAAGTCCTTAAAATCTTCATAGAAGAACCCCTAGGGTTTTTCTTCTCAAAATTGAGCAGGACAGGTGCACAAAAAGTGAGTAATATTTTCCTCCTCCTCGTCGTCTCTACAGCTTCTGCAGAAATCGTTGGCCGGGACACCCATTATTATACTAATGCGTTTCCTATTAATGGACAAAAGTCTTTCCATTCTCTTCATAGGGGAAATCTTAGGCCAGATTTGTTTCTACGAAAGATAAGTATTGATACTATTCCATCTGCTGTTTTTTCTGGCTTCAGTATCAAGGCGGAACTTTAACGATTCTAAGGGAGCGGACGGTTCCTCTCTACTTTCAGTGAAGTTCCGACCCGCACCCTCTTTTGCCAGCTCATCCGCTCTGCACTTGCCCGGAAAGTCGCTGTGTCCTGAAATTCAGCACAGAGAAATGTCAGCGATCTCGTTAAGTGGCCTGCGGTATTGCTTTACCTACTTGAATCGTATTGACGGCTATTTGAAGGCTTTTATCGCTGCCTGACTATCATTAATTGAAAGCCAAGCGGCAGCTTAACGGATTGCCGTAATTTCCGCTTGAAATATAATACAGTGATCTGGTAGTCGTCTGATAATGTATACATCAGGTGCACTGGAGAAGACTCCTGTACCCATACCATAAGCTGTCTTAGATAAATCTGCATATATCTCAATCGCAAAATCATCCAAGATTTCTCCGGATTCCCAAGCGCTTCTGTTAGGAATTCCAGCCTTGTATCTGACATCAAAGTCAATGTGTAAGATCTTACTAGGAATAGTATTCTTGCCGATCAGGATCCTGGAGTGGCCCATATTAGCGATAACCAACTGTGAGGATTCCCTAAGCCTAATTGCTACTTTAGTCGCCATTTGCTTCCCAAAGATATCAACAAGAACCAAGTGGAGCATTGTCTCTGGCGCAGCGGTAGGAGTTGTTTTCAAAGTACCCGTTATACAGACGCATGATAACCTTTACACTGTCATTAGAAGATCAGAATTTATTTTCTTGTCCAGACTCCATACCACCATCGACTAGTATTCCGTACATCAGGATGGCCCTTACTAATGCCGTAAAAATATTTATAAAGGGTCTTTCAATAGGGACATAACAACTTTGTATTTTAATACAAAAGCACCCTTAAACTTTTTTTATGATCTGTCAAAACGTCAGTCAAGGTTTACGTTTTTATTATGGTGAAGTTCAGGAACGAGCAACGTTTAGAAATTATTAAAAATTACTACCGAAATTCTGAGTCGGTGGTCACAACTTTAAGAGCGCTTACTCCAATTTTCGGTCGTAATAATCGTCCCACTAGATAGGCTGTGCGTGCAATAGTGGATAAATTCGAGTCAACATATACACTATTGAATGTTCCTGTGTCAGTGAGATGACGCACCGGTCGAAGTACCGAAAATATCGCAGCCGTCAGTGCTTCCGTTCAAAATGAGCCAAATCAGTCGATTCCACGCCGTTCACAGGAATTGGGAATCTCTCAGTCCACATTGTGGCGAATTTTACATAAAAATCTTGGCCTACACCCTTAGAAGATCAAATTAACTCAAGAACTGAAGCCTCTTGATCATTTGAAGCGCCGAAACTTCTCCAATTGGGCTCTGCAAAAGTTTGAAGAAAATCCTGAATTTCATCGAAAAATAACCTTCAGGGATGAAGCTATTGTCAATAAATATGCGCTATTAGACAGCAACAACCCCCATGTGCTTCAAGAGACTCCAATGCATCCACAAAAAGTGACCGTGCGGTGTGGATTTCATGCCGGAGATGTGATTGGACCGTATTTTTTCGTCGATGAAAATGATCGCCATGTTACGGTTAATGGAATTCGCTATCGTTCCATTTTGCAAGAGTATTTTTGGCCAGAATTGGATGGACATGACATCAGTGATATGTGCTTCCAACAATCCATTGAAGGGGAAGTTCGGTAATCCTGTAATCTCGTTACGTTAAGTCGTTGATTTATGCCAACAAACCAACAATGTTAGAGGAGCTCAGAAACAATATCGAACGCGAAATTGCCAACGTTCCGGCCGATATGTGTGGAAGAGTGGTAGAAAATTGGTTCCATAGAATCGATCGCTGCAAACGTACTCGCGGTGGTCATATGAACAAAATCGAATTTTATATTAAATTCCAATATGTGTACTATACTTGGAATAAATTTCAGCCCCATATCTCAATCATTCTGTCTTTTATTTAAATACAAAATTGTTATGTCCTTATTGAAAAACCCTTTAGAAACACATATACTCCTACATTGCTGTTCAAATTTTTTTTATTGAGCAGGATTGACAGGTTTTAATGACTCAAAATTTAATTGCAAAAATCGCATAACTAATTTTTGAAATTTCAAAATTACAAAAAATGATCTGGGTGTCTTTAAATTCTTTAAATGGGATAAATCCGACGAATATTGAAACAAAATCGCATAAAGAACGATATCGTGGAATATCTATCACACTTTTCGCGATAAATCGCTTACCACCTGGTAAGCCTAGTATTGACGGAAGGCCTGGCGCGGATAGTTGTTGATCATGACACTATTACGTAAACTCTCCAGTACTGCGAAAATATGCTGTTTCCATGTTCCAAGTTTACCCTAATACAAGATCGGCAAGGAACACCAAAATCGGTAAGGAACTGGGTTATTACCTAAATCTGTACTTTTGAGAAATTTCTAAGCTTCGATACTCTTTTGATCTAAGAAATTTCAGTTTTCTACCTCTAGTCTTAACAAGACTTGTCAAGGGTTTTAGCACAATGGGACCTTTTGAAAATGTTGTTGTTGTAGTAGCAACTTTGTTGATTCGTATAAAGTTCAAAAGTTAGGGTGGTGTCTATAGGGTGTCATCTATGTAGTCGAGGCCAAGAAATCCAGCTACTTCGACTGGGAGTGTCCAAACGGATGTTGTAATTAGCATTGGGGGCTGGTTCTGACAAGTAAACAGATGCGCGGTGTTATGTGGTGACGAGCCGCAGTCTGAGCATTGGTCAATGATGCTGTCACGTATGCGATGCATATAGTTATTCAACATTGAGCTCCAGCCGGATCTTAGTTGAGTTACTGAACTATTTTACGACCAGTTCGTTATGCTCTTTGACTTTTCCATGACCGTTTTGCATAAATGTGGCTGAATTTCATTGATAAAGTGCTAACTTTGCTCCTTCAAGGCGTGGGTGGTGGTGGGTTTGTTGGCCTAAATCTTAGACTTCAAAAACCCCAAAGAAAAAGTCCAACGGGGTTAAATCGCATGATCTGGGTGGCTAATTCTGATCACCAAAACGGGAAATTACGCGACCAGGAAATGACTCATTCAGTAATTGAATTGTTTCTCGGGCTGTATGACATGTGGCACCGTCTTGTTGAAATCAATGAAGAATCGATCGATGATGCCTCCAGTTCAAAATCCGCACCAAACAGTAACATGTTCTGGATGCATTTGTTTCCCAACTATCACTCGTGGGTTTTCTGAACCCCAAATTCGACAATTTTGACGATTAACAAAGTCATCCAGATGAAAATGAGCCTCATCGCTGAAGATGATTTTGTTTGAAAAAGCAGCATCCATTATTTGTAGTTCCATAATCCATTCAACGAACTCTCTTCGCTGTGCGTGGTCAGTTCTTGAGTCAAATGCACTTTGTATGCATTAAGATGCAAATCTTTCCTGAGAGAGAATAAGCTATAGAGAGCTTCTTGAAATGTCCAATTCTTAACCACGGTGACGAATTGATATTCCTGGACTTTGAAGGACGCACAGTGGGACCGAAACGGGTTCACTGTCTCAAAAATCTGTACCTCTTATCTTTTAAGTGATAGCAACTTGAAAATTTGTACATATATTATTGAATGTACATGCTTTTTAATGAAATAAGTTTTAGGTGCTAACGAACGAAAGAGAATTAAAAATGGATAAAACTTGTTGGTTGATGCATGTACAAAGAGTCTCAATGGACTTTTTACTTGATTTTGGTAGGTTATTTTACATTTGTGTTGTTATTAAAAGGGAGCAGTGAAAGTAACTGACAGTAAATTGTAGCAAGTGAAAGATTTTAGTTAATTAGCGATTAATGAGCAATTAAGTTTTGAGCAAATGAGTTTAGTTTACAGTAAAAGAAAACTAATAAGGCATAAACAAATTTGAAAAAAATTGAATTTAGAAAGATTGAAGTTGGAAGTTAATATATTCTCGAACAAGTATAATATGATGATTATTCACTTTCAGGCATATCCAAGAGCATTTTGGCTTCATCCAAAAATTCCTTGGAAACGGTCTCGGTCGGTGTCCTTAAACTTGCAATATATGGATCTGATGTAAATAATAATGTATTTAAAACATCTTCATAAGGATTTTATGAACAGAGAACGACTTGTAATACCAATTGTATTTATTCACAAATATTTGAGCTATATTCATTGCATATTGACCGAATTTGGTAGCATTTACTGTGATTCCAGATGATATTGATTGTATTATAATATATAGCCGTTTTATCAATTCTTTGTCAACTCCTCTTCGCGCAGTATTTCCATCATTACTGTTACTTGTCGGGGTTTGTCGATATGGAGGCCAAGTTCATTTTGGAATCTACTTAGCACATATTTTTTATTTTCTTCCTTGCTCGTTTTATTTTCTAGATTTGTTGCTGACCATATCTCGAACGAAAGATTATAAGAAATATGCAGAATGGTTTCCATACATCTAATCCAGGCATAAAGAGTGGAAAGGCCATATTGGAAAGCCTCTTCATTTTCGGGTTTGGAAGTAATTTTGTTCAAATCAATTATCTCCCTAGGTCTAGCTCCACATATAATACACACAGCACTAGATGATGTATCCGTTAATAGTGAGTTGGTATAGAAATAGGTCGGTACAGGTAAATTGTATGACCTTTTTTGGGAAAGCGTCATAAAAGTTACATTTATCAACTTAATCCTATTTTTACAATATAAACATAATATATCCTTCATTCCTTGTGCAATTGGTTTTTCCCAGATTAGCGAAGGGTTTGAAAAATATCGTAAAATTAAAACAAAAAACTGCCTGTTCGTAATCAAGTGAGAAGGAGTGTACCTACCATTAGAGTTGTGGCTAACAGTTCATACCACTAAATTCATTGTTTTAAGTATTTTTTTATTTTTAATGATCAATTAATAAGCAAACTCATTTTAAATATTACTTTTATTAAGGGTTTATGTTGGGAATGTAATCAGAACCAAATAATGCAAACAAATGGTAAATTTTACTTTGCGACATATTAAATATTTTAATTAAATATTTTAATCCGACAAGTAACTAGGCAGCGGCAAACAGCGCTAACCGTCAAATGTCTGTTTGAATATAAAAAAAACATCTAAGAAAGGGGCAGATTAAAACAAGATGTATCCTTTACATATTATACAACACTATTATATTTGTATTTTTTGTAAATACTTGAAGCTCTGCGCTTTCCAAAAATGTATAACACTTATATATTTTTCTGAATGAAAGATTTCCAATAAACGCTCTTGAAAAGTCTGTACGAGTAATTCAGTCAAATCAATATTCTGACTCACTGCACTTCGGCGATTGATTTTACTAATTTCTTTATAAATAAAAAATTAATTAATATCGAAACAAAATTATATGTTAATTTAACTATCGATTTTAATTTAAATAATTCGGGGAACCCTACTTTCGTAAAAACCATTTATCAGATGGCGTTGTATGGAGAGCTCCCACTGTGGGACGGTCAGAGTGTCTAAGATCACTAATTGATCCAGTCTCCCTGAATTTTAGAATTAATCTCTTCACAGTTGATGAAGTTAAATCACTATTCCGACCATACTCGTACTATATTTTGTACTAAAATTGCGAATTTTAGCTGCCAAACCTTCATTAATTTTAAAATATTGCTCAACAATGAAATTGCGTTGTTCATTCGTGTAGCACTTCATTTTGAATAACCCTGAACTGTCAGCTATCACGCTGTCATTTTTTTTTTTTCGTTGGCAACACTACCGCACAAATGGCGCAAAATTCAAATCTTGCATGAATCTTGGGACACATGAGAATAGCAACAATAGTAATTTTTCATTGCCAATTCACACCCATTTCAATTTATTTCGGAAAACCACGCTCTGTGGGGTCTTAGGTGCTAGAAAGCTAAAAATTTAAAGTGATTTTTTTAATTATTTGGAGCCGATTTGGGGAGTTGCCCCCATTCATAACCAAAGTGAGGACCAGCCTAAGAAGTACATTTAATACACATTGTCCCTGTCGTCCGGTGGACTGCTCCCTAATCCACAGACTATCAAGCATGGATACGAGAAGCTATACATAGATTTAAGTAAACACTCATTCCTTAGATTGTGAAAAAATTTACTTGGTAGCCAAGAGTAAAGGAAGTGTCACGTGGATCGAAGAGATATTGCTATGACAGTATTATAATTCAACAAATGTGTCTTTCATTAGTTAATTAATTTTCTATCCCACAGCTGTTCACTATCCTTAATGAAAATAAAAGATGGAAAAACAAATGGTTTTAATGTAAAAAAATAAGCATATTGTGGTGACGTATTATTCTTTGGATTATTACCAACGCAAATAAATGTGACTTAATTTTATATCCTTTGCTGAATGAAAAATGTCGACAAAAGTATATGATAATTTCATATTGGAAAATTGTTAAGATTAACCAGAATGGTCCTTCAAGCGTTAAATGTAATAAGCCACAATACCATTTGATAAAGGATAAGATATTTATGCATCGATTTCTCACACATTAAGGGATTCAGCCAAAGTTAACTCAGATAGCAAACGACGTGCATAGGCATGCCCCCTAATAAAATAGTTTCGCAGTCAAACTATAAAAGTGTATGTCCTTTTAGTGTCATTATCAATAAGATCGTGTCGCATTACAGTAATACGTGACTGAAATTCCAAGATTAGAGTGATATAGGCTTCGGTGTATGAAATAATATATTGTCGATAGGAATCTTCATCTGTGAAATTGGAAATAAGATTGCTGGTTTTGCCATCTGTAGGAGTAGCTGAATTTGCTTTTCATGGAAGTGGGCTATGGGTTGAGTAGAGACTGAATTGGGAACATTTTTTTTCAGTTTCGTTGTTGTTTACTTGAACTATGTATTTGAATGACACAATTTTGAAAACTTGTCACTTACAGAAGGGTGATATGTACCATATTGATGATGTCAATGAGCTTTTCATACCTCGTCTACTAAATGATTTTAATAAAATTCCTTTGGTTTAAGCTGAAAGTTTATTGCTTTTAGATTTTGTTGTGTTGTATTCCCCGAACTTGACGGTTTTCTTACAGCATCCACAGATGAAACAGATGAGACTATTTCTCCGCTCAAAGGGTAAAACCTCGCTTTCTTTGCTCATGGCACAGTTTTTTTTTTGGTCAGGAGACGTTGCACTGGAGCACTTAGACGCAACTAGTTCATGTACTACCAAGAAGCAAAACCTTGTTTTACCCATTTCAATGGAATTTCCTTTTCTTCCGGAGAAAATTGAATAAATGCTTCAGTGATGAGGAGCTTATGGCATCAGCGCACATATCAGCGCCAAAAATCTGCCACCTTATACGAGCAAAAGCAGGATAATCACAGAGGAAGTATTCGGCAGTGTTGTCACTCTCTCCACAAGCATCGCAGACTATTGTATCACTTAAGCCTACCACACTGAGGTGTTTAGCAAAAGCAAAATACTCCGTGAAAATGCCGATAAGTTGCAGTCTTTTCTGCTGAGGGACAGCAAGAATACCGAGGATTTCTTACAGAAGTCCGGGAGCATTCGTTTAGTCTGCCCGCATCCTGGATAACTGTGCCACATACAAACTAAACATAAGAAGCCCAATCGTCAATGTAGGTCCTGATTGGAAGACCCAACCTAGGTTCGGGTCCTGAAAAAATCTCCTCTGATCCTTGCCTTGCAATCTGATCGGAGATCTCATTCCCCGTGATGCTAGTGTGTCCTGGGACCTTGACAAGAATTACAGAGTTCTGCCTTGCGAGCGAATTCAGATAGTTCTTGCATTCTAGAACTACCTTGGACCGACCCTTCAAAAATACTCATATTCCCTACAAAATAGGATTATTGTCGCGCAAGTACAAAAAGCCACCTCAACAAAGACAATAGATTGCTTTGATAGTACTGGCTATGATATAATTATGAAGAGGAGGTAGATTGAGCAGTGCATCTAGAGCAGAGCCAGGCGTACTCGGAAAAGTTCCCGTGCAGCCGAGACAAGATGTTCTTTGGAGTTTATTGCAAAAGGCATTCATATAATTACGTGAAAGCCTCTTCTACCAAAAAACTGACACATATGCTAGGAAAAGTCTTATCATAGCCGTGCAGATCCACAAAACCGTCTGCTCCATGACTTGCAGAAAGCACCCTTATACTGCCAGTAAACTGAGAGCACCTTGGCTGTGTTCGACTAGACATGTTTTAAACAAAGGAGCTTTTTAGATAGTGACGCTCTTTGACACTGGCTGAGTCAGACCGGTCAAGATCCTCCTTCTCGTAAAAAGAACATATTCGGTTTTGAGAGGATTGACCGAAAGCCCATTCCTAGTGCATCATTCATAGATCATAACCAGAGCCATTTGCACGTTAGTACAGACAGCCTCTTGGCATGGTTCGACAGAAAGTATGGCAACATCACGGCCCAATCACGGGGCCGACCCAAAATTCGCACCAAACAATGAATTTTGCGGATGGATTTGTTGTTCCTGAATGGCCCATGGATTTTTATGACCCCAAATGCAACAATTTTGTTTGTTTACATAGCCATTCAGTTAAAAGTGAGCCTCATTCCTGAAGATGATTTTGTTCGAAAAATCGCTATCAACTTGTCGGTCTTCTAATACCCAATCAACGAAGTTCATCTCTGCTGGCTTCACTCCCTGATCTCAATTGGATCTTGTAAGCATGCAGATGCAGATCTCAGAAAGTACGCTGCATGGAGTTGTAGGAATAGTTCAATTGCTGGGGACGATAGCGAATGGATTTTGACGGCTTGATAATAGCTATGAGTTTTTCTGGATTGAATCTCCTTGCTCAAGGCTAATCAGATTGCATATCGATTCAAGCTGTCGAAAGCCTTCTGGAAGTCGGTAAGCTGATATCTTTTTTTTTTGGTTGCGCCAATGGATGTGGTAATCTTCTAAAGATATTAGTAACACGGGCTACTAGCATGCACGATTCGCAAGCCCGAATAATCGATGCGAGGAATGCGCCTACGTACTAATCCGCACCCAGCACTCTTCACTCTCCCCGTGGGACTGCCGTTAGGTATTCGCGGGGCTTGTTTGCAAATCATGCTATACGTCTTGTCTCAGCTGCTTCTGTTGTTCTGCTGCTCTTCTTAGCTTTTCTATTCTCCGCAGCTCATTTTGAAGAGTTGTTACAAAATTACATATTGCCATCCACTGGGCAGAGAAGTTCTCCATGCCTTGAAGCGTGTGCAATGAAAAACTGCGTGCTCCGTATCTTTATCTTCATCCGGGCATTCGGGGCAGGATGATGAACTGTCGTGTCAAAATCGGTGGAGGTATTTGCGGTAACCGTCTTACCAGACAGCCACTGTGTAAGGTGGTAGTTACATTCTCCATGTTTCCGGCTTGCCCAGTCTTGGATTGTCGGTATTAGTTTATATGTCCACCTGCCTTTTGTTGTATTGGCCCAACAAGTTTACCACATAGCTGCTGATGCTGCTTTTTCTTCCATTTTAATTACCTTGATGTCATTGGCATCGTGTTGGTTAAGGGCGCTTCTATTGTATATTCTGAACATCTCGTCTGCGAGGATGTCGATGGGGACCATTCCAGCTATAATAAAGGCGGCCTCATCTGAGATGGTTCGAAAACCGCTGATTGTCCGTAGTGCTTGGTCTCCTTCACTCTTAGTGCCTGTACCCAGACTGGGGCGGCATAGAAAAGAACCGAGGTGACAACTCTGGAGAGCGGTATCCTTCTAACTATCCAGGTCCACCGATGTTAGGCGGTATACGCAGGAGAGCTCCCTATATTTGCAGTGCTATTTTTGCTGAATAATCAACGTGCTTTTTGAACTGCAATTTGTTGTCCAGCATTACTCCAAGGTAATGGACCTGATTGTTTGGTTACCAACTTGAAAAGTCACGAATTCAACTGATTATAAGGACAGCTTCTGTTTTATGGTCGGCTAGTTCTAGTTCGGCGGAAACTAGACGATCTTTTATCCGAGCAATTGCTTCATTTGTAGTTGATTCAACTGTATTTTGCAACTGTCACGACGGCAATGTCATCAGCGAATCCAATTATCGTTACTCCCGTACATGATGTTCCACAGTAGTGGTCCTAAGACCGATCCCTGTGGGACTCCCGCAGTGACGTTTTAATATTTTACTTACCTCAGCTTTCTGTTTTTGAAATAGTTCGTCACTATACGTAGCAAGTAATATGGCTTATATATCCTGACGAGTGATCTTCTAATCAATGACCAGTTAGTAGAGTTAAACGCGTTTTTTAACGTCCAGCGTTATCCACTACTCCTTTGTGTCATTAATCCATCTTTTTCCTTGGATGGCACCTTCTGCTATGTAAATATATCAACTACCGCTCTTATGCCTCTTATGGGGAGCTCCTTTCTCGTCTGCTACTGCGAGTAATTTATTATAAATTATCTTCTCAAGGATCGTTCCGATGGTATCCAATAGGCATATTGGGCCACCCTCATAATTGTGCAAAAGATGGGGCTGCAGTGTTAATAAAGAATACAAATGAACACCATATAGTAGCAAAATTCCAATCATGTGCCATCCAAGGAATTTCCATAAGTATAAACGAGCAATGGGGAAATATCTGTTGCATCCGTATAATGCTCTCCTAGCTATAGACTAAAGAAAAATGATTTTAAATCACGGGAGGGTATTTAAATGCCAAGAATAAATATTGGGGATCTAGATTAACAAATACTACAGGCAGACAACTACATGAAACTATTAAAAAAGATGGTGCAAAATATAACTCAGCGGGTAAACCTACTTACTGGCCAACAGATAGGAATAAAACCCCAGATCTTGTTATAGCACAAGCTTCCGATAAAGTCTGGCACAAATGATTGATCTACAAATTACAAAAGCAACTACCGAAGAAGTATTCGAAAATTCTGGAGTCATATATATCAGATTGATTCTTCAGAATTAAAGAAGAAACAGAGTACTGAACATTAAGAGAAATTAAAGCGGGCGTACCACAAGGCAGTGTATTGGGTCCTGTGCTTTACCTCTTATTCACTAGCATTCTGTCTGAAAGTGGAGAACCACTATAGCAACTTTTGCAGATGACATAGGCTTATTGGGAGATACTCATCCCTGTCCAACTACAATAAGCTATTGCTATACACCCAGGTTTTGAAACCGGTATGGACCGATGGGCTCCAGTTGTGGGCATGCACATTGCACATGTCAAACAAATTTACAAAAAATCCAAGTCTTCCAAAATAAGGTACTAAGGAACATAGTTAATACACCTTGATACATACGTAACGCTGATCTACATAGAGATCTTAATATTGAAATGGTTGAAGATGAAGTTAAAAAGGCTGCTCAAAGGCACAAAAGTAGGCTTTTCAACCACGTTAATATATTAGGTGCGCAACTAAGTTCTCGCTGTTTGTCAATAGATGACTCCAGCAGTAAATGCTGGTTGATTTGACATATCCAAAACGTCATGAACCGAATGGTAAACAAACTGTTTTGACACATTAGTGATTTTGTTTTGGCGTCATATACTTTTGGTTGTGTGAAAATGTCTGATTTTGTGCGGGAAGTGTTGATTTTCTTCTTTCATTTAAAGAAAACGGCGGCTGAAGCGTATCGAGAGTTCCAAAAATTTATGGAGATGCTGCTCTAAGTGAAACAACGTGCCATGATTGGTTCCGTCGCTTTAAAGACGGTGATTTCGATGTTGACGACCGTCCGCGTGAAGGAAGGCCAAAATTTTTCGAATACGCTGAATTGGAGACATAGCTCGATGAGGATCCGTGCCAAACGCAAGAACAGCTTACTTCAGCATTAAGAGTTACCCGTCAAGCCATTTCCAAGCGATTGGAAGGTACGATGAGCGTCTTTTTTTCGCCTGTAAACAACTGCCCCAGCAGCAAAAAAGGAAGGGTTTTCTTCATCCCATCGTGTCAGGTGATGAAAAATGGATTCATTAAAGCAACCTAAAGAAAAAAAAGTCATGGGGACTGCCCGGTCAAGCTCCTACGTCGTCAGCTCGGTCGAATATTCACGTTGCGAAGATTATGCTGTGTATTTGGTGGAACCAGGTCGGTGTCATTTATTATGAACTGTTGAAACCCAACGAAACCATCACGGGGGAACGATATCGACTTCAATTGATGGGATTGAGCCGAGCACTGCGCGAAAAACGGCCACAATACGAGCAGAGGCACGAAAAAGTGATTCTACAGCATGACAACGCTCGGCCTAACGTTGCCAAATCCGTTAAATACCCGCCATATTCCCCAGATATTGCGCCATCCGATTATAACTTGTTCCATTCGATGGCACATGGTCAGACTGATCAGCAGTTCCGCTCATATGAAGACATCAAAAAATGGCTTGAATCGTGGATAGCCTCAAAAGATGAACACTTTTACCGTAACGGTAACGTAAGTTGTAGGTAGCGATGGGCAATACTTTGAATGATTCATTTGTAACCATTTTTTCACAATAAAGTTGCGCACCTAATAGAAATGACAGAACTATTAAATACTGACAATGTAATCAGGAGACCAAGACGGGTAAAACCTCAGACGGTGGATTTTTCTTTCAAAAATGAATTGCTGATTAGTCGAACGACTAGATTCAATCCCATTCGGGATGACGAAAGTCAGTTCCCCTAGGAGGTTTTTCTTAGATCGGGTTAAAGTCCCACACTATTGCAGAAGCATCCCTCTCGTACTAGCTCTGCAATGTCTTTCGATGATTTTTCCTTCCAGCAAAAAAAAAAAAAAAAATATTGGGCGATAAGATGATGTTTCTCCTGGAGGCTTCTTTCCTTTTGGTAGCAAGGCCAAATGCTGTATTTTTCATTTATGTAGCGGATACTTGTACTCGACGTATTGCTCTATTATGATCCATAAGTTGCTTATGTGGTCGATGATTTGCCTCTTCGACGTCGAGAGTTGAATCTAAATGTTCTCTAATCCGATTCTAGCTATTATCTTGTCTACGGCAGGGAAAACGCATGTAATGATACGCAAGTCAATTGAAAAAAGAGTTTTCTCAACATCTGCACCATAGAATAGTTAGCCCAAGGTCTCTAACTTATATGAATTCAAAACAGAACACTTTAATCAAACTCTCATACATGTTTCTGCACTTTCTCTCTTCCTCAAGTCTTAAATAAAATCGCAGCCAACAATCTTAAACCCAAATAAGATTATCCAAATTGTAAGTGCGAAGACCAAAAAAAAAAAAGGAAGAAAACCTTACCCTAAACATAGTGTTACTCAAGAAACGTAACCTTAAGTAAACGTTTCCATACAGAACATCGGCATCATCATAAAAAACCGCTCCTGCAGATAACGACAATTCCAATCCCTGCTGAACGAAAAGTATATCACATTCCCACTTCTACAAACGAATTCATCTAATTTCGTTTGACATCCACCGTAATCCTCTAATTTTCTTTTACAGCACAGTCAATTCGAAAAGGAAAGCCAAGTAAAAAATAGAAATCTGTTGGCGTTATCCTCGCAAATGCATTTAACACATAAAAATTTGCATACAAAGTGCTCAAAGAGAAGCCAAAGCAGTCTCAATAAAAACCAAAGAAGGCTTTTAAAATCCTTACTTGCCGAGGTGCCAAGCATCTGTGAGAGACAGTAAATGATTCTGTTACACAGAAAAAGGTCATTTCTTTTGAATGGCAAATTTACCCTTATATTGGGGGCATACCTATTCTCATTCGGTATGGATGTCGTACGGTAGGTATGTGTTTGTGGGACAAATGAAGAGTGTCATTCCACACTTCCTTAGGTTATATCCTGAGTCTTGAGATTGGGCTTAAGGTTGTTACTTTGGATAACTGGGTGCATGAACAGGATTCCATTAAATTTGCATATAAATTGCGTCTGGCTGCAGTTCATTCGAATACCCACACACACACACCTACTTCATATTATATTCCAGCTAACTTATGGTGAAAAAAAATCAGGAATCGTTAATGCTTTGGATGACATCATCCACCACCATCTTTGACCATAAACTTATGCATAGCAAGGATGCAACCAACTACTGTGCATAATCATTCATTGGATTTTTCGCTTCATTTGGTACAGAGGCAATTTTTATTATTTAACAAATAGTACATGCTCCCATATATCTCAGTAAGTCACATTCAAATTCTGAATCTCTGGTTCTAGGTTAAAATCGAACATCAGTCACCCATCCTTAATTTTAGAATACCTTGCAGTCCGGCCTGGACATATTCCTGAACTACCAAGCCTCTCGATTCATTTAAAACAAAATTTCATCTGCCTTTGAGTTATCAAAGACTAACGCTTCTTCAAGAGTCTTATACTCGTATATATGGTTTTCATACTCAAATCTTGAAAAGATTCACATTTTTTTTTTTTCTTATTATAATCTACAATCTACCGGCCATGGGCAATGTACAGCCAACCTTGAACATCAAACAGGTTACCTCTTTCGGCTAGCCACCAGAAATGTCGGTACTGACGTTGTACGTCCTCAATATCGCGACTTGATACCGCCCTACCGAACCGGAGAGGCTCCACACTGCTGTGTGCAACGTCTCTGTCGTAGTTGAGTCGCCTATCCGAGCAACATGGATTAGCGGCACCGCCAATCTGTCCTGGATAAGACCTTTCTCATCAAAATAGAGGAACGCCTCCGGGGGGACAAAGCCGTTAAGGCGCACTCTCTCGTGATACTCATAATTAGGGTAATAAACCCCGGAGATCATGTTGTTCATCGAGCTCTTTGCTCTTGCAATGTGCCTTCGAACCAGCTTGATGACGAAATTATCCACTCTTATTAGGTTAGCCGTGTTGTATAGGACCTCAATGGGATAGAATTGATGTATTGCGACTCTGCTGTTCTGTACAAATGAAGGCAGGCCCGAAGGCAAGCCCTCTCAAACACCCGAATCTTTTCCAACAAGCTTGCTCTCACGTTGAACCACACGGGACATCCAAATACGAGCATGGGCCGAATAAGGGCCATGTAGCAGATTACCTTTACCTTAAAAAAGTCTCTTTGTAAGGGCAAAAGCACCTCTGGCTCTGGCCAGAGTAGCACCTACTCGTATATGTTTGTTAAAATATAGATATTGGTTGGTCTAACCAGAGCCCTAGGTATCTGACTACACTTCGACTTGCAAGTGGCTGTCCGTGCGGTCCAACGATTGAAAAGTTTCGCCAATTCTTCCTGGTATTCCTAGAGGCCGCAGACAACGGCGTCCTAAAAAGAATTGTTTCCGATTTCTGGAGTTGATCTTCAACTTCCAGTCATCGCAATATCGCTGAATCTCATCGAAGTCACATGGCAAGAGAAGTTCAATGACCTCGATTTTTGGTCCTGATCTGTACACAGTCAAGTCATCTGCGTACGCTATGGTATGGTGAAGTGACCTCTTGTAAATGTTGAAAAGGATCGGTGAACTAACCGCACCTTGCTGCAGACAATTTTTAATTAGAAATGTTTCAGCAGAAGTCACGTTGCCATATTTCACAATGAGCTGTCTACTGGTGAGCATGTTATAAAGTATGTACAGCAGTGGTTTGCTTATGCCCAGCCTGCTTAGCTTATAGAAGAGTCCCTCTAACCATACGGTGTCGAAGGCCTTCTCCAAGTCAATCAGGCATGCACCCGTGCATTGGTTCTTGCTTTCGTTCCATTGGATATCCGATACTAGTTTAGACGCGGCATGTGTTGTTCTCAGTCCACTTACTCGTAAGCAGGGCTCTATTGATCACTTTTTCGAATACCTTGCCGATGTTCGGAAGGAGACTTATCGACCGGAGATTTGCCGGATAGGAGGTGTCCTTAACCTTTTTGGGGATGGGTTGTATCACAGCTGTTTTCCAATGCGCTGGATAATGTGCATTATTCAGCGCATTGTTAAACAGAGTGGTGTAAATGTCCACCGCTTCTAGAGGGAAATGTCGAATCACAATTTTCGACACTCCGTCGATTCCCATAGATTTCTTCCTTCTCAACGATTCGAACATCACTTGGAGCTCCACCTTCGATATGTACGGGGGATGTACCCTTTCATCGTCATTGAACTCGGTAAAACCTATGTTCTCGGATAGCCAGTGGTCTATATCATTTCGAGGGTAGAAGTTGTGCACAAGGACGCGATTTTCCAGGTCGTGGTTCGGGCAAATGGTATCATTCACCTTGTACACTTCCTGGAAAGTCGCTCCTATACGACTAGCCTCTACCTTCTCCTGCGGATCGTCGATCACAAAGAAGTTGGATTTTACAGCACGAATTTTGTTGTTCCAATACAAATTTACAGAAAGTCGGTAGTTTTCCCTGATTAATTTCTGCGGGTTTTTAATCAACGACTTCAGCGTCCTAACCTCCGAGTTATGTCTGTCCGTAAACTGTCTGTACAAGGATTTTAGTCTCGAAGGCAGTCTACTTTTGTGTTGGTGTAGTGACTCAATTGTTGCATGCGGAATATGTCTGTGTTGTCAGTTTGTTAATACCGAGGTATCGTACTGTCCATAGTTTGTTTAATTGTGTCGGCCATTTGTTTTAGGTACCAGTCAATTTGCACGTTTGACAGATTCTTATTGGACGGTGGGTAGAGCGAGTTCGAGGAGAGTGCTCTTGTTAAAGTTCTGGAGAAGCGAGTCCAACGCGTCCTACTATAGTTGTAGGAGTACGTTTGGACAAACTCCTCAAACTCCGCCATTTCAGAAATCTGCCGGCTCAATAGCTTTTCAAGAACTTTAGAGACAAATGGTAGAATAGAGATTGGACGATACTCTTTGGAGTTCGTGTTTTTTAGAACTGGAATAACCTTAGAGGTTTTCCACATCTTTGGATAGGAGGAACTGGTGAGTATCGTGTTAAAAATATATGTTAGATAGGGGCAGATTACTGGAGAAATCATATTGACAAACTTCGGATGCATGTTGTCTAGCTCAATCGCTTGAGATTGTATTTCGAAGGCTGCCCTACGTACCTGCAGCTGATCGCGATAACGAAAGCACTGTCAAATCTGAAGATAGACAACTCACTTGGCGAATTGATTAATTTACTGCTTAATAGTCAGATTATCAACTCAAAGCTGGGTGGGATATCTGTTAGAAGATATATCAGTAGGGGAACCCCACAAGGTGGCGTCCTATCTCCACTTCTTTGGAATTTGATGGTTAATGAACTATTGATAATCCTGGAGGCCTATGCAGACGACGTTGCTATAAGCAGTCTCTGGTAAACACGTCATTACCTCAAAAGAGCTCCTACAAAACGTTTTGAATAAGCTATCTAGGTGGACAGCTCGGTGTGGTCAATCATGTCGCAGTCATTTTCTGACATCAAAATCGTTGGTGTTTTTGTAACTGATCTTGGAGCAGCATGCATTCTCCATCGTCATCCTACATAGACGGACGAGTTTGGCAGGGATGCTTTAACCAGATATGGCTCTATATAGCTCGTCTCTAATTAACGTTATAATAGAAGGTGGTGAGTATCGATTTGGAGCTCTTGGATTTTTTCCAAGATCTGCCGCAATGTCAATACCTGATCTATGGCGGACTTTCATGACCTAATAATGCACTGATAAGGACCAATCAGGTTATTGACACTAGGTTTAAGGTGTTGACACACTATGGCAGATAGGATTTTATACACGATGTTGAGGAGACTGAGAACCCTGCAGCTGGTGCAGTTCACCGCTATATAACCAACTGGGACTCTACTACTAGATTTTCTTCCTCATTCATACAGGCTTCAGTTCGGGCATTGCAGCCTTGACATGCTCTTTTCACCTGGTAAATCTTGCGAACATCATTCCTGCTACAAAACCTTAACTTTGATTCAATCTTTTACTTTCAATACTATTTCTTCCGTGGAAGCTAGTGTTCTTCCCTTCGCTTTTGCTTGTAGATGTCGTAAGGTCCTCTCGTCACTCTATACAGCGTTGCTTTATAACCCTCTTGTTTTATTTCCTTGTGGTGGATTCGAGAAAACCAGCACATCAGATGCAGCGTTCTTGATGGCTTGTTGGCAATGCTCCGAAGGTGTTGGATGGGGGTGGCCATGGTGTAGTGGTAACATCAACGCTTATCACGCTCTTGGTTCACGGTTCAAATCCTGATCTCAACAATCATCTATTTATTTCGTCTGAAATAAATAAAAAAAAAGTCGATCAATTGCGAAAGCTTAGTCAGCTCTACTGCGAAGGCATAACACTGGCAGTAGGGTGGTCATATGGCTTAAATGCAACTTGAACGAGATGATGACATCAGGTGGACGGAAAAAAATTCTATGAATCATGAGCAACGACGAAAAGCAAAACCTTGGAGTTTACTGAAACTTAATACCACATAAGTTTCAAACCTACTTCACCAATCTTTCTTTCTCTCTCTCTCTCTCAATTTCTACATCCGCCCGTGCCCTGAAATAATTTAATGGCATTCATATCCCATTTGGCGCGTGCAAATTATAAAAAAAAAAAAAAGTCGCGACGTGATCAGTTTGGTTGACAGTTGGTTGATCCGGAGAAGGCCAGGTTCCCTTAAGAATATTCAGGTTTGGGAATCATGTGTTAGCTAAAGTGAGGTTTCGCGCCGCCGCAAAGTCCATTAGTCAGAGTCCGTTTCCGTAGAAGCTGTATTTTCCGACAGTGTTTCCAAAGATGCTCCCTTTTACATTTTTGAGTTAAAATCGTCAACCACTGTTTTAACGTCATAACGTAGACATTTGTCATAAGTGCTGTCGAGAAGTACATAAAAACAATTTTTGGTCAAGTCGTCCTTAACCTCTCTGGGGGATTTATTCGTGTTCATGCTCATGCGTCTGAAGCCGGCTGTGGCTGAAGACTTTTTATCTAAGTCTTTCTCTGACGACAAATCCACAAATCTTGTAATATCACTGTTTTACTTGGATGCCGGTGATGTCTGCCTTATAGCAGTTCAGGGCCTCCGCTAACTTTCCGAGGGTCTGAACATTCCACGTGCAAATCTGAAGGTCATTATTGCGTTTGTGTGGTTCGTCAAGAGTAAAACCCTCTTTATCCGAGTCTTGTTGTCGCTTCGTAACTGATTTGTCTTTATGGGAGGGCAGTTACACCGATGCACAGATCCTTAATTAGAACTCCCAGGACAAGGGGCCGAGTAACATTGACCTATAAACGATTCATTCACCACCACCTTTTTTTCAAAATCCTGATTCAGTCCTGAAAATCTTCGCATACCAGAGCTTCAAATATGTCGAAGTAGCTCATATATAAATGAAAGTGCAGATGCCAACGTTGATTCCATCTAGAGCTTTCATTCACTGCCGCGAGTTCCTTAGTGTAAACACATTTCCTGTCCTCGTTTGTTGCCACCAAATGCCTTGAAAAGGGTTTGAAACTCCATCTTCAGGCATTCGGAATTGGACGAAGCGAGCCCTCATCGGTGTTTAATGGGGTTAATTACAACACTAACTAAAAGCACTGATATTGAAAAAGCCGACACACATTCCGAGGTGCCTGCATATGGCCAAAACGACTGCAGAAATCAACACCGTCATTCTAGTTGAAACTTTGAAAACGAGCGACACACACAAGGACTATTTTTCCCGTAAAGTAGTTACGTCACCGTAAATAAATAGTTGCGGTGCCAAGGATTAAATGATTAAGTGGGAAACTCTAAGTGCGCACGTATTCATCGTTCTGTCCCAAACGTCCAAAAAGGATTTTCACAACATCTCTACTCATATTTTGCGACGATCGTACGAGACCACATTGAATCTTATTATATCTTACTGCGAAATATTTCCTGTGCACTTGGCGCGAAAGCAAGTGCTATTTTAGTCAGAAGGACGACCACCATCACAACCACTGGTATCATGCTCGCAGTTCTCAATAGTGCGGGTCGGTCAGATGGTAGTAGGGCACATCCCTTAATGCCTTCCTATGGTGATGAGTAATAGCAAAACTTAAGCTGCTTGGATAAGGGATATGCCATCACATGGATACAGAAAAACGTTCTCGTTTCTCTTCGGTATTCGACATTTATACCTTGTTTTTGTTTGTTAAAGAGGAAAGCATTCATGGGGTTGGATGGGTGGTGGAAAGTCCCGACGTGTGACCGGGTAGTGTGTAAACAAAGGACGATGTTATCCCCAAATACAAATGACGGCAATATGTCATTTGCGGGAATCATCTTTCAAGGACTGTCATATAGTTTTCCCCAGACAATCTACGTTTAGTGTACGAATTTGTTTTTCTTCGTTTTTTGTCTGTTTATGTCGTTATAAGCTTGATGCGATTCTGCCCAGGAGCACATGTTAGCTATTTGTTAGTGGCCAGTGAATTTGATAAATTTCTGCTGACAATCCGGGACAATACATTACTTCGGTTTGTGTGTTTTTCCATCTCTCTTTTAGGCCTAAAATAAAGTAGATGACAGAAAGACAAAGGGAAAGAAATATTTCCGCCCAACTCGCCTTTGCTTTGCTAATCATTTGTCTTCGTTTTTTCTAATTCGTTTTCAGCACTGTCACTCTGGTCCATGGTGACTTTATGACTGTAATAAAATTTTACGTTTTGTGTTAATTTCTGCTTGGGTTGCGCAATATTTGCAACCCCTGTTGTATTCTGCCACAGGAAATCTGGAGGACACTTGGATTGGAGCTATGTAGTGGTCGTTAATATTTTAACGTCAATATACGAGAATCTTTTTGTCATCATTTTAATATGAAAACAATAATAATGTAGGATTAATAGTGGAAATTAGTTTACAATTACAATAAAATATTACAATTGCAAATAAATACTAAAGGATGATTCGATACTGCCGATATGATACAGTATCGCTACTTTTGTTGCTACTACTGTTTTCTATGTCGATACTTTTTATCAGTACAAGTATTGTATCAGTCCATACACCCTGTATTGAATGGATTTCAATTTTATTTAACTATTTTACTTAAGATATACACTATGGTTTACATTTGTTTTTTGTAACGACAGACACTTGATTGTTCTTAGTTATCAAGTAGTGTGGGACAATATATTTATTTAAGCTTAGTAAGAGCTATAAATTTAAAGCTAAATCAGCTTTGCTTAACCTAAATTAAACCAAAAGAAAAAACAAAACTTAAAGCAAACTTTAAATTAAAGGAGGAGATGGCATTCAGCAGGGATGTCGAAGGAGCTTTTATCGTTGGCCATATACAGTATTCTAGACTATTCTATCATTTGTAGCAGGGGAGGGCTGTCGATGTTTCAATTGATGTACAAATAAGATGTCTGAAATTTCACGGCGTTTTTCGAGTGATTGTACGTTCATTCATTTTAAACGATCCTCATACGTGGGTATTTTATATCTGTCGACCCTAGGAAGACAAGCCTCAATTCGACGGGAATGGGTGTCGGGATAGGGTGACCATACTTGGCTAGCATATTCAAGTATTGATCTAACAAATGTGAAAAAGAGAGATTTCGGGTTGGAGAATTCCTTAGACCAGTGTTTCACAAAACCAAGGGCAAAGTTAGCTCTGCTGGGTGGCCGTGGTGTAGTGGTAACATCAACGCTTATCACGCTCTTGGTTCACGGTTCTCCATCCTGATCTCAACAATCATTTATTTATTTCGTCTGAAATAAATAAAAAAAGTCGATCAATTGCGAAAGCTTAGTCAACTCTACTGCTAAGGCATAACACTGGCAGGGAAAAAAAAACTCTGTGAATCATGAACAACGACAAGAAAAGCAAAACGAACAAGCTCCCCAGTTATCTGGACGCCACCCTTGGAGTTTACTGAAACTTAATACCACCTAAGTTTCAAACCCACTACACCAATCTTTCTTTCTCTCTCTCTCTCAATTTTCTATTGTACAAACGCCCGTGCCCTGAAATAATTTAATAGTATTCATATCCCATTTGGCGCGTGCAAATTATAAAAAAAAAGTTAGCTCTGCTAATAATGTTACCAATATGATAGCAAACATTTAGTTCTCTATCACAGATTACACCCAAATCACACAATAAAGAGACGGACAGGCTCGTCGCGGGACTGGTGGAAGACGTTTACGAGTATATGTAATGGCTTGTCATTTGCTGACATTGAGTTCAAAGCAATTTTGTTGGCAACACGTTGAAAAGTTGTTCAAATTAGTTTGAAGTGGGCGAGAGCCAGCAGGGGTTGAAATATGCCTGAAGATTTTCGTGTCATCAGCGTAGACAGATAAATAAGAGTTTTCGATGATACAGTCAACGTCGTTAATAGACAAAATGAAAATCGGGGGACCAAGATGGCTACCTTGAGGCACTCCGGATGTGGCTATAAAAAGGTCGGATACAGAGCATTTAAAGAGGACTTTGTATTGCCGTTCTCTAAGATAGGACTTGATCTACGCAATTAAACCGGGTTGAAAGCCAAGGGATTTAAGTTTAAAAAGGTTGATTTCGTGCGAGATCTTATCGAAGGCTTTACTAAAGTCAGTGGCAATTACATTGACTTGTTTACCATCCTCTAATGCGTACAGAGTATTAGAAACGAATTCAGTCAAATTTGTTGTTGGCTTAGGGAAATGAAAAACATTGTATAATAAACAATGCTTTCAAGGAGCTTCGGTATGCAGGAGTGCTTAGCAATTGGTCGATAGTTGAAAATTTCGTTCTTGAGATCTTTTTTGTAAAAGGGGACTATGAATAGGAACGACTCCCTGTGATATAGAAATTTGGAAGAGACCCGTGAGAGGCTGGGTCAAATAGTTCACATAAAAACACCTCCTTAATCAGGACCAATCTGATTAAGGAGGTGTTTAAAGTTTTAAGCTTTCTCACGGTCCCATCTCTTGCGAACGTCTGACAAACATCCAAGAGTAAAACTGTCTTAAAAAGCTTCTCTCAATCGAATAAATTGCTCTTCGGAAACGGCATAAAACTGTAGGTCCCAACCATTCGTGAGGCGCACAGCACGAGTGACTGCGTGAAGCTAGGCCAGGCCCTGTATTGGGCTTTTAGTGCCAAAATATATTTTTTGGTTTTTTATTGACATGGGTTATATAACATCTTAAATCAGCTAAGGGAAGAAAAGAAGGGTGAACTTGTAGGGATTATTATTCTCATTTGGTGTTGTGTCCCATCTGGTGAAGGAATCCTAATAGTATCTCACCTCACAATGCCACAAGGGTGGTATGTGAAAAGCCATGAAATATTTATGTAAGTGTGTACTGTAGAAACTTTGTATTTTACTCTTTGTCGACCCTAGGAAGACAAGCCTCAATTCGACGGGAATGGGTGTCGGGATAGGGTGACCATACTTGGCTAGCATATTCAAGTATTGATCTAACAAATGTGAAAAAGAGAGATTTCGGGTTGGAGAATTCCTTAGACCAGTGTTTCACAAAACCAAGCGCGGAGTTAGCTCTGCTGGATGGCCGTGGTTATTCATATCCATATTATTCATATTCATATCCCATTTGGCGCGTGCAAATTATAAAAAAAAAGTTAGCTCTGCTAATAATGTTACCAATATGATAGCAAACATTTAGTTCTCTATCACAGATTACACCCAAATCACACAATAAAGAGACGGACAGGCTCGTCGCGGGACTGGTGGAAGACGTTTACGAGTATATGTAATGGCTTGTCATTTGCTGACATTGAGTTCAAAGCAATTTTGTTGGCAACACGTTGAAAAGTTGTTCAAATTAGTTTGAAGTGGACGAGAGCCAGCAGGGGTTGAAATATGCCTGAAGATTTTCGTGTCATCAGCGTAGACAGATAAATAAGAGTTTTCGATGATACAGTCAACGTCGTTAATAGACAAAATGAAAATCGGGGGACCAAGATGGCTACCTTGAGGCACTCCGGATGTGGCTATAAAAAGGTCGGATACAGAGCATTTAAAGAGGACTTTGTATTGCCGTTCTCTAAGATAGGACTTGATCTACGCAATTAAACCGGGTTGAAAGCCAAGGGATTTAAGTTTAAAAAGGTTGATTTCGTGCGAGATCTTATCGAAGGCTTTACTAAAGTCAGTGGCAATTACATTGACTTGTTTACCATCCTCTAATGCGCACAGAGTATTAGAAACGAATTCAGTCAAATTTGTTGTTGGCTTAGGGAAATGAAAAACATTGTATAATAAACAATGCTTTCAAGGAGCTTCGGTATGCAGGAGTGCTTAGCAATTGGTCGATTGCTGAAAATTTCGTTCTTCAGATCTTTTTTATGAAAGGGGACTATGAATAGGAACGACTCCCTGCGATATAGAAATTTGGAAGAAATCCGTAAGAGGCTGGGTCAAATAGTTCACATAAAAACACCTCCTTAATCAGGACCAATCTTTTGCGAACGTCTGACAAACATCCAAGAGTAAAACTGTCTTAAAAAGCTTCTCTCAATCGAATAAATTGCTCTTCGGAAACGGCATAAAACTGTAGGTCCCAACCATTCGTGAGGCGCACAGCACGAGTGACTGCGTGAAGCTAGGCCAGGCCCTGTATTGGGCTTTTAGTGCCAAAATATATTTTTTGGTTTTTTATTGACATGGGTTATATAACATCTTAAATCAGCTAAGGGAAGAAAAGAAGGGTGAACTTGTAGGGATTATTATTCTCATTTGGTGTTGTGTCCCATCTGGTGAAGGAATCCTAATAGTATCTCACCTCACAATGCCACAAGGGTGGTATGTGAAAAGCCATGAAATATGAATGTAAGTGTATGTACTGTAGAAACTTTGTATTTTACTTTTTTTATTTTTTATTAAAACTTCAGAAAATATATAAACATATGTATTGACCTGCGAAGCTAATTGGCTTATTTGCAGGAGATTATTTGCAAGATATTTTTAACAATAATCAATCATTTAAGTAAGAATTTAGAGTATCTTACTGCGACTGAAAAAAATTTAAATTTAACGATTCAAGTTTAGTTTTAATTGTACTAAATTAATATTATTGTATTTACACTTCAGATTGAGTTACTTTTAGGTTTAATTTTGTTCATTTGTATTCAAATTTTAAAATTAAGTTATAGATTCTAAGGAAAATTGTTTTAATCTTTGTTTTCGGACATTAAACTGGTTGATGTTTCTCAAGTGTTGAGGAAGATTGTTCAATATATTCGGAACTGTGTACATCAGTCTTCTCTTGCCATACTCGTTGATAAATGATGGCAGTTGATACATTCTATCGGCTTGTCTTCTTGTACCAAACTGATGACTAATTGGCGTGCGGAAACTTGAATCTTCGTAGTACTCTAGTGTCACACTTTCAGCACTTTTACGTTAGAGACGTTACTTCTCGACAACTTTTCTATGTTTGTTTGCGCTGCACCGCCCCACGCTAGTAAGCCATAACGTAGCCTCGACTCTATACACATAGTGGCTTTGTACTGCAGACAAGCGAGCGTAAACAGGGACCCTCTCAGTTTGTTTCGTCGATGATTTATGTGTGGTTCCCAAAGAAAGTGGCAGTCGATGATGATGCCTACTTTTAAGTATCCACGACTTCAATTTGCTCATAGCTAGGCGCGCTGGCACATTTGAAGGTTCTAAGAACAATTTCTGATGCTGGATACATCGGGCTTCGAATGTGCATAAGTTTTGTTTTCGACTCTTTTATTACAGCCCGTTATCGTGGCACCATTTTGCTACTTCATTAAACTCTTCCTGCATCACCTGCGTCTTCCAACGGTTGACGACATACAACAACTGCTGTGTCATCAGCATATTGCATATGCTGATGACACAGCATGATATACTTTTTCGAGACATTTGAGCATTTCGTTTGTACAAAAAATAAAAAGTAGAGGACCAAGCTTTGAACCTTGAGGTACTCCAAATTTGACTTTATGTTCATCACTACAGCAATTCTTGATTGATGCACTGATGAGTTTGTTGTGATCGAAAGTATCGAATGCTTGCTGAGAGCTGTATTAATTACAATCGCGAAGTCGCCAAGAAGTTTATTGGTGCTCTTACCCTTTTGAAAGCCGTACTGGCTTTTGTAGATCAGGTTGTGCTTTTTAACGAAGACATACACGATCCGAAACGATTTGTTCCATGATTTTTTCGATGGCCAGTAAGATTGCAATTGACCTATAGTTCATGGTTTGGTTTTTAATTTCTCCCTCATAAATAGGTCGCACAACTGCCTCTTTTAGTTTTATAGGAACCGTTAGTATTTCGAAGCTTAGGTTGATTATTTTGGTTATAATGGGGACAAAGATATCGGTATGGGATTTGATATCTGTGATTATAATACCGTCTGCCCCAGGTGCTTTCCGGATGTTTAGACAATGCACCAGACGTTCTACCTCTCCATGATCTATTTCTCCAAAATATATAGATCTACTCATTATCGGATTTTGATGTCTGGATGTTACAATAAATACTTGTGAATGATAGACTCTGCTTGTTTAAAGAAATGGATTCCAAATTCAACTGCAAGCGCTTCTGTGTCAGATGAAAAATATTTCATAATGGTGTCATCCAATGATAGTTTTCGCCGTCCTAATCGCCCATGTTTTTTTAATATCACCTCTTGTTTGCTCAAATTTGTCTTTGTTTCTAGTCTGAGTTACCTGGTTCCTTAATACCTGGTTCCTTAACAGCTTGTACTCGTTTTCATAGGTCAGGTTTCTGCGATTGTTTTTCCATCTGCGGTATAGTCTGTATCTTTCATTACAGCTATCTAGAATGTCCCTGTTAATCCATGCAGCACTTTTTCGATGACTTTTTGCTTTGAATACTGCTTTCGAATTAGAGTAAATATTGTAATATGCGCGCTACGGCTCGAGTAGATAAAACGATATTCTGTGAAATTTATTCCTTTATTTTCTAGTCTATAGAACAATTCAAGTTCACACTATACTATTCTTCGCAAATTCTTTTCTTACAAGGTCTCTTTCCTCTCAAATCACTTTATCTCCTTTCAATTACTTAATTCACAAATCCAAACTAAATACTTCTTCTTGTTAAGTAATTACAACTTCGCCCATTATCACTTTTCCAATCTCTTCGCCACGGTTCTAAACCAATTGCCCCCTCTCGATTGCCATCTGTCCTTATATAGCAGAAGTTTCTGATAGCCAGAAACTTCTAGCAAATTCTTCGACCAAAAACAAAAATACCTAAAAACAAAATCCCTAAAAATTATGACAATAATTTCGTGCAGTTATAATTCTCTCTTGTTCTCTCTTATCCGTAATATTATCCGAACTGTGGAGACTAATTGCAGACATGAACCTCAAATGAAAAGACACTTCGGAATTTGTTGCCTGTTCGAGGACGTAGTTATTACGCTACATTATGTTACAATATCATCCATCTTTCCTACTCGTATTAGTGATCTCACTATACTTTCTGGATCATTTTCTTCTAGTATGGACGTCCAGATATTTAAGTTACATACCTACTCTACGATTGTACAAAAGTGTACGAGTATGTTTTTTTGAAATCATGCAGCATAAAGATTTATCGAATTAAGAGAACAGCACTACTCGTATAATAAAGAAATTTATGGACTCCATTATGACAAATCAACATTTTTCGCAGTCACACCAATAAAAATAGTAATTAGTGAATCAGCAAACCACTTAAACCGAATGGGGTTATAAAAGAATCGAAAAATACCCCCATTAAACTATCTCGCCCATTGTAGTTTTGCTAACATTTGGATTCGCAAGCAATTAGCAAGAAAACGAGGACAATTGTGCTATCTTACTGGCATTTAATTAAGACATGGTTTCTTTCATCAATAACGAGAAATAACAAACCCTTCCCCATCGTATATACCTTTGGAACGAAGACAGAGTGGGAGACAGAACGTCTAGAATGCGGGTGGAGATTCAAATGCCTCTGGTCGTTAAATCAAGATCTTAATCGTTACCCAATTTGTGTATTTCGTTGCGAAGAAGAAGAAGAAGAATAAGAAACATCCACTGTTTATACAATCAGAGAAGCGAACACTTTCAGGGTTATTGTTGGCTTTTGTTTATTTGAAAGTTGTTTACCAGCGCGCTATTTCTAAATATGTACTCGTACATATATATCCCCACCCTAGAGAAGAGTTTTATCGCGAACGGCTTTCATTATAATTTGATAAAGACAATAAGGACCCGAAGATACTCGTATCTGTGCTTTGTAATTTCCATCGTCCTTAGTTGAACCTCTGGTGATAATTTAAGGACTTTGTATACTTTGAATTTCAATGCTTATCTCAGAAAGCTTAAAATCAGGTTTGAATACAATAATTATTATTTTCATCGACTTATTTATGTTCACTTAATTAGTAGGTGCTTATAGTAATTATAAAGCCCGATAAATTACATGTACCTGCTTATTCGAATTTTGTCGATACATTAATTATGCATAGTGTTAGCAATATAGTCGGTCGTTAATTCCCTTTCAGTCCCCAATTAAGGAAGTACCAACACTTTTTTTTTTACACTTTTTACAAACCAGCCATTCGTCAAAAGAAAGATTAAACTGATGTAGGGTTCTGCATAGAATCAATTTTTCATAGAAGTCATTTCAGGACTCTTTAGGGGTACACGTATGCATGCATGTGTTTGCATATTTCATAATTTTTGATAACTGCCACTTATTGCTGTGAGAAGAATATGAAATTTAGGAAAGTAGGGTCAAAAAGCAACTCAGCAAGAGAAGGGTGAAAATGCTTTGTCGACATTCCTGAAGGATTCAGATTTAATTTATTACATTCCTGTCTTTATTGTGAACCTTGTTGTAACGTAATTCTGTTTATCCTTCTGTATTTTATTTGCAAGGATTTCTTTTTTCCAAGATTATCCGTAAATTTCGAAAGCTATTATCATCTATCATTTGTTTTATTTTGTTTTTATAGAATTCAGTCTCTGTCGTTAAGGTATGTGAAAAGTATATGTGGGGCGGAGATGTCTCTTTTCTCATGAATGATAGTTTAGGGAGACCTGGGTTGTGATTTGTAGGAGGAGTATTACTCGTAACTGCTCAAAAGTCGAATTGTACTAGTATAGGTATAGTGAAGCTTAGAACAGTATCTGTTAACTTACCAGATGATTTTAACTAACGTGTCCAGTAAAAAAACGCTCCTGCAGATTGCCAGTTCTCTGGTGGAGCGCAGATCTGCAAAGACTACGTAAAGAAACCAGAAAACTTTTAAATTGGTCCTTAAATACTAATTTGGAGGAAGACTGGAATCTTTACCGATCCAGGCAGAATGAATGTCAAGGATTAATTCGAAATTCACATGGGGAAAAGAACAAAAGCGTTCATTTGAATGCTTCAAGGAAAAACTTATAAGGTTGTCGAAACTAATGCATTTCCGGGATGATATGTCTATCAAAGTTCCCTTTTGATATTCGGATGTCGTCAACTACTTCTAAAGCAACCATCAATGCGCTACGTTCAATTTTTACACTGGAAGGATTACCTAAAACCATTGTATCGGACGATGGGACTCAATTCACGTCTATGAAGTTTCAAATGTTTTGCCGAAGCAACTGCATTGATCATAAGCAGTAACCTCCTTTCAACTCAGAATCCAATCGAGCAGCTGAGCGTATGGTACACACTTTCAAAACTTCTCTGGTCAACATTTTGACCGATCAATCGCAGAAAGAGGATGTGTTGGAAATCTTTTTATCAACATATCGGTCAACACCAGATACTGATGGCAGATCACCGGCAGAAAAACTTCATGGTCGACGTCACCGAACCATTTTAACCGCATTGTGTCCAGAATACAGAAAGGGCAAAACAAGGTTCAATTCAACCAAATTTGTTATCGGACAACCCGTTTTCGTGCGACAATACCTTCGGAAGCTAAAATGGATCCAAGGGGTTATCAAAAGGGTCATCGGAAAGCGAATATATCTGGTAGAAATCTCATCTGGGCATTGGCGCCGTCATCAAAACCAAATCCGGGCCAGATCAGTTCCAGACAAATGGTAATCTGAATTGCTTCACTAATCTATCTTTTCCAGGTCAATCAGCTACGACTGCGCCTGAAATAATAGACCAAACACAACCTCCCGTGCGCAGTTTCGCCAATACAAGGAATGCAGCCTGAAGCGGCCAACGCTCCAGAAGTACTTGTACCACGAAAATCAGAGCGAATTCGGAACAAGCGACATACATTTGTCTTTCAACTGGAGATTTATGTAGTCCTAATGGCTATGAACTATTTTTTAGGGAATACGTTGAGAGTAGAGAGTATCTGCGTGTGTAGCGATAGCCAAGCAACTCTTAAGGCCTTGAATAGTTCCAGAATGCACGAGCACTCTGAATTCGGTCAAAATACTGAACTTAGTGATTCATGTTTGGTCAAAATAGAACTACCTCAAATGAGATCTCCAAAGAACTTGCTATACCTATACAATGTTCGGAGGAAGAATTGTCAGGACCTGCTATGGTTTCCTATAAACATTTTTTTTTTCATTGGAAGATGAGAATCTTTCAAAGACGAAACTGAGCCCGTACTCAGTAACAGTGTGGGATTTCCACCCACTAAACCCACCGTCCCTCCTACCCCTGGTCCTCGCAGCACTGTTGTTAAGCATTTCATCGCGAGGAGCCTTCAGCCTTTCATACTCGGCTCGTTCGTGTTGGCAGAGGTCTGCGCGACGTTTCGCTGTCGCTCCTGTCTTCTTTCATTATGGTAGCCACAGTTTCGCTTACTGCTTCCCTAGCTGTAAGCGAGGAATGCTTTGAAACATCAATGACTAGTAAGCATTTGCGTCAGATAGAAGTTCAGCCCTCCATGCTTCCTATTGATCCAAGTCCATCTGCCTTTGTCAGAAAACTTCCATCTCTCTTGCCATTCTTCGAGGCTTGTTATTGGCAGTACTACGTCGCTGTAGTACTTCGACTCGTCACTGTTGACACCATTGTCCTATTGGCACGGTATTTCCGTTCGGCTTCTTTAACGAGGAGATCTATTGGCACCATTCCAGCCACTACGCATGCCGCGTCGTAGGAGGTTGCTGCATACTCTCAAGACATTAAGTTCTGTAGACCGCCTCCGTCTTCCTTCTGTATGATTTCGTCTTCATGGCATTTGCCCATTATTGGGAGCCGTAAAGTATCATCAACGTCGCAACTCTTGCTAAAAGCAGTCTCTTCTTCCGTTTGGGTCCTCCAATGTTTGGCACGATCCTTGCAGGGGCAGCCATCGTTCTTGCTGCCTTCTCAGCTGTGTGTTGCAGATGTTGCTTGAAAGTCAAACTTGCATCTACAATAACGCCAAGGTACTTCAGCTCTACAACGTGATCGACCACGGTTACGCTTATAGTCTCCATAACTCGCCTGCTGCTGATGAGGACTACTTCGGTCTTTTCCTCTACTAGTTTAAGGTCATTGCTTAGTAGCCACTCATACACCATCCCGATAGCTTCATTACAGTCGTGCTCCAACTCCTCAAGAAATTTGGTCACTACAAGGAAGCCAATTATTTTCGAGGACCCGGATTTAGAAGTCTGAGGACGTCATTGTACATTAGATTCCACAGTAGTGGGCCTAGTACGGAGCCTTGGGGGACACCGTCTGTGACGTTACATTATAAGCATAATGGTACTCCTTTATGTTGTGGTGTTTGAGATATCCGCGAACGTTTGAGATATCCGCGTCATTTTGTGCTTTAGGACTTTTAATTTAAATAAAATAAAAAGCATTAAAGATTTCAATTAAATTTGTTTACTGTTTAAAATGTTGGAGATCGGTTAAAAGACCTTCATGGAAGTTCTTTCACAGATGTTGTTTTTTAAGTGCTCCAAAGTTTCAGATAGACACGATCTTAAGCATAGCTCCACAAAACGAAATCCAACGTAGTCGGAACACACGAACTTGGTGGCCAATTTATGTCGCCAAATCTCGAAATTAAACGGCCGGTAAACTTTCCGCGCAAAAGAACTAAATTGGCTGTGTTGTGTGGCAAGTAGCCCCGTCCTGTTGCAACCACATGCCGCACACATCTCAGGCCAAACAAAATTAGTTATTATTTTACCTAATAGGGATGAAGATGCGAATCTAAGCGCAAAGTACGCCAAACGAAGCTGTAGGAAGCGCGGCCTTGAATTGGCAATTCCGGGTTTTCGACCACTGAGGCACTCATAGTGGGTATGTTTTCGAACATTACGATGATACACATGCCTTACGACATCACAAATACCTCCGATTTGTTTGATTTATTTGCTCAGTTGAGCGATTATGATGACTATAATCTGTCCTTAAATCGCGATACAAAGATATTCCAGAACTGTTAGAGCCGTGGTTAAACGATCCATATTGTAAAATGTCAAGAGCTAATGTCACTATGACAGATGAATTTGACAGATGCCATATGGCAGGGATATAAAATCCCAACTTCAAAATGAAGATTGGTTACTATAATATCATTCACACACTCTGTGTCTAATATTTATTCATGAAAGGGCATTTGAATATAATGTCTACTCGTATGTTACAATGAAAGTCTTACTTTTTGTACAAATAATAGGAAAATTCTACCACCAGGTGTTCAATTCCATTAAACAAGCACTACAGCAGATAAATGTTTCAAGATTACTACCATTTTTCTTTTTTTGGTAGTTCAATATTTGTTTTTCTCAATTGTCCATCGAGAAATGAACGATGGAGTTGGATGTTTAAACATTGCACCTACATACATACATGTGCACATATATATTTCGGCAAAAAGGAACTGTACCTTTACCTGGTAATAAAACGTTTCTAAGTCAGTTAAAAATTGCTCTCTAGTGAATCCTTTTTTTCAACTCTTGAGCTGAGAAAGAAGAAAGGGCTTCTGAAGAACAGGAAACATTTTATCTAGGAAAAATTAACTTGAGCATCAATACCTGAAATTACTCTTTGGTCATAAAACATAAACAGCTTGAACATGTTCAGAGTAGGAATAGTGTTTTTATAAGGCACTGAATCTCTCTCTGGTTTGTAGCTTCCCATTTTTACTGGCAGAAATAGTTTGAATGGATGAATTAAATCATCGAAAAAAACGAATTTTATTGGAGGGATAGAGGGGCGTTTGTGCATAAGATGGTGTCGGTGTACTATTTCTCTCCATTTTTTTTACAGAAAAAATATTTTATTTTATTTTTCTTTATTTTTGGCCCTTGGTGTGGCTTAACCCCTACAACACGTGAGACCGTCGCACTTAATTTTTTGGAGCGTTTTAAGGAGCTCATCCGGCTCTGTGGACGGTTCCATCTCTTTCAAGAGCAACTTTTCCCCCTTCGGGGTGAAAGAGAAAAACTCTGAGTTGAGTCCTTTAGCAGATTCTTTATTTTATTGTACTGCTCCACAGTATTGCACTGGATGGAGTGTCTACTATCATTGTACCGTTTAATTGAAAAATTAATGCCTATGGCTGACTTACACAGCCAGGGAAATACATCAATACATACAAGATGAAGCTCAAGGTCACCATAGAACTGTGTAATTTATCGCTATCTTGTCGTACAGTGGTGCCTGACAAATTGTAAGAGTACCAAGACTTTTGCACCGCAATTTTATTGTTTTAGCCTCGTTTGCTGATACAAGTCTTAAATATTTAAGTTTCACTTATACACCTAAGTAATACTTAATGGGTTGCACGAAATACAAAGTAAGTCTTAAATATCAGTAAGTTAAACTTACTTCCCTTCCGTCGTTTGCCTACCTTATCGTGGTGGAGGGGCTGAGTAAGGGCCGATGATACTCTTGAGCTATACCTGAAACAGATCCAGGGAAGGTCAGAGTGGAGCTCTAGAGACTAAAAGGTAAACAAAAAGAACCTAAACACAAAAAAACATGGAGAGAACAACAGAAAAAGAAGAAACACGAATTTCCACAAGTGCCAAAGAAATAAGGCGACTGGAGGTGGAGAAGCAAGGAAATTTGGTTTCAAACCCAAGCTTCAACGCCAAAAGTCGTCTCCCCGATGAGTGTTTGATGCACAAACACTGAGCGAGGAACGGATGGAACACCCTACTTTATCACCAGAGGATGCTTCCCCTATGCTGAACCACCGCAAAGAAAAAGAAGTCGTGTCGCCAAAGACCATCCACAAAGTAGCCTTACCTCTGCTCCATGAGGGCAGGCTAACGCTCACCCAGGGACAAGCGAGGGAAGTACTGTCTCACAGTCAAAATTCAAGGACCCAAAAAGGCCGTCAACTTCAAGAGGACAGGCAGCCACACCTATAAAATCTCGTCGCACGAGGTCATATAGGGATGTAACAGCCAACCTCCTGACAGAAAAATACTTTGTGAGAATCTGACGGCTTCCCTGAATTTCCTGATTGTAACAAAGGAAACAGTAAGTGTAGAGCCTGTATTGTGACGCAAAAGTATATTAATATCTTCATTATCCCACAGATCAGCACAGGCGACCTCACAGTTACGAGTCTCGAATACAGGGTGAGAAATAGTGAGACTAACCAAATTATTTTGGCCTCTTGCTACCTCTCCTATGACTCCCCGCAACACTTAGACTTAGTGATGAGCTAAAGAAGTGCGTCACCTGGACAAGGTCCCAACAGAAGGGTCTCATAGTGGGAATGGACGCTAACGCCCACCACACTAACTGGGGAAGTACGAACATCAACAAAAGAGGTGATTATTTTAATCTCGGTGGTTGGTATTGGTTCTTCTGGTATTGCCCATGTTAAATGTTGTATGTCATGTTTCTTTGTTGTACATTCAATGGTTTTTGAGGTGTTGGTGGCTGTCTTAACCTTGCCTGGTTCTGTCTTGAATGATTGGAGCTGTAACTGTATTGTAACTATATAGGGAGCAAGGACAAGAGTAAGATGTCCCGCAGGAGTCACCGAAGTGTTCCCATTCAAAGTCGGTGTACACCAGGGAAGCGTCCTCAGTCCTGTGCTATTTATTGCAGTCCTTGATTATCTGTTTGAAGGAAAAGTGACAGACCCCAAAGTCCATCAGTTATTCTTTGTTAACGATGGAGCTATCATAATTGAAGATCAAACGTCCCTACAAGGAGCACTTGATGTATGGGTGGATGGTGGATGGTGGATGTTTTGGAGGGAAATGGGTACCGTATTAGTTAAAAAATGACAGAGTATCTGTGCTGCACATTCTCTGATCCATGCCGGCCTATTACAGACATTTACTTAAATGGAAAAGTGCTTCCCAAGTGCGAAAAGTTCAAATATCAGGGATATATGATCAATAGCGAAGCAACTTTTCATGATGACATCAATCATCGCGTAAGCGTAGGGCAAAGGTAATATCAATCAACGTTCCTACACAATCGCTCACAAAAGGCAGACCAAAAAATAACAGGATCACAGAAATGCAAAAACACCAGCATTTGATTGGCTTCAGTGACGAAGTGATCCGAAACCTGGAAGCCTGCCGGTACTTCTTGTGGTCAAACCGGCAAACCCCACAGCGGACCAGTAGGAATGCAGTAAAGTGGGAGGGTTGTGATCCTTCTACTCTGGATCATAACCTCGCCGTAAGAAAAAGAAGAAGAAGAAGAAGAAGATGATTCTCATAGAATTCATCTATGCTGGAATTCTCCCGCGTAAGAGTATTTAATTGGTGTTCTAGGGTGCGTATATCCCTCTTGTCGGCGTAATGTAGGTATAAGCGTTTCTTTATGGTCGACCAAACTTCGTCGAATATATTATAGGTTATTAGCGCTGTTTCTGTTCCGCAACTAATCTTTTGCCTGATACTTTGAAGAATTGCGCTGTATATTTGTTTAGTCTTGATTATTTCATAGTCTACCAATATTTTTTCCACATTGTGGACCCAGGATATATATTGAATTGGGTTGCCATCAAAAGTTTGTATTTCCTTTATACTATTCGGTAGTTTAGATCTTTTAGGTCTTGTTCGCTTCTAGGAGGTTGGAGGTTTGTCGGGTATGTATCTGTTTCTTATGCCCTTACTTCCAAGGTGTCAAGTCGTCTTTCCATTTCCTTTACAGCCCCTGTGAGCTGATTGATTGCTTATTGAAGCACTTCCATTTTACCTTGTTTATAATGGGTTATATAAAGGGGGTTTCATTAGGCGCTTCCTATCTTTAAATTTAAAAAAAAACAAAGTGTGTGTGAGATATCATCGACATTTTTTATTCGTTTGAAAGGCCTATCGATGCCATTATGTATGGAATATAACATCGATCAAATATTCGCCGCGGCTTCTCTGGGTGGCGCGCATCCGAAATGTCCAATTTTCCATGACTCTGGCGCATAAATCAGGCTGAATTTGACGGATAACATGGTTTATGTTGGCTTTGAGGGCCGCTGTGGTTTGTGGCTTATTCGCATAGACCTGCAACTACAGAAAACCCCACAAGAAAAAGTCTAACGGGGTCAAATCGCACGATCTCGGTGGCCAGTTCACATCACCTCCACATGAAATGACCATGCCCTCGAATCGCTCGTGCGTGAGCTGTGTGTTGCACGTAGCACCGTCCTGTAGAAACCACATGTCGTTGGTGTCCATATGATCCAATTCAGGCTAAAAGAAGTTGGTAATCATCGACCTATAGCGGTCGCCGTTGACGGTGATGGCCTGGCCAACGTCGTTCTCAAAGAAATATGGACCGATGACGCCGCTAGCCCAAAATCCACACCAAACAATGACTTTTTCGGGATGCTTTGGACGCTCTTGGATCACATGTGGATTAGTATCGTCCCAAATTCGACAATTTTGTATGTTGACGTACCCATTCATCCAGAAATGTGCCTCATCGCTGAAGATGATTTTTCGTTGAAAATTAGAGTCAGTTTCCAACTGCTCCAGAGCCCATTCAGCAATCACACGTCGTTGTCTATGATCGTTTACCTTCAGCTCCTGGGTCAGTTGAATTTTGTACGGGTGCAGGCCCAAGTCACGACGCAAAATTTGCCAAGTTGTGGTCTGCGAAAGGCCGAGTTCTTGTGAGCGACGCGAAATCGACTGCCTCGGATTCCCCTGCACACTCTCACGGACAGCGGCGATGTTTTCGGCAGATCTTGCATGAATGTTTCGTCGACATTCGGGTGTTGGTTGATCGTTTACTGAACCAGTGGACTCAAATTTATCCACCACTCTGCGAATAGTCCTCTCGGAAGGACGATTATGACCACCGTAAAATGGGCGAAGCACGCGGAACGTTGCCCGAACAGAACACCCATTTTGATAAAACAATTTCATTATTTGCAGGTGTTGTTGAACGCTATATCCGTCCATGGTGATTTGGCAAAACAGACTACAGCCAATTTGACAGATGTAGCTTCAACAATATGGCCACTATCAACTGTCAAAGTTCGGAAGTCCCTGTATATTGTTGTTATGGGTTCTAATACTATTATTTGTGTGGGTGTGGTACAATTTTGTGTTTTTGTCTTACTGACTAACGATATTATTTGTGTGGGTGTAGTACCGCTTAGTATTCTTATCTTACTGGCTAACGAATTATACGTTATTATAATTATATGTAGGCTCAATATTACAGTTTAAAGGTAATATAAATCTGACTTGAATTTATTTTTTAATTAATTCTCTTTTCTTTTTTGTAAAAGTGTTTTTCTCTTTTTTTATAATTATTCCCTGATTCTGTTCAGTCACTTGGTACACTACTCATTTATTTTGCTTTAGTATGTTTAGCTTTGACAATATGTATGCATTTGTTTAATATTTGGATGAAAAGTATTATTCCTTTTTAGCTGCTTTCGTTGAATCTTGGAAGCTGCCTACTGCGGTACTCTACTTGATCACTTTTGGTTCTTCTAGAGATGCTCACTGTTCCGATGGGGAAGTGTCTGAACTTTTTCACTGTGTTTTAAATATGTACACCAGTGGCGTGGGGTGAAATTTCAAGAGAGGGAAGCCGAAAAAAAAGTTGAAGTAAAATGTTTTATTCAAGACTTACCATTTTGGTGCTTATTAGAAACACAGACTTAAGATATGCAATCCAAGCCACCTTTGTTATACTTTAAGTCATTGGAATTTACGTAGACAATGAGCTCATCGCATAAAAAAAGTGGCTTCGAAAGAAGCCGTTCTGGGCAAAGTAATCTATATAAGTTATTGATATCTCGGGGCGTTGTTAAATGTAAAAAATTTAGCAATTACAATTATGTACTACCTATTTGTACTCTAAAGCTATTCTACGATTCTTTTTTACGAATTCTGCTAAATCTCTTTCATAAAAATTTGAGTTATTTTTAATTTCTAAAATAAGGTACTTTTCGATAGATAAAAGTGCCAGGTCTGAGAGTCTTTCTTCTTTTTGGGAATTTCTTAAGTAAGTGTGGACTCTTTTTAAAGTCGAAAAAGATCTTTCGACAGAGGCCACAGTGAAAGGCAGGGTTGTTAGAGGCAATGTTAGAGCTTGAGAAAAAGTATCTATAAGCATTTCCGTATTAAAATGCTTATAAAGTTGAAAAACCTCAAGCTTTTTAAGTAAAGGGGGAGTGTATAAAAGTTTGAGTTCATTTTTTTAAGTAGTAAAATTAAAAATGCCATGAAATAGGGTAATTAAAGAAGATATTTTGTCATCCGGTATTGAATTAGAAAAATATTCATATTTTGATGTGTTTGAAAATATATGAACTAAATGAACTATACCTATTCTTAATCTTAAAATTCGGCTATAATTTGTATTTGAATCTTTATTAAGTAGTTGAGGTTTGTGTGGAGGTTCTGAGCAGTTACTTACGCTCTCATAGATTGAGTCAAATGAGTTTAAAAATTCAGAATGAATCCATGACTCAAAACCCTCGATGTCTTGCTTCGCAAGTTCTATGTCTTCTCTGCAATTGAATAAGACGTTCACTATACGGAATGCCAGCTCTTGTTTTCCTAGAAGAACTACAGTATCTATGAAATGCTTCATTAAATCGCGATTGTGATCAACTTTTCTATTATGGGCCTCGTAAGTATTCCCTAAAGAAGTCTCTATGCGATATTCGCCAAATTCATGCAAATGCAAGCAGCTTTTCTGTTTGAATATGTTTTTTGGAAGAATTAATAAAATTGTTTAAATCAAAGAAACCTGTAAGACAAGGAAAACAAAACATTCTATTTTATTTGCAACTGCCAGTCAGCCATGGATTCTTTTTGTAAAAGATTCATGAAAATGTTTCTGATACCCATTCTTTCGCGTATAATCAATTTTCATTGACGGTGTCCAGCGACTTAGTTCTATAACTTTTTTTTTTTACAAAAAAGAAAGCTTACTGAACTCGTGGGTTTCTTTTAGAAGAAAATCACTTAAACAACACTCAAAATTAACTAGAGACATATTGTCTAAGAATAATAAGAATGTTCAATGGGGCACCTCTTGAGTAGATTTATAATTACTTACTTGGTATTCACTTAGCTCACTCACTATTTTATAATAATTTAATAATTTAAAACACTAACTTAACTACCAATATGTAGTTGCTAAATTTTTAAAATTTTCAAATAATTAGCAGTCACGAAAATCACAAAAATTTGCATCCAAATTTTCAATAACCTCAAACGCCTACAATAAAAAAAAAACTCCCTCGAACTAAAACCTTTCTCCTCCACCAATGTTGATCCATAGAAGCCGAGAAATCGCAAATAAACTTCTACTATATGCCAGAAAGGAATAGAGTTGAAAGTTCGTACTGTAAAGAAATGAATGCATAAGCCGGAAAATGAACGGCTTCTCAAAAAAATTCATTGCACGTGCACGCTCTCTCGCTAGAGGAGTTCATACTTGTCTCGTCTATGTGTGCGAGTTTGTGTATGAGTGAAAATGAATAAACAAGCGAAGTGGTCGCAGCATTTCATCTTCCAGCGTGCATAAAGTTATGAAAAATGGTTTGATGAACAAATAATTGAATGTAATGGTTGGCAAGTGTCAAAATAAAAATGTTTGATATTTGAAAAGGGAAACCGGAAGGAATCGGCTTGTATGGACGTCACGCCACTGATGTACACTGTTCCGATGGGAGTGTTGTATTTAAACTTTTCACTTGTATATTGATCGGGTCCCTGCTTGGGCGCCAGTTAATGAATTTACACCGCGCGCAACAAAAAAAGCCGCATACGGGTTTTCCATTTCTTTGCGCCGAATTATATTTTATTGCTTCCGGGTTAGGTAATGCACATTTTGGAATGTGTCGGAATTCATTCTGGCAGTATTTAACAGTGCGTGCAGTTGTATTTCTTAAATAAAAGTGAAAAGAGTATATCGCGATGTCTAAAAGGGTACAATTGAGTAAAGAAAATAAGGTAGTTATCGACACCTTATCCAAACAGAATCAGTCATTTCGTGAAATTGCTCGACAAATTGGATGCAATGAGAATTCTGTAACAAATATCGTCGGGATCACAATCTGGACAGAAAAATTGGCACAGGATTGAAGAGATGTACCACTGTTCGGGAGGGCCGGGAACTGAAGAGGCTAAGCTTGAGAAATAGGTTTAAAAATGCATCGGAGTTAAGAGCTGACCTGCGAGAAGCTACTGGGGCTGAAGTTAGCGTCAGAACTATCCAGAATCGTCTCAACGAGATGGGTTTGCTAGCAAGGAGACCAGCGAAAAAGGCACTTCTGACCAGCAAAATGAAGAACACGCGCCTTAGCTGGGCTAAGGAAAGGCAAAACTGGAGTGTTCAGGATTGGTCAAATGTGGTGTTCTCTGATGAGTCCAAGTTTAACCTAATCGGACCGGATGGGAAGCAGATAGTTCGTCGTAGAAAAGGGGAACGCTACAGCGACGAATGCATAGCTCACAACGTAAAACATTCTCCTTATGTTATGGTGTGGGGATGCATCAACGCAATCGGAGTTGGATCTCTAATTATACTCGAGGGCACTGTTAGCGCCATGCAGTACAAACAAATTATCTTAGATGGTGTTGTACCGAGTATGGAAATGATAACAGCAGAAACATCAAAACCAATTTTTCAAGATGATTCAGCACCTTGCCACCGAGCAAAATCTGTGAGTAATTCGAGGTTTTTTTTTTTTCATATTGTAATATGCGAGCTACGGCTCGAGTAGATAAAACAATTATTCTATGAAACTATTTCTTTATTTTCTACTCTATAGAACAATTCAAGTTCACACTATACTATTCTTCGCAAATTCTTTTCTTACAATGTCTCTTTCCTCTCAAATCACTTTATCTCCTTTCAATTACTTAATTCACAAATCCAAACTAATTACTTTTTCTTGTTCACTCTCAACTTTCAATTTATCACCAAATTACAACTTCGCCCATTATCACTTTTCCAATCTCTTCGCCACGGTTCTAAACCAACTGTCTCTTTTTTTAATCGCCATCTGTCCTTATATAGCAGAAGTTTCTGATAGCCAGAAACTTCTAGCAAATTCTTCGACCACTGGAACAAGAGAAATAATTCTTGCAGTTATAATTCCCTTTTATCCCTGATATTATTCGTCTCTTTCGTTGACATGAGCTGTGGAGACTTCGTCCCAGACACGAACCTCGAATGAAAGGACAGTTTGAACCAAAATTCTGCCAGAATGGAAAGTCACTTCGGAATTTGTTGCGTCATATTTTTAGGGGGCGTAGTTATTATTATGCTACAATATTTATGGGTGTTTTGAAAATCTTATGATTTTAATTTTTAAATTTCCTCCACAGATTAAAACTTTGAAAGAAGAATTAGGAATAAAATCCCTAATTTGGCCGGGAAACAGTCCACATCTCAACCCCATCGAAAATATCTGGGCTCTTATGGGAAAGAAGATCCAAGATAAAAAACCAAAAACCATGCAGCATCTAAAGAGCATCATTGAAGAAGTGTGGTTCAATGAAATTAATAACAATTAGCTCGGTAATCTCTATGCCTCCATGCCAAACAGGGTTCATGACGTTGTTAGGACGAACGGTGGTGCTACGAAATACTAGAATCATTTTTTAGTATTATCAAAGTCTTAAATTATTGTATGTAAAAAGGTTTCTTAGTTAATAAAAATATGAAAAAAGAAATTTGCTTTTCAAATTGTTGCTCTTTTTTTAATTTATGTAAAGGGTGGTTAAATTTTAAGGGCCGATGTTAAATGTGAACCACACCTAAACGTCAAGTTTTTTTCTGCATTTCATTTGACATTTCTCAATTTCAGACTAACTCAATTTGAACCATGGAAAGATACACAATCGAGCAACGCATTAAAGTTATTCAGGCTTATTATGAAAATGGGCGTTCAAATCAAAATGCATATCGTGCATTTCGTGATTCTTTCGGTCAATTTAATCGTCCAAATGTGCGTACAATCGGAAAAATCGTGCAAAAATTTGTGCAAACCGGATCTGTAGGAGATGTGAAAACACCAGTGCATGCTCGTACAGCTCGTACTGCAGAAAATATTGCTGCTGTTCGCGATAGTGTGGCTGAAGAGCCGTCCACCTCAACTCGTCGTCGTGCCCAACAATTGCACCTCTCACGCTCGTCGTTGATGAACATTATGCATAAAGACCTGCATTTACGCGCTTACAAGGTGCAATTGACTCAAAAACTAAAGCCTCTTGACCATTTCAAGCATCGTCAATGGTCACAATGGTGGTAAGAAATGGCAACAGTGGATGATCAATTTTCGAAGAAAATCATCTTCAGTGATGAGGCACATTTTCACCTCAGTGGATTCGTCAATAAGCAGAATTGCCGCATTTGGGCGAATGATAATCCAAGAGTGATTGTCAAAAAACCAATGCACCCACAAAGAGTGACTGTTTGGTGCGGTTTATGGGCTGGCGGCATCATCGGGCCGTATTTTTTCCAAAATGAGGCCGGTCAGGCAGTTACTGTGAATGGTGTTCGCTATCGTGAGATGATAACGAACTTTTTATGGCCCAAATTGGAAGATATGGATGTGGACGATATGTAGTTTCAATAGGATGGTGCCACTTGCCACACAGCTAACGAAACAATGGCTCTTTTGCGCGACAAATTCAATGGCCGTGTTATCTCACGTGGTGGCGATGTCAATTGGCCGCCAAGATCATGTGATTTGACACCGTTGGACTTCTTTCTTTGGGGTTATTTGAAAGAAAAGGTGTACGTCGATAAGCCAGCAACAATTCAAGAGCTAAAGGATGAGATAATTCGGCACATTAACGGCATAGAACCTCAATTATGCCTCAGCGTCATCGAAAATTTGGACCATCGGATGGAGGTGTGCCGCCGAGGTCGCGGGGGCCATTTGGCCGATATTTTGTTCCATACATAATTGAACCATACCAATATTATCATAATAAAAAGAAATGACAGTAATTTCCTAAATAATTTGTGTTTTATTCAAAATCAACATCGGCCCTTAAAACTTAACCACCCTTTATATTGATAGTACTTGGGTAATATCTGATATTTTGTAGTCTGATCTTCACGATCATTACTTTTTTTTTCAATTAGGCTACGAAATGTATTGTCAAATTGGGGAATGTGTTAACTTAAATGTTAAACATTAAAAATACAAAGTGACTAAGCAGTGATTAGTCATCATTTATTAAATTTCTTCCATTTTGTTAAAAATTACCATGTGCGGCTTTTTTTGTTGCACGGGGTGTATTATGTTCAAAGAATAAAAAAAAAATATTTTTTTATGGAAACTTATGTCTCCTTATTACACCAAACTTAATTTTAAAGTATAATTTCAACTTACACTTCTACTTATAGCTTAAAAGTGTCTATTCATCAATTTACTAAATGTGAGAAAATATTCGAGACGGGAATATTACACCTCACTTCAATAGGTAGATTATTCTGCATTATTGGTATTCGTCCTGACTGGCACGTGTGCTGATAATAGAGACGAAATTTGTCTACCAACTAAAAGCAAGATCTCCATTCTTAAATTTCTCCTAGTCCATTATTTTAATCAACTTAATTTCAATGCAATATATTCTCTCTATAAAAAAAAATCGGCTCATTTTCTATTGAATTAAGAAAACATCAATGTCATTCATGGCGTAAACCAAACCAAGATAACATACTCTTTATGGCATTTGTTTTGCCTCTAAGTTAATGTATTTAGGATTACATTGTAAATATTGCCAAGTCATTTAATTTAGTCGTCATCCATGGATACATACTCGTATAATTCCTTCGACCATGACGAACATAATCCATACATGACCCAGCACAGCTTTGCTTTTGGCACACACATTATGTTAGCGATGACTCGCAAAATTTCTAATTTAAACGGCAAACATGTCAGCAATATAAATATGCAAAGTTTACAAAAGAAACTCCAAAACGATTTTTTTTTTTTAAATAATTGAATACCAAGAAGCTTAATATTTGTTTAAACTGTGACAAGTCACTATTCTTGTATAAGGATCCTTACTTTAGTTCGTCTGTAATCTGAGAAGCATGATACGGTTCCGTGGGAGGAGCTTTGGGGATATTGAGTGGTTTGCTTCTGTCTAATGACAGATAACAACTAGGAATGCTAATTTATTCTTGTATTTGCCGGTGGTAGATTGGAAAAATACTTAGTGAATGGCGCGGCCAGCAGCAGCACACGCAGGGACGCAATAAGGAAACTGTATATAAAGTGGATTTTCGCTCCATTAGCAAAGTTACTTCGGAACGGAAATTGACCTCTTGCATGCTCTTTTGTATATGCATATAAATTAAACCTAAGGACAGGAAAGTGTGGTAGTAAAATTTTAATGCCTAGCCTATAAAATCTTAAGCATCACTGCTATATAACTTTCAGATTGAGGGTTAAGCTTATAGCAAATTGCTTTAATTATTTCTCCCAGCACGAGTATGAATATTTATAACAAAAGCCCTGAATTAAAACATCATAAATCGTGTAAATAAATCTAATAAAATTGTACTAAAATTGTATTAGGTGGGTAATTAAAATTAACCGACAGTTTTAAGTCCTACATTGTCCCGAAGACCATTGAATGAAAGAGCGCTTTAAAATAACAACATACTCGTTGCATTGTAATGGGCAATGATTTTTAAATATGTAATCGATCTGTGGTTGTCAAAATACTTTAAATGGTCAAAATATGTAGTGTATTCCAAAAATTGGACCGTGTTTAACAGAAATCGTTGAAAATCTTGGGGTTTTAAGCCTAAAGTGGTATACTGGCTCTACACTGCGGTAGTAAGACCCATTTTGACCTATGGTTCGGTTTTCTTGTGGAAAACGCTCGAGAAGAAATACCAACTTGAATGCGTTACAAAGATTCAACGGACAGGCTGTCTGGGCGTGACCGGATTGATTAGATCAACACCGACAGCAGCTCTGGAAATAAAACTAAATCTTCTTCCACTTGACATATATTGCGAGAACACGGCAGCCAAAAGCCGGTCTAGGGAAAGCTAAATCATACGGTCATACCTCAATTCTAAACCGGTGGAATGTATTGAGACTCCGGACGGAAACAGGCTACATCATCCCCATGCCAAACTGCAACCGAAAGTTCTCTATTAGAATTCCTAGCAGGGATGAATGGGATGAGGGAAGAGTCTGTTTCGAGAACGAACTGGCCATCTTTACTGGTGCCGGCGTCTACTAGACTTAAGGATGATTGCAGTGTCTTCCAAGTCGAAATTGCTGCAATAAAACAAGCTGTGAATAAGACGTTAGAGTCAACATCACTATGATCCAAGCTCGTAAAAATTTTTAAAAAACGACTAGCGGCCAACACGGTGACCCTGCGCTGGGTATCGGGAAACATGGATATCTCCGGTAATGAAAATAATGACGAACTAGCCAGAGAAGGTTCACTTTTAAGTCCTTTGCGGGCTTTTCTGAGGCTAGTGTACTGCCTTACACCCTATGCAGGGAGATAGACATCGAGTCTAATAAGGAAGCTAATGAACGCCGGTGTCGATTAGATACATGCGCTACAGCCAAATCATTATGTCCAGTCAGATATAGCTGTTGGCGTCGTGACAGTACACTGTGTCGCACCACGGCTAGGGTTACCTCATAACGACTACTGTAGAAGCTGCAGGGACGTAGAGAAAATAGAATCCGTTCATCATCTCCTGTGTGACTGTCCAGTTCTGACAGATAATTCTTTTCAGAGCTGGATGAGCTAGGTAGCATTGAGCTAAGAAAATTATTGAGATTCATACATTTATCTGGGTGGTTTAGCCTAGCGGTCGAATATTGAAATTTCTCGGTTCCCAGGGTTCTGAATATTGGGCACAATGGACTCTTAGTGGTCTAAGTGAGCTGTTGACAACCCTGTCAACAAGGGCACCCAGTTACCTAACCTAACCTAACAGAAACCGTTAGCAAAATGCCAAAAAAAGTGAAAAATTGGTGCATAAAATCTCATTATAACTTGGAAACGGTAATAGATCGGAAAATTCTAGTAACGAGTGAATACTTGATTTCAGCGTAAAATTTTACTGCAGAAATATTTCACATTTTTTAAAAAAATCATTCAAACCGGTAGGGAGAATACGAGAGAATATGGGAGCCTTGAACCAATCGAGATATTTAATTTTATATTTCAAAGCAAGGGCGGATCCAGGATTTATTTCTGGGAGGGGCACAGAGGCTTGATAGGTAAAGAGTGTACCCCATAGTATTCTAATTGCTAGTGTCTTTTCGATTGGACTGTTTTATCTGATTCGGTTCTTCAGGGGGCCCGTGCCCCTGTGCCCCCCCTGGATCCGCCCTTGTTTCAAAGTGAACCATTGTTAGTGCATAAAATGCGAACAATGTCTCAAAACGAAAAGGAGAGTTCTTCCTCTACTGCGTTTTCCCTCCGGGTTCGATGCGAAAACTCTGTCGCTTCACATGTCCTAGCCATCTTAGGCGACTTATGCCCATTTTTTTTACTAGGTCAATGTCACTGTACAGCTCGTTTATTTCATCGTTGAACTTTCTCCTCCAAAGCTCGTCAACGCAAATGGGATCTAACGAAGAATTTGTCTCTCGAAAAGACCAAGGATATCTTCATCCACTTTCGACAGTGTCCATGATTCAGCGCCATAAAGCAGGACTGGGATGATTAAGATATTGTATAGAGTCTTGCTAGTTATGCGGGATAGGGCCTTACTACTCAATTGCCCTCTCAGCCCAAAAAAAGAGTCATTGACAAACAGCGATTCTTCGTTTGATTTCTGTTGAGGTGTCATTGTCATAATTTGTAGAAGAACCAAGGTAGACAAAGTCCCTCACTACCTCGAAGTTATAGCTGCCGACTGCGACGTTCTGTCCAATTCGACGATGTTGCGTGTCCCTTTTTGTTGACAGCATGCACTTGGTTTTGCCCTCATTTACCGTTAAACCCATTTTGACAGCTTCCGTTCCAATACTAGCGAATTCACCAGTGACAGACCACTGAGTTCATCGGAAGCTCAAGATTAACCATACAAAATGTGAAATTATATTGTTTCGCACTCCAATAAAACGCGGTAATTCAGATTTGAGATGCAATTGGAAAAAATATGCAAATCACGAGTTCTAATTGCATTTGCATCAATCCTTTGTGAAAGACTTCGCGAAGTATTTAGGTGTTCACATTTTAGTACTATAGGGTCATTCACCAAGAGGTGTCATTTTAAATTTCGCGTCATTGTTGAACTGTCACTATTCAATTATTATTGCGATGACTTTTGATAAGGAAAAACTAGAAGGTTATTAAATATGAATCGACAACGTTTTCAAATAGTGAAAATTCACTATAAAAACGGTGAAAATATCGCGGAAACGTTTCGTAAAGTTCGCACTGGTTTTGGTCATCATCAGGCGCCTTCTCGCACAGCTATAGTGAATTTAATCGACAAATTTGAACGTCTCGGACAGGCTAGTGATGTGAAGATTCCAACTCGTGTTCGTCCGGCAAGGTCAGGTGAAAATATTGCCGCCGTAGCTGAGTGTAACTGAAAACCCAGGTGTGTCCATTTCGAGACCGATCACAGGAATTGGGCCTATCTGCAAGCACTTTGCACCGCATTTTGCATAAAGATCTTGGCCTACATGCTTATAAGGCCCAGTTGACACAAGAACTGAAGCCAGCGGACGTACTTTCGCTGATTGGGTGCTGGAAATGAATGAACAAGATCATGATTTTTTACCCAAAATTCTTCTGAGTGATGAGACTCAGTTCGTCGTTTTGTTTGTTTGGATACGTAAACAAACAAAACTGTCGCATCTGGGGCTCCAAAAACTCAAGAGAAACAATGGAACAACTTCTTCATCCACATCGAGTGACAGTTTGGTGCGGTTTTTAGGCAGGCGGTGTCATTAGGCCACATTTTTTTCGAAAATGATGCTGGTGCGACCGATTCAGTGAATGGATTGCGTAACGATGTTGACTGACTTTTTTTGCCTGAAATTGATGCTATGGATGTGGACGACGTTTATTTTCAGAAGGACAGCGCCACACCCAAACACAGCTGGTGAAACAATGGCTATGTTGCGTAACAAATTTTCTGGACGTGTGATGTCTCGAAATGCATTCTTCAATTGGCCGCCGAGATCGTGCTATTTAACTCCATTAGACTTTTTCCTTTGGGGCTATGTTAAAGATAAAGTCTACGCCAATGCTCCACCACCGATTCATGCACTAAAAGAAAATATCAGAGCTGTTATTCGCGAAATACAGCCGCAATTATGCGAAAGTGTGATGAAAAATTTCATCAAAAGAATGACTATTTGTAGGCAGAGCCGGGCGGACATTTGGGAGATATTGTATTCCATTACTAACAACAGAGTTTGTGCTTTAGATTGAAATTAGAATATCACAACTTTTCATAAAAATGTTGCGTTTTTCTATTGATTTAAAATGACACCTCTTGTTGGATGACCTTATACAGGGTGACCAGATAAGAACGATAGCAAAAGAAATTTAAATAAAACAACAACAGTGTGAAATATTAAATTAATTCTGACCTTATTTTGAAGCTACATTCATGTCATTACATTATGTATGAAATAGCACATCATTTAAATGGCCTCGTAGGCTTCGCTGGCAGTGCTTCAAGCGGTCGGTCCAATTTTTGATGACTCGGTCCAATATGTGCGGCGTTATTCCGGCAGTAGCGTTTAGAATGCTGGCCTCGAGCTCGTTCTAAGTGGTTGTCTTGTTAGCGTAGACTAAGGACTTGACGTAGCCCCAGATAAAATAGTCGAGGGGTGTCGAGGTATGTAGTTATTCAATCAGAAAAATCGATGAGCACAATAATTGTGTCCAAATGCAATCGAATATAAAAGACATAATAGTGTCCACGCGCACAAATGTAACAAATTGCAGTGCATTGGTTACTTTTGATGAGCAGCGAACATAGTTTCAGATTATAAAATGCTATATTGCATTGACATTTTACAGAACATCGCAATGAGTTTCTAGATAGACCTTTCGAAACCCACCAACATCGAAGAAGAAATCCAAATAGAAGAGGATACTGTCGAAATTCCCCAAAACCTATAGGTGCTCTTCTCGCAGATTTCTTAATAGGGAAACAAAATTGCGAGGTCTATAATGAGTGCGTGAAATTTTCGGATCTTGGAGACCCTGGAAAAGCCACTGGGAGTATTCAATTAAATTTTGTGGATGAAATGGAAAAGTCAAAAATATCATTTCGAAGAGGCCAATGCAACTTTGAAAAATGCCAAATACCATTTGCCATCATTCATTTATGCTGAGTCTTTTTTGGGCTCTGACAAAAAAGGACCTAATCCGTACGACTATACCCAGATTCTAATATGTACGCTCAACAGATTTACTAAATAATTAAATAATTATAAGGTTGATTGGCATCCATATGATTACTCGTATGACTGTAATAAAGCTCTCATAAATCCAGATGCATCGGAATCATAATCTAAAAATTGAATCAATCTGTTCAATTATGGAAACCAGGAGGTTTTACCAATTGTGAACAAATCTGCATTATGTCAACAATTTACAAAAGCCTGGAAAGTAGCTAAGGTAATTGCAATTCCCAAACCTAGTAAAGTTACTACACAACCTGCGAACTACAAACCGATCAGTCTATTACCAATCCTAACAAAATTGGAAAAACCATTTGATACTCGTCTACAACACATATTGGACGAAAATAACACAATACCCAGACATCAGTTCGGATTCGGACGAAAACATTCAACTATACTCGTACAACAAATACATCGTATTACTAATAAAATCTCAAAAGACATAGATGATAAACTTTTTTGCGGTGCGTTATTCCTAGATATATCCAAGGCATTTGATAAAGCGTGGCACAATGGCCTGATATACAAACTAAAATTACTTCTCCCACCAGACTTTCAAATTATATTAACGAGCTATATTAGTGACCGTCACTTTTATGTGCACTTTAAAGATGAAAGCTCATCTCTATACAAAGCTGAAGCCGGAGTTCCACAGGGAAGCGTGCTAGGACCCTTATTATATCTCATGTACACAGCAAAGATTCCAAATCTAAATAACTATAACACAATAACAGCCACTTTTGCAGACAATATAGTAATACTTATGTACCTATATATCGCACCGAAATCTAGAAACTGCAACTAATCTACTTCAAAAATATCTGGATGAAATAGCGAACTGGTTCGACAAATGGGGTATACAAATAAACGAAGACAATTGTTAGGCTAAACAACAGCGTAAATATCGCCACCTTTCCAATACGCAGCCCCTTTGTGCGTTGATGAGTTATAAAAACTGTACACCTGAATTCCTTTTGGAATTAACATGGGAGTTCAACCGGATATTCGAAACTGCTAATGTACCTGAATGTTTTCAAAATTCGATAATTTTTCCCTTACAGAATTAAGGCGAGTGCAACAATCCAGCTAATTATCGAGGTATATGGTGTACGAGTACTATTTAATGAGATTACGCAGTGGGTTGAAAGCAGGAAGATCCTACGCGAATTCCAAGCCGGTTTTAGGCGAAATTACTTCACTATACTCATAGATCAAATATTCGCACTTGTAAACATGACGGGGATTTATAAGAGGAGACATAAATATTCGACTCCATAGCAAGTGAAGCTCTCTTTTATAAGCTTTATATATACGGTATCTCAACTAAGTTCATCAAAGTATTGAGAGCTATGTACGGAAATAACTTAGCAAGTGTGTGTGGAATGGAAGCAACCTATCTGAGGAGTTTAATACAGCAATGGGAGTGAAGCAAGAATGTGCTGAGTACGCTTTTATTTATTTTATATACAAATGACATAACAGATTACGTAAAAGGATGAATCGAGATACGAGTAAGCCAAACCTTAATACCAGCTCTCATGTTCGCTGATGACATCGTCTTCCTCGTAGATTCGGTAGTCACAATTTTTTAATTTTTATTTTAATTTTGGTGGGGGCAAAAGCCCCCATTTATTTGGCTTATTACAAGCTACAACTAACTTAAGGCTAAAACTTAAACCTAAAACTTAAAACTAACTTAAAACTAAGACTTAAAGCTAAGGAGAATGGTGAAGGAGTTCGGTTTTGAGGCAGGGAGTGCTGAGGTTAAAATCAAACTGGGTGAGGTTTGAGTTCACTTTTCGCAGCATACGGGAAATTGGTTCATTAGATCCATATGAAGTGCGGTGGGACGGTAGATAGAAAAGACGAGGGCATCGTAAATTTCGTGGGTTGGTATTGAAGCAAATTGAATTATAAAGAGATGCGCAATCGACAGAGCCTGAAAGAAGTCGATGAATGAAAAGAATGTTCGCAACATCTCTGCGTTTCTCTAGAGAGCGGTCTTGATAGGGAGGCAAGATAAATGGATTGTTCCAAGGAAGACCTCGAAGGGTAAATCGAAGAAATCGACGTTGAACAGTCTCGATTCTGGTCACATGAACTTGCTGAAAGGGTGACCACGCTTGACTGGCGTATTCAAGGAGGGGGCGCGCAAGGGTAATGTATCTGGGATTTGGTCACGTAGGGGTCAGAGAATTCTTTGGACTATCGTTTAACAAAGCCAAGTGATGAGTTAGCTTTACGAATTATCTCATCGATATGTGAACGGAGATTTAGTTCCCTATCGTACAATATTCCAAGATCGCGGAGAGATTGAACGATGGATATAGGTTGACCATGGAGAAGGTAAAGGCGGGCGAAGGACACGTGGTGCTTACGTGATAAGGTAATGGATTGACATTTGGCGATATTGAGCTCTAAGCGATGTTGTAGGCACAAGTTCGAAAAACTATTAAGGTCTTGTTGAAGGAGACAGTAGTCAGAGAGAGGGAAGTGTGTTTAATAACCCTCTCGACATCGTTTATGGTTAGAATGAAGAGAAGGGGACCTAGATGGCTGCCTTGCGGAACACCAGAGGTGGCCGAGAAGGGAGTCGATAAGATGGATCTGAAGCGAACTCTGTAAAAACGGTTTTCCAGGTAAGAAGATATGCATTTTAACAATATGGGTTCGAAACCGAGGGCAGACCATTTGAAGAGGATTAAGTTATGAGATATCTTATCAAAAGCATTACTAAAATTAGTTGCAATAACGTTGACTTCTTTGCCATTCTCTAAGGCAGACAGGGCGAAGGACACGAATTCGACTAAGTTAGTATTAGTTGATCTACCTTTCAGAAAGCCGTGTTGGATGCACTGAAAGCTTAAGGCTTCGTATAAAATACTTTCGAAAAGTTTGGGTAGGTGAGAAAGTTTAGCAATGGGGCGATAGTTTATTACTTCGTTCTTTGATCCCTTTTTGTGTATGGGGGTTATGAAAGAGGTCTTCCAAATCTGAGGGAATTCTCCTAGTGAAAGAGACAAACGAAAGTGATGAGAGAGGGGGAGGGAGAGAATGGAAGAGCATTTTTTAAGAAAAATGGTAGGGAGATCATCTGGACCGGGTGAGAATTTATAATTAAGATTTTGTAGTTTATTTTCAATTACAGCAGGATCAAAAGGCAGGGACAGAAAGGGGCCAACGGAGAAGCTAAGAAGGTTGACCGAAGTAAGAGGGCTCTGGTTCAAAAGAGTTGTCGGCGAAGGATTGTTTAAAATAGGTGGCAAAAAGTTGGCAATGGTTTGCGGATTAGTTGATGATATGTTTTCAAAAGAGAAGGACGAAGGGTAACCGTCAAGTTTTTTTTTATAGTTGACGAATTGAAAAAATGACTCAGGGTCGTTTATAAGATTTGCTTGCGCGTTAATTAGGTGCCGCTGGTAGAGAGAGTTATAAAGATGATTGAATTGAAGGTAGGAACCGAGATAGTTGGAATAGTCCAATGCAACTAATTATCAACAGGCTGGACGACTATTGTAAAACTTGGAACCTGTCGATAAACTTATCGAAGTCAAACATTACGAGTATGATGGATGCAGATACTCTCGGAATGAAAGATGGAAGTTTCAAGGAGAGCATATTGAGATTGTGAGGGAATGTAAATATCTCGGCGACTTGATTAAGACCAGCTTGAATATGGAAAAGCACCCGCAAAGCAAATTAGCCAAGGCGAAAAGGATAATCTGTTTAGTACGTCATAAGAACGTCAGTCACGAATCGAAACAGAAAATATTTAGAGCTACTGCAGTATCCATCCCGTTTTTCGCTGCACAAGTATGGGGGATATTGTACATTTCACGTCGTAGAAATATATCTTCGCTATTTCATCCGGAGAGTTTTTAGATTACCAAGTAGTTCACCTAACTACATGGTGCATCTAGAATCTGGTTATGTGGTAAAAGTCATGAAAATGAAATCAGACAGGATACCCAAGATAGTACTTACCCAAATGCTGCGTAATGGAGGTACTCGTAAATGCGTTCAAAGCTGGGAAAACCTAACATCGCAATGCGGCTTTAATCTTATGGTTCTCAGGATGAACAGCTGATCCCCCTAAAACATAAGTTTTACACGCTACGGGAGTAAACAGGTCATAGGACCTATAAACAATTTGTAAATGAAGCCAAGTCATCGCAATTATAGTGAATTCAACTATCATTTGCAAAATAAAACTTATTTTCTGTTGAGTCACACAACTGATATGACATGAGGTGAACTCTAAGTTTAAATTATATACCGCACCGCCCGGAACTGCCGCTTTTGTTCAAACTTTGTAACCTCAAAAAACGAGAAGACGTGTTCAACTTCATTGCTATATGCCCTATCCTCAAAGAATTTCGCTGCGGCTTCTTTGGAGCACAGACATTGTCGCATAGATGAGCAAATTATTCCTTTTGCTAGAACGTTAAACATCAAGCAATGTAAGTTTTGCATAACATTTGCCATTTTTTTTTCTTTATTACTACGGATTACCTACGTTCCCATTTAAACACACAATGGCTGATCATGACTTGGCGTGACCATGCCACACAATATCGGCTCCATCGAATCCTCCCTCTGACAAGTCAGTTCTGTCCTAGCAAGTTTACAAAGCGTCAGAAGTTCGTAGTTGCGATGTTGTTGCTGATGTTGATCGACGCAGTTCACGTTTGTCTTGCTAAAACCCAGGAGTCTAATATTACAAATGCCAAACACAGGCTTATTATCGTTAGTTTTCACAACAAATAAGCGTGCATATGTCTGTACTTGATGAAGGTTGATATTTCCATGCTATACCCCGGCGATCCGGGGAATATTTTATCCCAGGAGGTGATATCGTCACTTTTATGGTCCCACCCTGGTTGCATCGTCTCATCTGCAAAGCTCTGAAACCGTAATCACGGCTACTTCACGAAGTCTATAGCAAAATGAGATGGAGCCGGGCGACAAAGGGTGGGACTCCGTCTGCCACCTTAGAACAAGAGGTCAGGTACTCGTAAAGCGACAAGGGTAGTATTCTACAACGTTACACACTATACAATCTTCTTAGAACATTGAACTAATAAATCATTAAAAGATGTTTAAAAGCCAATTAAAAATGGCATTCTAACATTTGGATTGGCTAATGCAATGTCTAAATTTTTATAAGAAAGAGAGTCCAGTCTAAAGGCATCTTAGTGTTCCAAAGTGTACGAGTAAGTCAGTTAAGCTCGATTAAACTGAACAAAGTTAAAGTTCCACACCTTATCACTGGCACACAGCCATGCTGTAAAATTAATTTGATAATTTAAATTAATAAGCACGCTCCAAGAAATTCTCCTCAGTGGCAGCCAAGTGACACATTAAACGAAGGCAAGTGCCATAAGAAATAGTAAGTCCGTTGGAGCGAGACGTGAGTTAGAGACTACTGTGGCTGTACTATATATTCGTACACTCGAAATGATTTTTTTACATCCCTTATAATATCTCAGTTTACGATTATGTGTTAATTTTCAAATTAATAGCCCAAACGCTGGGGAAATAAAGGGCACGACTGAGTTGCACATACTTGCTCCGTATTTGCTGTTCGTTTGTAAATCGAAAAGAAACGAACAAATTGTTTTTTTCATAAAATGCGTTAAGAGGCTGAAAAACTTTGTTGATGAAAAATTTGAGCTCCATCTTGATATGAGATATTAAAAATTACTTAGGTATATGTACATCGTTCGAGCCATATCCAAAAAATGGCTAATTTTCGTAAGTAAAGTACCGTTATTCGAATTTTTAGGAAAAACTTAGTAAACAGTCTTATTACAAACGCCCACATTAACTTTAATGGTAATTTTTACAGAAATTGTTGAAGCCGTTTTCGAGAAAATTGCAACTTTTCAAAATTGGCCAAATTTTCAAATTTTCCATCTAGGCATTAGCCTACAGACTTCAGATATGAAGTTTGAAGAAAATCCGTTCAGCCATTCAGTACAGACAGACTCAAATATCAAATTTTAACGAAATCCTAGAGCCTTTTTCGAGAATATCGATTTTTATTTCAAAACCGGCGATATGTAAAGTTTCGTTAATTTTGGTGTAAGAATGAATATTTCTAGATCCTGCAAATTCTAAATTCCTGCAGATCCTAGATATAAAATTTGAAGTAAATCCGTCCAACTGCAAACCTGCAAACAGACAGACAGAACTGCAAGACCCACTTTTTTGAGTTTCTCCAAGTCTGATCAAAATCTCTAAATCGAAAATTTTCAAGAAAACAATACTTACCCTATAAGGAACAAATTAAAACAACATAATTCTCTTTTATTGGATATACATTAGCTAATTACTAAGTTTTAGACGTTTCAATTCGTCGCACCGTGGAAAAGCTTTTGGACCTTAAGCCATCAACCAGACAGAGATCGGTGCTAAGTGAAGAAAACATAGCCGCCGTAGCGGCCAGTATCGAAGAAGACCGAGAAATGTCGGTTTGGTGCGATTTATGGCACGGCGGCATCATCGGACCTTATTTCTTTCGAAATGATGAAGGGTACTCCGTTACCGTCAATGGTCCTCGGTATAGAGCGATGTTAACCGACTTTCTGCAGGCAGAGCTCGACAACAGCGATATATCCGAATTGTGGTTCCATCAAGACGGCGCTAGATGCCATACAAGCGACGCAACACTCGAAATGGTGAAGGAGAAATATAGCGACTGGGTCAGCTCATGGCGAGCGTTCATCAATTGGCCTCCGCGATCATGGGGAACTCAACTAACTTCACAGTGTTTTTAGATTACTAATAAATATGGCTTAATAGACCTCACAGAGACCTTTGATGTCAAAAAAAGATTCAGACAAGACGACGCGTTGTCATGCAATTTCTTTAACATGGTCCTTGAAAGAATAGTGCAAAATTCACTCGCCAACACCAGAGGCACAATCTTTCAAAATTCTGTCCAATTACTCGCATACGCCGATAATATTGACTTAATCGGAAGAACGCAGCTTGATGTCAGTGGTGCTTTCGTGAGTATTGATGTGGAAGCGGCGAAGATGGCTCCGCTATAAATTCAGACAACGAAACGAGTGCTGGGATCAAACGAAGAACAACTCTTGCTTCTTTGGGCTAACAAGGCAATTGAATAGCAAAGACATCTCTCGAACAACTAAAGTAACCCTTTATAAAACTCTAATCATCCCAGTCCTACTCTATGGCGCAGAGGAATGGACATTATCAAAAGTGGATGAGGTTGCTCTTGGCTGATTTTGGGTCCCGTCTATATAGATGGTGAGTGGAGGGTGAGACACAACGACGAACTGTACGGGCTGTTGGGCTGTTCAGCGACATCGACTTAGCCAGGAGACTGAAGGTCCAACGACTGAGGTGGCCGGGTCATGTAGAGCGCATGGACACCAATGCTCCGGCCCGGAAAATATTCAGGAAGACCGCAACTCAGTTGGCGCATGCAAGTGGAAGAGATCCTCAACCAACTTAGCGCACGAAACTGGAGGCAGCTCGCTAAATATTGAGGTGGCTGGAGATGCTTGGCGGTTGCGGCCCTGGTCCACCCCGGACTATAGCGCCACCTTAAGTAAGTAAATAATTAAAGTACGTTTATTCATTTTAAACGATCCTCATACGTGGGTAGGTTATATCTGTCGACTCAAGAAAGACCTCGTAGAACAAAACAGATGAAACTGCGTTGAACAGCCTCAATTCGACGGGAATGGATGTCGTGATAGGGTGACCGCACGTGGCTAGCTTATTGAAGTATTGATCTAACAAATGTGAAAAAGTTAGATTTCGGGTTGGATAATTCCTTAGACCAACGTTTCACAAAGTTAGCTCTGCTAATAAGGTTACAAATATGATGGCGAACATTTAGTTCTCTATCACAGATTACACCCAAATCACACAATAAAGAGACGGCCGGGACAGGCTTGTCATAGATCAGATAGGAGCTAGGGACTAGTGGAAGATGCTTACGAGTATACATATGTAATGGCTTGTCATTTGCTGAAATTGAGCTGAAAGAAATTTTGTTAGCACCACGTTCAAAAATTATTCAAATAAATTTTAAGTGGGCGAGACCCAGAGGGGGATGAAATAAGCCTGAAGATTTTCATGTCATCAGCGTAGACAGATAAATAAGAGTTTTCTATGATATAGTCAACGTCGTTAATAGACAAAATAAATGAAAATCAGAGGACCAAGGTGGCTACCTTGAGGCACTCCGTATGTGGCTATAAAGGGGTCAGATACAGAGCATCTAAAGAGGACGTTTTTAAGATAGGATTTGATCCACATTATTAAATCATTCTAAAAGCCAAGAGCTTTAAGTTTAAAAAAATGATTCACTGTAGCGCCACCTTAAGTAAGTAAGTAAGTGTATCAATGTGCGCCACTCCCCTACTTGAACTTAATGCATACGGCCCATTTCTCAAAGTGTCTTAGGAATGTTAAACTAAACAAAGATTTATGCATAAAATAAATCTCATCACAAAAAAAGAAAAATCAACCGAAGATAGTCATTCTTAGTAATTTTTCATTGCGATAAAACATCCATAATACCATAATTACCCGAAAGCAATTAGGTTATAGAACATTTGATGCTAAATAATAAAAATGTTGCTCAAACTTAATATTTCATTTACACCCAATTAAGGTTTATTACAAGACAAACTCATCGAACACGAACATCATATAAATTTACAATTAATTAGAAAACATGACCATAAATAATTTCCAAGTGCGTAAATTTTGCAACGCAATAAAGAACATCCGTTGTCGTATCGTCGTAACCCACCCTTGAACCTTTTCACCCTAAAACCTGAAACAGCCTTGTCCTGTCCTGCCGTCTACTACGAGTACCATGCCATTGCTTCTGCTGTGTTTATTTTCTGCAAAACCATTACTCTCATACCTTTTAAGGACGAAAGATAATATGGAATAAGCGTAGAAATGCGGAAATAGAATTGACACACTGGTAAGTAGGGTGTACATCTATTTATCTTCAAATAAAGTTTAATACAAAAAAAAAAAAAAAAAAGTGTATCCCTTTTTTTTTAAGGTTTATAGTACACCATTCTCAACATATTGGAATATGTTTTTTCTTCTGTTATACGAGTATCTCGTATACTCGTATTTATCTTCCTTCAGTTTGGTGTATCGGAATCGTTTGTTCGGAAAAGATACATTTATTTCTGTAAAAATATATTCAGTAACGTAGAATCGGGGCACAGATACTTGTGTTGGCATGTCCGCCACCGCTCGCTACATCAGTCGAGTCAATGGAAGGGACATAACTTCCAATTTGATTTCATCGAATATAAAATAAGGAACAAAATGGAACATTTCGTGGTTTTCCGCTCAAGGGCGCAAACGATTATGGCGACGAATTTGGTATTTCTTTGGATACATTTTTTACTTAATCTGTGGGTTCCCCTTAGTTTGCGTTTTTGTTTCTCGATATTGGAAATTTTTTTTGTGATGTAATGTACATATCTGGCCAACAACGGGTGGTGGTTTGGGAAATTTGTTCTTTTTTCTGGCCTTCCTACCATTAAGATTGAGATTTGTAACTGCTGCTGGATATATGTATGTACTCGCACGTATATGGTATACCTACGTCTAAAGAGGATGTAGTGTGCTGCTGACACTTCTCTTGGTGAATTTAATATTTCGAAATGGGTTTGGGTTTATTTATTGTGTGGATAAGTCTTCTTTCAACCTACAAAATAAAATATTTGATGACTGGGAAAAATATTTTTTTTTTTCTTTTACTCGTACTTTATGAAAATCACTCCGGTGCTGTCTTTTTGTTGAAAATGTTGCCTGGAATATACCCAAAAGGATCTCTTATGAAAGTTTCATGTTTTACAAAGTTCGACAACTTCTTTCGCGTTACTTATTACGGTCCTTTGTTCCCTTTCGGATAGGTACCAGGACATCCTATGTTACTGTTTTTGGAGATGTGCATCAGTTTCCTTCTGAGCCACTTTAACTGGCGGGACTTCCCTTACTAATCTGCTTATACAGTGCTCCACATAAGTATTCGTAATTTGTTTTCTTTAACTTAACTGATTAAATATTGTACTATGCTGGCTACGGCTCGAGTAGATAAAACGATATTCTGTGAAATTTATTTCTTTATTTTCTAGTCTATAGAACAATTCAAGTTCACACTATACTATTCTTCGCAAATTCTTTTCTTACAAGGTCTCTTTCCTCTCAAATCACTTTATCTCCTTTCAATTAGTTAATTCACAAATCCAAACTAATTACTTTTTCTTGTTCACTCTCAACTTTCAATTTATCACCAAATTACAACTTCGCCCATTATCACTTTTCCAATCTCTTCGCCACGGTTCTAAACCAACTGTGTCTTTTTTGATCGCCATCTGTCCTTATATAGCAGAAGTTTCTGATAGCCAGAAACTTCTAGCAAATTCTTCGACCACTGGAACAAGAGAAATAATTCTTGCAGTTGTAATTCCCTTTTATCCCTGATATTATTCGTCTCTTTCGTTGACATGAGCTGTGGAGACTTCGTCCCAGACACGAACCTCGAATGAAAGGACAGTTCGAACCAAAATTCTGCCAGAATGGAAAGTCACTTCGGAATTTGCTGCATAGACATAGGAGCGTAGTTATTATTATGCTACAATATCTTAGGTATTACATTCCCTACTGCACTTTTTCTTTTCGATTCGTTATTACGACTTCACCATCCCCATTTTCCGAAAAAAAAAATTTATAAATTATTTCAACAAACGAAGTTACAGGGCAAAGAATGACGCCGCATCCATTTTCCCCTCCACAAAAGTATTCGTACAAAAGGAAACGTTTTATCGGAGAAATCGAAAAAAAGTTTCGAATACCGTTAGAATTTGGTTTTTTCGTATTTGTCTCACTTGTAAGATCATTTGCTTCGTAAATTCTAACCAGTTAGTGTTTTATTAATTGTGTGTGTAGTAAACGAAAGCAATGGGGCGTAAAACAAATGAAACGACTGTTGAGCAAAGAAAAATAATTTTAAACCTCTGAAAGATATCTCGAATACAGTTCATAAAAGTGTTTCAACTGTGCAATCCATAATAAAGAGGTGTACTTATAGAGGTGGTGTTGAAAATAATCCAAGAAAAGGTAGATCAGAAAAACTTTCAACTATCGAAAAGCGGCAAATAATTCGCAAAGTGAATCAAAATCAACAAATAAGTGCGTCTACTATAGATGCAGACATAGCTGAAGCTAGTGGATCTAATGTTAGTGCCGAAACTGAACGCCGAATTCTACACAAGAGTGGATATAAAAACAAAGTCGCTAGACAGAAACCATTTATCTCCAGTTTGAGGGTGGTCGTGGTGTAGTGGTAACATCATCGCTTGTCACGCTGTTGATTCACGGTTCGAATCCTGATGTCAATAATCATCTATTTATTTCGCATGAAATAAATAAAAAAGTCGATCACTTGCAAAAGCTAAGTCAACTCTACTGTGAAGGCATAACACTGGCAGTAGGATGGTCATATGGCTAAAAAATGCAACTTGATCCTGATGATGACATCAGGAGGACGGAAAAAAGTACTGTGAATCATAAGCAAAGACAATAATAGCGAAAACAAAAAAATACTCCCCAGTTATCAGGGACAGCCACCCTTGGAGTTTATAGAAACTTAATACCACCTGAGTTTCAAACTACACCACTCTGTCTTTCTCTCTGTGTCTTCCCCTTTCCACAAAATGTACGTGTTCTAAAAATTAGTATAAGGGTATTCATATCCCCTTCAACACGTCCAAATTATATATAAAAAAAAGTATAAATCGCAAAAAACGTCAAAATTATTTAAATCATCCCGAAAGTTTTTGGAACACTGTTTTGTTTTCAGATGAAACCAAATTTAATGTAATGAATTCCGGCGGTAGAGTTCGAGTGTGGAGAAAAAAAAAAATAAAGAGTTGGATCCTAAAAACCTATCTGGTACATTTAAACATGGTGGTGGTTCCGTCACCCTGTGGGGGTGCATGGTTGCATCTGGAGTTGGTTCTATACACTTTATAGATGGTATAATAGATCAGTACCTGTACATAGACATCCTGAAAGATAACTTAAGAAACAGTGTTGAAAAGCTTCAGCTTCCTAATCGTTATGTGTTTCATCAAGACAATGATCCGAAGTACACTGCTCTTAATACTAGATTGTGGCTATTATACAATGTGCCAAACCAGCTCAAAACTCCTCCTCAGTCACCGGATCTTAATCCCATAGAACACCTTTGGGCAGATTTGGAGAGGCAAATTAAAAAAAGAGGTCTTAGAACCAAAAATGACTTAAAAAATGCACTTCAAGAAAAATGGAATCGAATTTCACCGGACAGAACAAAAAAACTTGTGCTATCCATGACTAATAGGCTTAAGGAAGTGATAAAACAGCGAGGATACCCAACAAGATACTAATGGACTACTGATGACGTACTACGTCAAGAAGAAATTACAATTTCCGAATACTTTTGTGGAATAGAATATGTAGGTTATTTTTTTTAAAGTCATGTAATTTTTGTGCTGATTAGAGTTTAGTTGAGTTTTTTCTATTAATATATCAAGAATGAACTAATAATAAATAATTAATAAAGAAAGTTGAAATGGGTTGTCAATAATTTGAGTTATTTGGATTAGCAGGTGAGTATAGGTAAATTACGAACTGCATATGTTAGGTACTTATTTTTCGTATTGGTTTCCAATTTGTGAGGAATATTTGGATACTAAGATTTTGCTTTTGAAAATTAAGTTTTGCTCCTTCGTGCATTCTCAAACTGTACAAAGGTCTTTTTCGCTGGAGTGTCCATTCGCGCAAATTACCTGAGCCAATTTATTTGTGTGGTCTCTGTTTGTTGGACTACATTCTTGGAACAACTCATAGAGTTGAGTTTTCTCATCCACACAGGAATATCCTATACTTCTGTAAACATATAACAAATGGATGGGCAGAATATAAAATCCACCAAAACTAAAATTGAAAACCTTACTGACAACTTATCTTGTTTTTTTAGATAGATATAATATTTTATTTCATTTATTTCATTTGAAAATTCTAACAAGTCATTGACAATGTACTTATCTGCAGGAGATTAAGTACATAATTTTTTTATTTTAATTTGTTGTTATCAATCATCAAAGTGAATATGTAATTATCGTCCTAAAACTTGGATTGTCGTAGTACTCCAGAGCAGCACTCATCTCAAAGATCGGCCTCACTTCAAGAACGCGTACGATGTTAGTTATTACGTGATCTTCCGACATCAGCTTTAAAGCCCTATTTGGAACTTCGATGTGTGTTTGTGCTGCCCCTCCCCAAGCTAATACGCCATACCGCAACATAGACTCTATAAGAGCATGGTACACTTGTTTTTGTACACCGGCCGTTGATTTGTTTTGTAGACAGGCCAGCGCAAACAGTGATCTCATTAACTTGCTTCGTTGATATGAGCCTCCCAAAGGAAGCAACAGTCAATAGTGATGCCAGATACTTGTATGTATCAACCATCTCAATATCTTCATAACTGGACGCACTGGTAATTTGGGCTCTGGATGTGCATGAGTTTCGTTTTTGAGGCATTGATAACTAGTCCATTGCCGTGACACTTCATCGAACTCGGCTTGCAACAACTTTGCTGCTTCTTCTACGATGATTGATTGATGACACCCATCTGCGTAGGCAAATGGGAAACTTTTTTTTAAAATCTTTCATCATTTCATGAGTATATAAGATGAAAAGTAGAGGGCCCAGTTTGCTACCTTGTGGAACTCCATATTATACTCTATATGCCTAGCTGCAGCAATCTTTGTTTCTCATCCGGAAGGCCCTTTCTTCTGTCAAATAATCTACTATCCAGTTTGCCAGCTTTACCCTAATTCCAACTCTTTGGACTGCATCGATAAGTTTGTTGTGGTCGAGGATATTAAATGCTTTGATGAAGTCCAAGAACAGAACGTTTGCTGAGGCTGGTGTTGATTAGATTCACAAAATCGCTAAGAAGCTGGTTAGTGCTTTTGCCCTCTTGGAATCCATATCGATATTTGCTGATGACATCATGTTTTTGGATGAAGTTTGGTGTGAGTTTTAGGCTTGAGGCATCATCGGAGCATTTTTCTTTGAAAATGCGGCTGGTCAATCAAGTTTTTTGTGCCTAAATTGCAAGATATGGATGTGGACGACATGTGGTTTCAACAAGACGGTGCCACACATGCCATACGAGAAACAATTCAATTACTGCATGAGTTGTGTAATTTCCCGTTTTGGTGACCAGTATTGGACGCCTAGATCATGCGATTTAACGCCGCTGGACTTTTTTCTTTGGGGTTTTTTTGAAGTCTAAAGTTTATGAGAACAAGCCCGCAACACACCTTGAAGGAGCAAATTGAGCGCTGTATCAACGAAATCCAGCCACATTTATGCAAAACAGTCATGGAAAATTTCGACAAAAGAGTGCGTATGTGCAAGCAAACCCGTGGAGGCCGTTTACTCTATTGCTATTCCATACATAGGCCAATAAAACAATTAATTTGGGACACAACAATGAATTTTGGGACACCCTTTAGTTATAAGTCTAATTTTAAGCCAATTTGTATACAGAACGACTAAATAAAAAAAAAAAAACCTAATCGAATCTAATCTTTATTTATAAAAAATAGTTTTTAACAAAAACTATCTATTCTCCTACCGAAAACGCCCTAAAACACTATTTATAAACTGATTTTAAATATAACGGAACGGTGGCCTGTTTCGAATTAAGGGTACGTCGATTGGTGGCAAACATGTTTAATTGAACATTGGATGGTAACCACGCATTAAGCACACCAATAAATCCCAATGTTAATTAAAATATTATGATTGTATTTAATTACGTTAATTGTTATTGATTTATTAAATTCTCTTTGGATTGCTATTCGTACTCGCGAAACACTCCCATCGGTGTTGTCGATTATAAAGCATAGATACATACGAGTACACGTACATATGTGACACTATTTACTTCGATAAATTAAAATAATAATTTGTTTCCATTAAGTTTGTTTTATATCGTTATGATGCACGTTATGAGTACATTTTTACATACAGTAGACTCTCGGAAAGATGAACACATATAAAAGAGGGCCCTTTCATCTTTTCGAATTGTTCATCTTTTCGAGCATCAAATATCAAATTAACAATTCATTTTATTTTCAAAAAACAAGGAACAAAAAAAGTTGATTAAAAAAATTGTATAAAAAAGACTCATTTAGACGTTTTTCTTAAAAAAAAACTGCTCTATGGTTGACTGTCGCCCGGAAGAAAGATGTTTTAGAATTGCCAAACTCTCTCAAACTTCTCAAACTTAAAAGTGTGGAAACATCGGCCTCATATTGCTCTGCAAATTTCAAGCTGGTGTGGATGGCTGAAATGGCCTCTGCTGGTTTGATTAAATCAACAACACACACACACTACACTTTCTTCTGAGGATACAAGTTCCTCTTCAGCATCAGAAGGTAAGCAGACCACATCCTCATTCCATTCTCTTACATCATCAAGCGTACATTGAACCTTTAAATGAAATTTAAATGTTGAAAAGAAAATTAAAAATTATTGACTTATGTACGAGTACATCAAGAAAAACTTCTTGAAGCATACTCGTATTCAGCGCTGGGTTATTTCCTCTGATCGCATTCTTTGCTGCAGTACGAGCAGAGGAACATCTAACATCTTTTTCTTCGTCATTAGAAACAGATTCAAACAGTTTATGCCAACACTATGACTTCCGGTGTTATTTTGTTCCAAGCCTCTTGCAGACATGTTAGAGCGTCATGCAAGGTAAATTTTTTCAACATCTTCTCAACGTCTCGTCCTTTGGAGATCACATTTGACAAGAGGCTTGTTAGATAATGCAACTTTGTGAGCCGTATCACATTCTGGTCCATTGGTTGGATTAGGGGAGTTGTGTTTGGAGGCATAAACATCGTGCGAATACAACCATCATCACTTTGGAGCTTGCTTTCAGGAGGATGACTTGGGGTATTGTTTTTTTTTTTTTTTTTTTTATAATTTGCACGTGTGAAAGGGGTTATGAATACCCTTATACTAATTTTTAGGACACGGGCGTTTTTGATGAAAGGGGAAGAGACAGAGAGAAAGACAGATTGGTGTAGTTGGTTTGAAACTCTGCTGGTATTAAGTTTCAGTGAACTCCAAGGGTGGCTGTCCAGATAACTGGGGAGCTTGTTTGTTTTTGCTTTTGTCGTTGCTCATGATTCACAGTATTTTGTTCCGCCCTTCAGATGTCATCATCACGATCAAGTTGCATTTTAGCCATATGACCGCCCCACTGCCAGTGTTATGCCTTCGCAGTAGAGTTGACATAAGCTTTCGCAATTGATCGACTTTTTATTTATTTCATGCGAAATAAATAGATGATTATTGACATCAGGATTCGAACCGTGAACCTGTAGCGTGACAAGCGATGATGTTACCACTACACCACGGCCACGCCTTTTCTGGTAAATTGTTATTTTTCATAAACTCCCGTGCCTATTAAAGAGATGGTAAGTCACAATATTTATTCAAATGATACAAATTCTGAATGAAACCAATTTTTAAAATTGTCTTTTGTCATCCATGCAGTCTGCGAGTTGGTGTATGTCATTGGAGGCTTGAAATTTTTGGAACACCCGGGGTTTTTTGCCTTTCCAATGGCCAGGAGTTTAAGCTTGTGGTCACCAGTGCTGTTCATGGCTTTGAAGGGCAAGACAGCATATTTAATAGAGCTAAGTTTATCTCCACTAATTGCTAAGAACCGAACCCCAAATCTAGCCTTGAAGTTATTAATCCATCCATCGCTCGCGTTGAATGAATTTGTCTGCTTGAAAATGGAGTGCAACTTTTTAGCCTTGGTTTTCAACATAATCCCTGAAACTGGAACAAGACGGTCATGTAGCTTCAAGAACCATCGATACAACGCAGCTTCAATTTTTTCTCATTTCTGATTTACGCAATGCTACTTACCGAAACTAGGTACCGTTATCAAAACGTTACTTGAATGTAATATGACGGACTAAAGTCATAGAAACAGAAAAAAATAGAGTTGTGAATAATGCGTTCATCTTTTCGAGTACCCAAATTTCAACGCGTTCATCTTTTGGAACACTGAAATGGTAAAAAAAAATCGTTCATCTTTATGAACTGTTCATCTTACAGAACCGTTCATCTTTTCGAGATTCTACTGTATTACAGTCACATAGCATATTTACATTATTCCTTTCTGCATGAGCGGATATTAAAGTCGTGGTATTTAGTGTGTGAAACTGACGCTTCTTTAACTGATGTGAATTAAATTATTTCATTCACAATGAACATCCACAAGCCTCATTGCTGATACAATTTTGTAATAAAGACGTCATAACGGTTAAAGTAAGGGTTATTCATTTTGTGCTTTAGGATTTTAATTTAAATAAAATAAAAAGTATTGAAATTTTGTTACTGTTTTAAATTTTGGACAATGCCATTCTCAGAACCCCAAATTCTGCAATTCTGAGCAGCAAACGGCCCTCATCGCTGAAGAAGATTTTGTTCAAAAAATCGGCATCAATTTGTTGATTTTCCAGCACCCAATCGGCGTAGGTTCTGCGTATTCAGCAGGGTTTAGGTGGTGTAAGCTGAACCTTATATAGAGAAATACGTCAAAACGAGCTGTAGAAAGTGCCCAATTGCTGAGCGGGGTATGAAATTGACAATTCCGAGTTTTCGGCCACTGAGGCACTCACAGCAGCTCGTATGTTTTCAATTGATTGAGCATTGCGATGATGCACAGGCTTTAGGACATCACAAATACTTGCTCAGTTGGGCGATTATGACGTCCTTAAATCGAGATACACAAATATTACAGAACTGTTATTTTTGTAGTAATATGCAACAATTTTAATACGTTGAGCAGTGTAAAATGTCAAAGCAAGTTCTAACTACCTGTCACTATGGATGACAGATGGATTTGACAGATTATTTTTTTTTTTTTTTGTAGTGTGGCCACTCCCAAATGGCATGTAGGCACTGCAACCAGAGATATCTATTGTGCCAGAGACCACTATTTAGGGCAGCAGTACTCCAATTTTCCTTATGAAAGCTATAATTGCAGCTGCGGAGGAGTTCCTTAGGTCTAATGAAGATATTATCTCCTTAAGAAAGAAGCTTCTCCTACTTCTACACAGAGCTACACACTCACATAGTATGTGTTCTGCAGTTTCGTCCTCTTCTAGGCAGGTAACATCCTCTGAAATTCTTATTATGGTGGTATAGTAATTAGCAGTGACCAGTAAGGAAGCTCACAAGCTTTCTTATGTCATTTCTGCTATATTTTAGGATATCAGCTGCCTTTTTTGGAAGAGTTGGACAGCTCTTTTAGCTTGTCTGAGGCCTCGGGAGTTATTCCGATGGGAAATGCACATATTGCGTTCCCTATTGTTTAAGGAGTTTGAAGGCAGAATCAGATATTCCGCAAAAGAGTTTAGGTCCAATGAACAAATCAGAGGAACCTTTTCTGGGTAGCAGATCTGTAGTTTCATTGCCGTCAACGCCTACATGACCCGGTACCCACCACAATTTCACTTTATTGTATCGGGCCAAATTTTGTAAACTGTTGAAGCAGCTTAGAACTGATTTTAAACTGATCAGGTGGGAGATCAGTGCTTTAAGCGCCGCTTGGCTATCGGTGAGTATGTGTATAGCGGCACCTTTGATTCCTGATTGCACTGCGAATTGACACTTTTTTGATGAAAATGTGTAACGGAGTAAGACCGATTATAGCTTATATGGCTGTTGCGGGACAGGTGTGCATAGTACCTGTAATTCCGAGGCAAGCTTTGAAGTTTGTTGAGTTTGCTGATGGTTATGACCTCCTTGGTTTTCGTCCACCAGACAACGGAATCGTATGTAAGGATGGGTCTTACCACCGTGGTATACATCCAGAATATGACCTTTGGGGACAGAACCCAGGTTTTGGCATACATACGGCGACAGGCCCACATGGCAGTGGTCGCCTTGGCAATTTTATGCTTAACACGGGAGTTCAAGTTAAGTTTCTTATCCAGGACAATTCCTAGATATTTTACTTCGTCCTAAAAATTAATGGTTGTGGCATTTAGAGTCACTGAACCAATGTTCAGTGTTCTTCTTCTTGTAAACGGTACAACGACTGCTTTGCTGGGGTTTATCGATAAGCTCTCCGAGACTACACGGAGTGCATTTTGCATGAGTTGACACACATTGTCTTCATGTTTGCCTTTGATGATGATCACAAGATCATCTGCATACCCTATAGTTGTAGGGCCTAAACTATTCAATAAGTCATCCACCACGAGCAACCGTAAGAGAGACGAGAGGACGCAGCCCTGGGGGCAGCCAGACGAAGATGTTATTACGAGTATGCGGCTATCGAGCATAGTCCTAACCCATCTGGTAGTAGGTTCGCCGAGTCCACTGCGTCTCATGGCACTAGTGATGGATTCATAACCAGTGTCATCAAAAGCACCTTCTTTGTCAAAGAATGAGCATACTCGTAAGGCGATTTCTTTGCCACGCTAGGTTCATTTGATCTCTGTAACGAGATAGTGAAGGGTGCCTTCCGTGGATGGGCCTTTCCTGTATGCATATTGACTTGAGTGTAGAGGAGTAATCTTTTCAAGAATACCTTTAGCAGTGTTGCCATGGTTTTCAAAAAAAAAAAAAACGATGTCAAGCTGATTGGACGGTAGGATTTGGATAGCTCGCTGGAAAATAAGAGTTTCAAAGCATAGTGTATGCTATACCGCTTTGAAGACTAATAATAAACATCTAGCGGGCATGAAGCGCCAAAGACATCAATTGAAAAAAAAACGTGTTTCTTTTCTTAAATAAATGCTCTTGACCCAAATTCTGTTATTGTACCAAAAAGAAACTGAAGCTCAAGGCATTTCATGGATACTCGTATAATAATGAAAAGAATCTCATATTTTAGTTCCTAACATGATTTAAGTTTACAAAGCAAAATGTTAAGTATTTGCAAAGACATCCAGGACTTTAGAAATTCTCTTTGATTTCTTTTTTTTTTTTTTTATAAAATGAATACCGATATTCGACCTACACATTTAAAAGGAGAAAAGATAATTATTTCCAAGAATATGGATGGTGAATGCACGAGTGCATAAGGTACATATTTGAATGAGTATTTGCATGAGCTATGGAAATATAATACACAAACATCTGCATGTATTTTTCTAAGCTTGTTGACATTCTTTGTGAATCGAAATTGAATTTTTTTTTTCTTTATTTTTACAGATGGCCAAATGAAGATGAAGAAACTGGTCGGGTTGTTATTTGTCTAAAAGAATTCCTCCCCACATTGTTGACTTTCGAGGAATTCATAGTATCAGCTGTGATGAAATGGCAAGGATACAATAGTTGGCCTTAGGAGCAACGCGGAGTAGAAAATATGATGACTTTTATGGATGTAATATAAAATATGAAAAGGACAGCTATTCCTTTGAAAAGTATGAAAAAATGTGGGTCAAGATTTTCCATTTAGGGATAATTGGAAAAGAAAACACTGTGGTATCTTCTGTGGAGTGTTTTGTTGTTTGTCAAACGTCCTGCCATCTTAGGAATAAAATCGAAAATAAAATTACATTGAGACAAGTACGAGTACATGCATACGAGTATGTATGTACATTGGTTGGGGATACCAGATAGAAAATAATGAAGAGTGTACACTCTTGCATATGGTCAGAAATACCTGTTTTCAATCTCAATTGAAGATGTTTTGTAAGCAGTACGAGTATATGTTGGGAAGACATGGTTCTCTTAACCAGCAGGGCACCTACGATATTCTCAGATATAAAATGTGAAACGCCCTTTTGTCGGATTACATACATAGATGTCACCTGACGAAGTTATTGCTTCATTGCTTGGACTTAGAACGTACTCCAGAAGAATCGTAAAGGTCCAATGTATGCTATTATTGTCTACGTTAGATTGTAGATTGTAGATTTTTGGTTGAGGTGGGATCTGGTCACTTTATCACAGCGGCCTCTATTGGGTTGGTGATGAATTGGACTATATTTCTGAGTGAGCTAGCAGATATGTCTTCTGCTTTAAGGTATAATTTACCTAAGTAACGATAAAGTGTCCTAAAGGGTATCCAAAAATTCACGCAAGAAGAAATTTTGAAAGAAAACACAGGTTTTTAATTAAAAATTGTAATTGTTTTATTGATTCATAAAGCATACAGTATAGGCCTATGTATAGAATACCGTATTGGGTAAATGTCCTTCACGGCTTTGCTGGCACATACGCACTCTTTTGTCGAAATTTTTCATGACCGTGTTGCATAAATGTGGCTGAATTTCGTTGATGGTGGTCCTGGGCTTATTAGACTTCAAAAAACCTTAAAGAAAAAACTCCAACGGGGTTAAATACCATAATCTGGGTGGCCAATTCTGATCACAAAAACAAAAAATTACACGACAATGCAGTAATTGAATTGTTTCTCGGGCTGTATGGCATGTGACACCGTCTTGTTGAAACCACATGTCGTCCACATATGGATGTGTCGAATTTAGGCACAAAAAACTTGATTATCATATCGTGATAGCGAGCACCGTTAACTGTTATTGCTTGCCCAGCCGCATTTTCAACGAAGAATGTCCCGATGATGCATTTGTGGATTTTTTGAACCCCAAATTCGACAATTGAAGATGATTTTGTGTGTAAAATCAGCATCCACTTGTTGTTGTTCCATAATCCATTCAACGAACTCTCTTCGCTGTGCGTGGTCAGTAGGCATGAATGAAGATGCAAATCTTTCCCGAGAATGCACTGTAGAGAGCTTCTCAAAATGTCCAATTCTTGACCATGGTGCCGAATTCTCACGAACTGTTTCGATGTTTTATGTTGAACGACTTGTTGAAGGACGGCCAGAGTGTCTAAGATCACTAATTGATCCAATCTCCCTGAATTTTTGAATTAATCTGTTCACAGTTGATGAAGTTAAATCACTATTCCGACCATATTTTGTAGCCTTTATTATTTTTGAAATAATGCTCAACAATAAAATCGCGTTGTTCTTTCGTGTAGCACTTCATTTTAAAAAACCCTGAATTGTTAGCTGTCACGCTGTCTTTTTTTTTTTTTTTTTTCGTTGGCAACACTTTACCGCTCAAATGGCGCAAAATTCAAATCTTGCGTGAATCTTTGGGACACCATTTGTATATATTGGCTCAACAATAGGGGCTCAACGTATATCTACTGGCCAATTTGTTGTCTGCAAGCTGGTAGAACGGTGTCGCTTCTTTGATCATAATGTCTTTAAATTTGGAATCAGTGATTGTTCGTGCACTCAGTTATCGGTGGCTTTGTTCTATCTGCTGTTGGTTATAATCTTGTATTTTCTCGTTGGGATGGTTATCAAGATTTTGCAGGAGTCTGCTTGAAAGTTAAATCATACTCGTACCTATACTGCTCGATTGGGCTCACACCGGCGTTGTCCTAGAGAAAAGCCTTCAGGTAATACTTCCTTGTGGTTGGATTTCGCCACAGTCCTGTGGGACCTTCCGTTCGAACATTTGTAAAAAGAAAGTTTCACTGTAACATTACCGGGAATCTGTATCATGAAAGGCCATTGGATAATCAAATTAGAAATAAACGTTTCATGTTATTCTATGGTTTCAAAAAAGAGTTGCAGCTTCTAAGAATCTGAAAGTTTGAGTTTGAGTTTGGGTGGTATATGCTAGGCTTCACATTGGCTTATTCGCGGTTTTTTCTTTTGCGTGTAGCTGGGTGAAAATCGTCGAAAAACATTGCATGTGAGCTTTGTGATAGTGTGGGACTTCAATCTACTAAAATCACCCGGAGAAGGCATCCTTCCAATTATTTCTATTACTTGGGAGTCTGTATATTAAGAAATTATAGGCTTGGGGTGCACAAGACCCCCAAAGCTGGAAACCATGTGCCCATATTAGCTTTAGTACTTGCTTATAGAGCAATAATTTATTGTAAATATTTAGAGAGACAGGAATATCTCTCTAAGAGCCAATACACATCCCCAGGTTGTAGACAGAAGTCGAAGTTGTATTTATAGTACTCTTAAAGCGGGAAAAGCTCTCACATCTGTCCGAAAGGCCTCAGTCTATCATCTTTCCTTCTTAAAACCTTGGAGAGATTGATCCACAGTCATTTCTGTTGCAGTATTGCTCCAAACCTTTTGCCAGTCTACCAGCAGGTCGGTAGAAACTGCTCTACACTACGCTGGTACGCAGAATTGAAAAATTATTAGAGCGGAAGTTACTATGGTTGCGTTCCTTGATATTGAGGGAGCTTTTAACAACGTCCTACCAGCGGCGACTGCACGTCCGTTGACAAACTTTAAGACAGAAGCTTCGCTTGTCGTACTGATAAATTAATTGTTAAGCAATTGAATTATCAGTACAAAACTGGGCGTAGCCTCTGTTCTAAGGTGTTCAGTAGAGGAACAACGCAAGGCGGTGTCTTGTCCCCTCTACTCTGGAATCTTGTGGTGAATGACCTACTACTTATCCTGGAAGGGGAGGGCTGCAGAGTGATCGCTTATGCAGACGACGTTGCTATAGGTGTCTCGGGGAGGCACCTGACTACTCTAAGGGAGTTGCTGCAGAATGCCCTTGCTAAACTCTCCAAATGGGCCGATAAATGTGGACTGGGGGTAAACCCTCAAAAACTGAATTTCTTCCACTTTACCAGGAAATATAAAAATCCTTACTTAGTCCTTCCTAAACTGAATGGAACCAACCTCATTTTTAAAGACAATGCAAAATACCTGGGTCTTATTTTAGTTATGAAACTTAACTGGAAGCTCAACATCGAGGAATGCTTTAAGGAAGCTAACTTAACTTTATACTCGTGCAAGAAGTCCATTGGTAGGAAGTGAGAAATTCAACCTCACATAACTTGCTGGCTCTATGATTCCGTTATCAGGCCCATACTTAAGTACTGCATGATCGTTTGACGACCAGCTCTCTCCAAAGCTATACACCACAAGCAGCTAGAGAAACAGCTTGTCTGTGCATTAGTGGTGTACCTAGAAGCGCTATAAAATCTCTGGAATCGATTCTTCCACATCAAAGGTCACTCTAGATTACCGCACGTCTCTTAACGAGATGGCATTGCAATTCAACACTCACCTGTGCTGGATGCTGGAGCATAAGAGAAATTCGACATCCAAAGTGGGGTCCGACAAGGTTGCATTCTATCGCCGATACTTTTTCTTATTGGTGATTAGCGATGTGCTTCGCGCAGCTTTGTCTACTGGAAATGGAGGAATTCGTTGGACATCTTAACTCAAACATCTGGACTATGCTGACGACGTTTGTGTACTCTCTCACAGGATCACGGATCTGCATCAAATGCAAGTACGGAGAGGGAGGTAAATGTCGTGGGGTTGAAGATTACCACTGCCAAAATCAAAATCATCAACCTCGGTACTAACTCATTAAATCAAGTTAGCATTGCTGGACAACCGGTAGAGAGGAATCCGATCGGAGATGGAACCGAACAGGATATTGTCAGCCGTATCGGCAAAGCAAGGTGCGTTTGGAATGATATCCATGGTATGGCGAAGCAATGTAATCAGCTTTAACACCAAGCTACGACTGTTCCGTTCAAATGTTGAATCCGTGCTGTTGTATGGGTGCAACACTGAACGCTACTAGCACAAAAAAAAAACTACAATCGTTCGTTAATAGGAGCCTACGGAACATCTTAAGGGTTTTCTGGCTTAACCGTATCTCTAACGAACACCTTTACCAGAGAATGGGTCAGGAACCAATAGGCACAACCATCCAGAGACGGAAGTGGCAGTGGTTTGGTCAATGGGATCCGTTAACACAAAATTGTAGAAGAACGGGTCGGCCGAGAAGTACATGGCGCAGAACAGTTGAGAAGGAGTCACGGCAAATGGGGAAGAGTTAGAGGGAGCTGAAGCTCATTGCCAGGAACCATACACGATGGCGCGAAGGCATAGTAGAGACCCTATAACTCACAAGGGAAACAGGACATCCTACTAGAAAAGGGCTATGTCTAGCCTCAAAAGGTCTAAATTGGAATTCCTGGTGGTAACTTCAACGGGAAAATATTGTTAGATTTTTCCTTGTGGCTTAAACAGCCCAAACAAGTGGAAGGAATAATGTATAAACCACAAAGAATGTAATAAACCACAAAGATTATATAAGTTCCCTCTGAGAACACTTATTTAGTTAAATTTAATAAAATACTCTCATACAGTTCCAGTTCAAGTGGAAACACCACTTTTCATTTGACCCTCAAACTTAAATCCCTAACGCCCGTCTCTTAAAATAAATTGCTTCAATATAGTTCACTGACTCCTTTCATAATGAAATAAGACGAATCTATTTAACTGTCATTATTTTTAACTGCAGGAATTATCTAGCTGCAAATGGTTGCGCAAAATAATTTCCACAATCACCAAGCCACCCTCAAAGAAGGACGAAAAATGACTAACACTTTATCGCAACCACTGCCATACCATGCCGTGGGGTGGTTCAATAAGCTTCAACAAAAGTGGTCACAGAATTGAAAAATTAAAAACATTAAAATAAATAACCACAAAGTTGTGATATTAATACCAGCACACTGCTCTATACCGTGGGAGAGCCACTTGAAAGAGCCATTACTAGGGCAGGACAATAGAGCATTTTTACGCAGAAGGATACACAATGATGGAAGTTTTTTTTTTTACGCGAATGACGATAAGCAATAAAAAGGGTCATTTTTTTGTTGGCCAACAATGCTTATTTCATTTTTTTAATTTGACTAAAACGTCCGGCCGGGGGGCTGAATTGGCGCCCTTTGCGATTGGTCTAAAACAGTAAGTAGAATGCGTCTGCCTGCCTGTGTTGAAGTATATGAAACATTGCGGACGTGTTCTTAGAATGGAAAAACACAAACCATGTTACTGAGCGTCACGTGGAACCACTGCTGAGAAAAAAATAAAAGAAATCCCAAGAAGTTTTGTGCTTCGAAAACGAAGAGAAAAGCACTGTTCACTGACGCGGTGGGGGTAGATGTAGAACAATGCAAAGAGGAGGAAACAATTTTTAATTTAACTTTTCCGTGAATAACAGCATTATCCATAAACACTTCGAGACAGTCGGTAGGAGGGAGTCCAGAAGACGTTCTCCTTAACGTACTACAATGTAAAACAATATAATAGGTTTTCAGCTTTGTTAAATTAAAAATGAAAAGACTCAGGAGTCGTAGAGACGTGTACTTGACTATACTCGTACGTATGAGTGGATGTTATTCTGCCTGTGGAAAGTTTCTTTGCTAGGGAATCAGAAGAAAATTATTAAGACTTTTTTTGTTTTTATAAAATACCAACACAGCTTTTTGAATAACAACAGCAACCCTATTTAGTTTGCCCCAGTGACTATGGTTTATATTTACATATGTATGTAGGTCATGAAGCTGAAACAATTCCATGAAAAAAAAGTCCTCTACACCCATGTCGTTTCATAGGCATAACTGCTTATCTTCAACTTCGTAGGCATCTGTTCGTCAACCTGTTCCACTTAGTCTTGTACCAACCGCATCCAAGACGAACGGGAGTCGGACAGAATCCCGAAAAACATAATCCCGAAAGTGAAACTGAAAGTTTTATTGAAGGTACAATTGAAAAATATGGGCCAGACAAGTACTGTTAAGATACAGGAGCCTGCCAGACAACAAGCATTTACAAATGTACTCAACCAAATTTTTCGGGATTTCGTTCTCGGGATTTTTTCAGGGATTTGGATTTTCAGGATTTTGGATTTTTGGGATTGTGACCCCAATCCAAGACGAACACCTTTTCTACGATGTTGCAATAGAACAAGATGCCCCGTCCGACGTACTCTTTCAGTTTTAGCGATTTTCTAGGTACAGTTGCCCAAGCCCATGATTTACCCTAATTTTCCATACTCCGCCTTTGTGTATACCGTCGCACTGTACACGGCTCATTCCCGTAATAAGTCGTGCAATTTGTATGTGTGGAGTCCATAGTAGACGCGACCGTAAGTAGTTTTTCGAAGCAATGAAGAAGAGGCTAATCTTGTTGTCATTGGGCATTTTAACATATGTAGATATTCTAAGCTGCAGAGGCCAACAAAGTAGGGCTCAATATATAAACGTCAAAATCAAAGACCCCACGCACTTCAATTTCTCAACAAAACACCAGCGCCACTCAACTCAAAATTACCGGACAGTAAGTCAAGAAAGTAAACAGCTTTCTATATTTAGGAAGAATGGTGTCAGAAGATGGTGGTACCAAACTGGATGTGGGCAATGTTTTCACTTTTTAGCACAAAAACCAAGTTGAGACTGTTCCGATTAAACGTGGAAACAGTGCTACTTCATGGGTGCAGTACCACCATCACAAGGAAGCTTCAAACCTCCTTAAATAGATGTCTTCGCAATATCCTAAGGATCTTCTGGCCGAATCGTATATCGAATGACCAACTACACACGATAACGTGCCAGGAGCCAATAGACATCAAAATATGGAGGACAAAGTAGCAGTGGTTTGGTTACACCTTACGGCGCGAAGACAGTTCCATTGCGAAGTACACCATGCAATGGAATCCACTTACCTAATTAGGCAGACGTGGAGAAGGACAGTCGAGGAGGAATCCAGATCCCAAATACTTGTCTTGACAAACAGCAGTAAGGCGAACAACAAAATCCATTTTTGATTCAAGAAACAAATGGTTTGACTTTCCATGCTGTCAAGCAAGCAAGACATCTCATGAGTATCTGAATCTATGGAGAAAAAGCAGTGAAACATCTATAGATGTCAGAAAAGCATATCATCAGGCAAACAACAAGAAAAATCGTTACTATAAAACACTGGAGAATAAAAAAAGCTCCATAAAAGAGCTAGAGCTAGAGTTCTGTAGTCAAACTTAAACCCTGAATGAAGGATTCCCTTCTCAAGCAAATTAAACTGAAACATAAGCTGCGTAGCAAAACCTGCAAACACCCACTTAATCCTGCTATAAAAAGTCGTTACACCCATTTGTGTCAAAAAATTAATAAAATATTAATATATGTCGTAACAGATACTTTGAGAACAAATTAAGAAGTTCACAGGGGAATCTTAAAAGATTGGGAGGTTTTAAACTGCATAATTAATCGGAAAACTTAATAATGAAAAGTTAACGTTACAGATCCTACTTTGCCTTAGTATCATAGACGTCTTCTCTTTTTGACTTTTCAATGTCTTGCAGCGGTTGACCATTGGTACAATTATTAGATCGCACAGTTTTCAGCAACATCTTCGTTTTTAAACCCATTTGGGGATTTGAAAGAATGAATTGAAAACAATCAATTCTCTCGAAAACCCAAATTCTTGTGGTGACGATGGAATTTTTACTTCCATCTTAAAAAGAATCGCCTTAAACGTGGTAGATATTTTGGCTTTCCTTTTCAATTTAAGCATTTCTGGATACTTTCCTGCATTGCGAACCAATGTAATTCCTCTTTTCAAAATCGATAATAAAAAGGAAGGAATGAATTACAGACAGAATTCCTTACTCTCTGTAACATCTAAGTTGTTTGAGTAAGCTATAAAATATAGAGTTTTGAAATTTCAATTTGGTTTTAGGGAAAACCATTCCATCGAAGATGCTCTTGTGGACTTTTGTCAATATACCTACGTTTTGTAGCAATAACCAAAGTATTCGATATGGTGGATCACAATATCCTAGGATGTTTATATCTTGTCTTGAAAACAGAATGCGAACAAACAAAAATTGGGGACATTCTTGGTGGTTCCAAGACCATCAACCTCGGCGTTCCACAAGGATCTGTCCTTGGTCCCCTACTGTTCTTAATATATGTTAACTCAATCTTCAGTCTTCCATTTGTCGGTAAGCTTAAAGCTTTTGCTGATGACTTTGCGTTTATGTATGGCTCAAATAATCTTTTTAACCTAGTTGCTGAAATTAAACATGATGTCCATTAGTTAAGATTCTGATTTGTGCAACACAAGTTAATAGTAAGCAGTAAGACTAAGGTCATGTGCTTCAGCCTTAACGCTAAAGAGTTAGAAATGTAATGCTTATACGTGACTGTAATATAATATACAATGAAAATATTGGCTGTAACGCCAATTGCTTCAAAATTGGAATAGTTAAGCACTATAAGTACTTAGGTCACACTGGAAACAAAAGAAAGAAGTGGATTGGAGGCAATAAATATATCACTATTCCTCCATCAATCCAGATCCAGTTCCTGCCACCTATCCCATGAATACAACTTCAACAATGAACAAAATCTTCTTAAGACTAAGACTTGAACACACCCAGCTAACACATGGATATCTTCTCAATAACGGCACCCCTCCAATTTGTCAGTTTTTTGATTCCAACCTTGTTTTATCCATTAAGCATTTAACGTCAGATTGTAAATACTGTAACATAATGTAGCATAATAACTACGCCCAGAAAAGTGGGCAACACATTCCGAAGTGTCTTTTCAGAACACATTCGAGGTTCGTGTCCACGGATAGAATAGGATTATGTCTAAGACGACGTCGCGGAATTAAGAGAATTATAACCACAAGAGATTATTGGCTGCAGCTGTCATCTTGGAATTATTACATCAGAATTTTCTCGTTCCAGTGGTCGAAGAATTTGCTAGAAGTTTCTGGCTATCAGAAATGCGACTATATAAGAACAGATGGCGATCGAGGCAGTTGCAGTTGGGTTTCGAACCGCACGAAGAGATTGGAAAAGTGGTAATAGGCGAAGTTGTAATTTTGTGATGAATTAAAAGTTGAGAGTTAACAAGAAGAAGTAATTAGTTTGGATTTGTGAATTAAACTAGAAAATAAAAAAATAATCTCACAGAATAACGTTTTATCTACTGGAGCCGTAGCTCGCATATTACAATACATTAAACAAATTTGTAATGAATCATTCAACAAAGACCTTAAAAACCTTCTATTAGTTCCTTCAGAACAAAACATAAAAAACGTTTTCAAACTTTTAAAGAAATTACTAGAAAATAGTATATAAGACTCTTCAGCTCGCCCCAAGAACGGGGGGCGATCGGAAGTGATGTCTGAACTATTGTTCGCAACTCTACCGGCCGCCCCCCATTGCTGGGCACTTGAACTAATACTTTTTTAATCCTTATATTTTAAGCCTTCAGCCTTAAGCCCTGGTAGCTAGAGCTGTTATTTTTTAAGAATTGTACTGTTACATTTATGTAAAGTTTAATAAATGATAATAATAAGTACTTAGGTGTCGTACTCGTAAATGATCAAAATCTGCGTTGGTGCGATCACATTTTTATTTTTCGAGGATTTGTCGTAATGTGGTCAGTTGTCGACCGACTGCAGGATGCTATTCCCTTATTGGGAAGTTTTTGAACACAAACTGTTCGATTAAATTCCTTTTCATAGTGGTGAACACATACACGCGTTAAATTAAGAATTCAGAAACAGCAGTCTGGTTGTCAGTTTTGATGTGTTCCTGAAAATAATTGCGCACGATTCATAAAAGACTACTCATTTTTCTCATTTGTTGTCTGTGAAAAATTAATGTAATGACAATATACCATAATTTATTGAAAAATTAGAAAAAAATCCAGTGTGCAAAAATCCTACAAAACGGGATGAAACTCTCATTCTGGCAACACTCACTGTATCGTACATTTGAAAGTTTGGGTCTTCACCCTACTTGAACCAAACTCCGAAGGGTACAACTTTTCAATACTTTTGTTTATTAAGTAGAGATACTGTAGGCATACTAACTAAAGCTCGACTAAAAAGCAGTTATCCACTTCTTGCTGCAGCTAGTATTGTTTTAATTTGTCAAGCGCAATTTTCAAACGTCTTATACAGAGTTTATATCTATTAGTCAAGATATCTGGGTCTATCAAAGCGAAGCGAACCACCCGTCCCAAAACGTACCCAGGCCAATTTGACTTAGAGCAGTCAACTGCCCGAGAAACACAAATGTAAAGGCGGCAATACTTTTTGGACAGTCAATTTGACAGCTGACAGCTGATTTGTGCTCAGTTTGGTTTGCCGTTGTACCATGAATAGACTAACGCCAGAACAATGCTTGCAAATTGTACAAATTTATTTCGAAAATTGTGGTGCAGTTCGCGAAACTTACGGTGCGCTACGTTCATTTTACGGTCGAAATAATCGTCCAACCGAGCAAGTAATTCGAATAACCACCGCAGAGACGAAGAAGCTGTTTTAGTATTGAGAAATACGCGAATGAATCGGTTGGCCATCGTGTGTAGCAATTGGAACTATGTCCATCCACTTTAAGGAAAATTTTACGGAAAGATCTTACATTAAGAGCTTACAAGATCCAGCTCGTACAAAAATTGAAGCCTCTTGACCATCGTGTACGTCGTACCATCGGTGAATTAGCCGAAAACGAGATTGTTCTTGATCCTCATTTCCACCACCAAATTTTGTTCAGCGATGAGTCTCATTTTTGGTTGAATGGCTACATCAACAACCAAAATTGCTGCATTTTGAGTGAACGGACGCCTTGCCGTTGCATCCACAAAAGGTCAGTGTTTGGTGTGCTTTATTGGCTGGTGGAATCATTGGTTCATATTTTTTCAAAAGTGATGCCGGCCAGAACGTTACAGTCAATGGACACCGCTATAAATCCATGATTACTGACTTTTTCGTTCCCCAACTGAAAGGCATTAATGTGGAAGAGCTGTGGTTCAACAAGACGGTTTCACACAGTGCCCGCCACAATCAATTTATTGAAGGAAACATTCGATAAGCGCATAATTTCGCGTAATGGACCTGTGAATTGGCCTCCAAGATCGTGTGATTTAACACATTTGGATTCTTTTCCTGTATGTATATGTGCCGATAAACCACAGGCGATGGATGACTTGGAAGTCAACATTCGCCGCGTTGTTGCCGATATATGGCCCCATCTGCTCGAAAAAGTGGTCGAAAATTGGACTTCAAGATTGGTTTTTATTTGAGTCAGCCGTGGCACCCATATGCCCCAAGTCATATTCAAACACTAATATCATAAAATTATCTTTCTTATAAAGTAGTCATTGCCACGACTTTGATATATTTTATTTCATTTTAAAGTTCTATACCTCTAAGAAAAACAAAAGGTAAAGGGCCCTTAAAATCTGAGGATTTAAAGTGTAAATCATCCCTGCAAGACTTATTTATTATTATTTTTTAAGTGCGGTATTTTATCTTGGTACAATATAGTTTCTTATAGTTCTCATTTGATCTTAAAGTTCATTTAAATAAGTCCCTACCTCCAATTAATAGTAGATCCGATAGAAATAATTGTTTGTAGAGAAAAAGGAAAAAAAATGGTCACCCTCTTACAATTCAATAACGAATGTACGAGTAAGAAGGTAATTAATTATTTACGAAATCTATTACGAAAAGTTCAAATAGGTACCTACGAGTACTTCTTATTTTTAAGTCAAATTAAGGAAATGTATCTCAAAATCCATTCAATTAAATCGTATTTATGTATTCTTAACGATACTGTAACAAAAAGAAATTAAAGCACAATACGACGAGTGTCGTTAAGTCTTTATCTGATTTGGGTGAAGCCATTCAATTCAGAAAGAGCTTACAGAGAAAATTTAAATTGACGTCCGAAGTTATGCGCTCTTCAACTTGGACACAAGACGTTCTTCTTAATTATCAGACAGTAGGAATAAAGTTGTGGGATTACAAAAAAGATTTCTTTATAAAGTATAATAATCGTCTTTCTCTTTGTATTTGTAGATGATAGCATTCACAGTGTGCACCAGAATTGTGAATCCCTTGGTCTAATCCAATTAATTATCAAGTTGTGCGTCTGAGGAATATTTCATTTTGAAAGCGCTATTTTCTGTAAAGTAAACTATGTAATAATAGTTTAAACGGTTAGTACGTTAGCGAAATTGAGATACATACTCGTACGAGTGTATCTAGTTTACGTCAAATTTAGGAAAAGAGCTACCTATTGCGAAGTATATCCTACACACGTGGGGCTATTTAATCCGACATAATCTTTTTTTTGCTTTTAGGTTTTAAACCATCCACAAGTTTTTATGAATCTGTTGTATTTTATTCATGGACTTTCCGAAGAGTTCAATCAATGGGTGGTGTGAATAAAAACTAAGGAAACACTCCGAATGAACACTCATGAGTGAAGTGTTTACGTTAAAGGGAACACTCAATTTGGTGTGAATACAAAAATTCTCCGAAGTAGTTTTTTCCCATCAAGTTGAAGTTTGAAAACCAGAATGGAGAGCTGTCAAATTCATTTGTTAACATTCTTTTAATTTAACTAACAAAAGTGAGTACATAAGAAAATATAAATTTGCAGTAATGTTTTTAAACATACAAACGCGGAAAATAAAGAACTATAATTCATGGCGTTTCGGTGACACAGGGGATAGATTCTAGACAGTGTATAAATTCGAGTGCAAAGTATTTTTAAATACGCAACGTGAATTTCGTCCTAAGATCGGTCGTCATCATGGCTTCAGTGCGAAGGTAATTGGTCGCTCCGTTGAAAAGTTTGAGCGTGAGTACACTTTTTTGGACTTTAAGCCACCAACAAGACAGAGATCGGTGGGAAGTGAAGAAAACATAGTCGCTGTAGCGGCGAGTATTAAAGAAAACCCAGAAATGTCGATTCGGCCCCGATCAGCTAAATTGGGCATCGCCAGAGAGTCAAGCAGTTTTTTATTTTGCGGTTGGATTTGGGCCTACATCCGTATAAGATTATGCTGACACAAGAATTGAAGCTGGACGACCATAGACAACGCCGTGAGTTCGCTAATTGGGCGCTGGAAATGTTGACCAGATATGCGGATTTTGGCCAAAAAATCATCTTCTCGGACGAGGCTCATTTTTGACTCAGTAGCTATGTCAACAAGCAAAATTGCCATTATTGGAGCGACCGCAATCTACAAGTGTTCGACCAAGCATCAATGCATCCGCAAAGATTGACTATTCGGTGCGGTTTATGGCACGGCGGCATCATCGGACCTTATTTCTTCCGAAATGAGGAAAGAGACACCGTTACCCTCAATGGTCCTCGGTATAGAGCGATGTTAACCGACTTTCTGTGGCCAGAGCTCGACAACATTAATATATCCGAGCTGTGGTTCCAACAAGACGGCGCTAGATGCCATACAAGCGACGCAACGCTCGAAGTGGTGAAGGAGAAATTTGGCGACTGGGTCATCTCACGGCGAGCGTTCATCAATTGGCCGCCGTGATCATGCGACTTGACATCCTCGATTATTTTGCCTGGGGCTACGTCAAGTCCTTAGTCTACGCTAATAAGCCAACCACTTTGGACGAGCTCGAGGCCAACATTCAAGACGCTATTGCCGAAATAACGCCGCACATATTGGACCGAGACATCAAAAATTGGACCGACCGCTTGAAGCACTGCCAGCGAAGGCGAGGTGGCCATTTAAATGATGTGCACTCCATACATAATGACATGAATGTACGAGTAGTTTCAAAATAAATGTAGAATCACTTTGATATCTCATACCGTTGTTACCTTATTTAAATTTCTTTTCCTATCGTTCTTATCTCTTCACCCTATATGTCGCTCCTTTTTTGAAGCTCTTTTGCCACTTCTCAACCTCGATAGTTCGCTGGGTGCTTTCCTTACCAGTTTATGCAGGTCGCCGGCTCCTGCTTACACAGGTCCCACCTTTCCTAGATATATTATAGTTACCAGCATATTTCACGTATCTCGGCTTAAATATTAAGAAAATACGAATCGGTTGCCTTTTTAAGTTGCGTAGTATAATCGGATTGTATGTCGAAAAGGCATGATCTAAATGGCGACTGTGGCCCACCACGGGACAGTTTTGTCACTGTGCTGCATTTTTTAATATTGTTATATGCTAGACTATAAGGATATTGCAAAAAAGTATCGAAACCGCCCCACTTAAAATTCACAAGTGCAATATCAATGCAGTATTGGCATAACATTGAAACAAAACCTCTGGCAGAAACTGCCAACAAATATATTTAACCTTATACGAGGGCAAGGCGAAAAGTTCTCGGCCTGACGCAGAAATGGCGTTCCAATCAACAAAAATTTATGTTTCCTGCCTGGGTGCACTTCTCACTAGTTCGTATGACAAGTTTCAACTTGTTCTCTCAAGTAGTTTCTTTACAGGAATTTTTGCAGTAGACGTCTTGCGTGTTTTTCGTAAAAATGGAAAACTTGAATATCGTGCGGTAATAAAATTCTTCGTTTTGGATGGGTTAACCCCTAAGGAAATTCATCCAAAGTTGACAAAAGTTTACGGGGACTCTGCTCCTTCCATGTCAACCGTTAAAAAGTGGGCAGCTGAATTTAAACGTGATCGCACGTCCCTCGAAGATGACCCACGTGAAGGACGGCCAAAAACCGTAACCACACGCGAAACCATAGAAAAAGTGCATGATATCGTGTTGAACGATAGGCGAGTGAAGGTGAGTAAGATAGCTGAGGCTGTGTGTATGTATATCGGAAGAGAGGGTGCGAAACATCTTGCACAAAACTTAGGGATGCGAAGCTCTGCGCAAGATGAGTGCCGCATTTGCTGAATGCCGATCAAAAGCAAATGCGCAAACGTTTTGCGCGGCAATCTTTGGACCGATTCGATAGGGATCCGACCGATTTTGTGCGGCGATTCGTCACCATGGATGAGACATGGGTCCACCACTACACGCCAGAAACGAAACAGCAGTCTAAGCAGTGGGTGGAAGCCGGTGGTTCAAAGCCAAAGAAAGCGAAAGGGATCCTGTTAATTAATTACCTTGAGAAAGGCAGAACAATTACAGGCGAATATTACTCCAACCTTCTTGACCAGCTGGATGTCGGCGATGGGAAAACTGCGGGATTTGGCGTACGATTTACCCGGCCATCCCCCCTATTCACCTGATTTGGCACCCTCAGACTTCCATCTGTTTCCAAACTTGAAGAAATTTGTTTCTGGGAAGCGCTTCGCATCCAATGCAGAAGTTGAGAGGGCCGTAGATAAATATTTTCACAGTCTTCCAGACTCGCACTTCCGAGAAGGAATACTGATGTTGGAGAAACACTGGACCAAGTGTGTTGAAGTCAAGGGAGATTATGTAGAAAAATAAAATCATTTTTTAACTGAAAATCGCAGTCTTTCATTGTCAGGCCGAGAACTTTTCACCTTGCCGTAGATAAATATTTTCACAGTCTTCCAGACTCGCACTTCCGAGAAGGAATACTGATGTTGGAGAAACACTGGACCAAGTGTGTTGAAGTCAAGGGAGATTATGTAGAAAAATAAAATCATTTTTTAACTGAAAATCGCAGTCTTTCATTGTCAGGCCGAGAACTTTTCACCTTGCCGTAGATAAATATTTTCACAGTCTTCCAGACTCGCACTTCCGAGAAGGAATACTGATGTTGGAGAAACACTGGACCAAGTGTGTTGAAGTCAAGGGAGATTATGTAGAAAAATAAAATCATTTTTTAACTGAAAATCGCAGTCTTTCATTGTCAGGCCGAGAACTTTTCACCTTGCCCTATTTAATAAAAACAAAATGAATGCAATAAATAATGATTAACTTTAATAGTTCACCACTGTTTGTTTCAATAATGCAAATGACCTGCAGGCAGGCACACCTTGGTAAAGTAATTGTTTTTGTTTTCATTATACACAACACATACAACATATCCGTACCCTTCGTTCAACAACAGGATATAGCACAATCGAGAAAAATCTAATTTAATTTAAAAATAAAACTCAAAAGCAATAAATTAATTAAATTGGAAAAGATCTAACAAAACAGTAAGTACACCCCGTTGAGAAGTACTCTAACATCAAGAGCCCAGTTAATCTTTTCAGATTTTGTTCATGATTCTTGACTACAGGATCTGAATCCAAAGTGATTAATAACTCCTTTTTACTTTTGTGCTTTGAGGACAAAAGTGCGTCGTAGAAGACGCATAACAGGACCTTTTTTTTTAAATTAAGTTTATCGATTCGTCCTAGAGGCATAATTGCTGACCGTAAATTGATTCGCCACGTGAACTCATTTGCTGACAGTGGGTTAAGGCTTGTTTTTTTTGCGTATAATTTTGCCCTCAAGTTAAAAATAAAAATCCAATTTGACTTGGGTCAAAAATTATTTATTAATTTTGTTTTTTTCGTTTTTTTTTTCATCGTTGAATCAAATCGATATAAACAAAATTCAGAATTTACTTTGAATGAAGACCACGACGAGCATTTCATTATTTTATTAGTTTATTCCGAACACAGCAGGATCTTTTCGAGATTAGGTTTTATGATGTTATGATTAGGTTTATGTGACAGTAGCTGTTCCCTTTTTCTTGTCTTTTGTTTTGGTTTTATTGACATTCTAAAAATTTATATGAAAATATATTTTTTTTTAAGGCATTGCGTGTAGCAGCGGGCTGAAAGGGAAAGGAATTGAATTAATGCGTTGGTGTGGCGACCCTTTGTTTAAATAATAAAGGAAAGTATGATTTATTTAAGTAAGCTTTTTTACGATTTCTATCGTTTTGGTCACTATACGAGTATCAGGCAGGATTCTTCAATTAATTTACAACATTTAGATGGACGGAACTACAGTAAAAATGACTATCTATTTCGAGAACATCGGGACGTATACCGTCTGACTAGCTTCCAGCGACCATATTCAACCTGCTGACATCATCATTTTGGTTGATAATTTTAGGCCCGTTTTATTCACTCAAAGTTGAACACAACTTGGGAAACTTGAGAAATCGCTTTTATTCACTCGAAGTTGACTCGCTTAACTTTGGATATCCCGAAGTTGAAAAAATCTAAAGTTGGCAGCTCCTTAAAATAGTTGAAATTAGCCGAGCAAACTTGGGATTTTAAGTTTCATATTTTTCATAGCCATCGACGAAAATGAGTCGCAATCACCACCGGAAGTGCTCGGATTCGCTGATATGCTAGCTGCCAGATACTCGTATGTATGTGACGCCTTTGGAAACAATATCGGCAGCCACTGACCACGTCCGCTGTCAATTGAATCGAACGTATTTTCAGACGATGTTAGATCGAGCCTTCACCTTTCTTTTTTCTGCCATTTTTTCCGAAAAGCAGTCTGTAAGTGTAGGCACACAACGAAAATGACGCGTGAAATGCAAATCTAAAGTTGAGAGTGACAAAGTGTGTGTCATCTGTCACGGATATCCCAAGGATTTTTAAAGTAACTGGAAGTAAGCCAACTTTGAAATATCAACTGCTGAATCGAGAGTTAAAATAGTGAATAATAGCAATTTTCAACTTTCCGATTTGAAATCAAAAGCGAAGCTGGCCAACTTTGAATTTTTCGGTAAGTTGAACAATAGTGAATAAAACGGTCCTAAGATGTCTTGCTATAACTGTGAAACTTGCAACGTCTGGGCTCCATACCATGGACTGCTGTTTGGTTTTCTCGTAGTACTTGCAGAACCAAAATATGTACGAGGGTGGGTCAATAAGTCCCTGAAATTTAACACAAATTGTGTCGTCACCTTAAATTTAATTTTTGTTTTTCAAGAATCATCTTTCAAAAGAACGCACCCAAATTTTCAGACAGATCTGTCAAATAGTTTTGTTGTGGCAGCCATTTTATATAGAAGCCTACTAGCATTTTCGTTAAAATGGAAAAAAGTGAATTTCGAGTGCTTATTAAACATTATTTTTTGCGAGAAAAAACTATCACGCAAACCAAACAAAAGCTTGATAAATATTATGGGGACTCTTCACCATCGATTGGAACCATTCACCACTGGTTTACTCAATTTCTGTGCGGTCGTTCAAGCACAAGTGACGCCGAACGTTCTGGTCGCCCAATTGAGGTCACCACACCAGAAATGGTCGACAAAATCCATGGTTTGATAATGGACGATCGGCGAGTTAAAGTGCGCGAGCTTGAATAGGCTACAGGCTTATCACGTGGCTCAGTGATTTCGATTTTACATAAATATTTGGACATGAAAAAACTTTCCACAAGATGGGTGCCACGTTTGCGCACAACCGACAACAAATGCATTCGTTTGACAACTTCAAAGGTGTGTTTGGCGATGTTCCTAAAAATTCGGCTGAGTTTTTGCGCCGTTTCGTAACCGTGGATGAAACCTGGATTCACCACAACACACCAGAAACCAAGGAACAGTCAAAACAATGGACTTCTTCTGGTGAATCGAAGCCGAAGAAGGTCAAGGCGGGTTTCTCAGCAAACAAGGTCATGGCAACAGTTTTTTGGGATGCGCTCGGTGTTATTCACATCGATTACCTTGGAAAGTGTAAAATGATCACCGGCGCATATTACACAGAGCTGCTGGATCGATTCCAAGCCGAAAAAGTTATTTTTCACCAGGACAACGCACCTGCGCACAAGTCTGCAGTCGCAATGGCAAAATTGCATGAATTAGGCTACGAACTCTTCCCTCATCCAGCATATTCCCCAGATTTAGCCCCTGCGACTATTTCTTGATTCCAAACATGAAGAAATGGCTCGGAGGTAAGAGATTTGGGTCGAATGAAGAGGTCATCGCTGAAATAAACGCTTATTAGGGGCTCGAGAAATCGTATTATTTAGAGGGCATAAAAGGAGACTAAATAAAAATAAAATGAGTGTTCCTTATTTCATTTTTCAGGGACTTATTGACCCACCCTCCTATATCACCTGATATGATTTTTGAAAGCCCTCAATTCTCCGTTTTCGAATTTTAGTAAGAATATTGGGCAAAATAAATACGTGCTTTTTTTGATCGTTATTCAAAGTTCATGGAACCTATCGAACAGATTTTTAATATTCGTGACACAGTTTTATTATTCAAGCACAGTTTATGTATCGTCACCAATGTTTTCCTCAATTTTTTCATTCACTAGGGCCACATTTGTATCGTCAGTCGAAGATTTGGGGTTACCGTTATGGGGTAGCATTCGTCCTCCACTGAATGCAGCCTGAAATCTTTAAAACTACATTCACAAGTAGATGGTGCATCTACTAAATATTAATTTTGACATTTGTGGGAATTCGCACTGGCGAATTTATTGGCGATGTAATTTTTACTAACCTTATAACGGGTGGGAGTCTTGTCTTGTTTAAAGGAAAATGTGATATCGGCCATTGATATCCGCATCTCTTCAGACAGCCAAGCCGCAATCAAATCCTTGGAAACTTCCTCAACAAATTCTTTAACAGCTCTAGACTGCCGATCGTCTCTTATAGAGATGGCGGGGCAGTTTAAAATTCACCTACTCGTAATTTGGGTGCCGGGGCACAAAGAATTGTAAGGCCGATGAACTTGCCAGACATGGAACAACAATACCCATTCTTCCAGGCAAAAGTTTGATGGATATGCCTATCGCTACATGCAAACTTAAATTAAAGCTGGATGCTATCGTAAAGACAACTTCTAGGTGGACAAGGGGTACTACTTGTCTAGTGACAAAAAAGATTTGGCCTATGTTGGAACTGAAACGCTCTAGGAATTTAATTTCTCTAAATAGAAAGCATATCAGCGCTGTTATAGGTGGACACTGGACTGGACACTGTCTAATAGGCAAGGATGCAACAAGGCTTGGCGTCTTCTCAAACGATTTCTGCAGAAGCTGCATGGAGGAAGAGACTATTCTTCACCTTCTTTGCGCCTGTCCAGCTCTCTTCCAAAGAAGGAAACTCCACTTAGGAGCCTTCTACTTCAATGACCTAGATGATCTGAATAATATTGACGTTAGGTACATTCTACGCTTCATCAGAAGCTCTAAATGGTTCAACGAGTAGGCTAGAGGCCGCGTCTCAAACACATGTGCTATCACAATGGTCCTATTATTGGTCTAAGTGTGTTGGCTTCTTTTTTGCTGACAGTTGGCCATTTGCTGGTTCTTTTTAAATAACATGCTATTTTGACACTAACAGCTCCTTTATACTGAAAAAATTGAGAGAAATATGGTATCATATCTCCGCGGTACAAAATGAATCCATTTACGCTTGAACAACGTTGGGGAATATTGAAAACTTATTTAGTGCTGTATTGCTAAAACAGTGCGAATTTTAAAAAGAAATTTCGAACCAAGTAATGCACCAACCATTCGTGAGATTGGCATGTTAATTGATAACACCACCGATAATATTTCTGCTGTTGCCGAAAGTGTGCGTCTCAACTCGCCATAGATCTCAGTAACTGAACATTAGCCGCACTATCCTGTCTCCTTTCTTGTGGGTCGGGCAAACGATGCTGAGATTCCATTCATCAGGCACACACTCGTCTTGCGAAATTTTTGAAATGACTTGGTGTATGCTGTCTACCAAGTCATCTCCAGCTGCTTTAAATAACTCGGTAGGTAGGGCATCAGGACTACTAACTTCACTTCGTTTTGGCCAGGTGGATGGAAGTTTTGGCTATCATCGTCTATGTTGAATGGTCTATTCTGCCTGACAGCGGTACGATGGTCTTCGTCGCTGTTATACAGTCTACAGAAAAAGTTTTTCCATATTCTCAGCACCGACTGTGACTCTACTTCGAGGTTTCCTTCTTCGTCTCTACATGTTTCTGTACGGGTCTGGTTAGCGTGACATGTTTTTTTTACCTTCTGGTAAATCTTTCGTACATTATACCTGTAGTATAACATCTTAATATCTTCAATCGCGACCTCATGCTCTTTTTTCTTCTTTTGGAGAAGCTGATGTTCTTCCCGACTCTCTTGCTCGTAGATTTCACAATCAGCCTTCGTTCTTTTTTTCCAGCGCCGCTTTGTATGCTTCTTGTTTGGCTGCATGTGCTTGCCTGCATTGTTCGTCAAACCAGGGGTTTCTTGGTGATGGTCGGGTGAAAACCATAACATCAGTTGCGGCATTTCTGATGGGTTGTTGGCAGGGTTGTCATCCCATCGCACTTCCTGGATAGTTGTAAGATCTGCTTTGTAGCAGTCTAGGGCTGCACGCGGCCTGTTAAGGGTCCGAACATTCCACGTGCAGATTCGAAGGTCGTTGTCTTTATTTCGTTTGTCAGGGTCGTCAACAGTAGGGTCACCTTTTTCCGTGGCTTGTTTTTGCATCTCAATTATTGTTTTTTTTTTTACGTGGTAGGAAAGTTACCCCGACCTGGAGGGCCAGGTACATTGTTGAAACCCCTAGGACGAGGGGCCGGTTAATAGCTGATGCCATTAACTCACTTCGGGAATGTGGGCTCTGCCGTTGACCCATTAAGGGCTCATCGGCCACCATCTCTTTTCCAAGACCCTGACTAGTAGTTGCAGAATCCTTATCGATCTGAGCTTCGAGTATGTCGAAGTAGCCCAGATAAGGTGTTGTTTCCATTCTGGAAAATTTGACGTCACCGTTGTTTCCTGTTGCTGCTATTTTCTCTTGATCAAGGCCAGTACGTGATGGCTACCACTTCGAGGTAAAATAACCACAATTGATGTGTGGTAACAGTTACAACCCTGGGCGTTGACAGGTTAAAGCCAGTCAGTGCCTACCCTATTTCCACAAGATCCAGCCATGAGTTTCTCTATCATAGTAATTTCAAGTTTGATCAAAATCTCGAGATGGACAATTTTCAGGAAACCAATACTTATCCTTTTAGGTGGAAGTAAAAATTGCCCTATTTTTAGAATTGCACATGGAAATTGAAAACGACTTTGGCACGATTCAGCCCATTTTGCATAAAATCATAGAATACATGGCTTTGAAAGTTTTGGAAAAACTTAATGATAACTTAAAGTTGACTTTTTAATTCAACAAATGTTTCGACAAAATTATAATTTTCTTTTTATCATGTTCTCTTTTGAAATTGCACGAAGTATGTACAGGCGCGAACGCAAGGGGGGGTTTTGGGAGTTCCAAGTTGACATTACTTGGGCTTGCTAATACGTTACTGACCACGATGAAGGATATTGGCATAAATTTGGCTAAAACTGTCAGTTAGGCCGATTGGTAATAGATTACATTACATGTTTAGGGTATGATGGGGCCCGATCAATGAGCGGAAAATTCAACGGCTGTGCTACCAAAGTTAGAGCATTGTATCCAGAAGCTATTTACGTCCACTGTGCTAATCATAATTTTAATTTGGCCATTTCACACGCTTGTAACATATCGTCCATACAAAATTGCATAGGAACCATTAAAGAGGTTGTTAATTTATTCCGATTATCTAATAAAGCAGCTCTAATTTTAAAAGACAAAATTCAGGCATCTTGCCTAAAAGCAAAACAAAATTTTGCGAAACGCATTGGATTGAACATTTGAATTCACTCAATTTGTTCTATGATGTCTATGAATATGTCTGTTGCTCATTAGAATATCTGGGTGGACAAAATTTGAAAACCGAAGGAGTCAAATCTCATGTCCTACTTGCTGCTATACAAACTTCCCAATTTATAATATCCTTAACAGTGATTAAGCCAATTTTCAGCTTAATGAAAAATGTAAGTGAATTTTTACAAAAAAAAAAGAATGTGACCTCAGCTGCTGTAGCTAAAGAAATGGCAGACAAAATGGATATTCAGTTAGTAGTCCCGCGGCAAGTTGTAAAACAAAAGAACCGTGACAACTATGATGGAGGTCCTGAAGAATTCCGTTGGTCCATCTTTGTTCCTCTTTTGGATCATCTATCGGTGCAACTAAAGACAAGATTTCTTGACCAACGAGAACTCCTTTCTAAAATTCAAAATATTCTACCGGAAAAGTGTTCTAAGCTGGAAACAGAAGAAATACGTAGCACTATCAACGTATTTGCAAAAGAATGGCCAAATGACATCAAAATATGTGCTGATGATTTTATAGGCGAAATGAGGATGTGGCGCAGGTAAAAATTTCTTTCTTTCATTTTCTTGATATTTGTTTGAATGTTAAATTAACTATGGTTGCAGACATTGCTTAAATATTGGAATTGATAAACGGCCAACAAATTTTATAGAGGCTCTCAATTGCTGCGATTGAACGCTGTACCAAACAATACATCGCTTTATGCAGATCGGTGCAACACTTCCCATATCTGTGGCATCAAGTGAACGGTCTTTTTCTTGTCTTCGCAGATTGAAAACTTATCTGCGTAGCAAGACTGGTGAGGAGCAATTAAATGGCTTGATGTTGCTTAACATATACATATAGAGATATTGACATGAAATACGAAGAAGTTTTAGATATGATGGCTAAAGTACCAAGACGTATGGATATAATTTTGTAAAATATTCCAACTATGAATTATCATATATTTATAATAGTATATAATAATAAAATAAGACATTATTTATGAAACATTTTTCAAATTTGTTTCTGCGTTCGCGCCTGAGTATGTAAGTCAGTTGCTAGCTGCGATCGTCTCTAAGTTGAAAGGTTAATTATGAAATTCTTGTTCAGTCACCCGCAGCATATCTAACAGATAACAAAATTCTAATTCAAGATTCCTTATTATTGAAAATAATATTTTTGTTTGTTGAACTATAATTACGGACAGCAAGCGATATACAGCATATATTCTATCTTAAGTGCAACCATTAAAGCCATTCGTTGTCAGTGAAATCGATGCATACAACAACGACCTCTCATAAAGTCTGACCACAATGTATGTAGTTCTGACGAAGCCATGCCAGACACATTCTAAATCCAAACAGCACGTCGACGATATCATCCCACTAAAAATGTGTTTCGACAATCCCACAATTACGACCCCTTAGGGGGAAATAATCCAAACACCTTATCGTACACCCAGAGCGCATGTATGTAGCACATACTCGTACATACATATTTTAAAGGCATTGGAAAATCATCTTATTTTCTACACTCATTCATTTGCCAGTCTGTCCATAAAAGTTGCGTTTATGGGATCTATGCAACAGTGCCAACAGTAAAGCGTAAAAGATTCACTACGATAGTCAATGTATGATAACGTTACTGTTGTAAACTAGAGGATGGTGGTGGTGGCGGTATAGTCTTACCACCCGATCCACATCTGATTTTGGATATTTCTAATCCAAAAGATATGATGGCCACTTGGGAGCTCATTATAGTTGAAAAATGATTCTATGTTCCTGAATAGCATTCAAGAAGCTAGCTGGTGGTATCTTCGTTTTCACCCAAACGCATACTCCTGTATCCAATAAAACCAATCGAAACTTTTTTGGTTTGTTGCCCTCTATTCCGTCGGCTTTAACCATTATCGTCACAGAATGTGTCATTTGTGATAAGAATAGAAAGGCGGTCAACCCATATCAATAACCACACTGAATGTAACATTTTTCACCAAGCCGAGAGTTATAGGGTAGGAGGAATATTTTATTGTCACCGATTTGAAGCTGACGATTTATTACGAAAAAAGTCGTTACAAAATGTCGTATTCCTTTTCAGGCGGGTGTCCTTTGTCCTCGGTGGACCCTTGACTTGAATTAGCATTCCCTAATTCAGAATGCCGAGCATGTCCTTTCGTTGGCCTGATAACTTATTCTTTGTGTTACGTGAATCATTGAAGTGTTTTGTTTAAAGTTTTAGCATAAAATCTTGGCTTACGGCTTATGATTAGATAGTAGTTTGGAAGTTTTATTGGCTTCTATTCAGAAAATTTCCCATTTGATATAGAAAAACACGTTATGCTGGCAGAATATCGAAAATAGCTTCACTATATTAAGCGTATTCGGGTCATAAAACAAGGTGTGCCTATTATTTTGCACACGATGTGTGTAAGATACTAGTTTATGGATCTTGTATACGCGACCTTTAGCAATTTCTTACATCGCCTGACTTAAATAGTTAGTTAGAAGAATAATAAAGGAAAAGGAATTTACATAGATTCTTGTCCTTTCGAGAGAAGGTCAAATCGAAATTCGAACTTCGCACATTGCTATAATTTTTATACGTCGTTATGTACTAACTCGAAATTTACCTACAAATTCGAGCTTCGAAATCGAAATCGCGTATCTTCGAAAGAAGGTCAACTTAAAATTCTATATTCGAATTCAGTTTTCGAGAAATTGCGTTTTTTCTGGGGCAGGTCGAGATTTTCGAAATAACACTAATCGCCCTAATTTTAATGCCGAAAGATTCATGTTTCTGTTCTGAATCCAAATTTGTGCTCGAATTTGGAATTCGGAAATCAATTTAAGTCAGTTTAAATCAGCTTAAGTCAACCTAAGTCAACTTAAGTCGACGTAAAAAACCGAATGTGTGAAGGAAGCGCGTTATACATTTTAAATTTATTAATACAATAAAAAATTAAATCAAGCGTAAGCAAGCTTATGTCGACGTACGTCAGCTAAAGTCAACTTAAGTCAACTTAAATCAGCTCAAGTCAATTTAAGTCAGGTTAAGTCAGCTAAAGTTAGTTTAGGTCAGGTTAAGTCAACTTAAGTCAGTTTAAATCAGCTAAGTTATCACAAGTCAGCTTTAGTTAGCTTAATTCGGGCAAAATCAGCTTAAGTCAACTTAAGTTAGCTGAAGTCAGCATGAGTTATCTTAAGTCAGGGTAACTCAGCTTATTTCGGGTTAAGTCAAATTAAGTTATCTTAAGTCAGGTTGAATCGGCTTAAGTCAGCTTAAGTTAGCTTAACTCAGCTTTAGTCAGCTTAAGTTAGCTTAAGTCAACTTAAGTCAATTTAAGTCAGGTCAAGCCAACTTAAATCAACGAACAAAATGGAATGTGTAAACGAGGCGCGTTAACACAGTTTAAGTTGATTATTATAAAAAAAATTTAATTGAGCTTAAGTCGGCTTAAGTTAACGTAAGTCAGCTTTGTGTAATTCTCCAAAATAATAATTCTTTACCTTAGTTAGTGGGAATCGATTTTAAGTGTCAATTTTTCGAAAACGGTAAACCTGCGAAAAAACTGTAGTATAGAAAACCTGGTAAGTTGCCGAATGAAAAAAAGTCATATAGACCGATCTCGATTCTTCTGATTATATCCAAAGTTTTCGAAAGGATAATGCTTAGTCGGTTGGAGCTTGCTATAGAAGAAAAACATCTTATTCCAGATCATCAGTTCGGATTCCGTGTCAAACACGGTATCGATTATTCAGAATTTAAAGAAATAGCGGCTGGGGTACCGCAAGGAAGTATTCTGGGTCCGCTCTTGTATCTGTTGTATACTCTTATACAGCAAGAAGGCACCACATTAGGTACATTTGCCGATGACACTGCCATTCTGACGACTTTGCGCGAAAATACAAAAAGTTAGAAGGAATTCTAGATGAGAGAAATTTATTGCGCCGTCTACAAAGAACGAAGCCATTCGACCTAACTCGATAAATCGCAACCACGTTAAAATTGCGGAACAAGCAGGAACTTTCGATGGAACGATACCTGCCAAACCTTTTAATCTTGTTATATGAAAACTCCTTGTTAAGCCAGTACTTAGTTGCAGTAAGAAAGACACATTTTGAAAATAGGTTTTTTTAGTGAGTAAATATCCCACACTGAGCACGTATTTTACCGTCCACATAGCGTTTTTTTTTTGGAGATTTTTCACCTACCCTCGGAAAGAAAAAAATGTCACCAAAATTAGTATGATAATTCAAAAGTTATAAAAGAAAACGACCGTTAGAAGGCTCTGTCTGTGTTCCGAATACGAAAGTCAGTTTTCAAGAACTTGCGTTTCTTCGAAGTAAGGTGACAATCGAGATCTTCGAAATAACGCCGACCGCAATAGTTTTAAGTCGAAAGCTTCGTGTTTGTATGCTGGATCAGTATCTACCAGTATATTCGATTTTAGGATTCGAATATCAGATAAATTGCGTTTTTTCGGAGGAAGTCTTGTCAACATTTTCGAACACAGATGACGAAATTATTTGCATTTAAATGAGCTAAGCTATTTTAAAGTTATTAGTGATTATCTATTTAAGAACATTAAAATCAACTTTATGATCTCATAAAGAAAGCTTTTAGTACCTTAAAACAATATAAATGACGGACTGGAAGAATTTTCATATAACGAAACAAAGGACAACAAGGATGTCGATGAGGCTTACAGCATATTTTTCTTATAAAATTCTTTTGCAGGATTAGGAGAGGCTGAATTTCATTTTTGTAAGTTCCTCCCCAATACGCAATATCATACTGAAGTTTCGAATGTAAAATGTCATAATAAATAATTCTAAGAAGTTTAGAGGAACAAACATTTTCCAGATAATAAAACAGTCGAAGAGTGCAGCGAAAATATTTTCTTAAAGATTCCGTATAATTTGCAAAGCTCATCCGAGAGTTAATAGTGAGCCCCAAGTACTTAAACTCGTTAACTTCTTGGATTAGAAAACACCTATCACTGCAACTGAGAGTGTTAGAAAAAGTTGAACAAGGTGGTTGGAATCTTTGACACTCAAGTGCGTGAAAGAATACTTCAGCATTGGTACTGATTTGGGAAGAGGTTTAAGAAGTTTAATCTGTTCTCGGCAATTCAGATCCTCAATAAATTAAGATCCCAGTTGATATCAGATACCAAATCCAAAGCACTGTTAGAACCATTAGAAAACACTGTCATATGCGAAAGCAGTGATTGTTGTTTTAAATTTTAATTCGAACAGAGAGTTAATGTAGATGAGAAACAAAATGGGCCCCAGCACAGAACCTTGAGGAACTCCTAAATTGAAAAACTGGATTTTGCTTTTGATTCTTCTCAGATACATTCCCCGCTCCACAAAAAATTCTGATCTTTACTCTTTGAGATCGATTAGAAAGGTAAGACCTTAACCAATCCAGCATAAAGCCACGGTTTTCTATGTCAAGGCTTTCGTAATATCTACAAAAAGACCTGCAGTGAACTTTTTCGCATCAAGATTAGAAAAAACACTTGAACACAAATTCAGAAGAGCGTCTTCAGATGATTCACCTTGCTGAAAACTATACTCTCCTTTTCAATTTTTTCAAAAATTTTACTAGAAGCAGGAAGAAGGGAAGTAGGTCTGTAATTGCTCATATCCTCTACCGAGCCTTTTTTTCTCGTGAAATACATTTCTTGAGTGTCAAGCTTTATGACGCCTGGCAGAAAACTACATCGGAATCGGCTCAACTGTTTTATTGCTAAACCTTGCTTTTCGGGGGTGACCAACTTCACATTGCTGGGTACGCTTTCAAAGAATCATACGGCAAAGTCGCAGAAACCTACTTAAAGAACATGTCTGATATAACGAGTATTTCTCTTTTAGCTACTCGTATGCAGTAAATCAAAAGTAAGTAAAAGGGTATTTTTATTGCAAAAAGTAAGATCAGACAGTCGAAGAAGAGACACTTGAATGGGTTGATTGATAAGTTCAACTACAGGGTGGCTGATGAATATTGCTACATAAAGAAACTCAAATAACTTTTTTTTCAGTGTATGGAATTCATTTTTCTTTTATTCATGTTAAAGCTCATTCAATTTTACTAAATATAGCTTGATTAGTTTTAAAAATAAGGGAATTTAAATGCCCCCCCTGCTCGTTGATGCATGTGCGGCATCTTACCAAAAAGTTGTTCATTACTGCTTGGAGAGTTGAGACAGGAAAAGCCGCAATTGTTTCTCGAATGGATTGCATTAGTTCATTCAAATTTGTTGGTTTTGCTTTGTAGACTTCCTGTTTCCAATAACCCCACAAGAAAAAGTCAGATGCAGTAAGGTCAGGCGACCTGGGGGGCCAACGGAATGTGGAGTTTCTGGATATCAGCTTATTGGGAAATTTTCGTCGCAATTCTGTCATAACAGGCCGGGCTATGTGAGGAGTTGCACCATCTTGCTGAAACCACACAGAGTTGAAAGAAATTCTCATTCGGCGTAATTCTGGATAGAAAAACTCTCTCAACATGCTCAAGTAACGGTCTCCAGAAACCGTAACGGTGTTACCGTTTTCTTCGAAGAAGTAGGGCCCGACAATGCAGCGTGATGAAACTGCACACCACACTGTGACACGAAGTGGATGCAATTCCGTCTCATGGAGTATCTGTGGGTTGGAAGCACTCCATATTCGACAATTTTGTTTGTTTATATTGCCGTTTAAATCGAAATGGGCCTCGTCAGACATAAAAAGACAGTTCAACATGTGTCCGTCCTCTTCCACCATTTGAAGCATCTTCTGGCAAAATTCCAAGCGAATCGGCAAGTCTGCTGCGTTCAGTTTGTTGGCCATTTGAATTTTATATGTGAATAAGTCCAAATCATTGTGCATAATTGACTGCAATGATTGTCTGCTTATACCCATTTGAGCAGATAAGCTTCTTGTCGAAACTCTTGGATTGTTTTGTATGGCAGCAGCTACAGCAGCGATTGTTTCCTCCGTCCGAACTGAAGGGTTTCGATGGTAAGGTCTTCTTTCGACTGTCCCATGCTCGGCAAAATTGTTAACAAGTCTCATTATGGTCCATCTGCTCGGAGGATTGCCGCCAAACGTGCGCCTATACTCTCTTTGAACCGAAACTACGGACTCCAGTGCGTGATAGCGGCGGACAATCCAAATTCTTGTTTCAGTGTCCCAGTTATCCATTTTTGTTAAATCTAAAAATCAATCTGCAAAATAAAAAAAAAATTAACCAGATTCATTAAATACTTTGTAGATGCCTACCTATATATGGTACATCTGTATTTTTTAAATGTACGAGTATACCGTCAACAATATGCGCAGATCATGTATTCTAGTTCGTTTCCAGCTTTTGTATGTATTCCTAAAACTGTTTGTCTTTTCGAGGAGGATCTTAACGACAACGCAACGGGCGAAACCAATTAATTCTTTAAGTCTCTCATAACTCATAAGGCCATCAACATAATAGAAGCTCATTAGCAAATCTTGCTTCCGAAAAAGCCAGCGGTAAGGTTCGACAAACAGCTACATTCATAATTCAGTTCCTTTGTTGAAATAGTTGTCTCTCAGGACATTCAATTATAAACATCAACTGAAGTTCCTACAGCAAGATAAGATCGATAGGCAAAACAGACTGTAAAAGTGAAACATTTGGTCATTTCTAAAGTGGTAACATCAGTCTGCCTTCTCCCTGGAGAATGTACCACTTCACTCGAATCAATGATGACCGATGACCACTACATTCAATATTCGAAGCACTATTGCTGGAAGCAATTGGCCACGGATCATCAATTAAACTGAACCATGGTAGTCATCCACTCGGCTTTCAAAAGAATCAGTATTTGCTTCTCCCCAGCAGACTTAGGGCACTGTATTTCTCATCTCCAGACAGAACACTCTTCCTTGTATTCAGAAAATACGAACGACCAGGCCAAATAGTTGCATTTACGCATCAACCCCCAAGCCTAATGGGAATTGTCATCTCACTGTGAATGGTTGAAAAGAAACTTTCCCCGGCTTCCTCCAGTGCGCATTCCACATTTTGCACGCCAGTTAGATGGAGGGAGAGAGCACTCATGGAATTAATTATTCCGGTCGAAATTCATTCAATGCAAACCCATTTACCAGATTTTCTACGGACATTATTTCGAAGGGATGCAACAACAGAAACGGAAGGAATTGAAGTCCTGAGATTTGCATTTACAAAGAGTGTATACATATAGTTGGAACGAGGGTGGATCTCCCTTAGGAAGAATCAAAATTAACACCCCGGGCTATTTTCGAAACAAAAAGCCGAATGAGGCAAGCATCTTTGTTGTTTTAAACGAGGCTAAAATGGCCATTAGATGCGGCAAGTTCATGTGTATATAACAAAGTACCACGGACGAGTTGAAACGTAAATAGGACAATAATTTCAAATTAAATTCATAATTAAATATAAATAAGGCAAGAGTAGAGTAGGCGATTCAAAAACTCCAAACAGAAAATGTTACTAAATTGATTGGCATAAAAGCCTTGAAAATATCGGCAAAACTCTTGAAGACAAGGTGAAAGACATAGCGTAATTTGTTATCTAGCCTACATTTTCATAATCCTGCTATCAACAATTTCTACTGCACTTCTCAAACTGAAGGTTGACAGCTATCTTTGCTATCCGATCGACCAAATGGTAAAAAGTAGACATCCGTCCTGAATCAAGTTGCTGTTTAATAAAGTCAGTCTGCAGGGCGGAGCATTATTGTCACCACTCTGAGCGCAAAATGGAGCCTTCAGCCTTGAGTAGTCCATTGGATATTATGTAGACACCAGTAGTGAGACCCATCAAGATATACAGAATACTGGTCTGGTGGACAGCACTGGACAAGAAAACTATAGGGTGACCAGATAAGAACGATAGGAAAAGAAATTTAAATAAAACAACAACGGTATAAGATATCAAATTGGTTCTGGCTTTATTTTGAAGCTACATTCATCCCATTATGTATGAAATAGAACATCATTTAAATGGCCGCCTCGACTTCGCTGGCAGTGCTCCAAGCGGTCGGTCCAATTTTTGATGACTCGGTCCAATATGTGCGACGTTATTCCGGCAATAGGGTCTCGAATACTGGCCTCGAGCTCGTTCAAAGTGGTTGGATTATTAGCGTAGATTAAGGACTTAACGTGGCCCCAGAGAAAATAATCGAGGGTGTCAAGTCGCATGATCGCAGCGGCCAATTCATGAACGCTCGCCGTGAGATGACCCAGTCGCCAAAATTTCTCCTTCACCGCTTCGAGCGTTGCGTCGTTTTATGGCATGTAGCGCCGTCTTGTTGGAACCACAGCTCAGATATATCGATGTTGTCGAGCTCTGGCCAGAGAAAGTTGGGTAACATAGTTCTATACCGAGGACCATTGACGGTAACGGTGTCTCTTTCCTCATTTCGAAAGAAATAAGGTCCGATGATGCCGCCGTGCCATAAACCGCACCGAACAGTCAATCTTTGTCGATGCATTGATGCTTGGTCGAACACTTGTGGAAGGTAGTCGCTTCAATATCGGCCATTTTGCTTGTTGACATAGCCGCTGAGCCAAAAATGAGCCTCGGGCACATGAGTGCTCTTTTGTCGAAATTTTCAATGACCGTTTGCATAAATGTGGCTGAATTTCGTTGTTACAGCGCTCAATTTGCTCCTTCAAGGCGTAGGTGGTCGTAGGCTTGTTGGCATAAATTATAGACTTCAAAAAACCCCAAAGGAAAAAAGTCCAACGACGTTAAATCGCATGACCTGGGCAGCTAATTCGGGAAATTACAGGACCATGAAATGACTCATGCAGTAATTGAATTGTTTCGAAACCACATGTAGTCCACATCCACATCTTACTATTTCATCACAGAAAACTGTATTATCATGTCGCGCGATAGCGAGCACCATTAACTGTTATTGCCTGACCAGCCGCATTTTTAAAGAAGAATGGTCCGATGATGCCTCCAGCCCAAACTGCACACCAAACAGTGACACGTTGTGGATGCATTTGTTTCTCAATAATCGCTAGAGGATTTTCAGAACTCCAAGCTTGACAATTTAGACGATTAACAAAGCCATCAAGATGAAAATGAGCCTCTTCGCTGAAGATGATTTTTATTTTTTGAAAAATCAGAATCCACTTGTTGTTGTTCCATAATCCATTCAACGAACTCTCTTCGCTGTGCGGGGTCAGTAGGTTGCAGTTCTTGAGTCAATTGCACTATGTATGCATGAAGATGCAAATCTTTGGTGAGAGTACGCTGTAGAGAGCTTCTCGAAATGTCCAATTCTTAACCACGGTGTTGGTCCTGGATTCTCAACAACACTCTGCTTCGATGTTTTGTGTTGAACGACTTGTTGTAGGACGGCCAGAGTGTCTAAGATCACTAATTGATTCAGTCTCCCTGAAGTTTTGAACTCTACATCACTATTCCAACCATATTTTGTACGAACATTGCACATTGTAGCTGCCAAACCTTCATAATTTTTAAATATTGGTCAACAATGAAAACACGTTGTTCTTTCGTGTAGCACTCAATTTTTAATAGCCCGGAACTGGCAGCTATCACGCTGTCTTTGTTTTCATTGGCAACACTTTAACGCACAAATGGCGCGTGAATTTTGGACACCCCTAACACTCACACAGCTTTAAAACCATGCACCGCTTCTTAGCTGAAGAGGCAACTTGCAACTTAAGCATTGTTTAACATCATATTGTCGGCGTAACAGAGTCAATTACGTGATTTTCGATATACCCTGTTCCAGGTTATATTTTTCAAAAGTCTTAAAAACAATTTCCCAGCGTGCTGTGGTATCAGCTTTGCTGGGTCTCCCAATATACAATTTTGTATGCACTATGTTATCTGAATGAACCCATTCTGATGCGGACCTAAGCAAATAAATTAACCTTACTCCCTCAGCTTCTTCTCTTCATGATAAAACGATTGATATATAAAATGTCGGGGTATCGTTACCTGCTTACTTTCTATAGCGGACAACCACAAAATGTGTTTTAAAACATAGATACATATAATTTAAACGACTGAATATGCGTTCAAGCTTGTCAGATGGGCCAGTACTACTGGCACCTCTTTGCGCTGCCACAGTGTTATAGGTACCCCTTTCCTGAGAAAACTACAAGATGGCGCAAAAGTCATCACCCTATTGCTCTAATTTTTGCAAATGGTGTCTTATTTCATCGCGACTTTGACATCGCTCTCCTCGACGAGACTGTCTCAACACGGGACAGTATCAGACGTGGGCGGACCCGGTTGATAATATTGCTGCTATGGATGCAGATGTCGAAGAGAACCCTCAAACATCAACCAGACGAAGGGCCACGCAATTGACATCAATAGATGGTTTCTTTTTGGTGTAAGACTTGAAAATGTACCTGTACGAAGTGCAAACAGTGCATCAGCTATCGCCTGCAGAACGCCTTGTGTAAATTACAGCGACCGCGATGAGGATGATTTTCCATTGAAAATCATCATGAGCGGACGAGGCGCAGTTCCACCTGCATATGAGGATACGTGAATAAGCAAAATTATAGCTTTTGGGGCACTGAAAATCCGCGTGTAATGCACTTACATCCTCTCAAAGTCACTGTTTGGTGCGGCATTTACGGAGGAAAGGTGATTGTCCCATATTTGTTCGAGGACGGCCGGCGTCGGCAACACTTTCGTTTTGGCAATTTGCACTGGTCCACAAGATCGCCCGATTTGACCGTTCCAGACTTATTTTATTTGGGTTTTTTGAAGACGCAGACCTTGACGGCCCTAAAGGAGAATATCCGACAAGAAGTGGAGGATTTATCCCCAGAAGTTTTGAGAAAAGTCATGGAAAATGTTATGGAGTGCACCGAATGTGCATCAATTCTGGAGTCGGCCAGTTGACCGATATTATCTTCGCGACTTAATAGAATAAAATTTAACACTAAATTCTTTTTATTTACAAACAAAGTTAATGCGTTGGAAATCAAGTGAGAACTTTTGCACCACCTTGTACACAAAAAAAAAAAATTCGCCTCAGCCGTTCTATGAAACCTAAAATATCGATATCTTGTTTCGATACCAAGTTATTTCGATACTTCATTCCCCCATTGTGGAATGAAGATCTATCCAATCTACGGAACGTAATCAGGGTAATTTTCAATATCTCCTATAGGCACAATTTCTGGCAGCACTATAAGGACTGTCTTAGACTCTATAAGAAATCCATCAGGACGGCCAAGTCACTGGCCTGGGTGGAATACGATCAATATATTGAAACCATCAAGGTTTCCGCTAGTTGTCTAAGGAACACTCCAGCCCGTAATCTATAAAACGATCGAAATGGAGCTTGGACGGAAACTATTGCGTAATCTTTGGAGATTTTAATGAACATTGATTTTCTCGGCTGCAAAGACGGTTGTGTGGATTCACCCAGTTCTCAAGACGCGCAGCCCGCGTCATGGAATGATAAGATATCATGGGCTATTACCAGCTTCTCTCCATATGAATCGCCTGGTCTCGAGAGACGACTCTCCATGAGGTAATGCGAACAAATAATATACACTAGCTTTTAATATTGAGGGTGATTTTAACAATGTCCATGCTGAATCCATTCTGTAATCTCTCATCGAGTTAGAGGTTGAGGGGTTCATCAGTAATTGCATAACATCCATGCTGAAAACTAGAATTAATCAGTCAAAACTTGGCAACCGTTTTTTAACCAAATCAGTCGATAAAGGAACACATCAGGGAGGTGTTATCTCCCCTCTTCTATGGTTTATGGTGATGAACAAAATCCTGTCAAGACTTGACAGAGACGTAGTCAAAGTGTTCGCAATCCTAGTATTGGGGATGTTTCTTCCGTGTTGAGTGAAATCATGGACAGTGCTTTGAGTAAGATAAGGACCTGGGTTACGCCTCCACTGCTAATCAACCAAATTCATTCTTTATCCTCCAGTGCCAGGTACCTTGGAATGATATTCAACCCAAAGCTTAATTGGAAGTAAATATAGAACATAGCATGTAGTAAAACCTTTGGTAAGAGCTGGGGACTTCGTCCAAAGATGGTCTTGTGGATGTACACCACTGCCGTACGTCCTATCCTTACTTATAGGTCACTAGTTTGGTGGTCCGCCTTGAGTAAAGACTAGGACATTAGAAAATTAACAGGTATTAGCAGCAATAGTCACAACAGTTACCATGCGGTCCGGTTCGACTGAAGCTCTGAACGAACTTCTGCACCTTCTACCTCTTGACCTTCATATTAAAAACATTACGTCGTGCAGCACAGAAGGATTTAGAGAGTCGGGGCTTTGGTGGGAAAAGCCCTACGGTCATGATAAAGTTTGGTTTTGTTGGTGGGGGAATCTGCTCAGGTCCACTGCAAATTTCGGAGTCTTACCGCCTTCCGGACTCGCCCAGTGTATCTCAGGTCGAATTGCTGGTCATACGCCATTCTTGAGGGGCGCTGAGAAACAATCCTGTACCCAAGCGAAACGTCGCCATTTTCGTTGATAGTCAGGGCGCTCTCAAAGTTACATCATCCTTCTAACTGGCAAAACAATGTAGGGATGAACTCAGCCTGCTAGGTTCCATTATAGCATAAAGGCGAATGAGCGGGCTGACGAACTAGCAGGGGCGATCGGCTCTTGACAGATCGCTTGCGGAGAAAGTCCACGTTCCGCTGGGATCTATCAAGAGAGAAGTCTTCTTGCACTTTCTATCAAAGGAAATTTAGGTCAACACGTAAGAAATTCTAAAGAAGACACGCTCCGACATCACCAGAGTTATGGCGATCAGCTACATGCTGCCAGGCTCGGCATCCTTTTCTAACACATATTGCCGCAGTTGTGGGAGCGCTAACAAAGTGGCGCAGAAGCGCTAATTGGGTTGCAGCAAGCCTCTCTGGAACAACCACTTCTACCTATTTATCAGCATCAATGAAATTCTCCTTTTTGACTTTTCTTCTCATCACGATTGCTGAAACCTAATTTCATTATTGGCGGCGATTTTCGCAAAAAGGCAGAATGCTCTATGAGGCAGATATGGAGTACAGTTGTGATTTCTATTCGACGGGTAAACCGACCTACTGGCCAACTGATACCATTCCCCAGTTGTTTTGACATTGAGCGAAAAACTAGTCTATACCCTAGAGCCAGCGAGATTAACCGGTAGAACAACTAACTGGGAACGCTTTAGGAACGAAATTGAAGATAGTGTTGAACTGAGCGTTCCACTTACGACACCCTATGAACTTGAGGTTGAAGTTGATCGCTTCGTTGAAATCGTACAGCTCGCCTCTTGGAATAATACTCCCAATCCAAGAAAAACTCCGGACAAATACGGTCTATGATATCGTACGGAAATAAAAGAATTGGTCAATGAAAAAAGAAAAGCGCGTAAGAAATGGCAACAGAGTCGTGCTCCGCAACATAAAGCACACTTGAATCACCTATGCAATTCGTTGAAGAAGACTGTAAAGGATTTTAAGAATCGTGCGATAGGCTCTTATCTTGAAAGTTGAACAACGAAAAAAGATTTCAATTATTCACTTTGGAAAGCTGTAAAAGGCACCAAAAGGCCCAAGGTATGGGCAAGGGAAGATAAAGAAAAAGCGGACGTTTTTGCGGCCCACCTGGAAGACACCTTTAAGCCGTACGATGGTCAAGTGTCTTACGATAATATCAATAGACCGGATTTACCATCTGACGATTTAGCACTTACAAGATCGGGAATCTAAAACCTAAGAAAGCTTCTGGTTATGACTTGATCACCGGAGAAATTCTCAAAACTTTACCTAGAAATGCGTTGATTAAGCTTCTTCATATTGTAAATGCTGCGCTCAGATTAAAACACGTGCCTAACCAATGGAAAGTTGCGGAAGTTATAATGGTTTTAAAACCAGGAAAGCCGCCAAATTAGGTAAAATCTTATAGACCAATTTCGCTACTTCCAGTTATATCCAAAATTTTCGAGAGGATATTACTAAGGCGTCTCCAACTGGTTATAGAAGTAAGCATTCGACGATTGACCAGGTGCATAAAATTACTGACGTAATCGAGAAAGCACTTGAAGAGAAAAAGATTTTCTCAGGCGTATTTCTTGACGTCTCGCAAGCCTTTGATAAGGTGTGGCATGATGGCTTGAATTGTAAATTACGACAAGTTCTCCCTGTATGCCTATACGACATTCCAGAATCATATCTCGGGAATAGACTCTTCCGTGTTAGACATGAAAATGAATACTCGGAGCACAAAGAAATTTCGGCCGGTGTACCCCAAGGAAGCGTTCTTGGGCCACTTTTCTATCTGTTATATACTCGAGATATACCGAAAGAAGATGGCACTATCCTGGCTACGTTTGCCGATGACACCGCTATCCTAGCCGTAGGTAGAACAATCGAAGAAACGACTGCAAAACTGCAAAACGCACTGAATAAAGTAAATGAATGGACGAGGGACTGGCGGATCGCCCTCAACGAATCTAAATTTGTTCACGTGAATTTCACTTATAAGAAAAGTAATGTCTTGCCAATTTTCCTAAACTTGGCCCGAATACCTTTTGCAAACGAGGCCAAATACCTTGGAATGAAATGGAATGCGCACGTGAAAATGAAACGTAAGGAACTCGAAATCAAATATAGAGAAATGAACTGGTTGTTTGGAAACACTCCTCAGTATTGAGAACAAACTCCTTTTATGGACTTACGGTTTAAAACGTTGGGGGTGTACCAAGAAAACAAACGCCAATATTTTACAAACTTTTCAAAATAAAATGCTAAGAGAAATTGTCCACGCACCGTGGAATACTAGAAACGATGATATCCACAGGGATCTCGAAATTCCGACAATCGAAGCTGAATTTAGAAGCTTCGCGATTTATTGCGCCGACTACAAAGGACGAAACCTTTCGACTTGGCGAGATAGGAATCAACCGCGCCTAGATTGCGGAACATGCAGGATCTTCTCGAAACCTGCCAACGAGTTTTTTTCATCATAGACAATTTGCTTGATAAGGTCCTTCTTAGTTGCAATATATAACAAATTAAACCGCAGGGTGGTGTTTTTTAATCAGTAAGAATCTGAGACTACTATGAGCACACGCTTGCTATCCTCGTAGTGTCTATGGAAGATTTTTCACCAACCCTCACCAACCCAAAAACGATCGTGATAATGGAGTTCATAAATACCATTTGGGAGATCACAGGTGTATTGGATATATATGTATGTAGAACGAAGTGAAAGTGCGTAGTGTAAAGTTCTTAGGGGCTTCCCAAAACTGATATTCAGGCGAAGGTAGGGGCTGTTGATATGGTTTTCGATCTACAGTTGTGGGTGAGAATAGCCGATGATTGCAGTGAAACTATGGATCGGTGCATGATTATTAATAACAGAACAAGCCCTTCTTTTTAATTCCGTTATTTTTTTTTAAGTGTTTGAATTTCTGTTCGTAGTGTATCTTACTCGTACTTGCAATGCCTAATGAAACTTGCAACTCCTCTTTGAACAGGCTAAAAGACGTCGTGAAACTTCATAGTGGATGTAAAATCTTATTGCGTATAATTGTGATACACGGTACTACAAATAATTATTATGCAGAGAGTAACAGAAAAACTACCCTTAGTCCGAACAGCTGTTGCCGTGCAATCCACAAGCATGCCACCCTTTTCCAATAATTTTATCTCATTTTCGCACTAACTTGGTTTTGGTACGAGTATATTGCATCTCGCTCGTATTTTCCTAGATGCCAAATTCATTCGAATAAAAACCCCACTTTAAGTACTCGTACAACTACACACACTTTTGTAACTTACTACTCGTAGTTCTTAAGTAAATAAAATAAAAAATTATTGCGCTTTTTGTAATTCCTAAGCGGATGTTAGCTTCCTTAAATTTTTTTTTCTCAGAGATCGCACGGACCGATATAAGCTTTGAAAATATTCTTTATCTAGCGTCCAAACAGAAAACTTCCAGTCATTCATCATTCACAGTACAAAAAAAAAAAAAAATAAAGAAAATAAGATGTGTGCAGGGGCTGGGGTGATTTGGGTGAAAGGAACTGAACTTGTTTGGAATATTTTTCAGCAAAAGATGTTTTCTGCAAAGGTACGAGTAGGTATATAAAATATACGCGTGTATCTATGTACATGTATAGAAAGAGCATATCAGAAAAAAATTGTTGACAGGACGAAAGGATTTATTATTTACGAGCATCCGTTCGCTTCCTTCGGTGCTTTATCTATTATTCTCATGGAAATTATACTAAGAATTTAGGACTACACTTTGTTGTCATCGATTTTTAAATTATTAACGTGCTTATTTTGAAAATGTAAAAAAATAAACAAACGTTTCAAAAATATTATTAATATGAGCAGTATAATGTGAAAATTATGTTTTGCCTTACAGAAATATGGTGCTACCTACGTAGAGTCAAATATCTGTATTTGCAGTGAAGGAAGTGTGAGATATCAAATTGCATTACCTTAATGCATGATTAATCGCTGTGTTATAAATTTTGGAATAATGAATCATTGTTTAACAAAAGAATAAATAAACAAAGAATTTTTGTCGAAGTCTTATAAGATATTCTTATAATTTTTACATATTGCAAGTATTGAAATGGGCAACTGGAGGCAGTTAGGCAAAGACTGCGCAAAATTAACCACTAGAGATCTTCACACGTCTCTAAAAGACATGCCTCACAGAAGGCAACTTCCCCACTGCAGTGGAAAAGGCAACAATTAGTGCTCATCCCAAGGGGTAACAAGCCACCATAGTGGTACAGGCCGCTGTGCATGCTCAAAAAAATAATACGGTCAATACATAGAAGGACACTCGGGGCTCTCCAACTAACTGTTTGTCTTCAGAAAGAAATGAAGCACCATAGGGGCGATAAGGGCGGTGTGTAATATTGCACTTGAAGCAATCGCGAGACAAAGATGGTTAGGAGGGAGAAAGCAGAACTGCTTCGTCGTAATACTCGACGTCAAAAACTCATTCAATTCAGCTAGCTGGAGACGCATAGTGAGAGCGCTAAGCAACTTGCATATATCTTACTACGCAGCTACTTTAGTGAGAGAACCCTACACTATGACACGGAAAACTGGCTTAAGAAGTACGAAATTACGGGAGGGGTTCCCTAATGCTCAGTACTAGGCCTAGTTTTATGGAATGTCATGTATGATGGCATAATGAGAACGCCAAGGCCTACCGGAGTAGACATCATCGGCTACGCTGATGACATTACGAGTACAGTCACTGTTATAGCAAAAATACTAGAGCAAGTGTCCGAAAAATGCAGTCAGGCCATCAGAAAAGTGAAAGTGTGGCAACAAGAATCAAGCCTGAAACTGGCAAACCATAAAACAGAAGCAGTGCTAATAAGCAGCAGGACGAAGATAGAACGTCTTACTGTGCGGGTCGGCGAGCAAACCATCGAATCGAGTTCACACATCAAGTACCTAGGAGTGCTGTTGGATCACAAGCTCAACCTCAAAGAGCATCTGAAGTACGCAGGCGAGAGAGTCTCTCGGCAATATCGACACTGTCAAGACTAATGCCGAACGTTGGGGGACCTAGGCAACCAACAACAAATTAGGAATTTGCTGGCAACTGTAATCAAGTCGATCCTTATGTACACGTATGCGCACCAGCAACGGCTCGGAAAACGTATACGAGACGGATAAATTCGGTGCACAGAATCACATTGTTGAGAGTATGTTGCGCCTTCAGAACTGTGTCGCTTACGATCAGCGTAAACTCTGGCCGAATGCCCATCGATCTGGAAATTAAAAAGTCCGTGGCTCTAAGCGAGAACCAGCCGGAAGGTAGGAGAGGCACAATTGAGACTTTACAAGACTGAGAATAGGGCAACACAGATGGAACACTACAAAAAAAGGAAAATGCACTGATCCCCAACATAGAGGAGTGGACCAACAGGAAACATGAGGAAGTAAACTTCCACCTGACACAGTCCCTATCGGGGCATTGATGCTTCCGGCTGTACCTGCGCAAATACAAGCATGTGGATTACCCGTACTGCCCGCACTGTGATGGCAAAGGCCCTGATGGAAGCCAGGAAATTTCTAGAAAGAGAAATTGGTGAAGCTACACCGAGAATATTCATAGTGTTCATGTTGACAACGAGCGAAGCTTGGGATACAACAAACGAAATCATCACAAGCATGATGCATCAACTGAGCCTGGAGGGGCGACCAGCGAAAAACGAGGAGCCTATAAACTCCGGCAACTAAGAAGGCGAAGGGGCGGGAGGCTAAATGCAAGCAAACACCAAACTAGAAACACCGCAAATATCTGCACCGATTTGGACACGATAGTTCACTATTCTGCCCCGAATGCCCGGATGAAGATGAAGATACGGAGCATGCAGTCATACTTCACTGCATGAAGAACTGCAGTCGAACGAGAATTGGATAGCAATACTCGTATGTAATTTCGGAACAACTCTTCAAAATGAGCTGCGGAAAATAGAAAAGCTAAGAAGAGCAGCAGAAGCAACAGGAGCAAGAGAAGCAAGCCACAAGACGTATAGCATGATTTGCTAACCAATCCCGCAAAGTAATACTTAACGACAGTCCCGAGGGGAGAGTGGTAGAAGAATTGTGTTATTGAATTGTTATTGCTAAAAGTCAATATTATGCTAATAATAGGGGCCTTCCAATTCATTATTTATAAAGGGTGTCCCAAAATTCACGCAAGATTTTAATTTTGCGCCATTTTGCGCGGTAAAGTGTTGCCAACGAAAAAAAAAAGACAACGTGACAGCTGACAGTTCAGGGTTATTAAAAATGGAGTGCTACACGGAAGAACAATGCGTTTTCATTATTGAGCAATATTTTAAAATAATGAAGGTTTTGCAGCTACAGTTAGCAATTTTCGTACAAAATATGGTCGGAATAGTGATTTAACTTTATAGCATTAAAAAATTCAGGGAGACTGGATCAATTAGTGATCTTAGACACTCTGGCCATCCATCAACAAGTCGTTCAACACAAAACATCGAAGCAGTTCGTGAGAGTGTTGTTGAGTGTCCAGGAACATCAATTCGGCACTGTGGTCAAAAATTGGACATTTCAAGAAGCTCTCTACAGCATATTCTCAAGAAAGATTTGCATCTTCATGCATACAAAATGCAATTGATTCAAAAACTGAAGCCTACTGACAACGCACAGCGAAGAGAGTTCGTTGAATAGATTATGAAACAACAAGCGGATGCTGATTTTTTAAACAAAATCGTCTTCAGCAATGAGGCTCATTTTCATCTTGATCGTCCAAATTGTCGAATTTGGGGTTCAGAAAACCCTCGAGTGATTGTTGCGAAACAAATGCATTCGCAACGTGTCACTGTTTGGTGCGGATTTTGGATTGGAGGTATCATTGGACCATTCTTCTTTGAAAATGCGGCTGGTCTGGCAATAACAGTTAATGGTGCTCTCTATCGCGACATGATAGTTCAGTTTTTTGTGCCTAAATTGCAAGAAATGGATGTGGACGACATATGGTTTCAATAAGATAGTGTCACATGCCATACAGCTCGAGAAACGATTCAATTACTACATGGTCATGTAATTTCCCTTTTTGGTGATCAGTATTGGCCGCCCAGATTATGCGGTTTAATGCCGTTGGACTTTTTTCTTTTGGGATTTTTTGAAGTCTAAGATTTATGCCAACAAGCCCTCGACCACCCATGGTCAGCAAATTGAGGGCTGTATCAACGAAATTCAGCCACATTTATGCAAAACAGTCATATGGGAAATTTCGAAAAAAATTGCCAGCAAAGCCGTGGAGGCCATTTACCTGATATGCTATTCTATACAACATTTACAATTTTTAATTAAAAACCTGTGTTTTATATCAAAATTATTTCTTGCGTAAATTTTTGGACACCCTTTAGCAAAAATTTAAAAGCCAATATTCCAGTCAAATATCCGTTAGCATCTATAATTCCCTTCCAGCGCAGTTCAAGATCAAATATTCCTTTTTTTGTAGGAGTCTTGACTTTTTAACTCCATGAAATCCTCTAAGGCTTGACCTCTGCTCGGCTTCGGAATACTTTTTGCTGGCAAAATGACTCCAGACTACGGAAAAGGTATAGTATTGATAATCCGTTCGGAAAGTGGATGGGGAAGACTTTCAAATTCCAACTCTACGGGTGAGGTATGTGGTCTAGAGTTGTCATATAATAGGATCGGACCATTTCAATTGACTAACGCAGCCTGCTGTTCAGCCTTATTATTGCGTTCATTTCTATTTTTGATGCGAATCATTCTTTTGCGCTGCCGTAGATACAATTCGCAAAAGAACACTCCTTACAATATGTATTTGTTTTCTTTTGCGATTAATTAATAAAGAAGAATTTACGAAATGACAATCTTAAATTCACAATACGTACATATGTAGGTACCAAATTAATAGGAAGGTCTTTTAAATAGTCCGGCAAAGTATAGCTTTAATGTTGAAGAGGAATTTACACAGACTTTTTCAAATTTCAACGAATTCGTAAGCCCACTCCATAAAGTCAAAAAATAAATAAAATTTAAAATGCAAAACTAAAATACGTTACATTAAGGCTTCAGACACGTGCGCCTGTGGATTCGTTGTGCTTTTTCCCAAGGAAGCGTAATGGCAATATAAATGCAAACAACATGGAATCAAAGTTTTTCTCCTTAAAGAGAAGAATGCAAAGGAATTCGGTAGCCATTTGGATTGCTTTAAGCTTTTTGTATCTCTATCATCCTAGTGAATGGAAGAATCCCGCCCAATTGTTATTCCTTTTGAATTCCACGTACGTGGCTATCCCGCTGCATTGTATAAAGAAAATATATTAGAGCACAGCTTGACTATTTTGTGAGGATGCAAAACACTAAATTTGTTTATCTGCAGTAAAATTCCAAACAAACATATTGCTTGTCTTGTGTCCAACTAAAGCCCATTCAATGGTGAAGGTGCTAGAGCCTGCACATTGCAAAATCACAAGTCAATGGTCGATGCAATGAAACTTACGAGTAACGACAAAGAACTTCACAGTTAAGACCATCAGAAGCAGCAGGACCAAAAGCAGGGGAGGAATATAAAAAGGGAAAAGAAGAAAAGGTCGTTCTACCCACAGAGTTATCTTCCCTTCCGTTCTGCAAGGATACAGTTTCTGTTGAATTAAATTTGCATAATGGCCAAGAAAATATTTTCTTATATCGTCTGCCCTCTTGGCGTTCTGCATACATTGCACACAATTTTCATCTCCTGCATCAAGATGGCACGGTCGGGGTGCTTAGGAATAAAGTGGCCAAATGTGTTTTTTTTTTTTTTTCGCTTCTTACGTAGCAAGAAAGGACACTATCAACCAAGATAGACATTCTAACTCAATGATAGCAAAACTGCTTACAAAAATATTTTAGATGCTTGCATAATATTTTGTCAAAATTGACTTTTCGGTTGTTTATGATATTTGTTGCATTTGAATTGCATAGTCAAGGAATTTTTTTTTTGTGACGATGCAGGAAGATGAGTTCCGGTGGCACTTAAAGTTGAAAGTTATGTAGGTATGTAGGTATGTGAATTTACAGCTTGTTGAAGTAGATAAATCTTTTATTGTACCTTTCGAACAAGAAGTTTTCGTAGCTTCTGAGGTGGTACTGATTTTTTTTTTTTAATCAATACCTTCAAAAGTCGAAACTAAGCTTGTACTCAGTAATGTGGGAGACAGACTGCTGGTATTGATACTGTAATATGCGCGCTACGGCTTGAGTAGATAAAACGCTATTCTGTGAGATTAATTCTTTATTTTCTAGTCTATAGAACAATTCAAGTTCACACTAACTATTCTTCGCAAATTCCTTCCTTACAAGGTCTCTTTCTTCTCAAATCACTTTATCTCCTTTCAATTACTTAATTCACAAATCCAAACTAATTACTTCTTCTTGTTAACTCTCAACTTTCAATTTATCACAAAATTACACCTTCGCCTATTACCAGTTTTCCAATCTCTTCGTGCGGTTCGAAACCCAACTGCAACTGCCTCGATCGCCATCTGTTCTTATATAGTCGCATTTCTGATAGCCAGAAACTTCTAGCAAATTCTTCGACCACTGGAACGAGAAAATTCTGATGCAATAATTCCAAGATGACAGCTGCAGCCAATAATCTCTTGCGGTTATAGTTCTCTCTTAATTCTGCGACGTCGTCTTAGCCATAATCCGTACACGAGCCTCTAATAAAAAGACTCTTCGGAATGTGTTGCATACTTTTGGAGCGTAGTTATTATGCTACATTATTTTACAATACCATGGTATAGCAATACTACGTTCTATACCACATGTTTGTCACTGCAATACTACGTAAAAAGCTAGTATACCATGAAATATACCTGGTATTGAGATTTTGCTGGTATACCACCATCTTACTGATTGCAGTCCAATTTCTCTCTATTGGCTAGTCTTCCTAGCTTCGTTGACAATTCTTAGGTAAATCATTTTTATTCATCCTGTCTTGAATTTTCTATTTTTATTTGTTATGACAGACAACACAAATGTCAAAGTATACTACTTAACGCCAAAGTCATCGAATACTACGAAATGCAATCTGTCAGGGGTCGTAGTATTCACTATACCATGGTATTCGTACCATGGTGTCAATACCAGCAGTTTGTCTCCACTACAACAGTGTGGGATTTTTACCCACTTACCCCTTCTCCCTTCTTCCCGTTTTCCTTACGGTACCACCGTCTTGGCATTTCATCGCAGGGCGGGGAGGAGCCAGCCTTCCACTTAGTTAGTTAGTTAAGACTTTTATTTTATAAAGAGGTAGGTTGTTACATTATCATACAAAGTTTCAAGTCTATTTAGGTTTGGTGGTTATTGACCGTCTACCAGATTGACATTAAGGCTCCTTACAAAAAAATATGAATTTACTTGCATAGTACATTATAAGCTTTAAACATTCGCGTAAACAATTTAACAATTTCATAACGAAAACTATCTGTATTGACATTGCCGTTTTAAAAACTTTCCTCCATAATACATTTTCTATACATTAGCGCCTTCGTAGTATAATTATAAAGGGTGGTTAAGTTTTAAGGGCCGATGTTGATTTTGAATAAAACACAAATTATTTAGGAAATTACTGTCATTTCTTTTTATTATGATAATATTGGTATGGTTCAATTATGTATGGAACAAAATATCGGCCAAATGGCCGCCGCGACCTCGGCGGCACACCTCCATCCGATGGTCCAAATTTTCGATGACGCTGAGGCATAATTGAGGTTCCATGTGGTTAATGTGCCGAATTATCTCATCCTTTAGCTCTTGAAATGTTGCTGGCTTATCGACGTACACCTTTTCTTTCAAATAACCCCAAAGAAAGAAGTCCAACGGTGTCAAATCACATTATCTTGGCGGCCAATTGACATCGCCACCACGTGAGATAACACGGCCATTGAATTTGTCGCGCAAAAGAGCCATTGTTTCGTTAGCTGTGTGGCAAGTGGCACCATCCTGTTGAAACCACATATCGTCCACACCATTCACAGTAACTGCCTGACCGGCCTCATTTTGGAAAAAATACGGCCCGGTGATGCCGCCAGCCCATAAACTGCACCAAACAGTCACTCTTTGTGGGTGCATTGGTTTTTCGACAATCACTCTTGGATTATTATTCGCGCAAATGCGGCAATTCTGCTTATTGACGAATCCACTGAGGTGAAAATGTGCCTCATCACTGAAGATGATTTTCTTCGAAAATTGATCATCCACTGTTGCCATTTCTTACCACCATTGTGACCATTGACGATGCTTGAAATGGTCAAGAGGCTTTAGTTTTTGAGTCAATTGCACCTTGTAAGCGCGTAAATGCAGGTCTTTATGCATAATGTTCATCAACGACGAGCGTGAGAGGTGCAATTGTTGGGCACGACGACGAGTTGAGGTGGACGGCTCTTCTTCTGCACTACGAGCTGTACGAGCATGCATTGGTGTTTTCACATCTCCTACAGACCCGGTTTGCACAAATTTTTGCACGATTTTTCCGATTGTACGCACATTTGGACGATTAAATTGACCGAAAGAATCACGAAATGCACGATATGCATTTTGATTTGAACGCCCATTTTAATAATAAGCCTGAATAACTTTAACGCGTTGCTCGATTGTGTATCTTTCCATGGTTCAAATTGAGTTTTTCGACAAACTTGACGTTTAGGTGTGGTTCACATTCAACATCGGCCCTTAAAATGTAACCACCCTTTATAATCCGCCGCGGCAATGATTCACGAAACTCGAAAGTTCTAATCGTTAAATCCGCTGAAGTGTATCGTTCTCAGTCCGACAGATCGGAAAATCTCTTCGCTCATTCGATTCAGTTTAACTTTAATTTGCATTGTTATGGAGAATGATACACTCTAGCTAGCAGATACAACGGTTTGAATCTTGTGAATCATTTCCTCCGGAGGATTCTAAAATTAAATAAATAAATATTTTGGCGGCCCAATACAGGGCCTGATCCAGCTTCTCGCAGCCACTCGTGCTGTGCTCCACACGAATTGTTGAGACCTATAGTTACTCTACACAAGAGGTGGGACCGTGAGAAAACCTTTATTTTTTCTTTTATGTTTTCAGTTTTCTTGGATTCAAACCTTGAACCTCCCATTCAGTGATCGCGCACTTAACCACTGAGCCACGGTGCCCTGGCATAGGAGTGACAATATCTGTGGTTTTAGATTATTTAGACTATTTTAGCGATGCATTTCAGTAGTTTTCATGTATTAAAATTTATTTTCAACTGTTCTGAGGTAGGTTTTGGATTCTTCCCAGGAGTATTGCACGACGTTTTCGAAAAACATGTCGCTGAAAACCTAAATACAGTTGGGCGTAGGTTTCCAGATTGGGCATTTGAAAAGGTTATTCGATTGTCTGGCTAACGAAAAGATAGGGTATGTACATATTTAGAACATACAACACTAAACAGCAATGTACCTAGTCAAGGTACACGCATTTTTTTTTTTAGGAAACAATATTTAAATAATTTATTGAAAATGGCCGCCATTTGTAGTTATTCAGGCCTTGAGTCGCTCTGGCAACTCATCGATCGCAGCACGCACTTCGTCCATTGGTCAACAAATGGAAACAAGTATTCCATACAAGGCATAAGCACTTTAAGTTGTACGACAATAAGATAGCACGTTTTTGAAAATATGAGAAATTAGTGTAGACAATTTATAGTGAACTTAAAAATTTAAACTTTTAGTAATGAGTTGACCCTCCTTGGTTTTTCAGAATCTCCGTCATACGCTATGCAAGCGATTTATATAACTTTTTAATATATTTTCTTGGTATTGCTCCCCACTTTTCTGCAATGCTCCTTCTGAGATCCTCAATTGTGTCGTACTGTCTATATTCGGCGTAGACTTCTCTCGCAAGATATCCCCAACAATTTTCAATTAAGCTAAGGTCACGGGAGCATGCTGGTTATTTTAGAATTTCAATTTCCTTTTCTCGAAAAAATTATTTCACAACTCCGGCAGTGTAAACGGCTGTATTATCGTGTTGGAAAAAACATGGGACTTTCTCCGAATTAATTACAATATCCCCAATCAAATCGAGGTATCATGTTTATTGTTGACGGAACGAACTTTATTTCCGATTTCCCGTTATATCCAATTCCGGCCCATATCGTTACGCTTCCCCCTTCATGCTGCCGACGACTAGGAACTCTCTGGTCTTTCCACAAATCATGGTAATAATATGACCACCCATCTGGGCCATACAAGTTTTATTTTTTTTCGTCTGTGAAGAGGACCTGGCGTCATCTCTTAACTTAAGTCTTTCCCTCTATGTTTTTTTGTAAGTAGAAGCTTTCTCCGTAATTTTTAGCGTTTCATAAATTCAGACTTTTTTAAAATCCTCTGCCCGTTGCGAACATTGTTCTTAATGCCCGCTTTTTCTGGCAGTAAGGTCGGAATTGGATGCCGCACGCAAAATGGTTCGTTTTTCTCTGGGTGTTACAGATCTCGGTCGTCCACTACTGTGAGCTTTCTAATAATTCTTGGGATCTGTAAGCAAGTTCATTATAACTTTTAGACTTCTGCATAAATGTTTTGCGATTTCAACGAACTTCGCTACTCTTAAGCCGTTTTCCACTAGCCATTTTCAACTAAAGAAAACTGTATTAGTTTTTAAAAGAACGAACCGATAATTTTCTTACAGAAAATCAAAATGCATTCGCTCTTGTGATCGCTTAAAGTAAACTGAGTACTGTGCTATCATTTTGTCGCATCATATGTTGGTTTTTTATGCACTCAAAGAAAGGCATTCAACTACTACTCAAAGATAAAAGAAAAGAGAAGCGTCTAAGCTGATTGCTAACTGTATTTTTGAAAAATAATATGAAATATTGCGCTGTGTAGATTTTTGCCGATGCTTTTACTCCTTTCTCGTCGGTAACGCCGTTCGTAACTCAAACCCCACCAAACCACCACTACCGCATCCCGGAATGAATTCTAATGCTTCTTTGGATGACCGAGCATACACTCTGTCAACATTTTTTCATTCGCGAACAAAATGTCCCTGTGACCATTTTACGCGTACTGCCGCCGTAGAGTTTTCGATCTTTCCACGTGGAGTTTTGACAGTGCGAGGGCATCCGGGTCGTTGATGTTCAGTTACTCCACCAGTGCCCTTAACCAATTTAACTTTTAGATAAACAAAATTCTGAGTGCCTCCAAACGGGCGCAAGGTCCGGAAAATATTCTTTTTTTTTAATAATTTGCTCGCGCCAAAGGGGATCTGAATACCCTTAAATTACTAGGTGGGGTGAAAAGTAACCTCCTTGACCGCCAGAATGCGCTGCTACTGCAAAAAAGGTTATGGTGCCTTGAAGTCCATTCATATTTAGGCAGACATGCCAAATTTCAGTGCGATACTGTCTTTAGTTTTGTTTTGACAGCTGATTGTTGTTGACGTGTTTGGCGTCATGTTGAGTATGGACAAAAACGATTTTCGTTCTCTCATAAAACATTATTTTTTGAGAGGCAAAACGGCGAAGGAAACAAAAGAAAAGTTGGATAAATATTATGGGGCTAATGCTCCGTCAGATTACACCGTTAAATATTGGTTTCGAGAGTTTCGTGGTGGCCGCAACTCCACTACCGATCAAGTCCGCAGCGGCAGGCCCTCCGATGCGGTTACACAGGACAATGTCAAAAAAATACATGAAATGGTGTTCGCTGACCGGAAAGTGAAGGTGCGCGAGCTAGCAGATACCACAAAGATTAGTACTGAGCGAACACGCCATATTTTGGGCAATATTCTGCATATGAAAAAGTTACCCTTCCGCTGGGTGCCGCGCATGCTCACTCCTGACCAAAAACACGAACGCGAGAGCACTTCGAAAGTGTTTGGACTTGCTGATGCGGAATCGGGCGGACTTTTGGCGTCGATTGGTAACTGTTGATGAAACCTGGATCCACTATTACACACCAGAGAACAGAATGAGTGCCCGGCAATGGACTGAAGCCGGCACGAGTGCTCCGAAGCGGCCGAGGGAGGCTCAATGGGTCGGAAAGGTTATGGCGTCGGTTTTCTGGGATTGTCATGGCATACTCTTCGTGGACTACCTGGAAAAAGGAAAAACCATCAACAGCGAGTATTACTGTGCATTATTGGAGCGATTGAAACGGCCTCAAAGAAGCGAAAAAAAAATTTGTTTTTGCAAGACAATGCGCCGGCGCACAAGAGCATCGCAATCACGGTTAAAATCAATGACTTACGGCTCCAATTGCTGTCGCATCCACCGTATTCGCCCGATTTGGCTCCCTCGGACTATTATCTCTTCCCAAACCTCAAAAGATGGCTCATCAATAAAAAATTCAGCTCAATATTTTGCAGACCTTCCGGAAAATTACTTTTCGGACGGGATCAAGAAGTTGGAAAATCGCTGGAATAAGCGTATCAAGCTAAAAGGGGACTATATTGAATGAAATAAAAAAACATTTAAAAAAAAATTTTTTTTTTCCATTCCCAAGGAGGATACTTTTCACCCCACCTAGTTTTTCAGGGTACGGGCGTTTGTAGAAAGTGAGAAAGAGAGAAAGAAAGATTGGTGTAGTGGGTTTGAAACTCAGGTGGTATTAAGTTTTAGTAAACTCCAAGGGTCGCGTCCATTTAACTGGGGAGCATTTTTGTTATGTTCTTATTGTCATTGAACATGTTTCAGTCCTCCCGATGTCATCATCACGGTCAAGTGATGAAGGTATCCAGTATCGCCCCACTCCATATTTACAAAGGACTTTGGTGTACGAATTACACCATTTGATTTTGTAAGAATTATACCGTTTGCTCTCGTTAACTTAGTATAAATGTCACTCATTGAACACCTGTCAATATAGAATGGATGTGTTCAACACTACTTTCACGATGAGTGCGTTTAAACACAGACCAGTATTTATCACGTGATTAGGTATTATATTTAAAGTAAGTAAGCATCTTCTCAGTGTACTCACATGTCTATAAAATCGTATTAAGTGCCCAAAAAAATCGTCGTTGAAATAAAACAATGCGGTATAGATATTTTAATAATTATAACCTTTTATATTTATGTTCTTCGAGTTTTACAAAATATCACATTTTAAGCTTTTTGGATTTATCCATTCATAATAATTTCTAAAACAATCATTCTCATGTCATAACTTTGATTCGATTTCAACTTTTATCTTCTGTTTATTATTCCTCAAACTTTTACTTGCGCGTATACTACCTTTCGAAACATTTGTTTTTTTTTTTTTTTTTTCTTTTTTAGAATTTTAAAATGTTTAATGGAAATTTTGTTGACTATGAAAAAAAAAAAAAAAAAAAAAAATTACGACAAAGTTTTGCGACAAGTATGTGCGTTTAAAGTCAACAAATTTAGTACTTATAAAACTGTTTGAATTAAAATTTTATGTGTAGCTTTGTAAATACCAAAGACGTTGAAAGATTTAATTTTTAATAAATTGGATTTTCAATACTATCTCCCTATTAAGTTGTTTGTGTTCTTTTGCTGTAATATTTTTTATTTTTTTATTTATTTTTTTTTTTGTTTGTGGTGTGTTGCTTTTGTGTCTCCAAAAAAAAATATACATTTATACAGAACATTTACATTTAGGTAAATATATTTCTATAAATATTTTATAATTTCTAAATACGTCTTTTTTTATTCATTTTCTTATATTACGAATATGCATAGTAATGAATGTATATAGTTATCAACTAAATAAAAAAATAATAATTCTATATAAGCAAGGGTCTAGAATCCATATTTAGAAAAAATAATAGTGATTTGAATTATGTATTAGAACTTTATGTCTATTAAATTGAATATGTTATAATTAAGTGCTAAAAAAGAGTATAATCTTTCTTAATTTAAACATATTTCGAAGTTTATTCTTCATATTTATTTATTTTAATTTTTTTTTTTTTTTTCTTTTTTTGTTAAGTTTTAGGCAGCTTTAACTTCAGGTTCATTACTTCATAACTCCATTTTATACTTCAAACTATGGTTACATAGGATTATGTATAATAATCAGCAAATGCTCAAACGTCGTTTTTTTTTTTATTTTTTTATTTTGTAGTCTGGAAAAACAAGCAAAAATAAAAGAAGAATCAATAATTAATTGTTTTTTTGTATAATAAAAAATATTTAAAAAGTGTATATGTCAAATACGTAAATAGTTTCATACCAATTTATTTACAGAAAAATGGCTGTCTACAATCTTCAGTGTCTCCACATTTTGATAGTTTTTTTGAAGAGTGATACTGAATAACATGGCATGAGGCAGTCTTCGAATTATATTCCTGTAAAGAGATAAAATAAAAACTACTTTTGAGAGTTATCAAAGGACTGGAGTTATGATCATAAATATAAATATAAATACAATAAAGGTGTGAATTAAATGACAATCGAAATGTAAGCACACCTATATCAAAGGTAATATCTGGGTCATATTTTGGATAGGAAACTAATCTGGAAACCTAATATACAGGAAAGAGTAAAGAAAGCCACTGTCGCTTACAACCTAGACTAACTCACTGGCTCTATATCTCGGTCATTAGACTGAAGTTATTAAGCAAAGTCCAATGTTCAGCTTGTCTGTGTATTAGCGGAGCACTACGAACGACACCTTCCGCAGAATTGGACACTCTTTTTCATTTAACACCCCTCGACATTTATGGCAGCCAAATGGCAGCTAACTCAGCTATTCGCCTTAAAGCTACTTCACAGTGGTCCAGAAAAGTATATGGCCACGCCTCCATCTTAAACAAATTTAATATCTTACCTGAAGACATTGACTACTCGTACACCATACCAAAGTTAAATTTTGACAAAAACTTCCAAGTTACCATCCCTTCCAGAGCATTCTGGGAAGTATGTGGCTTTACGGAAGATAAGACGTTACATTTTTACACCATTCAAAAACTAACGGCGGGGTGGGTGATGGTGTCTTCTCTGATAGGCTTAATTTAAACCTCTATTTTCGTCTCCCAAATCATTGTAGCGTGTTCCAGGCGGAGATAATGGCAATAAGGGAAGTCTTGTCTTGGCTAAAGAAAAACGTGATATCGTCCATTGATATCCGCATCTTTTCAGACAGCCAAGCCGTAATCAAATCCTTGGAGTCATCCTCAATAACATCTATAACAGCTCTAGACTGCCGATCGTCTCTTATAGAGATGGCGGAACAGTTTAATATTCATCTAATTTGGGTGCCGGGGCATAAGAATTTTCCAGGGAATTGTACAACAATATCCATCCTTCCAGGTAAAAGTTTACTGGGTATACCTATCTCTACATGCAAACTTGAATTAAAGCTCGACGCTATCGTAAAGATTAATTCTTGGTGAACAAGGGGTACAACTTGTCTAGCGACAAAAAAGATTTGGCCTACGCTGGATTTGAAACGCTCTAGGAATTTGATTTCTCTAAATAAAAAGCATATTAGCGCTGCTATAGGTGTATTAACTGGACACTGTCTAATGGGCAAGCATGCAACAAGGCTTGGCGCCTTTTCAAACGATTTCTGCAGGAGCTGCGTGGACGAGAAGGAGGAAGAGACTATTCTTCACCTTCTTTGCACCTGCCCAGCTCTCTTCCAAAGAAAGAAACTCCACTTAGGAGCCTTCTGTTTTAATGAACTAAATGATCTGAATAATATTGACGTTAGGGACCTTCTACGCTTCATCAGAAGCTCCAAATGGTTCAACGAGTAGGCTAGAGGCCGCGTCTCAAACCCATGTGGTATCACAATGAACCTATTATTGGTCTAAGTGTGTTGGCTTCTTTTTTTTGCTGACAGCCACTTCAACCTATCCTAACCTATATCAAAGGTTTTTAATTTAAATTTCTGAGTGTTATACATATTAAATTGATAGATACGGGGGGCGGCTGATAAGTTCGCGGCCTGAGATTCTCAACAACGAGTCATCTTCTCATTAGTGATAGCACTAACTGCGGAACTCTTTAGTTGTATAATTATCACCTCGGTTGAATATTAATCTCATTTTGCTTTTATCTGTGGTAGGATAAACATCATCATGTTATCCGAAATCGGAAATTTTTCCAATTTTGAGCACAGCGCCGCACAGTGGTCTGAAATGGCCGAAAAGTGAAGAAAATGATTGAGATCCGGGATATAACATTATGGATTGTGCCAAGTTATCGATATTTACATAAGAAACCATTATTTCAATGGCCAGCAATTTACGTAACGTATACGATTTTTCAACAACATCACTTGGAAAATCGATGAGTGGTGTCATTTCCCTTATCATTTCGGTGATTTTTCGATGTCCAGTGTTGTCTGTAGGATACTGTCCAACATAGATTCATTGCAATAAACTCACATTTGTCCTTTAACATGTTTGGACAGACTACAACACTGTTTTCTATATATGATTAGTTTCTATCGTTTAATTAGAGTCTAAAAAACGACATTATGCCTGGTACAACTTGGCGCACGTTGGTGCAAACTAGTTATACCTTTTAGAGTTTGAAAAAATGCCATTACCATATGGCTACAATAACTCTAAAACTCATTGGGAAAATGGAAAAAGGTGGTTTGTGCGGAAACCTTCGGAATGTGTTAGTATACACTAGGAAAATATAATCAGATTGATTTTTTCTGATACAGGGAAAATCAGGGTTTTTACCGTTTTTGAAATTTTTGAAGACATATCATCGACTCTTTAAAATTCTGGGCCTTCGTATATCATGGTCAAAAAATGGGCTCGCTTATTTCAACAAGGGCGAGAGAGCTATGAAGACAAAACCCGCCCGGGGCGTCCTGTATCAGAGGTCACTGAAGAAATCGTCGGAAAAGTTGAAAAATTAGTTCTGGCCGACCGAAGAATAAAAATGTGCGCGCTGGGTACCGAAAATGCTCACGCCGTTAGACAAGCATCGACGACTAGAGTGCTGCAAATATTTTTTGGAGTTAATCGGGGATAATCTCGATGAAATTTGCAACCGAATCGTAACTTTAGATGAGACTAGGGTTTGGTTTGGTACGACCCGGAGTCCAAACAAGAGTCTATGCAGTGAATCGAAAAAGGGGAGAGGAGGCCGCCGAATAAATTCAAAGTGGCTAGGTTGGCTCATGACCTTACCAAAAATCAAAACTATCATTCATCTTGCAAGGTTAGCCCGTTTTAATGCGCATTAGATAACAGCTGTTATATACGTGTAGGAATATTAAGGATATCAAACACAGAGCAGTCTAGCTGATGCCTTTTCTTTAGTTCTATTGGAATCTACTAAACACACAGGGTGGCTGATATGAACTGTTACCAACTTCACGTCGCTGTGAAGCGAATGACAGCACGCTGAAAATTTGACAGTTGTTAATTCATCTCATTGTCGACAAGTGTGTGTAAGGTTTTTTTTTTGTATCGCGTGTTTAGTTTCTGTTCTATCGACAATGCCCTTTTTTGACTGGAAAATCACAAACAGCTATTGTTCGGGAGCTGAAACACTTGAAAGTGAAGCAAAAGTTTGTGTATCACACCTATCGCGTTACAACGAAACCGGCAGCATTGCAAAACGCTATGGAGAGAACGGATGCAACACATTTCGACAAATGAGCTCGGAATCAAGGCCTTAAAGTTCCAAAAATTGCACGATCTCACACCTGACCAAAAAAAAGTTGGAGTGGAGAAGCAAAGGAGTTGATCCGCTTGCACGCAAGTGGCTAATTGCCAAATATCGTCTTCTCTGATGAAGCACTATTTCCAATTGAGCAACTAGTCAATAAGCAAAATGATCGAGTTTACCTGCGATAATTTTGACCAAAGAATGGCCACTAGGAAGCAAGCGCCACCGTTTTTGATGGTTTGGGCCGCAGTGACTGCCGATGATCGGTCTCCGCTCGTATTTTTGGACCGTGGCGTTAAGATAAAAGCGATGGTTTATCGTGAAACTGTATTGGAAGCTGTGTTGAAGCCATGGGCACGCAAATATTTCGTCCAAAGACCCTGGACATTCCAACAGAATTCTGCACCTGCCCACAAAGCCCGACAAAACGTTCCGCACTTCACTTCCTCCACACAATGGCTATCGAATTCTTCCGATGCGAATCCATTAACTTTTATGTCTGGCTGGGGCATTTTGAAGGCCAATGTTGGAACTAAAAAAATACAAAACAACGGACGCGCTGAAGTTAGCGCAAGTGTGGAAGCGCATTCCACAGACACACTTACGTGCAGCGTGCGATAAATTTATTTGTCCGTCTCAAGGAAATTGTTCGTGCCAAAGGTGGCCATATCGTAAATATAAAATAAATCCTTAAATTTGAATAAATTTCCAACATTTTTGTTAAATTAGTAACAGTTCATGTCAGCCACCCTGTAAATAAAAGAAGAATCTAGGATATTTGAGAGGAGCTACACGAAGCTAAAATGAAACCAGAAACAAAAAAGCCACAGCATTTGCAATCACTGTTTTAAAAATTCAACGCGACTATCCAAACGAGATAGTTGGTGAAAAGAGGTCTTCCTTTGAACAAAAGAGTCTAAAATTATTGATCTAAATAATTATCTTAGGAAAAGCTCCACACTCCTTCTGCTGCACGAGGACAAGTAATCTTTGAAATTCACTCCCAGGAGATATATTTCCAGAAATTTTAAGTTTCCAACAATTCAAAAACGGAATCAACAAGCATCCAGCGCTATAGGTTCTCCTCTCCGGAGAGAAGATTATAAAAAAAAAAGAAAATGCACCAACAAGTTTTGCTTTTAATTTAATGCTGAAGAATAATTGCTTAGTTGGATGAACATATATAATTGATGAGCTAGAAGCGTTAGAATTCTAGAATTATCTTTTAGCCTATCAAACTCGTACCTACATATGTACCTCCTCTATCCATATTCAAGAAGCAACTGAGATCATATATGTAGAAAACGTGAGGAAAATTAAAAACGTGATTAGCAGCGCCACCAACTCAGACACTTTCCAGTTGTTGTCCTTTCCTTTAAATAAAATATTCATATCACACTTCTTACTACACGTGCTTCAGGCTCATTTAGACATATTACACTAAATTAGGATTCTACGCGACCACCTTAAACTATACCCCTTCCGAGCAAATGCACCAAATCAACCCTAGTCTGCAAACTTTAAAAAAAAAAAAAAAATGTCCTCTAAATGTTTATGTCGTTAGTATGGACTATGGTGTTTCCCTTTTTGGTCGTATCTTTCCAAGTAAATACGTGGTACCGCTGACGCCACTACTGGTTAAGCAAAAAAAAAAAAAAAAGGAAAAACAATGACTCCCACAGCACCATTATTGCTGGTATCACCATAAACGATTTAGGTGTCTGGCTGTGGAAACCAAATGTCGACTTCCTATTTTTGTTCAAATATTTTTGCGGTGCTTGGTGCTTTTTTCCCCAGGTCTGATAAACAATGTTGTCGCACTTACCACCCAGCCTATCGCGTCCCAAAATCCCATAAACCAAACAACATTAAAAGTACGCAAAGCATGGCTATATGTTGTGCAATTTGTGCTATCTGTGGCCTCATCTATAATGGGATTTGTCACGTTAGATGGCTGATGTCCCACGAGCTGTTATAGCTCTGTGGTGGGTATACGCAACCACTCTACTGGCATGTTTGGTAAATGGTGGCATCAGGATTTGCCATTTGGCTTCTGTACCGCCAGTAATATCTGCACTCACCTAGAAAGGCAATTTTTTTTTTTTTTTTTTGTTCATGTGTAAAAGGTTCCGTTCTGATTTTTGCGAGTAAATGCAGTGTAGATATTCACAGAACATAGCTGGTGTCTATATCCATATGTATCTGAAAAAAGAGGATTCTACACGTAAAAGGATACTCAATTTTATGGTTTTCTTTTTTATTTTGATTTCATATAATGCTTGCTAATTCATCATAACCATATTCCAGTTAGGTAAAAATCGTGCTGCCTTCAATTAATAGATAACAAAATAAAATATTAAAGTTGCCTGAAGTTAGAAAATATTTGTCGATATTTACGCATACGGTATTCGTTTGATAAATTAATTACATTCTCAGATATAAGCTTCCTAATATAATTTGAGACCGTATCTCAGCTTGTAATTCATTTATCAAAAGATTATTTTCAAAAGAATATTCTTATCAAGAAATGGATAGAATATTGATACTTAAAAACTCCTGTTTTCTTTAAACCATACTTTTAATTTAAAAAAAAAATTTTGTGGCGAGAATTAAAAAAAAAGTTACACCCTGTAAAACCACAATTTAATCCCGTCTAGAACGGACACCCGGTGTTTGATAATTTTGTTTACCAAAATGTCTGTTCCGTGACTGAAGCCCCGTAAGGAAAAGGATGTAAACGCAAAAGAAAGTAATTTATTTTTCTTTGGATAATCTTCTAAAACGAAAAGTGAACTAAAAGTGTTTTATTTTAAGGTTTTCCTCTAGAATTTATCTAGTTATCTACTCCTATATTTGAGCAACTATTTTTAATCGAGAGTAGAGTGAAATACCTAATAATAAAAGATAAACTGCCCGAACACAATGGCGAAGCTGAAGCTGCAGCACGCAGCGATGTCAAAGTCGAAATACACGTATTCCGAACACAATGCGAAGCTGCAGCTAAAGTACAACTTCCGAACGAGCTGCACTACTTTTTGACAGTTAAAAACAAAAACAAAAAAACAAAAAAACAAAATGGCAGAGCCGTCTACGAAGAAATTCATAGCAAACGATTTCTTCTTCCTCAGTCATTATTATAAAATAAATTCACCACAAAAAACATTTCCACGAAACAGCGCGATTATCTTTCCGTTTTGACAGCTTGAGCAATCGAGCTGCGCTTCACCATTGTGTACGTTCATTACTACTTCAGTGAGCGACTTATTTGACAGTTTGTAGTACAGCGACTTCATCTGCTGCAGAGCTTCTTCATTGTGTTCGGGGAGTAAGTGATATGTTTCTAAGTTTTATGTGATGTATGCGTATAACCTAAGAACGACTGAATCGAATTCGATGACGTTTGTTGATTTGAATGTAATTTGTATCCACTAGGTTATTATATAATGAACTTCTAAAACTATAGAACAGATTGATCTCATCACCAATTAATCATAATATTTCCAGTCAGCGAGTATAACTGCCAATGGCTGTGTGTTGGGGTCATAATTATGTATCCAAAATTCCGCATTCTAAAATTCTGTAAATCATCGCTGCACCTTTAAAATCCGACAAACAGAAAAACACAAATTTGAAGGAGGTCAAAGAATATGAAATTTTTAAGCACTTAACTGAACGTTTAGCAAATCGTGCTAAGGATTAATTTTCCATATAAAGGGTTATTCATTTCGAGGTTGGAATATCACATCCCTAACATATGCCATCTGTCATTCATAGTTGCAAGTAGTTAGTTCTTGTCTTGCCATTTTACAATATGGATCGCTTAAATCCAGTATTTTTTTTTTTGTTTTACTGAAGATCCGTTGGAAGCTTGAAAACACCATTTTTTCTAAACTCCTTAAAATTTATGTTTTTCTGTTTGCCGGATTTTTCAAGAGCAGTGGCGAAATAATAAAATAAAAATCGTTGTGATAGTATAAAAAAGCGCGCGCTTCTTTTTTCTCAAAAATCTGTGCTGTCAATTCTGTCTGCCTGTCCATTTGTATGTGGAATACTAACTAAATATTTTTTGAGTTTTACACGAAACCAATACCAACTAACCACTGTACGCCATCTTTTATGTCGGTATGTGAATATTGAAAACAACCGATTTCCATATATGAGGTATTTTTATTTAATTTGGTCCTTTACAATTTATTTGGACTAGTTTTTGAATACAACATAAATCAAGTGGACGCCTTCATTCACCAAAGCAAAATGTGCCCTCTTGCTGCGTTTTCCATCACTTTTTCGAGCATCTCGGGTGGTATAGCGATGATTTCGGCACGAATGTTTGCCTTGAGCTCGTTAATGGTCTGAGGCTTGCTGGCGTACATTTTGCTTTTCAAATAACCCCACAAAAAGAAGTCCGGAGGGTTCTAATCTGGAGACCTGAGTGGCCAGTCAATGTCTCCATTTTTCGACAGCACACGTCCAGGGAATTTTCGTTGCAGAAACTGCATTGTTTGATTTGCAGTGTGGCATGGCGCACCGTCTTGTTGAAACCAGTAACCGTCCAGACCTTTTTCATATATTTGTGGGCAGACATAATGAGCCAACATCCACCGATATCGATTCCCATTAACTGTTTTGGTGCAAACGCTGTCCCAAACAGTCACTTTCATGCAATGATGTTTCATGGATCCCGTGTGGATTCTCCTTATTGGCCACGATATTTTCGACGATATGAACGTTGAGTTAACACAACTGAACGACTATTTTCTATGTACGAGTACAGCGTCACTATTTCGGCGTGTTTTTTCGGTATGAAGCGATTCATCGTTAAATTGTAAAACATGTCTACTCAAGTCAATCGGTTGATAAATGTCAAAGTTATTCAATGTTTACATACCGACATAAAAGATGGTACACCCTGTAGATAAACGTATAATTGTGGGAAAAAGTGGTTTGTCCGGAAACTTATGGATGACAGTGTGTGTATGTACAGTATGATATTTGTCTTAAAAAAAAAAATCCTGAAATTAAAATCATTGGAAATATATATTGCATTGTTACGGAGAAAAAAAAAAAAAAAAACTTCTCTGGATTAAATTGTTTACTGCATAAAATCGTATTGAGCAATTTTAAAGAATTCAATATGACAGACGGAAAACTTCCCATGACAAAGGGAAGATCTCCAAATAAAAGAAGATTAAAAAAAATCAATTAACCGAACTGAGATAAAACTCTTCGTGTCATCATCAATTGAGTGAAGAAACGTGAACCAAATACCCTCATAAGTATTTCCATTTGACTGGCCACACCGCCCGCACCCTCATTTTTTTTTTTTTTTTTTGAATATAGTTCAATCGTGATGATATCTTCACTAGAATTCATTAATTTCCTTAGTCGAACATTATCCGTGCGTCGCGCTAATCCCACAAAAGCGCCTTATAGTGCGAGTGCGAGTGCGAGTAGCAAATGTGCCACTACTGTACAGAAGGGGGAAAGAAATTGATCCGTCCGAGTAATAAATATGTCAATTTGCCTTTGGATGCTGTGTGATGTAATAAAAATCTTCTCCAAATCTTTTCGTTGTTGACTAACCCCTATTGTATCTTAAAGATTTCTCTTCTGCAATATTAGATGAGGGTAAAATACGTTTATCCCTTGTTCGTTCAAAAATTTGCCTTTCGCCCTATATCGGTGTCAGATTAAATGTACTATCGCATAAAAAAAGAGACGCACTCGCAATACGCAATTTCAAGAGATGTCGCCCCAGATCTTCGACGCCGAAACTTTGCGTAAATCATGATGGAATTCCCTCTTTCTTTTCTTTTTTTTTCTTTTTTTTTTCTTTTGCCAGACTGAATTAATTCTTATCTCGGTAGTCGCTTTTGACTTCATTGCTTGGATTGGGTGCCGGTGCCGGTGCCGGGATGCGGTGTAGTAGTGGGATGGTATTGATTTTATCAGTGGGATGTCTGTCCTTACAATTCGAAATTATTAAAATGTACTGTGGGAGTAAGAATGGGGTGGTGGTTGTCGTCTGTACATGAGCTTAGATACCCACGACGATCATTCTGGAGGACACTAACAAATGGCCATGAATCCAATTTAAATTATTTCTGCGCAATGAAAGGGAAGTTTCTTTTTTTTCTTTTGTAAAAGATTTTTATCGACTTTGTGGTTTAATCTATTCAGTAAAATTCGATTTTTAAGTGTGGTGTTTTTTTTCCCCAATGTTTTTACAAGAATAAGTTTTTACAGCGGGTTTCGAAGTAATATGAGCTTATAAAACCATTTCCAAAAAAAACTATCACCAAAACTACTTTCGTGATATACGATTATGTAGTCGTAAGGGGTGAAGTTTCGGTGCTGTTGGTAAATATTGGATACCGGAATTATTTATATTGAGGCGTCGTGTTATTGCTATGGCGCGACTATAAATAAAGAAAGATTAGTACGGCTGCTTGACTTTCCTTTGTCGTTATTCATAATGAATTTATCCTTTCACAGAGTGTTACGAACTTGCATACTCGTTCTATGAGTATTTTCTGCAAATTTTTATTTGAGCAACTATTTTTCAGGTTTTGAGGATTTCTAAGAGCTGTTTGTGTAAAACTTAATAACTAACAATTGAAGCACTTTCGCGAACTTCTTGTATAAATTGCTCTTGGCTGGGTATGACAGCTAGAGTAGTTTTGAATGTAAAATTTGGTCATTAGCCAGCGATGTCTCACTAAACGCGCCTAATATAAAAGAATAGTTTGAAGATGGATAGACGGATAGGGAAATTCGGTATCTCCTCAACCATACGCCTATCATAACCGTAAGGAACCTTTCAATGGGTAAATTTTAGTCATTATTAAGACTGGTAATAGGAATATTTTCGTTTATTAAGGCCCAGCCGCACATGTGATCTAGTGTGTCAGTGGCATGGCATCTGGCATGTATCATCAAATTGCATCTTGCTGCTCTTTAATCTCTAAACTCTTCAGTGCGAATTTTTTTAAAAGAAACTCCAACTTTCTTTCTAGGATATCTCCGAAACGATTTCTCGAAAATCTCGATGGAAAAGATAATTATTTTGCTATGTACTCGTACTTTTCATTGTCTAAGTAAGGTAGGTGCGGATGGGTGGCCATGGTGTAGTGTGTAGTACTCGTGTTTATCTAAGTTTCTCCAACCTTACTTTATTCTAGATAGCCCTACAGTCTGTGGAGGACCTGGGCCTCAACCAAAAAGCGCTCCAGCCAGATCGATGTTGTGCTAGCCAGTATTTACAATTTTAGTTTTACCCTCGTTAAACGCTAAATTCATTTTCGCTGGTTCCGTTTCAATACTCACGAAAGCACGACTGACAGTCCGCTGTATTCTTCCAATGATGTCAATGTCATCGGCGTACGTGAATAGTTGTACAGACTTTTGAAACATCTTACCCGATGACAATTTTGTACAAATCTTGTAATTATGATGTTATATAAAGGACTCCTTCACCTTAACATCAAAACCTTCGGTGATGTTGTTACCGACTTTGATAAAGCAGCGTACATTTTCGGTCGTCACCCTGCACAGACGGACGAGTCTGGCAGGATGATGATGTTTGATTTAGGCCTCGTAGGCCTATGTGGCCCTCGAACCTAACCTTGGCAGCGATGTCAAAACTAGAAATGGCTCTGTATATCTCGCCTCTGTAAACGCTATCGTAATAAATAAATATTTTCGGGCTTACAGCTCATACAGGTCCTGGCTTAGCTTCTCGCAGCCACTCATGTTGTGTGCCGCACAAATGGTTGGGACCTATAGTTTTATGGCGTTTCCGAAGTGCATTTTTTTCGATTAAGGGAAGGTTTTTCCCTTGGGCAACGGCATAAAACTGTAAGTTCCAACCATTCGCTATCATGGGCGACATTCAAATCGATGAAAAAGTGGTGAATAACGATTTGGAGCTCCTGGATTTTTTTCAAGATCTGCCGCAGTGTGAATATCTAATCTATGACTAATCAGATTGTTTACAAAAGGTTCATGGCATTCACATAATATAGCAGATAGGATCTTATACACAATGTTGAGTAGACTGATATCTGTAGTTAGTGCCGTTCGTAGGGTTCCATTCGTCGGGCATATCTTATTGATGTGTTGATGTATCCTCCGTATTAAATAAACCCCGACTGTTTTTAATAGATCGACAGGAAGACTGGTAGCTCCAGCAGCCTTCGTGAAAATTATTGCTATCTGGTGGTGTTTGGCTCAGATACGGAGGGGTTTCAAAAATCCTTAAATATTCCTTGTCGGCCACCTACCTAACACAGGAATATCTAAATCTATTCCACTTTAAATAAACCTTTTGCAATTTGGAGAAACTCGGTCAAATTTATCCCGCATTCTGTCCGTATATCGGTCTTCTACTGCCCATATTCAGGTACCAAATATTTCCATCTATCCAACGTCGGATTTTTCAAGTTTTTGTTTTCAAAATCTCATTTTTGGTCCATAGCTTTCATAGTTTCTTCAGCCACTACACCAAAAAGGGCCTGGTGTACAATGTACAGAGAATCATGTGTATGTGCTCCAGGAATTGGAATTCTCCCTTTATAAAAAAAAAGTAGCTCAGAGGAAATATTTTACTTTATTAAAAAAGTACGCTACATTGCAATAAGTTGCTGGGATATTTTACAGAGGTCGGTGGGTCTGGTCTTACTTAATGTATTTTCAAAACCAACAATCCGACTGACACAAAGATCAAGAGGTAACCCAGGAAAGCATTCTGCTGAAAGAATTGTTGAAATCGGTGCATTTTTGCAAATTTGTCGTAAAAGAAAGAAAAGCTTGCAAAATGAAATCTATCTTTAAAGCCATTAATCCAATTGAAACCACGATCAACCGATCTCGAGTCCTACTTCAGGTAAAAAAATAAGTAAAATACAATTTTGACCATAAATGTTTTCTAAATAGACCCCATCATCAGTATATTTTTTCTTATCCTAGTTCAACCTACAACTGACACTTTGATGTCAAAAGCTTGCGACACACTGTAGATGCATACAATGGAGTGTAATAGGGTTAGGATGGTCCTTAATTGAGGCTATTAGAGCTACGCAAGCCTCATTGTTTGAAAATCCTTTTTATTTGGTTCAGCAAAGATTTATGTATATCAAATACTTCAAAATAAAATTGTTCTAAGCAACATTTTATAACCATGTATATCCTCTTTAAACGGGATTAAACGACTATGACTTTCAGTCTATAAAAGGTATTGATTAAATTATGTAGGAACATTTCGTAGGGGTAGTCCTCCAGTATAAGAGGGTCAATTTTTTTAATATTGAAATAAGGAAAAAAAATACTGTAATCCGTTTTCGATAAATTAATTAAAAGCCTAAGGTCATAATACTCGTATATTGTTTTCTCATCACAAATTATACTTGACTTAACTTTTTTTTAAAATACAAAACTCACCACGTATTGTTTATATGTATCTAGTAGATACATTACATCCATTTCTACCTTTGATTGCCTTCCCTATCCCACAAATCAATTAAAATGGTTTCATCTCACCAATCCGAGAATTTACAATCATTTCACTGACATACTGACACATACTCATATCATATATGTAGATAATAGAAACAGACGGGCAAAGAGTAAACAAAAAAGCATACAGAAAAGTTACAATCCATCCCAAATAAAGTGGGCGTGGCGTTGTGAACCTTTTGGTTCATCTCAGAGGATATTCTCTCGATTTTTTTAGAAGAAAGTGGGCGTAGCGGTCACCATTTGTAACCGAAGGTCAAGGACTCTGGTGAAATATTCATAATAAGACTTAATCATCGCTGTAAATACTTTAAGAAAGCAAAATATGTTTTAAGAAGCGGGTAACAAACATACATGAAAGTTACAATCTGTCTAGAACGGATCGTATGATACCCTATCCCCATCTTTTAACTCACCCCTAATAAAGTGAACGTGGCGTTACGAAATTATTAAAACAGAAGCAATGATACCTGTCTATGCAGAGGATATTCCCGTGATTTTTAAGAAATTTCATCACAAAACTGTTGTTACAAGTTTTTCTTAGCAGGAAGTGGGCGTGGCTCCCAAAATGTGTAACCAAAGTACACGGATTCTGACGGAATATTCACCTACACCGTAAATAACTTTGAAAAAGCAATATATGATATTTAAGTAAAGCGCCTCCAAAAAGTGGGCGTGACCATGTGTAATATACAAACTATGGAAAGTTAGCGTCTGCATATTTTGTAGACAATATTTTTCAATTTCAAGCAAAAATATTACAAAACAATAACATTTTTTTAAAAGTGGGCGTGTCTGGGAGCGGATTTTTAAAAAAACACTTGTACTGCTTTGGAGTCTTGGAAGCTTATATATCAAATCTCATGTTCGTAGCTCAAAACTTAAGACCCAAAAAGTGGTGACATGCGTACGGACATGACTAGATCGAAATAACTTTCGATACTGATCACAAATATATACAGGGTGTGCCATCTTTTATGTCGCTATGTAAACATTGAATAACTTTGACATTTATTAACCGATTGAATTGAGTAGACATGTTTTTGAAACGTCAATTCAGTACAATTTTAACCATGAATCGCTTCATACCGAAACAACGCGCCATTGCATGACCAAAAAGTGACTGTTTGGGCCGGCGTTTGCACCAACACCATCATTGGTGGATTTTTCTTTAGAGAAGGCGAAACAGTCGATGGGAATCGATATTGGTGGATGTTGGCTCATTAATGTCTGCCCACAAATATGTGAAAAAGATCTGAACAGTTTCTGCAACGAAAATTCCCTAGACGTGTACTGTCAAAAAATGGAGACATTGACTGGCCACCCAGATCTCCAAAAAAAAGTATCGAGACTTTGCATATTGATACAGTCATGACTGAATGTTTATTGATGTTTAGAACTCAAGCTAAATATTTTCCAAAATTATTACCAGTCCATTCCTTTCAGGGCCTCGTTTCCCCAACCACTTGTCACTTTAAACTTTACACTTTTCATCATTAAATTGTTTTTGGGATAAGAGAAAAGGATAAGTGTTTCACTAACATAATTTCAATGCAACTTACTTATCGACTGTCCTATGGCATTGTCTTCCACCTCCCAAGTCAATAACTGATGCAGAGGACATAGAAGTTTGTTTCGCCAAATACTATGTTGCAACCATTTTCCATTCTCTAATAACACATATTCCATTTGCACATGCGTTAGATGAAAAACCTCCAATGTTCTCGAACATAACATGCAATTTATTCGCCCTTTTACTACACGATAGAACATATTATTTCCTCCGAAATGTTTTCTTAGCAATGTTTTGCTAAAATTATCAATTTTCTTATTGAAAAGTGATGACGAAAAATATTTGGAAAAACTACCAGTCTTATCACTTTTCAACAGAACACATATTATTTACACATTTCACGTTTGATGAAACAGTAATTCGATAAGTTGAGTACTAATGAATTATAAAAATTCGAATGAGTTATTTTCAAATCTCTTTTGGTGAAACAGAGAGTTATTGAAAATAATGATAAGTTGATAAAGAGTAAGTGATAAGTTGTTGGAAAGATAGGGACCAGTTCGTTTAATGTCGTTTAATGTGAATTCTATTTTGAAGAAATGAATTGCAGATAGATCTTTTGGATGTTTTCATTTGGAATTCACTTTGAAAGTAAGAAAATTGAATTAAAATACGGAGCCCGGTCAGCAACAAATTTGCTTAAATACGATTTCTACAATATATCGTATCGTGGTGATTTTTAATTTCAATGATTCTCACAAGCAACCACAAGCAAAATTTTATGAAAATTCGTTTAATGGTTGTTGATTTAAGGCTCAACCATAATCAACATTGGGAACCATAAGCTAATGTCATAACTGAACGAAATACTTCCCTATGTTCTGTCAATTCATACCTGTCTGTCAAATCAATCTACAAATTATTTGCCCGTTTCTTTTGAAACATTATCCCAGGCCCATTCTTTTCTCATTTTATTAAAATAAAAGGCATCTCTTATATCGAAAAGGCACCTATTTTTGCGAACCACTTTTTATTAATACTCGTATGTATAAATTTTTTTTTTTTTTTAATTTTCATAACAAACATGACAACTATCGGATTTACATATGCAATGAGCGACTGAGACCGCTCTCTCTTATGTTCGCTCATGTTTGCAAAAGTGAACGAACATTTAACGAATCGACGCTGGGCTTATTATGTGTTGGATGATAAGATTGAGTATTCGTGGGTTTATACGAGTATATACGACCATATGTAGGCGAATGTTGATTGTGTTTCTCAGTTTAGCCGCGTGAAAGAACACCTTTCTGTATATCTTATCCAAACGCCAATCGATTCTGATGAGACCAAACTAAGAAAATAATTTTCATGAAAATCGTTAGGGATACCTTAAGTAGAAAACAATGTGTATGTAATGTATGCTTGTAATTTGAGTCTAGCCCTTTTGTATCCAATTTAGCCCTCATTTTTACTTAATCTAGCCCCGATATCAGAAATGTTATTGGCATCACTGATTAGGCTGAATTTTTTCATCGCAACTACGCACGTAATTTTTTTTTTTAAATATTTTGTTTGTTCCTCCAGACAATAATGGGCCATTCCGAGGTATCACCACTTCAGACCAACGACAAATTCGAATTTATTAACAAAACTGCATTTACAGCAGAAGCCACTAGTTTGATCGAATCTACCCATTTGTAGAACATTCGCAAGTCTAGAAGAAGGGGCCAATACAGAGGAATGATGTAACAAAAGCCGCAGGACTGGTAAGTCGCTTTAGATATTTCTTTTTTATCAATCTGAAAGGAACGTCTCACACACTTTAGCAACGAAACAAAAAGTGATAACGTAACCCTTATAGTCAGAGTCAGTCAGTCTATCTGTCACAGCTTTATGATTTTTGAACCGTTAGACTTAGAAGGTTGATGACCAGAGCCGAGTTTTATTAACCCGCGGACAGATCAAGAGTAAAACTTGGGAAAAGTTAAAAAAACAAAAAAAAGTTTTGGAGGTTAGAGTTAAAGTCTAAATTGTTTTAATAAATGCAATATGCGTATCAGATGAAAGGTGGCGCTGATTTTATAATTTTATTATACTTTATCAGGTTTCGAGAAAAATTCGTAAAATTTTTAAGAAATTGATGTCCCCTTCCTTATCTCTGAAACTGTCGAAACGAAAAATTTTGAAAAATTCGAGAGTATCTGCCACATTTAAAAATATTGCAGGAAAACTATTTTCATTTTAATACATATCGTTTTCGAAAACAAATTGGCATTTACCGTCCGCCATCTTGTTTTTCTTGTACTGTATAGAAAACTATACTTTTGGCCATCATATTGAATGAGGTTGACGTCCAAATATTGTAGATCTCACTTTCAGCACAATCTTTTTCTTCTTGCTCTCAGGTTACAAATCCTGAAATTTTTATAAAAAGAATTTGGAACACCCTATACATACGAGTAATAATGTTCAAGTCAACACGTTAAATGACAGGAGAATAAAGGGAAAGTCACTTGATTTGACGTTTGCCAAATTTTAGCATAAAATTCATTCACAATTGTTCCCCTATCTGAGATTTTTCTCTCTCAATTTATGAGGTTTGACGTTTGGAAAGTTTTAACATTAAAAAGTAAGCGAATGGATCTAATGTACTTGAAAAACCTACAACCATGCCAATTTTCTTTAGTATCAACTTACCACCACAATACTCCACTTCCGACAGAACTTCCGTATGGCAGTATAGCATCACGGTTTTATCGTCCAAAAGTTTTTCTTCGGCTTCGTACCGGTCGTCGCTGATGAAGACCTCGCTGATGACCGCTGCGTATCCGAACATCGTCGATTGTAGTTGAATGGTGAGGAAGACGTTGTTAGCATGCCAATACCCTGGTCTTCAGATGAATTCATACTGCTCTTTGATGTTGAGGTACCCGAGGCTGTTGATGACCGACAACTTCTTAGATTATGTGGCAGAGTTGTTGTTTGCATCACAGATTGTGTACCTGTTTTGTAATATCTAAGGCTTTCATTATAACTAGCACCACTACTACTACCACTGCCGCTGAATCCGCTATCCAGGTCTCCCTCATCGAATTCCGGATTGATGCAGGTATGGTCCTTCAGTTCAATGGAGTTCAGAGTGCTGGACAAATTCTCCATGCTAGCGTGGGACATCGCTGGTGGCTTCTCTTCCTGGGTGGGACTAATATCGGGTGGGGTTGGCGGCATGATTAATGCTTCTAGTGACAAATTCAGTTCATCAAGCACACGAAAATGGTTATGCTGCACGCGACGTAGCTCCTCTTTGACGGCACCAGTATTGGCCGAGCCTATTCTATTGTCTGACAGGACTTTGCGAATTTTCTGTTCGTTCACTTCTTCGTATAGATTTTCAGTGGTTCCATACCGGGTGGTGTACGTATGTCGTTCTTCGGCTGAAGAATTCGCCGCACTTAGTGCTTTGGAACGGAAACTCTTAGCTAATAGGGCTCGGATGGAATTCCTCGGTGGACTCTTTGACGGGCCAGGAATTGGCAGAATTGGAGATAGCCTATCCTTGTGAGGTATATTCGTGTGACATTTGGCAGCACCAGGCTCATAATATGCATACGAGTAGACATGATTTATAGGCGCTTGCTGTTGTTGTTGTTGCTGTTGCGGCGATACTGGCATTGACTGATGGAGCGGAGTTACAGCCGATGTTGCAGCCGATGGAGTAATCGCCATTGGGACATTTGGCGCTACGACACCTGCAGCAAAACCATATTCCAAAGCTTGACTCGGCTCGAAATGTTCCATTGTCGCAGCTATATTTTTTCGTGACCATTTCACCTAAAAAAAAAAAAAAAAAAACGACATTGTAGTATAACTTGTCAGAGTATAAGACACCAAAAGCTCACCTGTTTTTCGACGTCAATTTTCTGATTACTCCTCCTACTGTGTCCTCTTCTCCGGCGTTCCGAAAACGAGTCCCCATGACATGCATTCGTGGCAGCCCGCATCATCTCATTCGATGATGGTAGGCAAAACTCGATGCTTTCGATGTCATCGGGAAATATTAAATCACCTCGTCCGCTTATAGTACTCGACGAGACCATCCTTCCACTGGAAACGCTGTCCCCATCGCTGCCCATCATCATGCCTTTAGAAGATTTAGGATGTCGCATCGACATTGAATGATGGTGAGGAACCGCCGCCGCAGATGGATAATCGGAAGGTGGTGAGAAATTTACAAATTGTGGCGATGGAGGCCGTGCGGAAAATTTCGCTGATGGATACATATCACTTTTCCAAAGTGCAGTGATGAGAGTGCTCTCTAGTTACTGGGGTTCATATGAACTCTCTCTCTCCAGCAGCGTGTGTGTCACAGGAACCCAAGTGCGATAAGACAATATCGGATGATGATGTCTATGAAAAACGAGTAGCTCGCTCAACTAAAGGATTCTCAGATGCACTCATTCATTCATTGTGTGTCGCTGTAGACAAAATCGGCTTCAGGCTGTTGCTTCAATCTTCTCCTCTTGCAGTCACTGCTGATGCACATCACACACTCTATAAAATAGGATTAAACGAAAAGGGGGACATTAATCAGTATAAAGAGTATAATAAAGGCAAAAACTACGATATGCTGCTACTCCGTGTGCAAAACTACGGGATTTACGATAAGTACACTTGAGGATTGTGGTGGGTGGTGATGGAGAGGGATAGATACAAGAAGAGATAAAGAGAGAGCTACGACTACGACGCAATATTTATTCATTATTTTGGGAAAAGTGTATGCATTCGAGGCTGCCAAATGGATGTCTAGTACTCCTGCTTTGAGGACTTTGTGGTCGACGAGTGGGCATTAGAGAGAACACACCAAGTGATGGTTGGCAGGGGCAGCCGACGTTGTATCACCCAACTCCTTTCATAAGACCAAAACGAAACAATAAATCAATCATACTGGTGAGCCAAACAAATGGCGTTTTAAGCCGCCCATTCAACCCAGACGAATGTGTGTTTTGCTTGTACACGGATGATGGGTTCCCCAGATAGTTTCCGTTACGCTTTTTTCATTCTATCCTCGTATATTTTATGATTTTCTCATCTCGTGTGGTGTTAAGGGAAGTCGAGAGTATCTGTATTTCTAGTTTTTTTTGTCGATACTTTGTTCGGATGGTTTTTTTCTTTTTTTTTTGTTCACTCAATGAAAAGATGGTACATGAATGATATGAAATGGAATCGAATGAAATAATGTCGGTGGCGACGAATTATTAATCGGATACATAATGTGGGCTACACCACTCTGTTGAGGTGGTGATACATTGTGTAGCTAATATTGCGATTGTGGTAGCTCGTTACCTCTGACACGACAGTGAGTAAAGAATTTTTTTTCGTGAATTTGCGCTCGATAATATTTAAGTGTAGCGTGCACACTAGTGGAGTGCTAATGTCCGAATTGTGTGTACGGATGCTATAAAGCTTCGCATTAGACGGAAAAGGGTATGATTTATTTTTCGAACGAATGATAAGATAAAATAAATATTTCTTAAAAGGAATTGACGAATGAAAGTACAACATAAAAGTTTATGACGTCCCTTAAAAGTGTATAATAGAAAAGGTAAATTAAATGAAACGAGGCCTTACACAATTTCCCACTCCACTTCCTTTGTTTAATGGAAGTCTTTTACGTACTTAGTAGTATACATACGAGGGTGGATGAATAAGTCCCTGAAAATTAACACAAATTGTGTCGTCACCTTAAATTTAATTTTGTTTTTGTCAAGAATCATCTTTCAAAAGAACGCACCCAAATTTTCAGACAGATCTGTCAAATAGTTTTGTTGTGGCAGCCATTTTATATAGACGCCTACTAGCATTTTCGTTAAAATGGAAAAAGTGAATTTCGAGTGCACATTAAACACTATTTTTTGCGAGAAAATACTATCACGCAAACCAAACAAAAGCTTGACAAATAGTATGGGAACTCTTCACCATCGATTAGAACCATTCACCACTGGTTTACTCAATTTCGGTGCGGTCGTTCAAGCACAAGTGACCCCGAACGTTCTGTTTGGCCAATTGAGGTCACCACACCAGAAATGGTCGACAAAATCCATGGTTTGGTAATGGACGATCGGCGAGTGAAAGTGCGCGAGCTTGAAGAGACCACAGGCTTATCACATGGCTCAGTGATTTCGATTTTACATAAATATTTGGACATGAAAAAACTTTCCGCAAGATGGGTGCCGCGTTTGCTCACAATCAACAACAAACGCATTCGTTTGACAACTTCAAAGGTGTGTTTGGCAATGTTCCAGAAAAATTCGGCTGAGTTTTTGCGCCGTTTCGTAACCGTGGATGAAACCTGGATTCACCACAACACACCAGAAACCAAGGAACAGTCAAAACAATGGACTTCTCCTGGTGAATCGAAGCCGAAGAAGGTCAAGGCGGCAAGGTTTGTCAGCAAACAAGGTCATAGCGACAGTTTTTTGGGATGCGCGCGGTGTTATTCACCTCGATTACCTAGAAAAGGGTAAAACGATCACCGGCGCATATTACGCAGAGCTGGTGGATCGATTTCTAGCCGATTTGAAGCAAAAACGCCCGCAATTGGCGAAGAAAAAAAGTTCTTTTCACCAGTATAACGCACCGGCGCACAAGTCCGCAGTCGCAATGGCAAAATTGCATGAGTTAGGCTACGAACTCCTCCCTCATCCAGCATATTCCCCAGATTTAGCCCCCTGCGACTATTTCTTGTTTCCAAACATGAAGAAATCGCTCGGAGGTAAGAGATTTGAGTCGAATGAAGAGGTCATCGCTGAAACAAACGCTTATTTTGAGGGGCTCGAGAAATCGTATTATTTGGAGGGCATCAAAAAACTTGAGAAACGTTGGATAGAACTAAAAGGAGACTATGTTGAAAAATAAAATGTTTTTATACCGAAAAGAGTGTTCCTTGTTTCATTTATCAGGGACTTATTGACCCACCCTCGTATGTATTTATGTATGTATTTAAATACAGTCGAATCTATATTGTCATCACCCTATTGGAACATGTCCTCATTTTTGCAAATGGCATCTTATGTCATCGAGACTTTGACATTTGTGAAGTAAACAGAAGCAGACAAACCATGGATTGCTATAGTCTTCAAGAACGCGGAATAATTGTGTAAATGTTTCTCACAAATATAATCGGTCGGTGGTTTTGGCTCAACGTGAATTTTGTCGTCGATTCCCTTGTCGTGTGGCATAAACTGGGCAAACACTGTGGCGTTTAACTGCTCATCTCGAGGAGACTGGCTCTACATGAAACAGTATCAGACGTGACCATCTCCGGAGCAGCCTGTCAGTCGAAAATATCGCTGCTATGACTGCAGATATCCAAGAGAATCTTTAAACATCAACCAGACAACGGGCCACGCAATTGTGTATCAATAAACGGTCTTTACATCGAATTTTTGGTGAAAGACTTGAAGATGTATCCGTACAAAGTGCACAGTGCTCCAGCTACTGCCTGCAGACCGTCAATAACGTGTACAAGTTTTCGGCGACTTTGAACCCAAGCAATGCGCAGTCTTTTTGATAATTTGCAGGTTTGGAATTGTCCAAAACAACTTGAAATTAACAGAAAATGTAACAATTTTCCTTCTACCTTCTATAGTAGAGACATTTCTTCCACTTATCGGTGAGATACATCTATCATTGGCATCTCTATACTAAAGATCTCTATTAGAAAGATCTTCACTTCAATTCTGTATGATACGCTAGCAAAGAGGATGGAGGATGGCAGTCCATTAAGTATTTTTCAAGCTGAATTTCGGTCTGAATTTTCAAAAGTTGACCATATTTTTGCCCTGACTACCATCGCAAAAAAAAAACGTATTTTTGTCGGCTTCAAAGCTGCGTTTGACAAGTTAGCATCACGTGGGGTCTCCAGTAAGTTTCTTTCAATGTATGCTCACTCAGTTTTTGACATCAACTAGTGCAGCAGTTTGAAATAGGTCTAAGGATCAGACTGATTTGAAACGACAGCAGGTGGGCTACAAGGTTGCACTCTTAGGCCTATTCTTCTTGCGCTATTTATTGATGGCATTTGTGATATCCTACCAGGAGGGGTAATCCTAATTAATATTCTGCTTTACGCTGACGTCTTACTACTATTGACGGACATTCCTTTCGCACTTTATTCACAAATAAACAGACCGCTATCTTACTGTCTAACCTGGAGTCTAAAAATGAATTGTGATAACACCAAAGTAATGATTTTTTACTGCCGGCAACGTACGGGATCAATTGAAGAAAACTGATATCTCAAAAGCGAAATTATTGAGGTAGTGCGCGAGTTTTAATACCTTGCGGTGTTGCTAACCGCAAATTTGAATTTCACCAAACATGTAAAGCAAAGAAGCATTGAGGAATTAAATATAGTGTGGCCAACCATGTATGTGTTAAGGCCTTCGAAGAGTTTCTGCCAAATATGACACCAACTTACGCAAACCATGCAGAGTCCGGTATACCACCAATCTATTTACTCAACAAAACTAAAACTACAGGCTGATTATTTTACAAAAGTTGTGAAGAAGTTCAGAAATAATCTGCACAAATTGGTGATATTAATGTGTTTTCGAACAAATGCTTCTCATTTTAAGGAATGGAACAATCTTGCTCGATCCCATGATATTTACCAAAATTTCAGTTAGGAAAATGTAGACGAATGGCAGAATATATTTTCTGATATAATACCAAAAATCGATGAAAGCTTATACACCCAAAAATTCGAATCATTGCTTGCTTACTGTCAATATCGACTTCTGTAAAGATTAAACGGTTTAAGTTATAAGCATTATTGTTAGAGTCAAAGTAGAACTCTTCAACTTTAGTCTCAACTTTATACCTCATCGAACCGATTTTCCTGTTAGGTGTAATCTCTGCAACAGAAACGAGCGACAGGATATTTACCATTTCATTGCAGTTTCCCCGACCTCCACTACGAAACCCCTGGTTTGATGAAGAATGAGGTCAAGTGAATGTAGCAAACGCTGAGGGCTGCTCGCTAGCTCTACGAACAAAAGAGACGGGAAGAACACCGGCTTCTCAAAAAGAAGAAGAAAGAACACGAGAAGCGTGCGATCAAAGATATTTAGAGATTTTACTCCAGGAACAATCTACGAAAGTTTTACCGAAAGGTAAAAAGAAAGTGTCACGTTGTAATAAAGTCACAGTCGGTGCTGATAATACGGAAGAACTACTTTTGCAGACTGCATAACGGCGACTAAGACCAATATTCCGCTGTCAGGTAGAATGAACCATTCAACCTAGACGATGATAGCCAAAACTTCCGTCCACCTGATCGAAGTGAGTATAGCAATATCCAAGCTAAAGTCTTACAAGGCTGTTGGGCCTGACGGCTTACCAGCGGAGTTATTTAAAGCTGCTGGAGATGAGTTGGTAGAGAGCATACACCAACTTATTTCTACTTATTTTGTCAAACGAGTGTATGTCTGATGAATGGAATCTTAGCATCGTTTGTGTGAACGTCTGAAACATTTTTTCAACAACCTGGCCCTTAGCAGTGCTGTTTAAGGCCAGGAAATTCCACAACTTATCAAATTTTCACACTTCAGCAGATCCTGGAGAACACTCAAGAAGTCCAAATCGATACTCACCATCTCTTTATCGATTTTAAGGTCGACATGTCTAGATTTGACATCCCTGCCAAACTTATCCGTCTTCGCAGGATGACGACGGAGAATGCTCGCTGCGCTATGAAGGTCGGTAACGACCTCACCGAGACCTTTGATGTCAAAAAGATTTATGTGACGCGCTGTCATGTGACTTCTTTCACATCATGCTTGAAAGGATTGTGCGAAACTCTCAAGCCAACACCAGAGGCACAATCCTTCAAAAGCCTGTGCAACTACTTTCGTACGCCGACGATATCGACATAATTGACAGGAATCAGTGGGCTGTCATCGGTGCGTTCGCGAGTATTGAAACAGAAGCAGCCAAACTGGGTTTAGCGGTGAACGAGGGCAAAACAAAGTATAGGTATATGTTTTCAACAAGAAGGGACATCCAACATTGACGAATCGGACAGAACGTCACAGTGGACAGCTATAACTTCGAGGTTGCTAGGGACTTTGTATACCTTGGCTCTGCTATCACATCAGACAACATCAGCGCAGAAACCAAAGGAAGAGTAATTCTTGCCAATTGCTGTTTCTTTGTGCTGAGAAGGCAATTGAGTAGTAAGGCGACTCTATACAAGACCTGAAGCATGAACTATATCGAAAGCGGATGAAGATATCATTTGTTCTTTCTTCGTCCCGTTTGCGTTGATGGGCTTTGGAGGAGAAGATTCAACGACGAACTGTACGAGCTGTACAGCGACATCGACCTAGTCAAAAAAAACGGTGCCTTTGTCGTTTGGAATGGCTAGGACATGTAGATCACCAACTCTTCGGTCCGCAGAGTCTTCGAATCTAACCCGGATTCGAATCATTGCTTGCTGTCAATATCGACTTCTGTAAAGATTAAACGGTTTAAGTTATAAGCATTATTGTTAGAGTCAAAGTAGAACTCTTCAACTTTAGTCTCAACTTTATACCTCATCGAACCGATTTTCCTGTTAGGTGTAATCTCTGTAACAGAAACGAGCGACAGGATATTTACCATTTCATTGCAGTTTCCCCGACCTCCACTACGAAACCCCTGGTTTGATGAAGAATGAGGTCAAGTGAATGTAGCAAACGCTGAGGGCTGCTCGCTAGCTCTACGAACAAAAGAGACGGGAAGAACACCGGCTTCTCAAAAAGAAGAAGAAAGAACACGAGAAGCGTGCGATCAAAGATATTTAGAGATTTTACTCCAGGAACAATCTACGAAAGTTTTACCGAAAGGTAAAAAGAAAGTGTCACGTTGTAGTAAAGTCACAGTCGGTGCTGATAATACGGAAGAACTACTTTTGCAGACTGCATAACGGCGACTAAGACCAATATTCCGCTGTCAGGTAGAATGAACCATTCAACCTAGACGATGATAGCCAAAACTTCCGTCCACCTGATCGAAGTGAGTATAGCAATATCCAAGCTAAAGTCTTACAAGGCTGTTGGGCCTGACGGCTTACCAGCGGAGTTATTTAAAGCTGCTGGAGATGAGTTGGTAGAGAGCATACACCAACTTATTTCTACTTATTTTGTCAAACGAGTGTATGTCTGATGAATGGAATCTTAGCATCGTTTGTGTGAACGTCTGAAACATTTTTTCAACAACCTGGCCCTTAGCAGTGCTGTTTAAGGCCAGGAAATTCCACAACTTATCAAATTTTCACACTTCAGCAGATCCTGGAGAACACTCAAGAAGTCCAAATCGATACTCACCATCTCTTTATCGATTTTAAGGTCGACATGTCTAGATTTGACATCCCTGCCAAACTTATCCGTCTTCGCAGGATGACGACGGAGAATGCTCGCTGCGCTATGAAGGTCGGTAACGACCTCACCGAGACCTTTGATGTCAAAAAGATTTATGTGACGCGCTGTCATGTGACTTCTTTCACATCATGCTTGAAAGGATTGTGCGAAACTCTCAAGCCAACACCAGAGGCACAATCCTTCAAAAGCCTGTGCAACTACTTTCGTACGCCGACGATATCGACATAATTGACAGGAATCAGTGGGCTGTCATCGGTGCGTTCGCGAGTATTGAAACAGAAGCAGCCAAACTGGGTTTAGCGGTGAACGAGGGCAAAACAAAGTATAGGTATATGTTTTCAACAAGAAGGGACATCCAACATTGACGAATCGGACAGAACGTCACAGTGGACAGCTATAACTTCGAGGTTGCTAGGGACTTTGTATACCTTGGCTCTGCTATCACATCAGACAACATCAGCGCAGAAACCAAAGGAAGAGTAATTCTTGCCAATTGCTGTTTCTTTGTGCTGAGAAGGCAATTGAGTAGTAAGGCGACTCTATACAAGACCTGAAGCATGAACTATATCGAAAGCGGATGAAGATATCATTTGTTCTTTCTTCGTCCCGTTTGCGTTGATGGGCTTTGGAGGAGAAGATTCAACGACGAACTGTACGAGCTGTACAGCGACATCGACCTAGTCAAAAAAAACGGTGCCTTTGTCGTTTGGAATGGCTAGGACATGTAGAGCACCAACTCTTCGGTCCGCAGAGTCTTCGAATCTAACCCGGAGGAACAACGCAGTAGAGGAAGACCTCGCCTTACATGGTGCGCATAAGTAGAAGGGGAGCTCAACTATCTTACAGTGAACAACTGGAGACAGTTGCCTAAGGACCGCGCTAACTGGAGAGGTTTCTTGGTTGAGGCCCAGGTTCACCTCGAAGTGTAGCGCCACCAAGTAAGTAAGTAAATAAGTATTGCAGTTTGCCCAATTTTGCAAGCAATTAGAAAATTGTATTTCAATGAAATTTCTCTAAGTACAGAGTGCCTCTATGACGTGTTGAATGGATCCCTAGATATTACAATAAATAATGTTTCTTTGTGAATTTAATTCTATTGGATTTTCAAATAACTTAAGACCAGTTATTCGTTCCCAATTGTTTTGACTTTAGAATGAGATACAAGTTATTTCCACCAGGGATCGGAGACTTGGAAGTTTTTTAGGCACACATTGAAGTGCATGTGGAGTAACACACATCCGTATATTCATACACATGAGTATGGTACGAATATGTAGGTACAATTCAAACCTCTGAATAGATTCGTTTCGAATGAATGGGTAAAACATTGGGCTAAACCTATTGGAAAATCGATTTCCCCCCTTTAACCCTAAGGATACATCTAATATAATGCCGACCAAATAAGTCTCAATCTGATGTTAGGTAAATATACCGATATGATATGAGTTTGAAGTCACCAAACCTGTCGTACATGCACTAATGGGACATTTTTTTTTTTCAATATTATTCTATCAAGACTGCACAGAAAGGAAACGAATTGTTCCCACTTTTATTATGAATCGTAAAATACGTTCCAAAATACCGACCACACCTTGAGAGAATATCAGTGAAAATATCTTCTATTTGCGTAGACAACTCATTTGTTTGTTTGTTTCGATAGAGATAAACAAACCCCCTTTTTGTGGTCATATGTTCAATCAATATCGTTTTAGGTATGGCTCAAAGTTGTAGTGTGAGTGAGTGTTTTATAATATTTTCTCAAATCGTTTGAACTGTCAGTTTCTTGATTTGTTAGTTGGATACTTCATATGACTAATACATAATAGGTATACTTTATTGGGTAGATTTCAACATGCATTATCCTGCCTTTAATGCGTTTTGAAATTGTGAGTAAAACAGAAGAAATTTACGGCGCTGCAGCAGCATGTCGATGTTAATTGATAATTGACAGGCACATAAGAGCGAAATCACTCTTTGCCTTCTCACTCTCAACACGCATATCAACTGGGTAAGTCTACTCTGTGTCAGCACTCAATGACAAATTAACCAAAATTAAAGCTGCCATCAACAGGAAGGAGATCTGTCTTGTTGCCTTTCCAGACATTGAAGGAGCATTAGCACATCATATGAATCCCCTAAACGTGTACTTAGTAATATGAATCTCCAACCGACCATAAACAAAAGGATAATGTCCATGTTGAATTGTAGGGTGATACACACCAACATTGATGATTCTGAAATATCGACGTTTACAACTCGAAGATGTCCTCTCCAGACTGAATTCTTCCGCCTCTCGTTATAAGCAGCTTACTTCAATTTTTAGAAAACCAAGGGATCGAGGCCATTGGGTACGCCGACAAAATGGTAATTATCGTCAGCAGTAATTATGAAAGCTTCGTTTCAGAAATGCGACAATATGCATTGTCTGAGGTACTAAGAAGAAATTTAAACCTTCTCAGTCGCCCCTCCATCTACGGCGAAACTATTCTAGGTATCCTCACATTGACAGAACCATCGAAAGGGTCAATCGAGCACTATGGATCTGTAGGCGTATCTGTGGCGACACAAGCATTACACGACAGTAGACTGTTGGACAAACATTAACAGTTAGAAAGATCGAACGAGTCCAACGCCTAGCTGAAGTTAGTATGACGAGCTGTCTGAGTTCCACCCCCACTGCGTTCCTCAACGCTATTCTGGGCTTACTTTCAGTACAAGTTCATATAGAAATGAAAGCCAAACTTAGTCTGCATAGGCTCTTCCATCTAAAAAAAAAATTCGGTTCTAGACACCATGATGGTCATCTCACACTGTTTAGCTCTCTGCTACAAGGCAACGAATTCAGCATGCCATTGGATGACACCTTGCCGAACTACTGCTTCAACCGGACTTACTTAGTAGTCACCCGATGACGGGGACAAATTCAAATGTTGTTCATTGGAACACGACCTAGTGTGGTATACGGATGGCTTGAAAATGGACAATGGGTTTGGAATATTCGGAGAGACGTCTGGAGCTTATCTCTCAACCATTTTTCAGGCAGAAATACTTCCTTGAACAAAAAGTTTAAGGAATGACTACCGTGTGACGCTTTCAGTCATCTGATTCGAGTTTTTTTTTTTTAGGTTGGCACATCTGTCATTAATATTCCATCCAAATTTTAGCATCGTAGCTTGACATTTGTACATCTGCCTCCGTGTGTGTTTTCGATTTTTTACGATTTTAAAAATGGGATCAACTTTGCAACAACGAGTGTGCATCAAATTTTGTGTTAAAAACGGATTCAACGGTGCGAATCCGACCCAACATTCATCAGACAAATAATTACTGGAGACGAGATGTGGGTTTATGAGTACGAAACGCAATCCATGCATCAGGCGAGTGAATGGCGTACACCGAATGAGCCAAGACCGAAAAAACCACGTCATTTTCAGTCGAAAAAGAAGGCGATGCTCACGGTGTTGTGCATCATGAATTCTTGCCACAAAATCAGACAGTCAACAAGGTTTATTATTTGGACGTTATGAGACGTTTGCGTGAAGCAATTCGCCAAAAAGAGACCGGATTTGTGGGCAAACAACTTGTGGGTTTTGCACCACGATAACACACCGTCCCACAATGCCATCCTTATTCGTGAGACCAAGAATAGTAGGAATAGCAACCAGCAGCCATAGAATTCGCCTGATTTGGCTCTCTGCGATTTCTTCCTGTTCGATTGACTCAAGAAATCGCTCCGGGGAACGCGGTGAGTGGCGACTCACTGGCAAAGATCGCTGCTTCAATCCTATTCACTGGTCCCGAACCATTCTATGGTTCTATATTCTTTTAGAAAGGGTTTTCTTCGATTCCAAGAATCAATCACCCAGGTCGCTTTGCATGGATGCAAGTGTGCACTTAAGATGCTGCTTAACCTCTGAAATTAACGAGTTATCAGATAATTAACGCAAGTAGAAGTAATGCTTAATGTAAGCTAATAGCACTATTTTTTCACGTCTCGTTAGAATCTTATTATACCTTCATACATATGTACATACGTACAGATGTTTATGTTCTTAGTTATTTATGTTCCAAGTTTTTTTTTTGTACACAGCGTTGTGAAAGAAAAACGAAAGGAAATGCTTTCATGGATGAACGCAAACCCAACTGCGAGGGCTAAATACGATTCGGATCATTAAATTGGACATCGAAGGATAAACATGCATGAGAATATTAAAATATTAAACACGTCCTAAGAATATTATTTAGGATCACATTTAAAAAGAAGCGTTGGTCCTGCGAGGTATTTTAAGCGCAGCAAACTAAGCGGATATAGTGCACCTGTTTGTTCCCTGGTGTTATTGTGTCCCAAACGTGGGAAAAGCCATCACTATTTTCGTAAAATATATCTACGCCTACAGCAATGCATGTCGTCTGGAAAACAGCTCTAATGATTTTCTTAAAATTTCGTCCTGAAGTTGGTTTACACATACATACATATATGCCATGATTGACTAACTTCCTGTACTTTGTAAAGGAGTTATACAAATTTGACACCGTGAATCCTTTTAGCAGCTTATCCGACTTAAATTAAATTTAAATAGTTTTTAGCAGATTAACCTGCGATAATTTTAAACTTTAAACCATCTGGGTAAGTTGTCCTGAAACTGAGCAATAGCTTAATGAGTTTTACTTCTTCATCATATCATATTCATTAATCAACCAACAGATACTATAGCCAACAGCTACGCAGCAGTGGATTAATGTATGCAGTTGTGTGTGATGGGGTTGCATATTATACATTATGTAGGTGCATATATACGACGAGAATGTAATTTTTAGGTTTACAAATATTGTTGGTTTTGTTTGAGTAGGTAGTTGCTAGACTATAATTATGAACCGATTTTGATGATATGTTTTTTACGTTAATTTGTATTTTTCATGTACGGCAATATGATATTCAAAGAGGCACATAACGTATGAGTATTTATCAATCATCCAACGGGAATACATTATGTTCATATGTATGTATGTGACGGGGGAACTTCACAAGTAAGGCCGGCGCGGTCGGCTAGTATTTTCATGAATGATTGTGTCATACAACGAAGTGCAATCTTTCTTTCTTTTCTTGACTAAAAGCTATGCATTTATTGCAATTTTACTTCAGCAACTATTATTTTGTTCTATTTTTATTCACCTTTGCGGCAATAGGTTATGATACAGCTACTGTACTAATTTATAAGAACCAATCGGATATATATTCCTAGAAGCACCAGGTTATGAATTTCGAAAATCACACAATCGGCTCCGAAGCGATCTGTATCATGGTTTGGGCTGTAAGTGTGCAAGCTTTCTAGATTATCCAGTGGTTTACAGAGAATTCAAGAAGGAAAACACACGCGAAATGACAGAGTGCATGAAGCTATCCGTAGATGGTAACGCTTTTATGCCCCCAGAGTGCGATACATCGAACAAATTGTAGATAATTCAATTTTGCCTGGACAGTTTTTTTATTTTTCAAGACGGTGCACCGAGCACAAGCTTTTACTTGCACCTAAATTTTGTATTTTAATACAAAAGCACCCTTTAATTTTTTTATGATCTGTCAATGTCAAAACGTCAGTCAATGTTTACGTTTTTAACATTGTGAAGTTCACGAACGAGCAACGTTTAGAAATTATTAAAAATTACTACCGAAATTCTGAGTCGGTGGTAACAATTTTAAGAGTGCTTACTCCAATTTTAGGTCGTAATAATCGTCCCACCAGACAGGCTGCGCGTGCAATAGTGGATAAATTCGAGTGAACATATTCACTATTGAATGTTCCTGTGTCAGTGAGATAACGCACCGGTCGAAGTACCGAAAATATTGCAGCCGTAAGTGCTTCAGTTCAAAATGAGCCAAAAAAGTCGATTGCACGCCGTTCACAGGAATTGGGAATCTCTCAGCCCACATTGTGGCGAATTTTGTGTAAAGATCTTGGCCTACACCCTTACAAGATCAAATTAACTTAAGAACTGAAGCCTTTTGATCATTTGAAACGCCAAAACTTCTCCGATTGGGCTCTGCAAAAGTTTGAAGAAAATCCTGAATTTCATCGAAAAATCACCTTCAGGGATGAAGCTCATGCCAATAAATATGCGCTATTAGACTGCAACAACCCCCATGTGCTTCAAGAGACTCCACATGGGGTAGTGGATTTCATGCCGGAGATGTGATTGGACCATATTTTTTCGTCGATGAAAATGATCGCCATGTTACGGTCAATGGAGTTCACTATCGTGCCATGTTGGAAGACTATTTTTGGCCAGAATTGGATGGACTTGACATCAGTGGTATGTGGTTCCAACAAAATGATGCCACATGCCACTCAGCTGGTCAAACAATTGATCTATTGAAGGGGAAGTTCGGTAATCGTGAAATCTCAAGAAATGGTCCGGTCGAATGGCCAGCTCGCTCATGCGATTTAACGCCGATGGATTTCTTTTTATGGGGTTACATTAAGTCGTTGGTTTATGCCGACAACCCAACAACGTTAGAGGAGCTCAGGAATATCAAATGCGAAATTGCCAACGTTCCGGCCGATATGTGTGGAAGAGTAGTGAAAAATTGGCTCCAAAGAATCGATCGCTGGAAATGTGCTCGCGGTGGTCATATGAATGAAATCGAATTCCATACTTAAATTTAATATGCAGCACGATATCTCAATTATTCTGTGTTTTATTTAAATACAAAATTGTTATGTCCTTACTGAAAAACCCTGTACAAGGGCTCGAGATTTTGATCAAACTTGACATTATTATAACAGAGAAACTCAAAAAAAGTGGGTCTCTCAATTCTGTCTGTTTGTCTTTTGGCGTGTCCGAATGTATTTAAGGAACTGCACCCTAAACGGCTGTACAGATTTACTTGAAACTTCATAATCGGAATTATCAATCTAACCCAAAAATTAACGGTACTTCACTAATGGCTGAGTTTGAGAAAAGTCGATTTTACCGAAAACGGCAACGGAATTTCTGAAAGTTGGTCATTTCTCGGATATGACTTTGTTGAAAGTCGGCATGCAAGGACATTGTATACCAATTTTAAGCCTTTAAAAAAAAATACATTTTAACAACTTCGCTCAAATTTAAAATCTGATTGATTTGCGAATGAACAGCACACCGTTGCAAATAAGTGCGACTCTGTCGTGCACTTTACTTTTGTATCTTTCAGTTGTCATACCTGGGTGGCAGAATTTCTAGCCCCAAACAGGACAACAATTTTAGAAAGGAAAACGACAAGTTTTTTTCGGGCAACACTTTTTTTTAGAAAAGAACATAAAAATGCATTACCAAGATCTTACTACTTTTACTTACTTAAGACCAATTGATACCAGTTTATATATACTTTCTTGTAAAATATTGTTCTTTATGCGATAATTTATTTGAATTAAATTTGTTTACTAACGCCCAACAAAATATTTTAGTGCGCAATGACAGTTTTTTGCCTTAACACACGCCTGTACCGAACGACACTCCCTGGCAACTGAGTTAAACAAAATAAAAATCAAAAACATAAAAAAATGAAATCATTTCATCATGCTTGACCATTAAATCGAATAAATTATTATCATAACCTTTTATTGGTCAATCGACTGTAATTATTATGCTAATTTTTATATTCCATTTAGTTTTACAATACAAAAAATAATTTCGTTTCAATCAGAAATTGTCCTAATGTGCTTTTTTTTAGCGAATATGAATTTCGTGGCTTGGTAATAAATATGAAGGTAAATCAACAAACAGAATAATGAACAAGTAAAGGACGTAGCAACCTTGAACTTCTTTTAATAAGTAATACACTGAACAAATTAACAAATTAATAGCACCACCAGCTATTTTTTGTTTCCAAGTTTATTCTATAAAAATAACCGAAATAAGGATAGTGGACTATTATAGCTGTATTTTTTTTTTTTTTTTATAATTTGCACGTGTTAAAGGGGATATGAATACCCTTATACTAATTTTTAGAACACGTGCATTTTTGTGGAAATGAAGAGACAGAGAGAAAGACAGAGTGATGTGGTTTGAAACTCAGGTGGTATTAAGTTTTCTGTAAACTCCAAGGGTGGCTGTCCAGATAACTGGGGAGTATTTTGTTTTGTTTTCGCTATTATTGTCGTTGCTTATGATTCACAGTATTTTTTTCCGTATGTGATATTTGTTTTTTTATACAAATCTAAAGAGGAAGAAGTAAATGTCTCCTTGGTGTGTTTTCTTGAGACTAATTTATCTGGTTTCGCTAATACAATTTTATGTGGTGATTTCAATTGTAACATTTTAAATTATGGTGAATTTAAAAATTTTGTAGATTCACTGAAGTCACTTAACATGAGTTTAGCTAACACTACAATGCCAAGGAACTTTGACACTAGTTCTGACACTAGATTTATAGATTTATTTTTGTCTAGTTTTGGTCCAGATGTTTTTTATGATCAAGTTTCTGCTCCGGCTTTTGCAAAACATGATTTCATTTTCTCAACATTTAACCTAGTAGTTCCTCGGGAAGAGCTTATGTACTCATATAGAGATTTTCAGGAGGAGAACCTAATGATTATTGGCGACTTTAATGGCAGGATCGGGAAATACCAAGGTACGTGCTACATGGAAAACGACCTTCACGAGCGGCCTGCAAGGAAGAATCTTGATAGAACTTTCAGAATACTTTAACCTAGTCCCTTTGAATAGGAGAACACAAGGTGACCAACTTGGAGAATTCACGTTTGTACGAGGAAATTTGAGCTCGGTAATAGATTACTGCCTTATATCTGGAACCTGGAATTATGAAGTCAAGAATTTTGAAGTGCTTGCAAAAAGTTTTTCAGACCACTTACCAATTAGTTGCCAGTTAAATATCGCTGTAGATAACCAAATCGCAATGCCAACTGAAGTATGAAGCATGCAGTAAAACTTGTATGGCGACACAGTCTTAAAGAGAGCTACCAGGTAGCCCTAAATCGGGAACTAGAAGTCTTCCAAAACACAGAAATAATGCCCTCGATTGATGCTATGCAAGAAATTATAATAAAGGCTGCTCCGAAAATCAAGAGTAAAAATTTGCAGTGGGCAAAGCAAGACTGGTATGACAAGGACTGTGAGAAGCTTCGAAAGAGAGTCTTCGCCTTTTTAAATCTTTTTCGAAAATTTTCAACGATGTTTTTTAGACAGGAGTACTCCAAGGCTAAAAAAGATTTTAAGATTCTATGTTTAATAAAGAAGAAACTTTTTTACGAAACCAAATTTCAAATTATCACAGCCAGCAGAAATGTAAAGGAGTTCTGATGTATAAAAGGCTCTAAGCCCAGAATTGGAATGAAGGTGTCAATAAATGACCTGATAAACCATTTTGAATCGCTTCTGAATGTTGAAAGGATAGCATTGCCCTTCCAGCACTGTGAACCATATATTGAAAATCATCAACTAGATAGCCCTTTTACACAGCTGGAGTTACAAACAGTTCTACAGAACATGAAGGAAAGAAAAGCAGCTGGAAACGATCGCATCCTACACGAATTCTATAAATACTGCAGCCATGAATTCGCGAACACCTCACTCCAACTGCTTAACAGCTTATATGGATTGGAAACCTTGCCGGCATGCTTCGAAACAGCTGTGATTTTTCCAATATATAAAAAGGGGGCCAGAAACAACCCAGAAAATTATAGAGGCATATCTTTTCTTAACTCCATAAGAAAAATCTTTGGGAGCATTTTGTTTAACCGCCTTACGGACTGGATCACCACAAATAACATCCTGAGCGAGTGCCAAGCAGGATTCCGGAAAGGATACTCAACCGTCGACCATATTTTTACACTCAACACTATTGTTCATATCCGCAGGGCAGAAGGCAAAAACATCTATACTTATTTTGTCGATTTTAAATCAGCACTTGATAGTATAAAGAGGGATCTACTGTTCTACAAATTGTCAACCATGAGCATTTCTACTAAAATGTTGACAAGTTTAAAGGCTATCTATCGTCATTGCGCCACCACTGTGTGGAATGGGGTGGAGATGTCCGAGAGCTTTCCAGTTGCAGTTACCACGGGAGTGCAACATGGATGTACACTTAGTACGCTCTTATTTGTATTATTCATAGAAGATATTGTCCAGGCTTTGAACGGCGGTGTTCTTATTAACAATGTCACTATCAAGATTCTAATGTTTGCGGATGATATCGTCCTCTTGGCTGATACACCAGAGAAGCTGCAAAGGAAGATGACAAAACTGGAAGAATACTGCAAAATGTGGAACCTTATCGTGAACAGGAGTAAATCGCAAGTCATGGTGTTTGGAAATGGAAAGGGGAGGCATACACGGAGAGAAAGAGGGAGAAAATGTGGAGGTAGTGAAACAGTATAAATACCTTGGAGTGATCATAACACCTCGATTGCATCTAAAGGAAAAATTAAAAGAAGCAAAACAAGCTATAAACTCAACATGGAAAGAGTGTATGCTAAACAAAAACATCAGCCTCGCTGCAAAACACCACATCTTCGAAGCTACTGCAAGATCGGTTATGTTCTATGCATCACAAGTCTGGAGGCGACACGAACTAGTTGAGCAGCTTCTACGCTTCTTTCTTAAACGAATGCTGCGCCTGCCGATGACCACGCCAAACTACATGCTGTACATAGAGACGGGCCTCCCAACGTTGTATCTAACAACGCTCAGGATACACTTCGACTACATGGTAAAGGTCCTAAATATGGAAGACACTCGCCTACCAAAAATTGTAGCGAAGCAAGCAATCATCAAAGAAGCAGCCTGTTTTGAAAAGTGGAAGGAGCTGGCGGATAGAGCAAATTGTCCCCTTAATATAAGTATAAGCAACGTAGAAAATATGAAAGTTGATCTTTACAACATCTTGAGCAACGTTAGCGATAAATTACACAACGGCTTTATAGAGGAGGCAAGAGCATCAATCCACAGGGAATCATATTGCCAACTTAAACATGACCTCAGCGGGATTATTTATTTCAAAAATCACCAGGGACTAGATGCTATAAAAACCATTTTCAAGGCGAGGGGAGAAATATTACCCCTAAACTTCGTGCCCCATAGAATGGACCTACCTATGCAATGCAATCTTTGCAACTTGGCGGCTCGAGAAAATATAGTGCATTTCATAGGAATCTGTCCTATACTGAAAGAACTAAGGAGAATGCACTTAGGACAAAACCACCTTTCTCAAGATGAGGTTCATCAGTTCCTGAATGGGAAAGACTGGAAAGCCCTGTACAAATATATTAAAGCTGCTTTACGATATCGTAATCAAATTATACAAGAAGCATTTTAACTTTTAAAATTTTAGAATAGTAATAAAATATTTATATGCAATTGAAATAATTATAAAAATTTGTCATCCTGGCAGACGGCTCTTGCCATGCTATATAAGATTTGTAAAATTTTGTACGTATATATTTATAACGAATTGAAATAAATCTATTATCTAATCGAATCTAATCTATAGAGATTTTAAAAACCTGAACCCAGAACTATTGGAGCGCGATCTTCAAAGAATTTACTGGCAACCAATATACTTTGAATCTAATTCTGATGCTCAAGCTGATTATCTTCAAGGTACAATTATGCATTTATTTAACAAACATGTTCCTATTGTAACAAAGCGTGTAAAATGTGTGCATAATAGTTGGTTTACTGAAGAGATAGATGAACTGAGGGACAATCGAGGTGCCGCCTACAACAAGTGGAAGCGCTATAGGCTCCCTGAGTTTTATGACACCTTCCATCAGTTGCGAAACCTGGTTACCTTCAAAGTGAAACAAGCTACTAAATGAAAATATTATAAAAAAACATTTTGATGAAAATCTTCGCTCGAAAACCCTTTAGAAAAATGTGTATGAGCTAGGTGTCGGTCACAATGCAGTCCGGGAGGTTGAGGACTCTGATCCCAACCAGCTCAATATGCAGTTTGCAGATGTCCAAACAGCATCATCTTTGTCAAACCAGCTTCTCAGTAATGCCCCGAACAGCTGCTTTGAATTTCACAGAGTTGAGCAAACTGATGTTGTCAAGGCGATACTTAAAATTAAGTCTAAAGCTGTTGGAGTTGATGGTATCCACCCTGCGTTTGTCAAAATAATACTCCCCTTCATACTTCCAGTTGTGACTCATGTCTTCAATAACATAATAGTGACTTCCAGGTTCTCAGCTTCATGGAAATTAGTCAATCCAGTTGCAGAAAAATGTACAGTTGTACAACCGCACTGCTCGAGGTCGCTGATGATTTGCGAATAGCTTTAGACAAAAGCATAATAACATTTCTAACGCTGCTAGAATTTTCGAAGGCCTTCGACAAAGTTAATCATATCATGTTAATTAATAAATACAAGATGTTGTATAGTTTTTTTTGTTATTCTCTCCTACATCCAGGGAAGAAAGCAAGCAGTTTTGTACAAGCAGAGTTCCTCAAGGTTCTGTTCTTGGTCCTCTTCTTTTCATGTTTTTTGTTAATGATCTTTCAACAGTAAATACACATTCTGTTGCACACATGCATGCAGATGATATTCAACTGTACCTCAGCTGTAATTCTGGGCTTACTACTGAAACTATAATCAAACTAAACGACGATCTTCGCAGGATTTTAAATTGGTCTCAAGAAAACATTTTAAAACTGAATCCCATTAAATCAAAATGCATGGGCATTACCAGAATTGAATGTAATCCATTTTCCTGCTATATGCCTTGGAGACAATCCAATTGAGTATGTTGGCAAAGCTAAAAACCTCAGAATGTGGTTTAATTACTACGATAATAGGTAAAATTTATGGTTCTCTTAGGAATTTGTCGGTATCCCAAAGCTGCACAACACTTAAAACTATACTTATGCTAACAAAATCTTTTCTCGTGCCCATCGTGCTTATGGTTGTGAAACCTGCTGCTGCGTAAATGTAAATACTAAGAGAAGACTCTATGCCTTAAAACGCTATGATCACGTTTCTGCTTACGCCAAAAATATTCTTGGATGCTCATTGGACCAGTATCTGAAATTTTGCATAATTAAATGTCTTCACAGAATTATAATCCCCAAACAGCCCTCATATTTGTTCAATAAACTAATTTTTTAGCAATCTAATAGGTCTTTGAGCGTCAATTTTTCGTTTATGCCATTCGCATTTGGAATGCACTTCCTTTCAACATACGAAGATCTTGTTACTTGAATTCTTTTGAACACACTCTCTTCAGGCATACATATGGCGGTTAATTAACTAAGTGAATGAATTGACTTAAAATAGTAAACAAATTGATGTTTTTCAATCGTTTTTCTTAATTTTACAAAATTCTGAATTGTTATTACTTCACATCTAAATTAAATTAAATATTGCTTCTCTCTCTTTTTCCAAATGGCGTCTTCATTTATAATTTAAAGATCATATTAGTCTATGGTAAATGATGTTAAAACTAATTAATAAATATGAATAATGAAATAAGAACTGCAATACCACAGATTTATAGACTAAAATTAGCAATCAGTATGGGAAGTAGCCAATGTTGCTATTCTTGTGCAATGTAAATAGCTATTTTAGCTATTTTTTTTCCAGTAAATTAGTACAAAAAAGTGACCCGCTGCCTCTCAAGGAGTGGTACTTACAATCATCAAGGTATTGACGCAACGCTCTTCGCTATGATGTTAGAAGTAATACTAGTGTGTTATTTCTTGAGATTGAGAATCTCCTTAATGACAAACATTTTAGTCTCGGAGGCTTGTCGGATATTCGCAGGTGAAAAACCTTGAAAAACTTTTTGGTGTTTCTGGGATTCGAAACTTGAACCTCCCGCTTAGTAGTCCAAAGCACTAGCCACTGAGTCACAGTGCCACTATGCACTAGTAATAAACCAGTTCGATCATATGTAAATTTGATTTTCATTAAGTAGTTCCGTACGAATAGTTACCTACATACGAGTAGTTTCAATTTCTATGCTTAACAGCAGCTGTCATGTAAATAACAGAGTTACCCATGAAAAATAGCTATTATAGCTATTCATGTGATATGTAAATAGTAGAATTTGCTATGAAAAGTAGACGTAATGCAAATAGGAAAATTAGCTATAAAAATAACCAGTATTCATATCCTTTCTATTACATGTTGCTATATAAAATTATTTAACATGGAGGGCAAAACTTTAACTTTTGTGTCATCCTCAGCTATTTGATGCTTAATGATTTCCAATACTTGAAATGCAAACAACAAAAACACTGCATAAATAGATACTCTGTTTATTAACACTCACAGATGCAGCCATATCCTTAGTTGTTTTGTTTTACACAAAAATTAGTAAAAGAAACGTTTTTCAGTACACCTATACAAATTGTTACAATTAAGTGTAAATTAATTCATATAAAAGATGCAATATCGATAGAAGAAGCAACATTAATTGATTCCATAATAAAATCACACATACTCGTAAGTATATTACTGGGAAGGTAGTCAGTTCTCAAAAGTTGTTAAATTTAAAAATATGTAGACAAACAGCACATATAGCCTACCCTTAACATTTTATTCCTTTGTTGTGCTAAGAAAAAAAAAAAAAAATAAATAAAAATCCCCATTTGTTAGCATATGCTAACAAATGCTGATGAATAAAAACCATACCACGAACGTGAGAAGTAATAAATTTCTATTTAAACTCATTTATACTGGGACAGCCACCTTGCCACATACACGTACATTGCTACCGCATTAAAATCCTTAACAAACATCAAAATAACTCACCTTTTGAGAGTTTTGTTTATTTTACTGTGGGTATAGAGACAGCAAGGTTGGCGTTGTTTTTAGACAACTGTCTATGGGTATTGACCTTTTACTTTTAATTGAGATCTAATTGGTATAAAAGAACGAAATGTATACACAGTCCTTTTTTATTTACTTAGGTCCCTAGGTTGAATACAACATTGAAAAGGGTGATTGTACAATAAAAAAAAAAAAAAAATCCATTTGCAATTCGATTTTTTGTTTGTGTCCTTAAAAAATAAATAGCTTTTCATATCCCTCTTTGTGTGAGAAATCAACAACCCTCCACAAAGAAAGACAAGGCATGTAAGCTGACTTAAATCAATTTGCTAAGTTGCCTACTTATGTACATGTTCACAAAAATTATAATAATTAAGTGCCGAACTTCTTGACTGAAAGAACGTGGTGGAGGAAGAGCCTCCATGGATGTACATACTCGTATGTATATCCATCGACCTCTGGAAATATGATACTTTAGTTCCGCAAGACTACTCTGTCGTATATATTCGAAATACACATCCTTCGAACAGCATAATACGGCTTCCTTATTTTGTTTTATTTGATTGTGTACGCGCACCCATCACGAACCTTTATTTCCGAATCAAGTAGAAATAAGAAATTAAATTAACTCAATGAGCATTTACGCAACCGAGTGGAAGCCCATGAGGATATATGGTTCCTTAGTGTAGTGTATTTGACTGATGAATGCTGTCATGTTCATTTGGCCGTTAAAAAGCCTTTTGACATTGTCACCAAAGCCCGGTGAGTGGTAGGTAATCATACTCCGTTCGGTTTTCAGCAGCAATTACCACCCTGACACGCAGTTGCTTTACAGTCAAATTTAAATCAATTTCCGAAATCACAGAACATTACTCGTATAAGCAGTTGAACTTCTCCATCAATACATTTGCTACGAATACAGTCATGGCCGGCAGAATAGAGCTACCCTATTGTTTTGGTGTACAAATGCCAACTCGACATGTTGATTAATTTTGGCATTACTATAAAAGAGAAATTCGAAAAAGTTGGTCTCTCAATTCTGTTTGTCTGTGGCTGTGTCCGTCTGAACCACTGAATACGGCTGGATGGGTTTATTTCAAACTTCATATCTGGCGTCGGTGAGGTCGTAATTCGAGACGAAATAGAAATCTTAATTTTGTCTTCAAAAATTGTAAATATGTGCAATTTTCTCGAAAACGGCTCTAACGATTTCGATAAAAAGTCATACCTGAGGACTAAAAGTCATACAATAAGACTGTTTACTTGGTTTCAAGCTTTCGAAATTGGCTGAAAAAACATCACATTTTCGACATACAAATGATTTTTAGCCTTTTAATGCATTTTTCAAAATTCAAAATTGGTCGACTCTTTTCGATTTTCAGTATTTTATTTTCAGGGAAACCAACAAGTCAAGTCAATATCATGTAAAAAGATAATTTGCGAAAACAGAAGGCGGATATTCGTTAGCTTGGAAGGTAGGGTAGAGCGGAATATGGGGAATTCTGTCAAAGTCGAGTCAACCCATGATAGCCTCCGTAACATCTGACCCAAAATGTGTGACTGCGAAGAGGGTCTGTTTCGCCTGAAATTACGAACTTGCCAATAAGCAGGGCTAGCACTACGTTTTTAATGTGGCGAAATTTATACTTTTCTCTGTTCAGCTGGAGCCCCAATTTAGTAGCTTAGACGAACACTAAGAAGCAACTTCTGCCTACAGTATTGGGTCTAAAACTAATCCGTAATCCATAATCCATTGTTTTTACGGCTGATTTCAAAGTCCTGGACCAACAAGACCTGAAAGTCGTTATGCAGCAATATTCGCTGATTTGAACTGCCTCACCGACATGCATCTTTAATGATGAGAGTAAAGGTTCAACCATAATCAACATTGGGAATCATAAGCTAATGTCATAACTGAACGATATTCTTCCCTATGTTCTCTCATTGTTATCTCTCTCTCTCATTATTTGCGCATTTATTTTAAAACATCATTACATGACCATTTCCTTTCTAACTTTATTAAAATAAAAGGCATCTATTTTATCGAAAGGGCACATATTTTTTCTATTAATATGTTCACAAACTCGTAGTCCGACATTTTTTTGGGAAATTCTCATAACAAACATGACAACTGTCAGATTTACATACGCAATGAGCGACTGAGACCGCTCTCTCTTATGTTCGTTCATGTTTGCAAAAGTGAACGAATATTTAGCGAATCGACGATGGGCTTATTATGTTTGAATGAAAAGATTGTGAGTTTTACATATGCGTACATATGCAGGCGAATGTTGATTATGTTTCTCACTTAACGGCCAAAACACTCTAGACCTATTTTGACATATCTGCCGGATAAATATTCAACCACTGATCTGAATTCGTTCTTTATGATTTTTAACTGGTCTCTTGGCTACCTCGAAAGGGACGTTAATGCAGCTGCCGACACGTAAAGACAGCCTTAAACCACAACAAAAACTCTGATTCGATCCAGCCTATACAATTGCACGCAGGGATAAGGATGAGGCTTTCATTGACTATACCAGCTCTTGCCGACAGTGACAATTATATCACTGACACTAAAGAGGAAGATAATCTACTAGCTGCAATAATCGCAGCAAATTTCACCTTAACAGATAGCTCTCTCTCTCTCTCTCTCTCTCTTTTCGAATATACTAAACACAAATATATTTTCAAAACTTGTTGAGCCAAATTCTCATGCAACCATCAGCTCCCAGTTACCAATATACTCGTATATCCTAGAATAACAAGAATGCCGATTGGAGAAATCTGAATTCGTTCTTTGGGACTTTTAACTGATCCATATTCCTCCTCGATAGGGACGTTAATGCCGCCCGAGATTCTCGAGATTTTAATAAATTTAAAAAGTCTCTCAATTCTGTCTCTGCCTGTACGTCTGTCTGTATGTATGGCCGACTGCAGCCCAAACGGTTCGACGAATTTTCTTCAAACTTCATACCTGGATTTCAATTCGAGGGGAAATCGAAACTTTCATTCTAACTCTAAAATTATCGGTATTATAACTAATGGCTGAATTTGAAAAAAAAAATCGATTTTCTCGAAAAGGGCTCTAACGACTTGGATCAAATTAGCTCCATCATCAATGGCGGCATTTTGTAGCTCGTGTTTCACAATTTCGACGTTCGGGATTCTATGTTAAGGGATTATATGCTTCCGGGATTCTGTAGTCGGGATTTTGATATTGGGATTTTAAATTCTGGGATATTGTTACCAAACCTTGGAAAGTAGATTGAACACAAATTGTCACGACTTAAGGAAAAGAAGGACAAGTTCTGTTCAACAAGATGGTAGAATTGGTGGTGCTCATGTGTAGAGAGTATACGAGTATTTCATATTGCAGAACTATTGACCTAGACTTTGTCTAAGGTTAAGCACAAAATAATTACGTTGGAATAATGATAATAAAAAGTCTTTACAAAAACTGAATATATGAAACTTCTACGATAACCATGGTAACCAGGAATCGGAGTATTTTGTAAAATCCTTGATATTAATTGTTCCAATAGAATTAAAAACGATTGCACTATTATTCAAGCCCAGGTTACGATCATCTTTCAGGCGGAAGATTTAATCAAGGACGGCAATATAGTCGGGAAGACAATGACTGTGTAAGTTGATAGCCTTTAAGGCTCTGCAGTCACCAACAATTAAATCAAAGCTAGTAAAACCCTACAAGGATCAACGGTGACCCTATGTTGGTTGTCAGGGTATATGGATATCTCGGGCAATGAAAGAGCCGATGAGCTTGCAAAAAAGGGCCGAGATTGGACCTTTCATATGCCCTTCCCTATGTAAACATTAAGCAGTATCCATCGCAAAATCGATGAGCAAATAAGCGCTGAAACAACTTGAACACTTGCAAGTCGATGATCGTGCAAGATTTCATTCCTATGTCCTTCCCTACGAGTATGTAGACATTAAGCAGTATCCATCGCAAAATCGATGATGAAGCCATACAAAGAACAAATAAGCGTTGGATCAACTTGGACATTTGCGCAATAGCGACAACACTCTGGCCGTTTTTGGATAATAAGGGATCCTTTTCTCTGGTTAAGTTTAGTCGCAATGACGCACAATTCGACTCCGGCATCCTCACTTGGCATTGCGTCATTGGTATTTATGTAGAATACAATGAATACTGCAAGAGCTGCATGAACGATGAAGAAATAAATATTCGACATCTGATTTGCGAATGTACTGGCCTAGCCTTGGCAGTCACTTCTTCTAGGAGCTAGATGTCTTACGTAACATTTAGCTAAGGAATATCATTGGATTCATATCACTATTTGGGTGGTTCTAATCCAGTAGTTTATCTTATCAGGTTCCCAGGGTATACGAAAATAGGCACAATGGACACAACTCATGCTCTAAGTGAGCAGTGACTGTTCTCACTCATCTACCTAACTCTAACCTAACCAGCGAATTGTGTGACTTCTATTATAAAGAAATCTTAGATGTGTCTCTATTCATAGAAGTAAAAGAAGATAAAAGTCAAAATGAGAACGCGGAAGTCCTCGAAGGACTTGATAGCTAATCTTTGAATACATGATAGCTAATCTTAAATACTGCATCAAAATTAAATTAAATTTTTGCTTGTTTTTCAAAGTGGCTCTATTCTGATGACGCACTAAAATAATGCATTCTTTCCTTATTTTACCAAAGTCCAGTAACTGCTGATTTTATTTACTCGTAATTCCCACTTTCTACTCGTACGCTTTTCATTTTTATATTTCATAACTATAATTGTTTGGATTTTATTTTCAAAAAATTTTTCCACAGTTAACGACATTAAATTTAAGTCACGTTACATAAGCTTTACCACCTGCAAAATCCTTAATACGCTGTCCTCTCAACTAAAGACATAAATGTTGGTGATTAAAAATATATAACCCTGTATATAGATACGAGTATGTTACGGTTATGTTTATGTTGTATTACGTAGCAAGCTGAGTGACGTTAAAATTGAATAATAGAACCATTTAATTTTTTATAGAACCTCACACTGCGGGATTTTCGCGGCACTTACCAACCAAATTGCACACTTCCGTCTGCCATAAGAACACAACCATTTTAATGTTACCATAAACCGATAGGAGCCTCTAAGGCAAGAGCGTAACTTTTTAATTAGGAATACACATTTCGCGTGGCATCGAAACCAGGGTTTTGGCAACATGGTATATAACCCAACACTTATGTTGATAGCCAAGCTCATTTTGTGATTTTCCTCATAACGACTCTAACACGTACCAGGTCATATTAAATCTTTAAAAAAAAAATCAAATTATGTGTATTTTGCTAGGCACGTCTTGACATTTTTAACTGTGTATGTCATGAGTTAAAGTATTTTTTTCCTGGAAGTAGATATTTGAATGATGACTAACTGCTTTAGATTTCTGACTAATTTGTAAAAGATATTGGCGTGGAAGGCAGGATTGAACGAAACCTTTGTCAAAGAGGGGACTATAAGCATTCGCAGTAAAATTGGCGTGAGAAATTCGTAATCACAATTGTTATTGTGATGATTGATTCGTTATCTTGTTGAAAGAACTTCCTTCTGTGGGTTTTATTTCATTTTTATTATAAGGTTTGAGTTTATAGCTTACTCGTATTATTTAGAAATTGTGTCTATCTATTGATTCATTTGTGCTCACAATGACTGAAGAATGAAAAAACAGTGGTCATGAAAGGGATTAAGTATCGTATTTATGTATCGTACTTGAGCCTAAAAGTCACTCCAATGCTGCTCTATTTGAATTTAGATTGAGGACCTCATGATACGTGGACTAAATTCGACATTCGTCATATCAGCATTTTTTCAAAATAAGTGCAATGGTGCAAATCCTATTAGTGAGAGCACTGCTAATCACAGAAGACTCGCATTCGTTGGCTGATCATAAAAAAATGTCCTCAAGAGAGATTTAAGAAAGACCCGACTTAGCTCCCCGCTCAGCTTCTGCGGTAATATTTGTTATAGTCTCTCCGAAACCCCTATAATGCTACGTGGTTTAAGGAGACCTAATGGCTCTAGGCAGGAAAGAATCAAAAGAAGAAATTTTTAATGGGCACTCTACGAAAGTTCAAAATTTTACAACCCACTTTCTGCAAGGCAGTGGCTTCACTAGGAATACGAGTATTCCATGGCTCAAGTACCTGTACGAATGGTGCTTCAAACTGGGTTATATTCTGGCGAGAAGTTAGAGTGGTATTTATACCCAAATCGGGTAAGATAAAACAAAGTAATGCCAAGGACTATGTGTAGGCCAATAAGGCTAATAGATATGTACATTAGGGATGAGAGGAGATACTTACTTATCGAAATCACATAATGCGTACATGAAAGGTAAATAATTAGATACACTGGTAGTATACTCGTATACGATAGAAAAAAAAAAACTCATCAGGTTAAGGAATTCATCCCTTCTTGACATTGAAGGGGCTTTAACAACGTGAGTACTGAGTCAATTGTAAGTAGTCTGAGTAGGGCATATGCAGATGAATTGAACAGATGCTTAGCATTCGCATATTCAACTCGTCTCTAGGAGATGTGAATAGCAAAAAGAGCGTCAACCAGGGTACCCCCCAAGGTGGAGTTCTTTCGCCACTTATTTGGCTCCTAGTAGTTGACGAGATCCTAAAACTTCTGGAAATGAATGGTTACCACTTGACGGCATATGCTGGTGTCATTGCCATACTGAATCCCATTCTTAGTGAACGGAAAGCGCGAGGACTGGGAGTGAATTCATTGAAAACCGAGTTTTTCTATTAGTCTTACATACAAATATCCTCGTATGAACGGAGTTGATCGTATAGGACACCGAGGTACGCCGCAAGAGTGTGCATCCGCAATGATGCATTGCAATGAAATCTAGTTCTAAACGAATTTCTTTTCACAAAAGCGGAATCGGAATAGAAAGATGTATTCTATCATCGCGCTAATATCCACTGATCCTTACACGTAAGGAAACTTTATGTACACTATACAGTAGATACATTGCATTATAATTTTTGTTTGTCTTCCAATCTATTCACATTCCTATTATTCGGAGGTAATAACTTTGTATGTAGAGTTTTTAGAAAATAATTTTCGGGTACAAATTTCATTCATCCATTATGTTCTACGTATGGCAAGTTTGTCAGAAAGGGCAACAAAAACAAGAGATCCTCCTCCTCAAAACTACGAGTAACTATTCAATTTGAATCATAAGGCCAAATCAATTTATTAGGTCGTTACATACGAAATTGCCGATTTTTATGTGGAAAGGTAAACAACGCTATTTCAAAAATTAAAAGAGTTTATTCCAAAAAATAATTTCTATTTACATCTGTGACATTTTTCCAACGTTTCACCAACGCAAAAATGCCTCTTTTGAAAAAGTCCTTATCATTTCGGGCTAAGAAGTCCCTAAAGTCCTGTTTTATGGCATCTGGGCTTATAAATTGTTTATTTTGGAGGTGATTGCCCTCGGAAAAGTTGGTAATCGACCGGTGATAAGTCTGGTGAGTAAAGCGGATGAGGCAAAACTTCATAACCCAACTCCGCCAGCTTCAGGAACGTCGACTGTGCGGTATGTTGTCTTGCATTGTCATGCAGCAGTATGGAACCATGCCTATTTACCAGTGACGGCTGTTTTTGGAGCAATTTGTTGTGCATCATGTCGATTTCTCTACAGTACGACTCGGCTGTGATTGTTTCTCCGCGTTTGAGAAAGGAATAATGGACAACTCCCTCACTCGTCCACCATACTGTCACCATTACCTTTTTGGGGTGTAAGTCTGCCTTGCCAAGTCCACTGGGAAGCTCATCCACGCCTACCCATTCTCCCGACCTCTTCCGATTATCGTATAGGATCCACTTTTCGTGACAATGCGATGCAAAAAAAGATCCATACGGTGTCTGTTGATCAAAGATATTGCAACCATCAAACGTCGTAGCATATTCGCTGGTGTTAGGACGTGGGGCACCTATCCCTCTAGTTTTTTTTTTTCTTTCCGATGGCGGTAAGGTGGCGACTTATGGTTGCAGGTGACACTTTGAACCTTGTAGCAAGGCTAAGAACAGTCGTAGCTGGATTTTCTTCAACAGCTGCTGCAAAATCTTCATTATTAATGACATTCTCTGGTCTACCCCTTGGCAAATTTTCGAGCGAAAAATCTCCCACGCGGAACTTGGTAGTTTCGAACAGTTCTCTCACTACACGTACCCAAACCAAAAACACCGTTAATTTCTTCATGATTTTTTTAAATTGAAAAAGGAAAATTGCCCTAAAATTTGTTGGTGAAAGCATTTTCTATTCAATGAGCTAATAGCGTAAATTAATTCGTACCGTTAAAAAGATTAAACTGCACTCTTTTCTTAAAAAAAAACTTTATTTTCAATTTCTCTGCACAACTTCACGCCACAACGATCACTTTAGAATGATCGGTAGGTCGGCTACTTCATATGTAATGACCGAATATAAATTTGAAGTAATAAATCTGTTCCTTTGGGTTAGCCTACGTTTTGGATGTCTTTTTCATCAAACTTAAGTCTATGTGGGCGCCGTGGGTCAGTAGTTAAGTGTTCGATCACTGAGCGAGATGTTCAAGGTCCGAATCCAGAAAAAAAAAAAGTTTTCTCGAACGCGAAAGTTTTCGCGAACGTCTAACAAACTCCCGTGAGTAAAAATTGTCATAAGAAGTTTTTCTCAATCGAAAAACAATTGCATTTCGAAAACGGCATAAAACTGTAGGTCCTAACCATTAGTGCTGCGCACAGTATGAGTGGCTACGAGAAGCTAGGCCAAGCCCTGTATTGGGCTGTTAGTGCTAAAATATTTATTTAAATCTATGTAACGCTTTTGTGATATTGAAGAGGCTTCCAAAAGTATGGGATATACCTTTGTAAATTTACAAATGCTTGACGACAGACCATTAAATAGTTATTCTAATGACTTGAAAACAGTATGTCCTGTATCTCAAGTACCAGAGGATTGAGCAATCACGCAAAAAGTATTTAATGTCCTCTCCCCGATTAGTGTGAAACCCTAGCAGGTTACGCAAAGTGATGCATGCATATCCTAGTAATTCCCACAATTTATTTGCTTGTGTTACGATTAGAGTGGAGATTTAATTGTTTGTTCTCTTTCGTTGCAAATTAATTAGCCGCTTCATTGTCACCATGCCAACAGCTTTTAAAACTGCAATGTTAAAACTTGAAGCTCTTTACGACAAAGCTTAACAAATTTGGTATAAAAAATTGTTTTTGTAGCCGCCTGGTAGTTGATGAAAATAGTAGTATGGTCTCATGGTGGAATAGGTGGCAACTTTTGATAATACTAGAACCTCTGGTCGGAAGGGAGTATGTTTAAGCTTCGTAGTTATGTTCTTTGAAAACTCGCGCCAAGGCTTTTGTTCATTTAGAGCTATGCCTGCGAGGATAGATGGATTTGATATCAATTTCAATTATTTCATAATACAGATAGATCATTAGGTATCTCCGACCGACATAGTATTGGGGCATGCAAATTTATGGCGCAAACAGTTCTTGACAAATATTGGAATACCCTACCATATCTTACCTCGCATTCATCCCATTTCAGAAAAACGTACCTACATACCTGACATAACTCAAAACCCAAATTTCATCAAAATCCGTTGTGTGGTTCTTGTTGAGTAATGAATATGGGAAAAATGATTCGACAATGTTTTAAACCCTTCCCCATATCTTGCTCCCACTCTATCTTCTATCTTTTCGGTAGCGATTTGGAGTTTTTTAAATGCCTTTCATGGCTTTCCATAGTGAATAATTCGAACTTTTTCGGCAGTCAAGCTTTCAAGATACGTAGAGATCTCTCGATTGTCTAAATCTTTGATTGCTTTCTTGAGTTCATTACACAGGTGGTTTAAAAGAGTTTTGTGCTGGGGAGCTCGGGATTGTTGCCACCTTTTCCGTGCTCTCCTCTTTTGGCGTATCAGTTCTTTTATTTCCCGCAGATATTACTGGTGAATGATCTGAGGAGAGATCAAATCTTTAGTCGACGTTTGTAAAATCTTTAATCACACCTCTTGTAATGAAGTAGTCTACAAGGTCAGGAGTTTTTGCTCTGTCAGTTTTCCTATCGAAAAGAAGTCAACATTAAATTACATGCCGGCTTCGTAAAATAGTCTGTCTTTAGTTGAATCGTATCTTGAACCCCAAAAGGTGTGAAATCACCACCGACAATAAAATTCGGTCCAAGTGAGTCCAAACGATTTATAAAGTCAGTCTTTTCTAGTTTGTAACGCAGAGAGCAATAAATGGACGCGATATTGTAGTACGAGTGCTTATTTCTTACGAGAACTGTACTTACTTGCATCGCACCGGTCTCAATAATTGTATTTATAGAATGCTCAATACAATCTTTAATGAATAGACAGCCCTTTCGAACGGATGGTAAGTATGGTAAGCACAATTGAGCACGAGATTGCTCAATTTTTAAATATAAGTTTATTTGTTTTCTTTGGATTGGAGCAATACCGCTTTTCTTATTTTCTTTCGACGCGGTTTGCGCATACGTTGCCCGCCAAAAGATGACGACTCTTCTTTTCGGACTTTTTCTTGCACAACTTTCGGGTCTTTTCCTTGACAAGTTTTCTTTCCGTCGCTGGTTTCCTCGTACGAACTAGATATTTTTCTTGTGGTTTCGGGGTCGGCCTAAGTTTTTTTAATCGCATCGCGCACTTTTTGGAGCTCTTTGGCCACTTCGCAGCCTCTATAGTTCGCTGGGTTCTTCCCTTTACAATTTATACAAGTCGCTGGAGCCTGTTGCACTTTTCCGAAAGATATTTACTGGCGCATTTTACGCATCGCGGTTCTTTTTGACAGTAAATCTGCGTATGTCTGAAACCTTGAAAACGTTTACACTGCGGGATTGATCTTGCATTCCTACGCAATGGCTCGATTTTGATTACGATGTTCAATATAGTTTTAATATTGTAAACGTCTCGCGAAGAAGTGCGCCCAATTTGAAGCAAAAAGTCCTCTATCGGGATTTGGAGGAAATATCGTCTTCGGCGTCTGATAGGAGCCAGGCTGTCCAGGAGCTTCGACAAAACAACTTGAACAAGGGAACAACTATCTTCAAAATAGCCGTCCAGAGAAGAAGAAATGCTAAGGAGATTCGTTCCCCAAAGTTAATTAACAACACTCAAGGCTAGCTTCTTGTGGAAGACGACAAAATTGTCCACAGATGGCGACAGTATACTTTCCAAAAGCCGCTTCTAACCATGACGAAGTATCCGACATTACTGTCGAAAATGTTAGGAATGCGGTTAAATACTCAAAAAAAAAAGGAAAGCGGTTGGAAAGCGTGTCCAGATGGCTCATGATACTTATCTCAAAACTTATGAGCGGTGATCCAATGCCTAATCAGTGGAAGGAAAGCTATCTTCTTCTTTTGCACAAAAGAAAGGGCGATGGAAAAACATTGTGATTCCTTAAAGAACTTGAAAAAGCCTTTGATAGACAACCAAGAGACCTCTTCTGGGTGGCGCTAAGACAACGAGGAATTCCAGAAAACCACGTGCGCATGAGCAAGGAAAAGCGTAAGATGTCCCGCAGGAGTCACCGAAGAGTTCCCAATCAAAGTCGGTATACATCAGGGAAGCGTCCTCAATCCTTTGCTATTTATTGCAGTTCCTGATTATCTGCTTGAAGGAAAAGTGACGGACCCCGAAGTGCATCAGTTATTCTTTGATGACGATAGAGCTATCATAAGTGAATATCACATGTCCCTGCAACGAGCGCTTGATGTATGGGTGGATGTTTTGGAGGGAAATGGGTACCGTATTAGTTCAAAAAAGACAGAGTATCTGTGCTGCCCGTTCTCTGATCCACACCGGCCTATTCCAGACATTTACTTGAATGGTAAAGTCCTTCCCAAGTGCGAGAAAAGTTCAAATATCTGGGATATATGATCAATAGCGAAGCAACTTGTGATGATGACATCAATCATCGCATAAGCGTAGGGTGGCTCCGTTTAAGGGTTAAAAGATGTTATTGTAGTGCGTCAATATGAGGTTCACAGACCCTGCCTTTCAAAACTAAAATTGTTTAAATCGGATCAGTTTTAAACAATTAAATGACGCAAAATGAAAAGTCTTAGACGTGTTAAATGCTGAATTTATGTGCTATCGTTCTGAACTAACACAACTTTACGAGTATCAAACACAAAAATTTAATGGTTTCCCATTTAACATCTTTCAAAATATCCATTGAATGCAAACCGTTACGATATCCTATTTCCACAATGGATGAAATGAATGCTTTGTGTGCTGTTCGTACATCTCATTATTATTATTTTAAGTTTATAGCTGCAGTCGGAAGTGGTGCGTATACATTTTTTTAATAGCTTTTGTGTTCGAACCATTGCGTCGTCTTCCATTAAATTTCATGTGCACAAGTGGAATATGCATTGTGGTGAATAACGCAACATTGTTCTAGTTTATAATTTTATCACAAGTCTCATATTTTTGTATCTATATTAAGAGACACCTACACCTAAGCAGCATCTGCTGTAAAAGCACTTAACCCTAGCGCCATATATCATTTCTACGTGATTCCTTTCGATAATTGCCAAGACAACTCTAAAAACAAAAAAACATCTGTAGAAACATACATACTACTCGAATGTATACTCGTATAGATACAGCATAAAAAAAAAAAAAATATCTGAAACTTGTTCAACCCTTTCGATATGGTTTACCACGCACGAAATCAAAATGTCTTACAAAACTATGGCATGTCTGGAATTTTCATTAATATAAAAGGGATTGCCTGCCTGCGTGTCATCCAACGAAGCCCTCGAACAATGCCAGAGGCGAACTAATAACATTCTAAGAGTGAAAGAGCACTGGGACTAAAATATCTCGCACAATAATAGAATAGAATATCTCTGGAATAATCATTGACTTGAGATGGGTCGATCGGTTAACGCGTCAAGTAATGAGTCTTAAAAACAATCGCCCCGCCTGCAGTGCGATGATACCCTTTCTGGGTTACGTCTGGCCTTTTTCGTTTGATTCTCCCCTCCGATGTCGTCAGTGTAAACAAATGAATTGCTTCCCTCCAACAAAAAAGACCAAAATGTGCGGGTATCGACAATTTATCCATTCAAATTCATTTGAATCAAATAGGATATTTGGAATTTTTAATTCTACTGTTGGAATGATTTTATTGGCCAAGTTGCGGCTGCCTGCTGTGTGTGAGAACGGATGACGCCACTCAAAATAAATCAAGTGGCGTGGAAGAAATGCACTTAGATTATTGGAAATGTTGCCCTCAAAAGACTGATAAAGAAGTTAAGTGACTCAATATCCGTTCTTATAATTTGATAATCTCCATTTGATTTAACGGACGAGGATTAAGTGCAATTGCAATGGTGTTTATTACTCGCATGGTACTCGAATAATGTGTGTTAATGGAATATATTGCTTGAACTGATATTTGAAGTAATCGGAAATGGATCGGGTTATTTAGAAGAGAACACGGATTTCTGGAAAGGCTCTGAGTTCGGTCAAGTGGAGCACCAAATATTATGGGGATCTGTTTTGATTGACAGTCAGATGAAGAGAATGAAATGGAAAGTGTCACATGGCATCTTTGACAAGCGTAATTAAGGCAAAATCCACTGATTGATTCATTGACTCTGCCATCACTATTTCTCCAGAACCTGAATGGTGATGCCTTTTAGGCTCTAGACGAGGGATAAGTTGTAAATCATCGTAGCACCTTGTCCTGAAGCTAAGCAATGCGCATAATAAACTTAATTTATTAATTTAATTATCATCATCAAATCAGTGGATAGCATGACCAGCAGTAGTGCGGCAGTTGCTGCATCAATCCGGTTGCATGTTCTCAGCACAGCAAAAGAGCTAGAGTTTTGTCTTCCTTACCTTTGGTCAGATTTTTCTTGTTTGCCAATTCCTTCTACAGTCTTCTTCCTGGGGTAGAGAATCTGACTGTTATTGTCGTGAATTATCGTGATTTTACGTTGTATTATACTATTTTTGATTCACGGTGAATATTACCTGTGAATGTGAATTCCTTGAATGAATTTTTCGGGATATCTGCATTCAAGAACGTATACTCATAATTGATTTCCATTAACTTCGGCTTGAAGTCCGGCATTTTGGATGATTGCGTACAAAGAACTTTGAAAAATGCGGCATCCATCTTGTAGAGAATTTCAGGGCCTACAATTTCGGCCAAAATAATCTCGGGGATATTCGCACTCAAAAACTAATTCCGCTATTAACTTTTTGGAAACTTTAAATAATTCGGCATCCATCTTGTAGAGAATTTCAAAACTTAAATTTTGATTATAATTTATTTCAAATGACGTAGCGATTTCGACGTAAATCTTGAACGCTTTGATGTGAATTTAAAACTATGATGCAAAAGGAAAACTCCTCATTCACGTTTTAAACATTCACAGTTTAATTTTAAGTGAATTTTCATTCGCAACGAATAATTCACAGGTAGTGATTTTTTTTGCTCATCTCTAGCACAGAGACGACAATTTTTTGCTTAAGCAGTGGCTATTGTGAACAGGTTTTGATGAAACTTTTTTCCGTACACTTGGGGAAAAAGTTCTATATACTATTGTGAAAAATAAACTGATCATCCGATGGGAGCAGGTATTGTTAATCCTCGGACGCTAATATTTTCACTTATATCTGACAAGTAAAGCCGGACGGTCTACTAGGCTTGAATCGATCAGGAATTCTCACTTCGGAATCTGTTTAAAAATTGGAAACAGATATGCACATCTACATATGTACTTATGGAGGCTATGTCACGGGTAAGTCGTGCAGTAGATGTTGCGACGCGGATTTCTCCAGTGAAATCGGTGGAGGTCAGATGATTTTTTTTATTAGACGCGGGATTTAGAGCGAGATAGTTGGAAGGATAGATAATATGACTATATTGAACAAGCGGATGCGTCAACCCATAGGGAGATCTAAAGGGTCTTTCCTTAAGCGCTTCCTATCTTTAAATTTAAATAAAACAAAATGCATATGAGATATCATCAACATTTTTTATTCGTTTGAAAGCCCTATCGATGCCATTATGTATGGAATATAACATCGTTCAAATGTCCGCTGCGGCTTCTCTGGGTGGCGCGCATCCAAAATGTTCAATTTTCCATGACTCTGGCACATAAATCAGGCTGAATCGCACGATCTCGGTGGCCAGTTCACATCACCTCCACGTGAGATGACCATGCCCTCGAATCGTTCGTGCAGAATTTCCAATGTGGCGTGAGCTGTGTGGCACGTAGCGCCGTCCTGTTGAAACCACATGTCATTGGTGTCCATATGATCCAATTCAGGCCAAAAGAAGTTGGTAATCAACGACCTAAGCGCTCGCCGTTGACGGTGATGGCCTGGCCAACGTCGTTCTTAAAGAAATATGGACCGATGACGCCGCCAGCCCAAAATACACACCAAACAGTGACTTTTTCGGGATGCATTGGACGCTCTTGGATCTCATGTGGATTGGTATCGTCCCAAATTCGACAATTTTGTTTGTTGACGTACCTATTCATCCAGAATTACCTTCACTACGGGTGCAGGCCCAAGTCACGACTCAAAATTCGCCAAATTGTGGTCTGCGAAAGGCCGAGTTCTTGTGAGCGACGCGAAATCGACTGCCTCAGATTCTCCTGCATACTCTCACGTTTCGTCGACGTACGGGTGTTGATTGATCGTTTACTGAACCAGTGGACTCAAATTTATCCACCACACTGGGAATAGTCCTCTCAGAAGGACGATTATGGCGACCGTAAAATGGGGGAAGAGCGTGGAACGTTGCCCGAACAGAACACCCATTTTGATAAAACAATTTCATTATTTGCACGTGTTCTTGAACCCTATATCCGTCCAAGGTGATTTGGCAAAACAGGCTGAATAAATGACAGCCATTTTGACAGATGGATAGATAGCTTCAACAATATGGCCGCTTTCAACTATCAAAGTTCGAAAGTCCCTATTGGAAGACCTTGTATAAGACTCTACAGTTCAACCTTGGCTCACTGAACTACTTTAAAGACTCGAATAAAATAGAATTCATTTCTACAATTTTTCGCGCAAGGGGAGAGTTATTACCATTAAACTTCGTGCCACATAGAGAAAATATATTAAAAGACTCTCTTTTAATACTCAACATGCTACTATTTGGTTTCCTATCGTTCACGCTCTGAAAAGTTGGTGCCTGGGTGCAGTAACATCTCCAATGTTTCACCAAACCCATCGATTAAAATAAGTAGTTTTTGCAATGCAATTTCTTTAACCTCAGACTGGACTCAACAGTTTCTAGTGAAGTTAGAAACAATTCTTTTGCTTGACTACTCCATTATTTCAATATTAACTATTTTTAATTTTAATTTTAAACATTTCGGTAGAGCCCACTCACTGGTTGGAGGTAATATTTAGTCGCACATACATTAACCCAAATCGGCACATAAAGAAAATTATATTGCAAGGAGAAATGGAATGCTTTAGAAATATGCAGAGTCCATTATCCGACAAATCCAAAACTGGCCGCAACGGGTTACACATAGGAATTATAATACTTCAGGTCTCATTCACTACTACCCACATTTTCTCTTCTCTTCATGTGAACAACCCACGTTGGTATTTGAATGTTGGTTGGATAATTACAAAGTGGTATCCATCACTATTAACTCACTCTGCAATTAGAGTTCATTTTGACATCACCATCAATTAATTATTCAAGTTGAGGATCATAAGTGGAATTTTAACCTCCCGATAGACTTTACACAATAATGCACCATTTATTTATTTCAAGACAAAGGTGGACTTCCCAATCATAAAATTGTTTAAGCATGGGGCAGCTATTTGTATTTTTAATAGTCTACTCGTACACTGAATCAGTGGTTCAATTTGAATAGGTACGAGTATATAAACATATTCGTATGTACACATATTTTAGTCAGTAAGTAATGTATTGGATTCCTGTTAAGGTGTGATAACTATTGTTTCTTATAAATAGGTACTGAGTCAAATATTATGTCAATCACCTCTATCCTGTCACCTCTAATATTGGATGACAATGACTTTTTTGACATTTATATGGTCACATGTGACACTGTCAGTGACGTTTTCTTATTCCCATAGTCATTCTTCATTAGAATGTGCGATCATATATGACGAAAGCACCACTTGTTTTCTTTTTTTTCAGCGACGAGTGGAAATTTAATAAATCAGCAATAATTCGAATATACGAGTAAAAACGTTACACACGAACAAACAATGTTAGAGGTTAAAATACACGAAATGAAATCCCGATGTGCAGCTAGCGAGATGTGACATTTGGAATGAGCTTCAATCACAATAGGTGTAACCTCATATGAAGAAACCACTTGTTGCCTAACAATACTACGGGAACTGCTGAAACCAAGGTTGGCTAGTCACGCTGTTGATTCACGGTTCGAATCCTGATGTCAAGAATCATCTATTTATTTCGCATGAAATAAATAAAAAAGTCGATCACTTGCGAAAGCTAAGTCAACTCTACTGTGAAGGCATAACACTGGCAGTAGGGTGGTCATATGGCTAAAATGCAACTTGATCGTGATGGTGACATCAGGAGGACGGAAAAAAATACTGTGAATCATAAGCAACGACAATAATAGCGAAAACAAACAAAATACTCCCCAGTTATCTGGACAGCTTGGAGTTTACAGAAACTTAATACCACCTGAGTTTCAAACTACACCACTCTGTCTTTCTCTCTGTCTCTTCCCTTTCCACAAAAACGCACGTGTTCCAAAAATTAGTATAAGGGTATTCATATCCCCTTTAACAAGTGCAAATTATAAAAAAAAAAAATGTGGAGTCAGTTGTCAGAATGTAGGATATACACAGTCTTCGGTCCAAGCCTGTCACAACTCAGGAGAAGCATTTGAATATTTCAATTTGTGCTAATGTTTAGAGACGTGCTTCGGACCACAACAAGTTACACTTTTGATTATGTGCAAGTCATGATCATTGCATGTAGTTAAGTAAAACCTTGTGTGTAGGTACTATAATTTCATTTATTACAGTTTGTTTACCATATGTCTAAGCTCGGTTCATGACGTTTTGGATATGTCAAAATCGACCAGCACTTACTGCTGGAGCCATCTATTGACAAACAACGAGAACTTAGTTGCGCACCTAATATAGGTATAGGTACAATGCTTTGAACAAATTCTTGAAACAAAGTGTTTGCGGTCCTATTCTCTTTTCTAATCGCCTCCTGGGCAGTCGCTTTCTTTTGTCTGATTCCTTGTTTGTCGCGCAACACTCGACAAATTATATTAGGTGCGAAACCTTTTGATGAAAATGCAACTTTATTGTTAAAAAATGTTTACAAATGAATCATTCAAAGTATTGCCCATCGCTAGCTACAACTTTTTCCCATCTTTTTGGCAGAGCTCGAATACCGTTACGTTAAAAGTGTTCATCTTTTGAGGCTAACTATGAATCAAGCCATTTTTTGATGTCTTCATATGAGCGGAACTGCTGATCAGCCAGACCATGTGCCATCGGCGGGTGGGGTAGGACTTCCCATTTGGGCGTTTCCAGGTAGATTTTAACGGGTTTGGCAACGTCAGGCCGAGCGTTGTCATGCTGTAGAATCACACTTTCGTGCCTCTGCTCGTATTGTGGCTGTTTTTCGCGCAGTGCTCGGCTCAATCCCATCAATTGAAGTCGATACCGTTGCCCAGTGATGACTTCGTTGGGTTTCAACAGTTCATAATAAATTACACCGATCTGGTCCCACCAAATACACAGCATAATATTCGCAGCGTGAATATTCGGCCGAGCCGACGACGTAGAAGCATGACCGGGCAGCCCCTATGACTTTCTTTTCTTTGGGTTGCTGTAATGAGTCCATTTTTCATCACCCGTCACGATGCGATGAAGAAAACCCTTCCTTTTTTTGCCGCTGGAGCAGTTGTTCACAGGCGAAAAAACGACGCTCAACGTCCCTTGGCTTCAAATCATAAGGAACCCAAGTTCCTTGTTTTTGAATCATTCCAAACGCATGCATTCACTTGGAAATGGCTTGACGGGTAACTCCTAATGCTGAAGCAAGCTGTTCTTGCATTTGGCACGGATCCTCATCGAGCAATGCCTCCAATTCAGCGTCTTAGAAGGATTTTGGCCTTTCTTCACGCGGACGGTCGTCAACATCGAAATCACCATCTTTGAAGCGACAGAGCCAATTACGGCACGTTGTTTCACTTAGAGCAGCATCTCCGTAAACTTTTTGGAACTCTCGATGCGCTTCAGCCGCCATTTTCTTTGAATGCAAGAAACAAATCAACACTTCCCGCAAATGACGATTATTTGGCACAATGTCAGACATTTTCACACAACCAAAAGTATATATGACGCCAAAACAAAACAAAATCACTAATGTGTCAAAACAGTTTGTTTATCATATGTCTAAGCTTGGTTCTATTGAGAACTTAGTTGCTCACCCAATAATAATAAAGAATAGGACCTAAGACAGAACCTTGGGGTACACCAGCATTGCTATAGAACCTGTTAGATAGCCACCTATTTATGGACATCTTGAAGGATCGTTCCGATATGAATGTTTTAATGATTTTAATCAAACAAGGTGGGAAGTTTAAAACAAATAGTTCCTCTTGCCAAACCGTGTCAAGTGCTTTCTCTAAAAAAACTATCTAAATTGAAGTTGTTTCGAATATGCTTCGTAATGCGATGAATTTGATCGTTGTGTTGTGGTGTGGTCTAAACCCAATTGTAGTTGCAGTCTTTTTGTGATAATCCTTTCGAAGCAATGTACTTATTTATTCTTAATAAAATCATCATTTTGTTCGCATAAAAATCCTTATACACTCTTAAAACCATTTGAATGAGGTAAAGTAAGTTACATTACAAGCAAAACGTGTATGCAATAGATTTTCCCTATTTTCAGAATTCCTAATTCAATTACCAAAAATTGAATTATATTATTCAATATACTCGTATATTTGCTGTTCAATGTTCAATAGATAAAGAACGGAAAAACAACAAACCAACCACAAAATTTCTGGAAACACATTTCCAGTCGTTTGCTTAACGAATAGTAACAACGCTTGTCTAGACACCTAGTCCACTGTCGACGACAACGACGACGACGACATTGTCGGCAACTATGAGGTAAAGAATGTCACATGCCTCCACTACTAGCGACATTGATTTTATAGTTTCGTTTCGCTCGAACCCCCATAGAACACTGCAGTAAACTTACCACATTAGTAGCATTGGGTGCAGTGCACTCCACCGCAGACGGACACAAGAAACGAGTAAAATATGAAATTCCATTAGAACGATTTTATGGCAGAGCACCTTTTACCAAAGAGCCAACAGTGCCTGTGTGTTGTAACCCGTCTGTACTCTACCAAATGGGCACGAAGTAAGGTCTATAACATCTCACAAACAGCAACACGTATCCACACACAATGGACCACATTAAATGTGAGTTGTGATGTTGCCTCAATCCGAGTGGAGAAAAAAAAAATCTAATCATTCAGTGAAGAACGAGTTTCACAGATTATTTTCCGCATCCAAAGGCCTTAGGTCCACTTGTATGGCATAAGTAGATGGTAAATATTCTACCAACTCTGGAAAGTTGCTGCAGTGTTACTCAGATTATCTATTGGACTCTGGAAAAAAAAAAGAGTATATATACCTATACACAGTACTCGTATGCACCTTAGATACTCGTACCTATGAGGTGTATCACTGAATGCAATTGACTCGGCATCATTTATTTTATATGCGATTATAGCTTAGGAAACTAGGTATCATCAAAGCAGCAATCGGTCGCCGCAACCACTTCGTTTTGGTACTGAGCTGTATAATGATGGCTTGTCGCAATAGTAGGGGCCTTGTCTGAGCTCTATTACCTACCTACTAGGTGCAGGGTGAAAATCTGGTTCAAATCTGATGGTTTTTCTTCGTCCTCGCATGACATTATGGCTTGCGAATAATGTTATGGGAATTCAATTGAATAAATTTCTCTGGAAAAGCTTCTAATGCCGATGGTAGATTATGTGCAGTACTATAGTACGTCGCTCAAGTCGGAACGCTTAACAGTGATCGGACGGATGTGCCTTAGAAGAGAGTGAAGGAGAATGTTGACGCCACAGGGCAAGGCGGTCGGTCAATTTAAATTAATTCTCTCTGAGTGATTTTGCCCGACTGGTTGTACTCGTATGTATTTGTAGTTTGGTGTAGTAGGTTTTAAGAAGAAGGTCGTTTCTAATTCTCTAGAAAAGTTTGTCTTAACTCACCCGAATATAATTGAGTTTTGCATAAGATTTACTGCGTTTGACTAATAGGTTTCACATGATGTGGTCTTTCGGAAAATAAGAAATAAATACGAGTACTATACTCGTAAGCATGGCATGTGCATTTGTGTTTAATGTAGTGTTAGCAATCATTTAAGTGATTCATTTTCATAGCATGGGTAATTTATTTCTCATATTGATGCATTAAATCTGATGAGCTCATACATTTGCCAGCGCCAACCAGTCATCGAGAAATAGTCATTGTAAACACTGTTGCCAGACGGCCAAACTAAAATTTACGAGTACCTTTAACTTAGGAAAGAATTACAAATGAAAGTACCACTTGGAGGCTGTCCAAGTCTGTTTGTATTAACGATCAGAAAACACTGAACGAATTTTAGTGCAATTGAAGTCCAGAACCGAGTGGTGTCTCTTGTATCTGAAGTGGGGTACTAGTGCGGTTAAATTCAGGATGAATTGAGTTGATGTTGAGGAATCGCATGTTTGTCAATGCTTCGCATGTACTTGTTTGTTACTGCGCTCACTTAGACCAACAGTTGGGTCCAATTGTGATTACAGATTACAGATGTTGCTAAAGTCGAAGCTTGAGCTAAATGCCTGGGATTCCTCAAAAGATATGTAAACGAATTTGTTCTGCCACAGGCTTGGCTAAAATCTACAAGGCTTACATTCGTCTGAGACTTGAAATCATTTTGGAGAATTCCTTATACCAGCGCTTCACAAAACCAAGCGCGGAATTAGCTCTGCTAATACTCGTAATGTTATCAATATGACAGCGAAAATTTAGTTCTCTGTCACAGATTACACCCAAATCACACAATAAAGAGACAAACGGGACAGGTTCGTCACAGGTCAGATAGGGTCTAGAGACTTGTGAAAGACGCTTACGAGTATATGTAATGACTTGGCATTTACTGACATTGAGTTCGAGGAAATTTTGTTGGCACCAGGTTTAAAAGTTATTCAAATCAGCTTGAAATGGGCGAGAGTCAGCGGGGGATGAAACGTGCCTAAAGATTTTCATGTCATCAACGTAGACAAATAAATAAGAGTTTTCGACGATACAGTCAACGTCTTTAATAGACAAAATGAAAATCAGAGGACCAAGATGACTACCTTGAGGCACTCAGGATGTGGCTATAAAGGGGTCGGATACAGAGCATCAAAGGAGGACTTTATATTGCCGTTCTTTACGATAGGACTTGATCCACGCAATTAAACCGAGTTGAAAGCCAAGAGCTTAAAGTTTAAAAACCTTGACTGCTTTCAAAGAGCTTCTGTATGCAGGAGAGTTTAGCAATTGGTCGGTAGTTGGAAGGGGATTATGTATGAGCTCTTCCCAGCGATTTAGGAATTTGGAAGAGATCCGTGTTTAGTGTGAGGAATTGTAATCTTTGAAGGATTTAGTTTTTTGTTATGTATAGTCTGTGTAGCCCTATCAATGGTGAAGACCTCAGCTTGAAAGATGTTATAGTCATCAGGGAGTTTGTATGACTGGTTGATTCTAAGTGACTCACAAAAAACTCCAAAGCCAGTTCGATATCTATTTTAGACCGACAATAGCCGTGTCCATCTAATTAGTCATGGACAGACGCAGACCCTATTGTTTACCAAAGGTTTTCTTGCACGCGTCGAATGCGCAGTGTTCCTTTTCCAGGTGAGCTTCGAATGAAGGATGGTTCCAAGATATTTAGCAGTTTAGGGGGATCAAATTCATTTATTTTCCTTCTATTGGTAAACAGAACCAGTTCGATTTTAGTCGGATTTATACTTAGACCGTTTTGTTCTACCCAGGAGACAATTCTTTTAGTGCAAATTCCATGAGGTTACTGATTGTAGGCAAGTATTTCCCACTGATCATGATTACTATGTCGTCTGCATATGCTACTGTTTTCACTCCTTTGGTTTTGAGGATCTTAAGAATTTTGTTAACTGCAAGGAGCCAGAGCAAGGGAGAAATTACTCTTCCTTGCAGGGTTCCCCTTGTAACTGTTTCCCTTACGATGCTCTCACCTAATTCGGAGTTGATTATTCTACTCTTAAGCATTTCGTCAATCCAGCTGATCATCTCTGTTTTTATTCCTAGTTCAACTAGTGTTGCATTTATCGATGTCGTATTTAGGTTGTTAAACGACCCTTCGATGTCTAAAAATGCGGCTAGAGTATATTCTTTAAAGTGCAGGCTTTCTCAATGAATGAGACAACATCATGTAGTGCACTTCTTACCGACTTGCCTTCTATAAAGGCGTGTTGAGTACTACCTAAATTGTACTCATTAAGAAGGCTTCTCAGGTGTAGACCAATTAATTTCTCTAGTGTTTTCAAGAGAAACGAAGTGCGGCTAATTGAATTGAATTGACAGAATTAAAAAAATGCGTCGGTGGAAAGATACCTTACAAATCTGACAAACGATGCTAGTGATGAAAAGACCAACTGCATACATTCCGCCAGTTAAAAACAGCAGTGGAAACTGGGCAAAAACAAACAAACAAAAGGCCGATTTATTTGCTGAACATCTTGAAAGCGTCTTTCAGCCATATGAAGATAATGATTATCTCCACCAAACGGAAGAAATGTGCGAAGATCAGAGGTTAATCCCAGCAGTAACATCTAAGGAAATAGCCACAGAAATAAAAGAGCAGATCAACCCGAAAAAAGCCCCGGGATTTGATTTAATCACGGGTGAAATTCTGAAAAAACTGCCTAGAAAAGGTATGAAAAAAATAGCACAGATAATAAATGCAGCGTTCAGACTAAGGTATGTTCCACGCATGCGGAAGGTCGCGGAAGTTATTATGGTACCAAAACCGGGAAAATTACCCAGTGAAGTTACCTCATATCGTCCGATTTCATTGCTGCCCTGATACCAAACCATCAATTTGGATCCAGAAATAGGTACTCCACTATAGACCAGGTCCACAGAATAACTGACAAAATAGAAAAAGCCTTAGAAGAAAAACAAATATGCTCTACCATCTTCCTTGATGTAACACAGGCTTTTGATAAAGTCTGGCACAAGGGATTAGTCCATAAATTGAAAAAATATCTTCCAAAACAATACTCAGAAATACTAGAGTCATATATAAAGCAGCGATTATATAGAATTAAGCAAGAAAATGAGTACTCAGCATTAAAATGTATAATATCTGGAGTACCGCAAAGTAGTGTGTTAGGGCCTATGCTGTTCCTCCTATACACGAACGACCTACCACAAGATGACGAACCTACTGTTGCCACATTTGCTGTCGGAAAAACAGTGTAGGAAGTTACCGAAAAACTACAAAGGACAGTAAATGAAATATCTGAATGGATCAAAAAATGCCAAATACAATTAAATGAACTGAAGTCAATCCATGTTAACTACACTAATAAAAACGTACAACACATACCTGTGTACATAAATAACAAAGTAGTTCTGCATTCGAACTCAGCTAAGTACTTAGGCATGACTTTAGACGCGAAGTTACGAAAACTCATGTCAAGAAAAAACATGAAGATTGGCTAATTGGGAGGTCCATGTCTCTCAATATACTTATAATAAACTGCTTCTCTATAAGCAAGTTTTAAAGCCAATATGGACATATGTCCTTCAGCTTTGGGGGTGCACAAGTAAGACGAACTTGCAAAGCATACAATGCTTTCAAAATAAAGTACTACGCAATATTTTAATGCGCCATGGTACGCCATGATACGTAACGCTGATCTACATAGGGATCTAAAAATTGAAATGGTAGAGGATGAGGTCATGAAGGTCGCAAGAAGGCATAAAGGTAGGCTTCGCAATTCAATATTTAGAAGTAGTCGAACTAGTTAATAATAACAATCTAGTTAGAAGATTACGAAGAATAAAACCATTCGAACCAGTTAACTAGGAGAAAAAATAAAAAGAAATATATAATATAATCACCCGAACAAAGTGATAACGAGTTAAAAAAAACAAAAGGTAACAGACCAAAGTTAGTTCCTTACAACATAAATTTACAAGTATTAGAAAAAAATTGCTGATTAGTTTAACGACTAGGTGCGATTATTGGGAGGATGGTAACACCATGCTTTCTCCGGGTGTTTTTAGTGGGTGGGTCAAGTCCCACACTACCCCAAAGCTCGCATGCGATGTCTGTCAACGATTTTCACCCAGCTACACCCAAAAAAATAAAAAAGTGTTTTCAATGGATTCACAATAGTTGTATCAGGACTCTGTTTTTGCTCTTCTAATATCACGTGTGTAAAGATTAAGTACGGACCTGTATGTGGCCCAATCTACCTCTGATTTACTTGTTCTTGCTTTATTATGTAATCTTCTGACCTCTGTGCTTTTTGTTTTCTAAGTTCGTTTGTCCACCAAGTGGTCTTAGTGGGTTTACGATTACAAGAGATGGATTGCTGCTTATGATATGTTTCGTATGTTGGTGGATTGCAGCAACCTGCTGTGTATATAGGCAAGTAACATTTTGGTCCATAATTTGTCTATATTCAGTAAAAGTTCATGCAAAATTGGTCACTTTTCAACAAAAATTGTCACTTTTGTTTGTTTACCAAATAAATTTACTTCAATCTGGCAACAGTGATTGTAAATGCTTTGTATGCCGGATCGGTTTGCTTTTGTTTGCTATGCACAAGGAATTTCTAAAACTGACGAGTTGATTTTGATTACAATTTGGAAACATAAATTAGACAAAATACGCATGTACCTACTTAAGGAGATAAATATGCAGAAATCTATAATTTGCAGGCACATATATAATAACACTGAACCATGAATAAAATCAATTAAATTTGCATCCAAAGTTGTCAGAAATATCTGAGGATATACACTTTTAACTATTTATAATGAGAAGTGTTTCTTTTAAATCATTAATCAATGTACATACTCGTATCTACTCGTAAGAGCAGAAGTAATGGAATACAAATGATGTAGACACGCTAACTAGCAATGCGGTTATAATTTTGTTTGATTTATAGACAGGAGCAGCATGCAACATGAGATCAAACACAGACGGTTGCCTGAGTAATACGAACCTTATAATTCAGCGTGCGTAACATTTAACAGATGAAATTTTAAGCATAGCCCTGAAAAGGAAAACAGAAAAAAAATTAATATGTAAACTGGTAGATTAAATAACAAAATAAAATATGTTGATGCTTAGGAAAAAGAGTATTTACTGCGATGAAATGGAAATTATTTTCCTCTAAAGATAGCCAATTATACTCTAAACATATGTATATATGTAGTATATCCTATAAAACAGAAAATACAGTCGTATAATTTTCAGTTAATATGAATACTTGATGTCTGTTTTATTGAGAAATGTATCTACAGACGCAAAAATTGCCTTGGGTTTTAAACTGTCAAACTGTCTTTCAGTAGCCAAGCCTGAATTTCTACAGCTGATTGTGGTTATTTTTGAAATAACACCACTGTCATTCTATGACATTTTATTAATTGTGAAAATTTATTATGAAAATTCGTGCTCCGTTCGCCAAACAAAAATTTTAGAGATTTTTTACTGAATAGCTTTGTACATAATCAAAATTGTTGTATCCGAGACGAAACCAGTCCACAATAGTTCCAGGAGCATACTTTTGCATCCTTTGCATCCAGAAAAACTCGCTGTTTGGTATGGATTTAAGTCAGGCGGAGACATCAGGTCATACATCTTCCGGAGGTACATGTCAACGGTGGAATATATCGAGAGATGATAACCGATTTATGACCCAAATTGGATGATACGGTCATAGACAATTTTTGGTTCCAGTAAGAAGGTGCTACGTTTCGCATAGCGAAGGAAACAATGGCGTCATAGAGGGAGAAATTTCAACATCGCGTTATTTCGAGAAGAATATCAATTGGCTGGCAAGATCGTGTGATTTAGCTACCTTACTGAACGAACACAATGCACGGTAGCTGTGGCGTAGTAGTAGCACTAGTACGCGCTGTCAAAAGCTGTGGCGCTGCACTCATAAAATTCGTTCACAATGGTGTAGCGCGTTATGTCAAATTAATAGTCACTTGAAATGCCACTGATTGGAATTATGTTTTGAAAAATACTAAACATTAAATTATATCTAAAATAAAATGGATGAAGAAGAAGAAGCTGTATTTTTACTGACTGTGGTTCAGATGTGCTATTTGCATACAAGCTACGGCTACGGAAAGAGAAAAAAAGCGAAGACGGTGGGTGCGCCCTTAGTACCAGGAAAAGAGTTCAAAAGGTTTTTTCGAGACCACGTTTACTTTTATGAAAAATCATGTTTCCCTTTCCCACAATATTTTCCTATTTTTTTTTCAACGTCCCCTTCTTCCATTTCTTCTGTTTTTAGCGAACTGTAGCGCTACAAAAGTTAAAAGTAAACCAACTCGTACTACCGCTACAGCTATACGCTACGCTACAGCTGCTCATTGTAGGCGCACTATTGAGTTTGGATACATTTCTACTTTTGACACCCCTTACTACCGCGACGCACCACGCCACCTCATTGTGTTCGGGCAATTAGACTTTTTTCTTTGGAGTTAGGTTAAGTTTCTGGCATATGTCAATAAACCAACAACAATTCACGTCCTGGAGTCCTACCTCACATGCAGCTCTATTTATTGGAATTTAAAAACCTAGCGCCCTTATTAGAAGACGCTTTATGATGAAGAAAATAGCGACACGGAATAGCATTCTCCATTAACATTCACCAATAAAATTTAAAAGCTCCGTGTATAAACAAACTACACACTGCGTATCTGAATCATAAGATGTTTCCAACAGTTGTTGTATTTGCTGCTCATGTAAAATTTGATATTGCTAGCAAGGAATAGAACACGTCTTTTGTAAGCAACCAATCGAATAAAGCGATATCAGGCGAGGATACTCGTATCTGTCAGAAAGCGCACATTCATTAACAAACTCTTACTAGGCAGATAGTGTGGCAGCCTTAACCATCGTCGGTACGATCTAAATTCAGGACTGAACTCCTGAGAGTTATACGAAAATCTCTTAAGCTGCAAGCAATACATTCATTTTTCACACCAAAATACTAACAACTCCTCATATAAAGCAGATAGGCCATTGTTGAGCACATTTTGTATGTATGCTCCGCCGTAATTCATTAGGCACCGGTTTTGGTGGCTTGCCCAAAGTTGAACTTAGCATCTATTCTTTGGGATGCTTAAGTGATTAGTACAGAAAATATATCGCCATGTTTATTGGTCTAATAAAAACCTCATATGCCCCTCAACTCTAACTTAGCTATTTTTTAATTATTATTTACACACTACCGTCCAGTACAAAGAAACATATTCCCCGTCTGAGGATTGTGGATTCATATCAAGCAATTGTTTCGATCAATTCGTTTCATAAATATTGTTCACTTGTCATGAATTGTTTATGTGTATCCCCCAAGTGCGCACAAAAATCAGCAAACCAATTAAATCAACCGTTCTTGCGTTACAGTGTTCCAAAGCGTTAAGTTGAGCAACACACCAATATATTTTACTTCTACATATTTGTATTATCCATAATGCTTATTAATAAATTTAACAATAACAAAAGAAGATCCAGATAAATTTTGACTGAAGTTCGGCAAATAGTGGAAAAAGTGAAGAAAGTGAAAAACACACGCATATGCTGGCACCACCTTTCGTTAAGAACTTTTCCTAGAAAAGCTCCATTTATGATTGCTGCTAATTGTTGATTGCACGTGCTGAGTGACAGCAGCTATCATTGGAATGTGATTTATGTCAAAAATAGGGCCATCTGTTGCAGAAACGATGAGAAGTTTGAAGTTTTTCAAGACTGTGTTAGTTTTTTGAGCTTGGAAAAAGTGAAAGCTCTAACTCCCTTGAGCTTCCAAAGAAATTTATTTTTAAAAATGAAATGGAATGATGCAGAGTATTTAATAAGATGAAAAGAGAAAGAGATATATATTTTTTTCACTTTTTCCACTTTTGCCGGATGTAGTTATACCTTTATACTTGCTCTGAACTGACTGCAACTATTCGATATATTTTCGACTAGAATCATGCAGTAAATATCGTCCGCATCGTGGAGAAAACATATCGTCACAAGAGTCATATGAATAAGTCAGGGAGCGCCCATTGCAATATATGCACTCGGTATATATGCACTCGGAATCGAAAAGAGATTACAGTGGACACTACTTCTTTTGACTGTACAAGAAGTAGTCTTCGTAGCACATGTTACGGTTTAAAATCCAGCCTTTTAAGATGCAGTCTTGGCAAACTATGAAGTTCAGTCAGCGGCAGCGGGCCATTTTTTATGAGGAGGTTCTTAAAATTGAGTCAGTAATCCAACCTTGGAAACATCGGAGACGGGTCAAAACTGTACAAAATCGATACTTAATCAAAGACCGACGGGCTCCGAGCAATCGCGACCGTGATAACGTCCTTCGAATAAAATAAATAAATAAATATTTAAACTCTAACAGCTTATACGTGTTACATTTTGTATCCTCTACAGTTTAAACCAGTCGTTCGAAAACTTTTAAGTGTCAACCTGAAGATGGCATTAAAGACATCTCTGAAAATGTCTGCGTCCGCTTAGATGTTCTTTGACAGTCATTTATATCAGTCTATGCCATCATGAAAAGATGGGCAGGGTTGATGATGACGGGCAGGGTTGATGATGATCATTCGGGACTGCCAATAACTGCGACCGGTATGACCCGCGAATTAAAATTAGATACATAGTAGGGGTTGTAGGTCTATGGAAGGAATGCATTTATCATATGTATTTTACATGAAGAATTGAGCATGGGTGCCGCGCTTGTTCGCTTGCCAAAATTCACAAATTGGGTTCGTATTGATAGACACCCACCGTATTCACCCGATCTGGCCCAATGCAACTTTTGTATGTTTCTTAACCTCAAAGTTAGGCTTGGAGAACAGAGATTTTCAACGAGTAGGTCATCGCATCCATAAACGGAAAGCAAGATGCCAACTAGTATTTGGACGAGGTAAAGCGATTGGAGCAACGATGGAAAAAGTGTAAACTGAATTTGGTTCAAAACTTTTCAAACCACCTTCGTATTGCCGTTTATGAAAGACGTAATTGAAAATCGTTTTCATGACAGTTTTACTCTTAGATATTTGTCAAACATTTGGACGGCTGGTTCGGTGTCTCTTTGGACGTGAAGCAAATAACCACTGAGCCGCGGCGCCCACGTTTTTGGACAGCAATGAAATCAAGAAATGTTTACGCTCACGGACACAACAAGTATATGGGGCCGGTGGGTAAAAACTGAAGTTGGATTTATATCGTTTCATTAAAGTCTGTTGCATCTCTTGAAATTTCTCTTTCCCAAAGGGTTGTGATCAGATTCATATTGCGACGAAAAATTGTTGTCTCTCGGGCCGCCCTCCTTGTCTTTTTGTTAGGACTTTTAAGACCTATATTTCAGCTCATCAGGCCAATAAGGGATAACCTTTTGAGCCACCAGGATTGATCATGACTCGAAATCGAAAATATTAACGAACCTCATACTTGCCGTCAAAGGAACAAGTACGAGTACAAGAATCATTTCATTTGTGCCGATTGATTCACTTGGTTTACTAAAAATCGTGTTATCGACATCAATAGACACGACATCCATAAGATTAGATTCGTGTTATCTTTAGGTGCACACCTGGCTAAAGATAATTGTCTTTGCCTACTTGAATGTAGTCCTACAACTGGTGCGCCTGATAAAACTCAGATACATTCATGGTATACCTGTATGTATGTATCTAATGGAAGTAGGTACACAAATAATTCACATAGTGGAAAAGATTGAATTCCAATATTTATGTCGGAATGTTTTCTTATAACCTCTGCGGTTCGCGCAAATTGGATTTTGTTGCAAAACTTATTAGATATGAATATTACTACACTCTGCGGAAACCCATAGGATTACAAGAAGTATATGGTATTATTGGCTTTGAAGATGAAATTTCTATCCTCAACTATGGTCAAACTGGTTATTAAACAATCTGCAAAAGAAATAAACACAACTTTCTCAGAACTCCTTCGAACAGACTAATTGAGCTGACATACCAGTAATGCAAATATTCGTATGTATCTCTTTTAAATCAACAGTGTGAAAAGCAATTCATGCAATTAAAGAAGAATCCAACCAATCATGCACAAATGTGCTGCATCTCATAGCTCATGCCTATATCTTGATTATATTTTCAATTAAACAGAAATTCATTCCAATTGATGACAATTAATGCGTGCATCTGATTGAACTCTTCATTAAGAGCCTTTCCTAAGCAGTATATCTTGTATCTATTTGCAGAAATTATTTTGTGTATACTCGTACATATTAAAAAAAAAATCATAATTACACAGGAAATAGTCCATTTTAGTGAGCAACTGTCAGAAAAAAAAAAGTAAAATATGTGAAAGAGGAAAAATACATTCATTATGATTTTTTTTTTTTGTTACAATGGTCCCAGCTGTGGCTACTGGCACTACCGTCCATGACCGAAATCAGTCTGCGTAAAATGACAGCATTAATCACACATCCAGATTGTATCTCTGTCGCATTTGACAAATTTCTGTTGACTCATTGGTGATGTTTATCCTGTTTGTTCATTTGTGTTCCACATTCCATGCGAAAGGGTTTCTTTGACCTGTCTAGGGCTTAAAATTGCTCCGATCTATATATCTAAAGAATCAACATTCTCAAGTAAACAAATATGAACCGAAAGAACACCAGCAACTAAACAGGAATAACCAAAATGAATTATGTTATTGTCATACCTTCCTCCTTCGTTGGTTTTGTTTTTGTTTTCAACTCTCAGGGTTGGAAAAAAAAAATTAGTGCTGTCGTTTGTACAACTATAGTAGCGTTTGTACTACTTTCGGGCATTTTGTACCACTCCTTTCCATTTTGCACTACTATTTTGAGAATCAGTTGTTATGTGAAGTTTTCCTTTACATCGCTGCAACGAAGGTTCAGCTCCTGGTAACTGGTGCATTGAAATTGAATATTGCCATTAAAAGACCGTCATACGTGAAAGGATAATATTTATAAAGGATTTTCCAATAAGGACATAACAATTTTGTATTTAAATAAAATACAGAATAATTGAGATATCGCGCTGAAATTTATTCCAGGTGTACTACACATGTTAAATTTAAGTATGGAATTCAATCTCGCTCATATGACCACCGCGAGCACGTTTGCAACGATCGATTTTTTGGAGCTAATTTTCCACCACTCTTCCATACACATCGGCTGGAACTTTCGCAATTTCGCGTTCGATATTGTCCTTGAGCTCCTCTAACGTTGTTGGGTTGTCGGCATAAACCAACGACTTAACGTAACCCCATAAAAAGAAATCCATTGGCGTTAAATCGCATGAGCGAGTTGGCCATTCGACTGGACCATTTCTCGAGATTACACGATTACCGAACTTCCCCTTCAATAGATCAATTGTTTGACCAGCTGTGTAGCATGTGGCACCATCTTGTTGGAACCACAAATCACTAATGTCAAGTCCATCCAATTCTGGCCAAAAATAGTCTTCCAACATGGCACGATAACGAACTCCATTGACCGTAACATGACGATCTTTTTCATCGACAAAAAATACGGTCCAATCACACCTCCGGCATGAAATCCACACCACACAGTCACTTTTTGTGGATGTAATGGAAGCATTAAGCCAAAAATGAGCTTCATCGCTGAAGATGATTTTTCGATGAAATTCAGGATTTTCTTCAAACTTTTACAGAGTCCAATCGGAGGAGTTTCGGCTCCTCAAATGATCAAGAGCCTTCAGTTCCTGAGTTACTTTAATCTTGTAAGGCCAAGATTTTTATGCAAAATTCGACACAATGTAGACTGAAAGATTCCCAATTCCTGTGAACGACGTGGAATCGACTGATTTTGCTCATTTTGAACTGAAGTACTTACGGCTGCGATATTTTCGGTACTTCGACCGGTGCTTTGTCTTACTGGCGGCACAGGAACATTCAATAGTGAATATGTTGACTCGAATTTATCCACTATAGCATGCACGGACTGTCTGGTGAGACGATTATTACGACCGAAAATTAGAGTAAGCGCTCTTAAAGTTGCGACCACTGACTCAGAATTTCGCTGGTAATTTTTAATAATTTCCAAACGTTGCTCGTTCGTGAACTTCACCATGTTAAAAACGTAAACCTTGACATACGTTTTGGCATTGACAGATCATAAAAAAAGTTTAAGGAGTAAGGAGGAGCCTCATTTAGTAAAGGAGTATTCGCATTATAGTAGTTTCTTTTTTTTTTCAAACATTATGTTCTTAGAATTCGGTATACTCGTAGTAAAATGAAATTTTGTGAATTTAAAAGCCTAAACTTTATATGCTCGGCCCGTAGAGTTTCTAACTCATAAAGTTCGATGTCATGTTCCAATTCCTAGACGAAATGTCGCCTATAATTCTGCTCTCAAATACTTCTCTTTTGTCAAGTATCCAAAGCCGTACCTGAGACACCATTATTGTTATGAGACATAAATTCGCTAAAATAGCTATTTTGCTAGATTCCCATTAGCCCTCCTCAGGATTTCTGGCAATGCAAAGTTATGGTCTACTGTCCCTGGTTATTATTGAAAGCGGAATTAATATTTGACTTTCTGCGTCACAAGAGATGCATTGTTACAAATGATTGTCATGTGGGGATCCTGCTATTGAACCCAGAGCATGTATGATAGGTACAATTATTTCTTTAAAAGTAGACAGTTGCAATGCTCTTTCGGAACTGAGTTTGGGAAATCTAAGAATAAGCATTTTTCTTAAGGAATTAATTATTTGTGCAGCAATTTCTTTTTATCCCAATGTACTTGTACAGTGAAAAACGGATTTTCAATAACGAGCCCTTGACAGAAATGCTTGGTACGCTATATACAAATAGATTTTAGGTTCAACAATGTAAATTTTGTTACATATTTTTGTAAAGCGTAACAACAAGACAAAAACATTTGCAAATGGTGGTTGTTTTCTCTCAAATTGTGCAATTTTAGAAGATTTTTGAGATCCCAAACCTTTTATCTTAACCCAATCCATAGAATTATAATGATTTTATGTATGGGAACACTTAGATCTCAGTTCGAACCTACAAACGAAATTTCATCAAAATCCGTTTTAGAAGCCTTAGTTCGCTTGCCTTTCCTCTGTTTTCCTTTCATACGAGGATATTTTCACATCAGACAAAGTTACTAACTTAATTCCTGGTCCAACCTGAGCACATTGTTTTTAATTTGTTATACTTACTGGAGTTCGCGATCACTTAATCTTTACAACGGATGTTCGGTCTTCCTTATCGTTTGCAATTCAAAGATTAGTATTGAAAAACACTCACAACTGGGGCGCTGCTTTCCATTCATTTGGTAAAGTTCGTGGTTTTATCTTCTGCTCTATTTGCCCTCCTCCCGGTTTTAGTATTTTTGGATACTTTGATACACTCCAAACTTCATTAAAATCGGTTCAGCTGTCTATGAGTTAAGCGTGCGAGATCAACTTTAAGGGACCGATAGAGAGCCAAAAATAGGAGCCCTGCAATTTTACCAACTTACGTAGTATAAAATTTAATTTAATCTCAGTTTATTAATGAATTCTTTAAACTTTTAATAGTTTCAAAATTAGAACTTAGGAGTCTTGTCAAGCAGACAATACTGGTCTAGAATTAGGCTATGTGTTTTAGGCATTCGCAATGAAAGAATTCAAAATTAGAATTTGACTAGTAGTTCGGTACAATTTAGTTTCCAAATTATCATTCTTATTAAATATGTTCAAGCTCATGACCACACATGAAAACGGTATTATCTTGATTTCACATACTCAATGATTTCAGGACACAGTGTAGATGACGATGCTGAAAATCCCAAAGCCCTGGAGCGAAGAATGCACAGAAATTTAATGTGAACAGACGTCATTAAAGCGGATCCTTTGTGTTTGAGCCTTTGGGCTGATAGCTTCCCCATCAAATCTACCTTTGTAGGAGTGCAGCTTAGTAGCCTGCTATAGACGTATATTCTGACGAATTTATAGATAAGAACATTTGTCCAGTCCGTCTACCTAATTAACCACAATGAGCGTGGTCTGCTACAGGACATATTTTCTGAAGCTATCAATATCCAGCTATTAAACAGCAGAACCAACAGGCATCTCGTACACTGTCCCAGTTTTCCTGAGATGAGATTAGAAATGAACAAAAATTCATCTTCGGCTCATGCATCACTTCGGTTATTTTTAATCAAATTTGATTACTTTTGTTTTTTTTTGTTTTTGCGGTTTGGTTATTTTTTAACTGAACCATTAGAAATATAAAAATTATAGCTGAAGTCATCCATAATTATTCTACTCAATCATTGCAATTACAATAGTGTGTAGGTACTGTATAGAATTGTAATTACCAGGATTTAAATTTATTAGTTCAATCAGATTTAATTCTAATAGTCTCAACGGGGACAATATACAGAACAACGCCATAATAGAACAAATCTCTACACGTAATATGGTGATGTAGTGCAAAATCAAATTATTGAAAAAATATTTTAAAAATATTAGAAAGCTTTGTGAAAAATTCCAAAACCAGAATCATTTCTTGTCTTCGGTTTCTAAATTGTCACTCAATCTTTCCAGTTAATTTCAAAACTGATCCGTTCATGTTTCTGATTCTGTCGATTTGTCTGTCTGTTAACCCTTCGGGTCAATTGTACACGGAGCTACACAGAAGAGATTGAAATATAACCATAAGTCACCAGCTTGTGTATCGATGTAAAGGTCCATTCACAGCACAGCAACCTGCGAATACGAACGAGCGAATATTTGCAGCAACTTTTTTTCTAGTCGCAGCATTCTGCGAATTTCACTTGCCATTCGTTACCACCAAGAACAAAACAAAAGAATAGTGAGGTTAAACTCTCGCGAATGTTTTGGTCACGCGAATGTGGATTGCGTTTCTCATTTGTGGAATATGAATAAAATTTGACAGTTCGCAAGAAGTATTCGCATATTAGCGGAAAAATCAACGAATTGTTAATTTCTTCGTAGAAAATAATTGAAATTTAACTTTTTTCTTACTAATCGATAGATAAATTAAGCTCAGTTCTTTTGGAATAGTTAAGTTCTCAATTGTATGCCTTCAAATGTACTATGAGCTGTGAGGTATTCATGATAAATTGCTACAGACTGCTAGAGTCCGGGTGTTTCAGTGTTAATGTTTTGGAAATTCTTTATTTGTGGCTTAATTTTGTACAGCTTTTTCGATATCTCTAAAGGAAAAGTTTCGAATGTTATTTCATGCATTCATTGCCAAATCAAATTGGGAATATTCCATCTGGAGAATTCGAGAAAACCGTACAAAATCAAGACACTCACGTCCTCAGTGTATTATCATTATTAAGGTTTTTTTTTCATTGGCGTTGGTTATTTTTTCTCCGATTTTTGTATTTTTTTGGCGTCAATAAATATAAAATAAATATTTTGGCGCTAACAACCCAATGCCTGGCCTAGCTTCTCGCAGCCACTAGTGCTGTGCGCCTCACAAATGGTTGGGACCTACAGTTTTATGCCGCTTTTCATTACAATTTTACTCTCCGATGTTTGTCAGACGTTCCCGAGAGGTAAGACCGTAAGAAAACACTTTTATTTGTGTTTTATTGAATTCGAACCTTGAACGTCTCGATCAGTGATCGCGCACTTAACCACTAAGCCACAGCTCCTATATTGTAGTTAAATCTCCTGCTGTGTGGTAACCCAAACATTCATATACTTTAAAGACTACGAGTATGTATCTGTACAAATTTTCAAACGAACTATAAGTTAATCTCTAACAAATACGTATGATTTTTTAGTTCAATAATGCTAATGTATAAAATGTGGTTAAAAAACTTGCTCTACTTAAGGAACTTTAATACAAAATTGAACATTTTGTTTGAAAACAGTGGGACTTTCTACTGAACAAATCATTAGGCTTTTAACTGACGAAAAGGGACTCGTTACTTGTCTTGATTATTTATTTATTCGTATCGAATCTTACATATCAATGAGTTTGAAAAAGGCTCGTCCAAAATTTGCTACTATTCATGCTACTTTCAAAATAACATAAACGACAGCACTGGTAAGGACATACAAAAAAGCTGCAGGGGTGACAGAACGAAGGAGAATATGAGACTAAGGCGAAAAACCACTTGACATTTATTTGGATTAAAACACCATCTGTCGGTCCGCTTGCTTTAATGTGTCGGTTGTTGGGTCGCTCGAAACTCCTTAGATAATTTTATATTTGTCACCTTCTGTGTATGTATGTCAGACATAAATTACTAAGATAAAATCATCAAAACCAGAATGTAAAGAAGAATATGGATTCGAGTATTGTTTTGTTTGTTAAATGGCCGTTGGCCATTTCCGAAGAAGTTCAAAGAATTTCTGATGGTAAAGTAGATATGTAATGTACCTATGCCTTGCAGGTGGTTTTTGGGGGCCGAAAATTATTTCTTGTCTTTCAAGTGTTGCACAGTTGTCGTAATGAAAAGTTTCGTGAAACTTTATAAACACTGTTCTTCATTTACACGCAATTAAAAAACATTCAATTACACACTCAAAAATCGTTTCCAGATCTTAATTTGGGTACATTATTTTTTGTTGTAGGAACCTTTTGTTAGTTTGTAGTCTTTTGAAAAAAGATCAAAGCGATTATGTATAATTTATTTTCTAAATTTTTCTCACTCTCATTTAATTCATATGGATGGTGAAGCTCTGCGGTGAAAGCGATTGTAGTTTATTTCGTTTTGTTCACATGGGTTTTAAATGATTTCCATGAAGCTGAGGCTTATCTTAGTGTAGATCAGGTTATAGCGGGCAAGACAATTAATATTATTTACTATCAGAGATCTCATCTGAAGTTCAAATTGTTCATCTTGAACACGTCAACATTTTAATATCAACTGAAATGACTACAAGTGTATAGGGTATTGACCTCAACAGAAATGTTGAAATGATTTTGGTTTGTTCGTTTTATGTACTTTACTGCCACAGTAATGGTTTCATAAATATTATTTTATCAGACAGATAGTACGAGAAAATGTTGTGTAACAAATGTGTAAGTGTATCGGTGAATTTGTGTTTAGTTGCGATATCACTGCACAGTGCACATAATTCTTTGAGTGAGTCATGATGGTGTACATTGTTTGGATGTCGAAAACGTAATATTAGCAATGAATGGGGTCAGGTATTCCAACAGGAAATTAATTTAAAGGTTAACTATTGACAGCTGTAAATATGAAACAAAATACGAGTATGAACTCAGTTGAACGAGAGGACAACTTTCATTATTTTAATAAACAAATTAGTAACCGACGCTGCGACGTGAAAAGGTCTACTGTACCATGAGTCAGTAAGGTACCCCAGGACTTATGAGGCTAACAACATCTGCTGTGGTGGCCCTTTTTTTCTTCTACTGAGCCACACACTCACAGACGAAGTTGGCATTCAGTTCCTGGAATAAGGTTAATCTTGGTGAGAGGATATCTGACTCGTCAACGATCAGAGAAAAAGATCACTAGCCATCGGAGGATCCTTTCTGATATGTTTCAGAATAATACGGCAATAGTGCAATTTTACTCTCGGATGTTTGTCAGACGTTTGCGAGAGGTGGATTCGTGAGAAAAGTTTTTTTTTATTGGAACCTTGAGCCTCGTAGAAGCTTGCTTTTCTATTTATTTTACCATCATTTGCATGACACTGTATAGGTATACTTCGAATATTCAATATATACTATCAATATATACTGTTCCTGTTAGAACGAAGATGCTTTAAGACTTTAACTATTATGCCACACGAAAAGCGGACAGGACGTTCTGTCGATCATTCGTAAAGGGTGATACAATTGACGGTTAGAATTTAAATTTGAAATAAAAAACATTGGTTTAGCTATACTGCTGATATTTTAATGTAATTACACTCGTAATGTTAAAACATTGACATTAAACATGAAAAACCATATCCGCCAAATCGGCGTCACCGTTGGCCTTGCAGACTTCATCCCTTTTGATGAAATTTTCCATTACTTTCCGGCATAAATCCTACGGTAGTTCTTAAATAACGCGTCGAATCTCGTCCTTTAGCTCTGGAATCATTTGGGGATCATTGGCATACACCTTCTCATATCGCACGATTTTGGCGGCCAATTTTGGGTCGCCGAAACGAGAGATCACGCGGACATGAAACTTTGTGTGTAATAACTGTGTTGTTTCTGGCGCTGTGTGACAGGTGGCACCGTCTTGTTGAAACCACATGTCTTTGTGCCAAAAATAATTTGTTATCATGTTCCAATAAAGTTCACAATTGACTGTTACAGCATCACCATGAGAATTTTCGAGGAAGTATTGACAAATCACGCCGCCGGCCCAAAATCCGCACCAAACCGTGACTTTTTTGGATGGAAAATCGCAATCAACTTGGTGGTTTTCTAACAACCAACGAAGTTACGACGCTATTCATGGTCTACTGTTTTCAATTCCTGAGGCAACTTATACTCGTATAAATACATATACTTATAACTACAGAATTATTAAACTGATTTGTTGGTTAGAGCCGCGAGATGGAATATTTGCTTGTAAAACCTCCAAAAGAACATCATTTTCAAAAATGTCACCATCATTGTGTTTGGGTCACTGTTCTGCCAGCCTTGTCTAAACATCGTGCTAAAGTTAATAGTTTTGGAGGTTGAAGGTTATAACAGATGGAAGAACGGATGCGCTGGCGAGAGAAATAGGGTCCGTGCCACGGAACCCCGAAAACTGACAAATAGTTAATACTTGGTTTTTAATATTAATAGCTGAAGTATCTGTTTTTTCTACATTAAAGCGACATAAGAAATTAATGATGAATTTTAGTATTTAGTCGGATATTTTGGTTCGGCTTGTAAGGATTTTGACGATTTTTTCATAATGGGATGGGAGATCGAAATAGGCGCATCACTAATCACCAATAAAAACAATATTGGTGAATGAATACAGCCTTGTGGGATACCACTTTAGATCAAAAATTCTTCTGACATCGTAATTTGTCTTGATAGTAACTATTAATTTATCGGGGATACCTACCTCTTGGAAAGTAGCCGCGACTATAGGTGCCTATAAAATATTATATTCGACGGGTAAGGAGCCATTGACGGAAACGACAGTAGATTGATCATACGTTTCGAAAAGTTCACAGTTTCATAGCGAACTAACCGCTGAAATAGATGCTGTTAGCCCAGGATGGCAGAAGAATGGGTCGACAAAAAAATTCATGGCGCAGAACAGTAGAGGAAGAATCACGGAACCTGTTGAAAACTTCGTCAGAGCTAGGCCAGCTATGTTGTTAGAAACTAAATGATTTGAAAACACTAGAACGCATAGGGGAAACATGGCATAACAAAACTAACTAACTTATGGACGTTGTCATGGATCAATTTTTCGCCAGTTCGTCGATAATTTTGTTTCATTCAATATCCTCGTGCCCTGGTACTCGTACGTACCAGAGTTTGACTTTATTGTGTGTGGATTGAGGCTGAAGGGCATTCAGTCATTTCTGTTTGCAGCTTGGGTATCCGTAGGTAAGTACCTACTCGTATATGAATGAAAATGCCCCTGATTCTAGTGTTCAGGTTAATACAAGCGTGCATTTCAATGGAATGAAACTCTGTTTGCAAAACACTTGAACACATTCCAAGAAGTTTCGAGATTTTACGGATGAGTAGAACCACAACTCCGATGTCCTTCTTTGAACAATCAGGTAACACGGTTTGGGATATTTATCTCAAGCCTACCGTCAGAATATAAGAATTTGGCTATGATATCTGAGGCCGTACTGACCGACCATGTGATACACATGATTGTGCAAGGGGCTGAGTTCTTTGGGGAATAAACAAAGCACGGACAGACTGAAATCTAAATTGAATTTCGTCGATCTGTCAAAAGTCAGCAGTGTGAGTTCACAGTAGCGAAAATGTAAAAATGAGTCACAATTTCTATTCTGAATTTGACGTCTGCTAAATCTATTTTATTATTACGGAACTTTAAAAGCGACTTACAATCATCTAACTAAGAGCAACTTAATGAGTTGCTTTCAATATTTTTAGTACTAAAGGCCATTGAATTCGGACTGATGGTGTTTCAGAAGCTTTTGTTTGTACAATAAAGGGAATGATAAAAGAGCAACCTTGGCGAAAATGGAACAGGTTTTGAGCTATTCTGTGGAATTAAATAGACACAATTTATTACATTTTTATAGGTTCTTGACTTGCCTTCATTAAAGATGATCGATGGTTCATATGAGATTGATCTAGTTAAGCTAGAAAATACCTAAAACGTTGCAAAGGCACCTGTTAAGAAATGGCTGTAGTTTATAAGGGAGTGAAAATATCATCGTCAGTCACATCAGATAAAAGATCTTCTTGAAGTCAAGGACGAATAGAAAATGTTTGCACTTTGATTAGTTTCAGTATTATTCCATCCAACTAACACATTTTGACAACCGCAAAAAGAACTCAAACAGTGTTACGCTGGGCAGATATGTGGCAACCTCTATGTTTCGCAATTTGAGATTTATGGAATCAAATTCTCATTGATTCACATACTCTTTAGAGTACTCTGTAATCAGCGGAGAACATTAAAACTACCACTGAGTCATTAAAACCACTAACATCGTTAGTATTATCATCTAATATAAATTCAGACTATTTGTATCGTAAAAACCAAAGGAGTTCATATTATCACTATTAACAAAATTCCCATTTCTAAAACTATATATCTAAAACTAAACTTGAACTTATACAAAAATAAAACTGATTATTTCTTTTTATAGATATCTTACTTAAGGAATTCCACTTGCGAGTAGTCTTCGTTCTTGTGTGCATATTCAGATAAGAGATACTTGAGTAATTTACATTTTTTTTTGTATTGTGTCGGGGAGTTTATTCTCATATGAGGCATTTTATGTAACTCAAGTTCATTACAATATCACAAATGAAATAATAAAAAAAAAACAGCATGCGTCGAGTTAACCGAAATGACGTAACAAAGTACCTACACTAGTGGAAACATGATTATAAACAGTGCTATTTTGATATAATTTTTGTTTTTCATTTTATATCTTTTTCTTCAATAATTTAGTTGCTGTCGGGATTTTTTACTATTTCTAATTAATTTATTTTATTTGACTTGTTTTGTTTATGTTTCATCAACCTCGACGCAGTGGTTTGTGCCATCTGGTGGTAACCCATCGGTTGAATGGTTCTTGGCTCTGGAAGCACTTAAGCTAACATTGAGACATCTGGTGGTCAACATGAATTCTAAAATATCTAGGAACAGTATTGAGATTCGAATGAATACATATTTTTATTTTATGAAAATCGCTACAGTAGTTATTTTTTTGTCTAGTTTGCAATAAACCTATATCTACCTATTCTGACCCTTTCAAGAACACTCCAAAGTAGAGTTTTTTAAACGTTTTCAAACCGGATCTTCCCTGTAAAATTTATAAAATAAAATTTGGATTGTTCTTCACATCCCTAACGTGGTTGCTGGTTTTCAAAAATTTAACATTCGTCTGTTAAGTAGTTAAGATTCGTTGACGTAGCTCAGTGTATATGTATCTCCTGACTTTGAGTATCTTACGGTCCGTAGTTCGAGTCTACTCATCATTGAATACTCTCAATAGTCCGTAGAAATGCAATGACTGAAGGGTATTGACGAATGTTTTGAGGAGAATGCACTTGACTATTTTACTAAAGCACAGATTGTGAAAGAAGCGATAAGACAGAAGAGGCAGAGAGTGTTCGAGTAAGTCTAGCCTATAGAATCCGCTGTATTTCCTTATATCTTTAGCTTATTCGCATGGTCTTGGGTCCTATCTATGTGCAGTGTGGTCTTGGGAGCAAGGAACTACTGTCAAAATCGGAATTTAAAGAGCCTTAAATACTTTGTCGTTCTATGTCCACTGCTGAAAAGTGGCGACCTGAATCTGAAAACTTATATGAAAGAAAGTGTTGGATACGAGGTGTCAGAAATCTTCTCTCTACTCTCTCTGTGTGCCTCTTCTTCATACATACTTTTCTGAATATGCCAGAAGACGTGACTGAAGTATTTAATTTATAAAAATTGCACTCGCTAATTATTATATCTCACTTTTATATTCCACTTTTACAATCCAAGGTTGTACACTATAATAAACTACAATTACTACTAATTATATAATGTCCTATTTTCAAAGGCGCACTCCGTTCGCGGGGACTTTGAAGACAGTAAGGGTCTGAAACCAAGCTCTAATTAAAAAAATTATCATCAATGTATTTCTTAAAATTGTGCCTAGATTCACCTTAACGCGTATGAATTGTGTAAAATATCTTTTTTTCGATTGAGTTTGTTGAGCAAAGACAATCGCTAAAGCGATGTACCCCCTTCTGACAGCTTGTCTATTGTGCATTTGATTTTAGTGATATTCATGTAGGATTTCATACAGTTCAAACTCACAAAAAATGTCATGAAAATTCGTTTACAATTTCTTGAGTTAAGTGACAAATTCAAAGATTTTTGAAACTGTAGCTTCATATCGTACCCACTGGCAACCAGTTTTGATAATTTCCAGACGAAACTACCTACACAGCGGACCAATCTTAGAAATCAAATCCCATCAAAATCTGTTCGGTGTTTCCTCAGTTATAGGTGCGTAATCAAGACAATTTGAAGACCCACCCGTTCCAAGCTTTTCCAAATGACTAACACTCTCGGTACTAGTAAATACATTTACTGGTCCATAACCTGCTAAGAAACCATACAACGAAACTACAGTGACGACGTGGTCCACGAAGATACACTCTATTCCCTATGCTACTACTTCTACGACATTGAAGAGCTATCTGATATACCTCTCTCAGCTCTGTAAATATTCTCAAAGACATAGGGCTGGCTGCAGGACTTTAATAGGGTTCAAGCTGGAGATGAGGACGTAAAAAATACTGCGGAGTGATTACACTTGACGTGAAAATCGCTTTCAATACAGCAAACTTGAGCTATATATGTAATGGATGAGTTAACAAATATGAATACCCCGGGATATATCCTGCGAATAGTAGATAACTATTTCCACCAAAGATTGCTGCTATACGAAACGGAAATAGGGATAAAGGAATGCTGCACAACCTCTGACGTTCCACAGGGCTCCGTCCTGGGACCGGTTCTATAGAATATAATGTACGATGGTGTATCGAAACTAAGAATCCCCGATGGAGTACAAATCATAGTCTTTGCCGACGACATAGATATAGTGGTTACGGCGAAATACTTAGACGAGCTAGAGTTAAATGGTAATGGTTAGAGTCAAAGAGTTTACCTTTGGCAGAACACAAACCGATTATTAGTAGCCGCAGAATAAGAGAGACTAGCAATGTCAAGGTGGGGAGTCATACAATAATCTCCAAAAGATGAATTAAATATCTCGGCGTTATGATAGACGACAAGCTAAACTTTAGTAACCACATGGAATCAAAGAAGGCATCGAATGTTTACTCGGCGCTTTGCCAAATGTTGGGGGCCCAAGAAGCACCAGGAGACTATTACTGGCTAGAGTTGTGACCTCAACAATGCTCTACGCGTCTCCAATCTGGGCTGATGCAGTGATGCAAGTGAAGAAAAATCGATCGCGTATAAACAGCGTCTAAAGACTAACCGCAATTAGAGTTATATCGGCTTATAGGGCAATTTCGGATGAGGCGGCGCTCGTCATTGCTGGTATGGTATTCGGGTTGGTAAAACGGAAATCATTTCAGATAAAGAACTTAGAAGACAAGAGGGGGCATTATCGCTAAGAGTGTGGCAACAACGATGGGATACCTCACATAAGGGAAGGTGGACACACAAACTAATCCCCAGCATAAAACCGTGGATAAGTAGAAGACATGGGGAAGTAAATACCAATTGACGCAATTCCTGTTGGGCCACGGCGGCTATCGCCGATATCTCCATCGCTTTAGACTAGACACCTCGCCAGAATGCCCAGCATGTCCTGTATGCGAAGAAGACTCGGAACATGTCGTCTTCAATTGCCCAAAGTCCCTTGAGGAAAGACGAAGATTGGAGAGTGAAATAAATAAAACACTTAATGCTCCAAATATAATAGCAGAGTTGCTAAGATCGGAGAGCAGTTGGGTCGCAGTTAGCACATTATTAACCCGAGTACAAATCGAGGTCAGGCAGGCAGAAAGCCAGAGAATAATGCTGGAAACGCAGATAAATCGGAAGTAATACCCCGGGACGAGGGTCTGATTCTCAGTAAGAATCTGACACTACCGTGCAACCTGAAGTGCGGTGCCCATGCAAGGTTCCCTCTCCGCGGGATCCTCTAGTTTATTACAATAATTCAAAATTTCGAATAAGCCAAACGAAGAATACCCCTAGGTTTCAAGTGACAATAAGCGCCCTAATTATATTCATGAAAAATTGGCTGTGTGTATCTATCTAAGAGCAAATAATTCAATTGAATTGGTTGTTTTCCTTCCTTGTAACTGCTCCGCGACTCACACTTCGAAAACCCCAAAGGAATAAGTCTGCTTTCATTTCATCAAAATCGGTTCAGTTGTTTTTGCTTTAGATGGTACCAAACAAACATACATATTGCGTAGGTACGTTTCGGGGGAAAATACGACGTACGATATCTTTATAAGCACGTTCCTACTTATGTAAAATTTTCGAGTATGACCCTTTTAAGTTATTTACTAATCATTAATCGCGACACTGATAAATGTTATCTTTGAAAGTTTGCGTAGAAAGGCGCTAAAGCATTTTATAAATCAAAGTTATACTAAACAATTCAAAGTGTTCATAATTGAATAGCCACCAGTGTATTAATAAAAACCGTTCCGGGGTTCCCATTCAAGCTCCAATTCGTTTTGTTTATTTCTCTGTTCACATTTGATTACAAAGTACAGAGCACATAAAGATTACCATGGCGCCAGAATGGTCACAGTGCTGATTTTATTCTTCAATTTCATTCGGTTTTAAAACGTGTGTAGCTAATTAGTTCGAAACATGGTCTATGAAAATCAGTCGGAGTCAAGATAAATTGATATAAGCCGCAAATTAACATTGTTCTTTATACGGATTCAACCGACAGGTGTTGATGTTTAAAAAAGCAATTACTTTGCTGTCTTGGTTAATGAACTGACTTGAATAAATGTTACGCCTTTTGATAGAAGATTAAGTCTAGATTTTTGGAATGTTTCAAGTTAATGACGCTTTCGTTTCATCTTTCATGTTACGCCCTTGCACTCCAACTGTTGTATTGTTGATAATTAACAGAGGGATGAAACTGAAGTGTGAAATCGTTACCAAAGTCTACAAATTATATAGAACGTGAGATGAACAACAAGTGAAAATTAAAATTCAAATAGAATAAATTAAAGTCAAAATATTTGTGTTTTACGAGTATGTTACGAGAAACTGAAAATATACGTATGTACGAGTATGTATGTAAGTACAGATGTAAAAAGCAGGGTTGAAAAGGTACAATTGTAGGTTTTCCAACACAGTCCACTCCCAAAAAAAATCGTTATTCATTTCGAGGTTGGGATTTCACATCCCTGTCATATGGCATCTGTCAAATCCATCTGTCATCCCTAGTGACAGGTAGTTAGTTCTTGCAATACGGATCGCTTAACCAGGGCTATGCTAAAGATCGTGTCTATGCAGACAATCCACAAACTTTGGAGCACTTAAAAACTAACATCCGTGAAGTTACGGCCGCAATACAACCGGAAATGTACCGAAAAATCAAAGTTTACAAAAACTCCCGTGGCGGCCAAGTAAACACTTTTTGTTTCATGTCTGTCCTCATACAGCTCGCTTGAGAACCCCTAAAGACATAAAGAAGTATATCCTGATGCGCAGATCATTTCGCCTAGAAACTGTCAAAATCGGCCCAAGTGTGAGTGGAATGTGGTGGGCGGGGTTTCATAAATCTTCAACTAACTCAAAAACTCCGAAACGGATTTCGATGAAATTTGGGACCTAGACTTAGGTTGATACGTTAGTAGTTCCACTTGAAATTGGTCGAAGTCAAATAGAGTGGCAGTAAGATATGGGGAGGGATTTCAAACATTTCCAAATCATTTTTCCCATACGCCTAACTCAATAACCACTGGTTGTAAGTTATGGCAGATATGGAATGGGTTTTTCAATAGGGACATAACAATTTTGTGTTTTAATACAAACTCACTCTTAAACTTTTTTTTCTGATCTGTCAATGTCAAAACGCCAGTCAAGGTTTACATTTGTATCATGGTGAAGTTCACGAAGGAGCAACGTTTGGAAATTATTACAAATTACTACCGAATTTCTGAATCGGTGGTCGCAACTTTAAGAGCGAGCCAACATATTCACTATTGAATGTTCCTGTTCCAGTGAGACACCACACCGGTCGAAGTACCGAAAATATCGCAGCCGTAAGTGCTTCAGTTCAAAATGAGCCAAATCAGTCGATTCCACGCCGTTCACAGGAATTGAGAATCTCTCAGTCCACATTGTGGCGAATTTTACATAAAGATCTTGGTCTACACCCTTACAAGATTAAAATAACTCAAGAACTGAAGGCTCTTGATCATTTAAAGAGCCGAAACTTCTCCGATTGGGCTCTGTAAAAGTTTGAATTTTATCGAAAAATCATCTTCAGCAATAAGCAAAATATGCGTTATTGGATACCAACAAACCCACATGTGCTTTAAGAGACTCCATTGCATCCACAAAAATTGACCGTGTGATGTGAATTTCATGCCGGGCATGTGATTGGACCGTATATTTTCGTCGATGAAAACGATCGCCATGTTACGGTCAATGGAGTTCACTATCGTGCCATGTTCGAAGACTATTTTTGGCAAGAATTGGATGGACTTGACATCAGTGGTATGTGGTTCCAACAAGATGGTACCACATGCCACACATCTGGTCAAACAATTGATCTATTGAAGGGGAAGTTCGGTAATCGTGTAATCTCGACAAATTGTCCGGTCGAAATAGAGTTACGTTAAGTCGTTGGTTTATGCCAACAATGTTAGAGGGGCTCAGGAACAATATCGAACGCGAAATTGCCAACGTTTCGGCCGATATGTGTGGAAGAGTGATGGAAAATTAACTCCAAAGAATTGATCGCTGCAAACGTGCTCGCTGTGGTCATATGAACGAGATCGAATTCCATGCTTAAATTTAACATGTGTACTACACCTGGAGTAAATTTCAGCCCGATATCTCAATTATTCTGTGTTTTATTTAAATACAAAATTGTTATGTCCTTATTGAAACACCCTTTAGATACGTTCTCTACTCAACTATCTGTTGATATTCACGTCTCTTTGTTGACTGTCGGTCGGGCGCGATCTCAAGGACCGATGTTGAGCTGAACCCTGAGCAGACAACTAAAAATAGAGTTAAGTCCAACCTTGTTGTAAGACCCCTGGATATCGAGAAATGCTCTTAGGGGATTTACTTATTATGTAGCAACCTTTTTACTGTGCACACTTCTCAAGAGTAAAACAGTATGATAGTCCTTTGATGTATGCGTGCTATGGATGCAGATACGTAGGTGCATCCAACATTTGTGACATACACACACGTCTATCAAACGTTGCAGTCTTTAACAGAAATCGTCTGTAAGCCTTAAGGGTTGTGCGACTACTATTCATAGTTTTGCGAAGGAAAATGACACAAATTGCTGATATTATCTACATCCTCACGACGTAGCATACGCGATAGGTTAACTACCCCTGATTTTAATACGAAAAACAAAACAATATTTATTTATTAAAACTTTTTTTTTGTTTTTCTCGATGAGAGGATGCAGACTACACATAGACAACACCCTGCATGTTAATATGTAAACATTTGTTTTTTTTTTTTAAAGAATTTTACTTTTACTATACTAGTTGTCTTCTTGCTATGCTATTTAGATACAGAAACATTATTCTTAGTGGCAACACTGCTTCTAATTCAATATGCTTTGCACTGAAGTAATCTCTATACTGTATACATACATTGCCAGATTAACTGACTGGTTTTCTTTTATATTATCGTTTTACATTTATTTCCATTAGAATTAGTCCACCCGAATTCGCGTTTGGATAAGATGTATGTATTATACCGCATCGCTGGGATTTTTTTTTATTATACTCGTACCTTCCTAAGCAAATTCCGAAAGTACATAAAATTGACTTCACATCATGTGTGTTTGTATGTAAAAAAAAAAAAAGTAAAAAAAAAAAACTGCCGAGTCAGACAAACAGAAAACATATAAAATTGTTATGACGGTCCTTGAGGATTTCGGATTATTCAAATTTATAACTTTATAAATAAGCCCAAGGAAAAGATGACATAACATCCTTCAAAATAGGCTTTTGCGCTACACCAAGAAGAATTATGTCGGAATATATTTCCAAACAAAACTATAAAATGAAATAGCTCTCGGGGCTTGCAGAAATAAAAACATTGTATACATATGTATGTATTGGATCGCATGCTATGGTACAATTAATAAAAGTAATACTAATTTACATACATGTAACGTACATAAAACAAAATTAACTTTAATTAGTACGCGCTGTCCTTGAATGGGAAATTTTATTACCAAATAAGGATCACCGGGGGCGTATGTGCGTAAATAAACGTTTTCAAAACAAACGATTGTGGCCTTCCTTGCAGATAGCTCATTCATTTGTTTTGTTTGCAAAGTTATAATACTTTAATAAAAGAAATGATGTTTTCAGAATGCCAGCAAATAATCTTCAATTTTATGGCAGTATAATCCTTCCGTAAACCATAAAAAAAAAGCCACTACCAATTTTCTAAGCAAATAAACATGATGGAAATATTTTCAGCAACATTCCAGGAAATTTCGACAACATTGTATTGACAGTGGATTAGGAAATAAAACTACCAATACACTCTATCGTAGCAGTTTTGCTTCATTACTGTAAGTTGGCAGTTTGGTTGATGTTTTATAATAGAGTTGATCATAAGAAATTGGGTCAAGTTATTTCAAGTAATGAATTATTTCACTTCCCTCATGTAATAGTGCCGCGGTTTTGTTGTCAAGTGCGTATAGAGAGGGAGACACAGGTTCGAGTCCCAGAAAAATGAAACCGTTTTTGTCTCGATTCCGTCTTTCACGAACGTATGACAAGCAATCGAAAGTGAAAACTGTTGTGAAAAAGATTTACAAATATGTCCTTTGAAAACGGCAACAAATTAAAGGTACCTTCCAATCGTGTTGAACAAAATCTCATTAAAAACATTAACGTACAAAAATCATACAAGGAATATCTATAAATATAAAAACGAAAAGTGAACAAATAATATCAGTTACATCAATTTACTGTCCTCCCAGCTAGTCTTAAGAAAAATAACTTTTTAGGCCTCTTCCTCTACCTATGTACTAGCCAACAGATAGGAAGAAAACCCCAGATCTTGTCGACTTTTTCGTTACAAAGAATACCTCGTCAAATACTATAAAAGTAGAAGAAGGGCCAGATCTTGTCTCAGATCATTCCACAATACTTTTAACACTTGGAGATAAAACATTAACAAAGAAAACAGCCCAAAACTAGCTAAAAAGCTGACTGATTGGAACTACTTCAGACAGAATCTAGAGGAGAGTATTCAGCTCTCAGAAACTATTGAAACAAAAGATCAATTAGAAAATGCTGTTCAGATATTTACAGTTAATATCCAAAAAGCTGCAAAAACGAAAATCCAACAAAACTCATATCCAGAAAAAATATGTGATATAATTGCGGAAAAGAGAAGAGCTAGAAAACATTGGCAACAATTCGCCCAGCGACAAAACAATACTGAATAATTTAAACAGTAAAACTTAACACATTGACCGCCAGGGTAATTTTCGAAATGTTTACCCAGTGGCCAACCAGTTTTTCTTCCAATATTTGTGTTTTCTTTGGATTAAAGTTCATTTTAGATATCTAGATGTATTTTTATTAATTAAGAAGGTCCTTGGAAGGATTTTCCCCTGGCTATCAAATATGATAGCCATGGCCCCGTACGAGATTTAGACTTCTATCTATTGTCCGGGGCTATGGCTATTATATTTGATAGCCAGGAGATTCTGTTTATGAAAGAGTTTTTTTGCTCATTATAAATTATTCTGTAAATAAAGCTGCTGTATATTTCAAAAAACTTAGATTATAAACCAGTGAGAAATTGAAACATGTTTTACAAAATTTATGGAGCGAAAATGTGGTCTTTGTAAATCAAAACGTCGAACAAAGTAACCGATCTGCACTGAGTGTAAGTATCGTGTGTTAAACGCAGTGTAATAGTAAAATGGCACAAATACTAACTGCAGCTAACTGCAGCCTAATCGTGAGTGAAATGACAGAAATACTTACTGCAAGCTAGTTAGACATCTTGATTTATAAAGCCGCCATTTCGCGCTCAATTCATTTTGTAGGAGAAGGTACAAAAGGGCGAAATTGCTTCTCGGGAAGATGATGACGGAATCGTCGTTTTGAAGTGGAAGGACACACGAGATGTTCGTATGCTCTCTACAAAACACTCTCCAGTTTTATTGCCAATTTCAAATAGAAGAACATCACAAATAAGTACTCAGCCCTCCACCAACTCAAATCCACCTGCAGCTCCTAGGCAAAGACGACAGGCTCAGAGGTCATTATTCAAGCTTGAAGCAATTCTAGCTGGAATTGATCTGTCTGACCAAATGGGTTCATATGCCACAACTTTGCGGAAAGGTATCAAATGGTACAAGAAATTAGAAGTTGAACTTTTGCTTGGAGTTTCAATTGTCGTATACAAGCATGCAACAAAAAGCAAAATTTGTATACGCAAATATAGAGAAATGTTGGTAAGTGAGATTCTCAACATTGCAACATGTTCGACCCGAGCAGAACATATCCGTGCCAAAATTCATCACTTGAAGGATAGATTGAATGATTCCGGAAATAAAATTCGCAGAAATTGCAGTTTTTGCTACAACAGAATCTCCAAAGAATAGGGTCGGGTTTTTGCTCGGAAAGAATCAAGGCAAACTAGTACTTTTTGTGAAGATTGCCCAAATCAACCCCAAATGTACCGGGAATGTTTCAACGTTATTCATTAACACTTTTTCCTCAAAATTTTTATTATTGAATTAAAAAGTTTTGTTTTCTAATTTTTATGCTTTTTTATTGTTTCCTAAAGTAAGAAGCTATAAAATGTAAGCCAATCACAAACATCTGAATCCAAGTTTACTTAGCACTACTCGGGGTGCCAGACTTTTTGTTTTAGATTGAGTTTTGATCCTAATGGCTATCAATTTTGAATGTTACGGCATAGTATCAACGCACATGTGGCTATTATAATTGATAGCCACGGCCACAACGGCAACATTACTGGCTATCAAACATAATAGCCAAGGCAGTCAATGTGTTAAGAGAATGAGTCTCTTAAAAAATACCTTACCAATCTTACGAATGATGCTAGTACCGAATACTCACTCTGGAAGGCAACAAAGAAAATGAAAAGGCCAATTGCACGTGGAATGTGTGTTAAAAACAGAGAAGGTAACTGGGCAAGAAACAGCCAAGAAAAAAGTATCTCGAAGGCGTCTTCCAACCATATGAAGATAAAGACTGTCAAGAAACGGAAGAATTGTGTGAAGAGGAGACTGGTAAATGCGAAAGAAATTGCCAAAGAAATACAAGAAGGCATCAATACTAAGAAAGCCCCAGGATTTGAGTTGAAATCAGGGGAAATCCTAAAGCAACTCCCAAAAAAAAGGCTTAAAGAAACTAGCACAAACTATAAATGCTGCATTCAGGATAAGATATGTACCTAGCATGTGGAAAGTCGCGGAGGCAATTATGATACCAAAACCAGGGAAGTCACCTCCTACCGACCCATATCGATTCTGCCTATGTTGTCCAAACTATTTGAAAAGAAGATGTTGATTAAACGTCTGCATAAAATAATCGAAGAAAAATCGATAAACCCAAACCATCAATTTGGTTTTAGAAATAAGCACTCCACGATTGATCAGGTGCATAGAATAACTGATAAAATCGAAAAAGCATTTGAAGAAAAAAAGATATGCTCTACTATATTTCTGGATATAGCTCAAGCTTTCGATAAAGTATGGCACAAAGGACTGATACACATTGAAAAAGCATCTGTCAAAGCAATACTCAGAAACCCTAGTCTTATATATTACAGCGATTTTTTAGAATCAAACAAGGAGATGACACTAGATGCAAAATTGCGCTGGAAAGCGTATGTAAAGAAAAAAATAGAAGAACTGAACATGACCTACGGTAAAATGTATTGGCTTATAGGGAAATACTCTTGTTTGTCCAATTACAATAAATTACTGCTTTATAAGCAAATTCTAAAGCTAGTATGGACAAGCAGAAAATTCAAACTTTCAAAATAAAGTACTACGGAATATAGTAAATGCACCATGGTACATAAGAAACACTGATCTGCACAGAGATCTAGAAATTGAAATGATTGAAGATGAAGTCAAAAAAGTAGCTAATAGACACAAACTTAGACTTCTCAATCACGTCAACTCAGAAAAGTCGGAACTATTAAATGCTAGCAATCTGACTAGGAGATTAAGAAGAGTAAAACTTTTTGAGCTAGCTAGATAGGTAGAAAAAAAAAAATAAAAATAAAAATAAAAATACAAAAAGCTAAAACAATATTTAATCGTCCACAGATGAATACTTATCATAAACACGTTAAGATATGAGAGACGAATTCCTGATTGGTCTAACGACTAGGTACAATAAGTGGAAGGCTGGCTCCTCCTTGTCCTGTGATGAAATGCCAAGACGGCGGTACCGTAGGGCATCATCTGACTCTGTTAGCACTGTTGTTTTAGAATCGAACTCCAGCATTACTAACATAGATAAATACTCGTCTCATCCACCACTGGATGTTTTTTTTTTTTTTCAATTCTCATGACAATTCATACACTTTTGAACTTCGAGCAAACACTATCAGATACTCTCAGATGCTTTATTTTTTTGGAAATTTGTCAACTCAAGGCAAAAAATCTGACGACTATCCTGCTAATTTAACGTGTAATGACTGCACAATCGATTGATAAGAAATTTTTTCGGTGACCATTTTTGTAAATTATCCTCCAAACTTGCTTCAATGACATTCCTCTAAATTTAGAAACTATTTCTAAATTTATTTCTCAACTAAAAGCTGATTAGTCCTCAGGTTCTAACAGAATAGTTTCAATAGCTTTGAAGAAGTGCTGCGATGTCCTAGTTCTTCCTCTAAAGTATTTGTTTTGTTGTCTTTAACTACTGGAAAATTCCGCAGTTTTTTTCAAAAAAGGTAACATAAGTTCAAAGCTGTATATCCCAAAACTCTTAAAAAACAAAGTCTGCGACAAGTTAATATTTGTCTGTCGCAATATCATATGCAAAGAGCCACATGGTTTTGTCAGAATAAGGTCCAATGTTACTAACTTATTAAGTTTCTTGCATAAATATTTTAAGGCTTTACAAAGTGCAAGAGCAAGAGTTCGACTGTATCTACACAGACTTTTCAAAGGCCTTTGATCAACTTTCCCATACTATAACTGCCTATAGTTTTCCAACTACATATCTACGAGGTCCTATCAAGTCACTTAGAGGTTTACTTTCCAACTCCTTCATTAATCTGGTGTTCCTCATGGTACTCACTTAGGTCCTATTCTCTTTATAATCGCTTTCAACGATTCGTCTTAGCGATATTCTCATTCTTTGTATAATTGTTTCGTCTGTCCTCATCACAAGTTAGGACTTCACATCTGACAAATATCTGAGAGTGAGAACTGTCATCAAAAAGCTATTCAAATATGCACTTCGGAAAAGGCAAGAGAGAAGCTCTAAACATGCAGCGATGAACTTTGGATTGTAGCGACATCCATAGGATATGATAACATTAGGTGCCATCTGAAAAAGATGGCATGGATGATGTTAAAACAGCAGCACATATATTGTGTCAACGTCCGGAACTAACAAGCATAAGAAAATACATATATATTGGCTATTGGTTGGAAACGGAGGACACTTTTCACAAATCCTTCAAGCAAATGATAGAGTAAACACGAGAAATTGAGGCCAAGAGAGAAAAATCTAAAGGAAAATCTATCGAAATGTAAATCAACACTAGAACTACGTCAAGTCAAAAAAAATTATTAATTGCTCAAACAAAACTACTACGACGCTAATAACTCATCAGACAAAGCAAGAGTGACGGAAAACTAATTACTGACCTTCACATCGGCCAATGATTGATTAACTTCCATCTTAAGCGAAATTATTCTAAAATACATACATACACTTCCCAGCTTTGTTTTGAAGACCAATAAATTGTATTATTATATTTTGTAGCAATGTGAGCCCCGTGCAAAAACGGTCGCAGGTCCCTACATAACCTATATAACGGGTGCGCCATCTGCTGGTGTACTTTTAAATTAAATGTTATTTTGACACTGACAGCTCTTTCGCGTTCAAAAAATTGACAGAAACACAGTATCATATCTCCGCGGCACGAAATGAATCGATTTACGCTTGAACAACGTTGGCAAATATTGGAAATTTATTTCCAAAGTGAGTGGTGTGTGTTGCCGAAATAGTGTGAATTTTAAAAATAAATTTCGGTCGAAATAATGCACCAACAGTGCCTGCTCTACGTATGTTTGTGAGATTGGCATGCTAATAGATAACAGGCTATCCTCGTGTCATAGTCGTAGAGAAGTGAATGCATCCTCAGCGTGTGACTGTTTGGCATGGCGGCATTATTGACCCATTTTTCTTCATCTTTGAAGATGGCAACAACGTTGCGGTCACTGGAGAGCGGTACAGGGGAATGATAACCGATTTTTTTTTTTTTCATCAACTGAGCAAATGAACACGAACGATCTCTGGTTCCAGTAAGACAGCGCTACGTGTCATACAAGCCGTCCAACAATCGATCTTTTGCGCACTAAGTTCAATAATCGTGTAATCAATCGTTTTGGTGATGTTGCGTGGAGCTGCGATTTGACGCCACTGGATTTTTTTTGTGGGGTGCCGTTAAAGATCGATGTTATGCTGACAATCCAGAAATAATTCAGTCAATTAAGCACAATGTTGATCGAGCTATTCGTGAAATAGAGCCCCCAACCGTCGAAATTGGCTACTGCCAAGCCAGCCGCGGAAGTCAAATGGAAAGTGTGTAGATTCCTTTTATTTATCAATAGGCAATCTGCTGTGATTCAATAACTGACAAAACTAATATTTCAATTTCTTGTTCTGGACAATACTAGCAAAATGGGCGCAGAGTCAAATTTATTCCCGAAATTACTTGATATTTATTTGTCTAAGATACTCGTATACTCGTATTTTGTATTCCTGTGGAAGGTTTTTAATTGTTTGGGCGTTGTAGTATGCGTCTACAAAGAAAAATGCTCTCAGGAATCACCGGATCCAGATGTGCAACGCCTAAAAATCCTCATTGCACCTCCCGTAAAAACTATAGAAAAAAATTCCGAAATCTAGGGATTTTATACTTATCAATCGGGGGATTTTTGTACGTACTCGTAGATACATAATATTCGGTTCTTTCATTTCGAAATACCTATAACTGAATTTTCCCACGAGGGCTTCACAGAAAAACCATATCTTGTTCTGTCATTAGTTCTAAATATGAAACATAATACTCTGTTTATTTATATAGTGCAGCTATAGACTTTCCAAGTTTTATTTATATGTTTTGATAAATTACTGCTCTATTATTTCGTTAGAAACTCGACTCATTCTAAGAACTGATACATGTACTATTTATACATACCTATATGATTCATTTGGATCAAATTTTAAACAGTCTACATATTTATCTTTTGGGTTTGTTTTTTTGCATACGAGTAGGTAGGGTGCAAAGATCAGATGATATTGATTTCATACAGCAATAACAAAAAAATAAGTTACATTTCGCGTCTCTAATAACGAACATGATTGATCTAGATGGTCCGCAGAACCCAACTTTCAGATTAAATAAATATATATACACATGTATACAGATTGAGGCATCAAGATCCATTAGTGTTTGTGTCAATCGATTTTCGGTTTCAATACTAATGATCGATCACAGTTTGCTAGGGCTACAAATGTTTTGACATTGGAAGACTGCGGTCAACACACAACGATCGTAAAAAAATACGATAATAAATTTTTTTCGCTCGATAGTTTTAAGATCACTTGAGTTATTCACAAGCTAAACATCTGCGGACTATTCGAAATATCTCCGATTAAGAAAAACAAACCGGTCAACGGTTAGAAAGGTGGTTATAGACAACTATCTATCCAAATTGCAACAAGCATATGGTAGGTCAGTACATAGAGCACTACACAATGTAGTGTTTGCAGTTGAAAGGTTGCAACAGCACAAAGAGTTTACCATAGGTGCTTTTCTCGACATAGTGAGGCCTTCAATAAGTACCGAGGCCAGTCTTCGAACGGCAAAACTCAGTGCCGATCTTTGCGATTGGATTGGGTCCATGCTCAGATCACTCATAATAAACTCAATCCTAGGAAATGTCATTCAAATGAAAGAAGCCCGCAGAGGAACTCCTCAAGGTGGTATCCTTTCCCCATTGATAAGCCTCGACAGATTCCAACATTTGTACAAGACGACAGCTTCAACGTTCTAATATAGAATAAATTCGACCACGTATTGACCAAGAATCGGCAAAATATTTGGTTACAGCTCTAGATTCCAAGTTAAGTTGGAAGGACAACATTGACGATCATATTTAAAAGGCATACCTGGGGCTTCAAACCGAACGTGGTACATTGGTGGTACACGATGATTGAAAGTTTAACCACTATGTGAGCTAAATACTATGAAGACAACTGACATTAATTTTGATAGAAGGTTCACTACTAGAATTCCTGACAGAAATGACTGGACAAATCAGATGCATCACCAATAATGAAGATCTGGCCTTGCTTACTGACGTGTCCAAAAGAACTAAAAATGATTGCACTGTTTTTCCAGCCAAAGTCACGTTCATTCTTCAGGCAGCTTAATTAATCAAAGACTGCAAAAAAGCGGAAAGCCCATAACTGTGTACGTTGGCAGCCAGGCGGGCTTTAAGGCTCTGAAGTCACCAACAGTTAAATCAAGACTAGTAAAACTCTGCAAGCGTCAACTACACGAAATACCCTATATTAGGTACCAGAATATTCGGAATTGGGCCTTTCCTTTGCAATTCCCTTACTAGACATCCCATTTAGCAACAAAGCAATAACGCAGCCATAAAAAGAGCAAATACGCGCTGGACCCACTTGGACGCATGAGCAATAACGAGAAAACTCTGGACAGTTTTTGATAAGAACAGATCCCCTTCTCAATGGTCAAGCTTTGTCGCAAAGACGCACGAGTAGTCTCTGACAAACTCATTGGGCATTGCGCCATTGGCACGCATGCGGAGCGCCTAGGAATAGTTCACAATGACTACTGCAGAAGCTGCAGAAACGATGAAGAAATAAAATCTATTGCGAATGTCCTGCCCCAGCCAATATAAAACTGTAGACCTTTGGCAATCATTTCTTCGAGGGGCTAGAAGACTTAGGTAAAGTCGAGCTGAGCAATCTTCTGAAATTCATATCTCTACCCGGTTGGTTCTAATCCATCGGTATACGATAATGGGAACAATGGATCCGACTGTTGCAGTAACGACATGAGCAGTAACTGTTGTCATAGGGCACCCATCTACCTAACCTAACCTAGCCTTCCAGTTGTGTTATGTGGGTCTTCATTTTAATGTTTATTTGGAATTGAATGAAAAATAAATTGCTGCCGTGAAATCAAGAAGAAAAAGCAGTACGATGGCGGCCTAAGAAAAGGCCAAACTGTAAAACTTAAGCTACAGAACACACAATTTGCTAAGTTAATGGTAAACAGGACCATCTTGATTCAAAGTAGGCACATATCTGCGTCTACATCGTTTGCAAATTATACCTTACGTTTACACAGATAGCTCAGTTGGTATAGAACTAGTTGCTAAAACCAAGTCTATCGCAGGTTCGGTCCCTACCTGTGTACCTACGTTTTCTTTTTTGTACAATTTTATTCGAGCAAAACTTAATTGAAAGAGCTTGTGCGGCTAATATGTCAATATAATAAATGTTAATTGAAAAAAATTAATAAAAAAAATTTACAAAATATTCCTTTCCCCGACGGGACTCGAGCACAGATCAGCCGATCAAAAAAATGTGGTGCAGCCCACTAACCATCTCAGCCACGGAGGTGTTATCATTGGGGAGGTCAAAAGCAATATTTGTTCTTCGTATACGTATGCATTAATTCATTATATTCTGAATTGCTTATCTCTCTGAGTTATTATTTATTTCATGTCGACACCTCGAAACAAGTAAATCCATTGAAAAATGCATTCAATTACATAATTACACTCTGTGGGCTGAAATTACACTCTACACAACGTTTTACATTGTAATTATGACTCACGTACATATGTAGGTAGGATTGTATGATACAATAAAATTGAAATGCAACAAAGTCATTGAATGAACCTTAATTTCAATAATTTGTAAAGAGTCATTGAAACATTTAAGTATACATCTTTACAACACTTCATTCTTCCACTTTTCAATAAAAATACCACCAGCACTCAAATTTCGCTTGGAAATAGAAAATTGAAGAAAAGCGCAAAGCAAAACGGGTTACTACTACTCGTACTTCACAAACAATGAAGTCAAGTGAAAAAGTAAAACATTGTTTGTTGCAGTGTTGCCATAATGGTACGTTTGTATCAAAAATTATACTTTTCTTTCTCAATTTCGATTTGATACTTTATTTTTTAAAATATGTTGCATATTTGTTTAATGCTGGGTCAGTGACCCGAGACGTCTGTAGTAGACGCCTGTTGGTTTTGCTCTTGAATAACTGGAGATTAAAAGCTTCTGGATATATGGTTTAGTGGGAGTGAATTCCAAACTTTGCTTGTCCTATAGCGAAAGGAATTTTGACATAAATATATTCGCGTCATGTGGGGGCTTGTACAACGCTCAAATCACACAGTTCACATTTCTAGGTATCATACATAAGCCTGTTACCGTTGGCTCAGCGGTTGGAGGGTCGATGTCAGTGCGAGGTCATCAATTAAGCAAACTTTAATTCATTCTTGTATTCTGGCAAGTAGGTGAATAAAATGTTTCGGGGCCGAGCTCTATAAATGTGAACAATACTCAAACCGCGGTCTAACTTGTGGTTTGTACAGAAGAAGAAGCTGTTCCGCTGTAAAGTATCTCTTTGCACTAAACAGCTAGCTCAACGCCGAATTTGCTATGTTCGGAATGTGCTCGTGCCATGTTATACCAAAGTTGACTGTAATGCCAAGATGCATTGTTTCCTTAGGTTGAATGGTTTGTTCGTTCATATAAAGCTCTGGTACAGTAGACGAGTTCCTTTTGGAAAACTTTTGGAAAAAGCGGTCAATTGGGTTTTACTGGCATTGAAGTCTACTAAGTTAGCTTTTCCCCACTGCATGATTTTCAAACAATTTTCGAACAATTTTATTTGAAATAAGGTCAATTGCAACAAAAGTATTTTTCTGTATTGCTCGAGTATCGTATGTTTATCGGCCAAGTTGTCTGGCTGTGAGTATGATTCTCTTTGGTACTCTAGTTTACGATAACTTCTGCAAAAATGCACCGCTTTGAATTGTAAAATGTTTGCCCCTCAGTAGTCGTAGTACTATGCTAAATCTATTGCACTTTGGTATGAAACGGATCAGGAGTTTTGAAAAGATACTTCACTTTGTGCGATTTCGCCATATTTTCTTTCACGATGACTGTTACTGAAAGGATTATGATATCCCGGAATGAAGTAACGAATATTTCACGGATATTCAAGAAACACTGTAAGAATTGACGTAACACAAATTATTATACTCGGTATAAAAGTGTACAATTTTAAAGCACATTGTTAAATTTTTGTAGTTATGGCAAAGGTAGTGTAGTCAAATTCTTAAATTCTACAAGACCCAGCCCTATTGTGAATTTTGAATTTCAGTCACGTGTCGGTGTACCTACTAATTTGATTCCGCATAACAGAATATTTTTCGCTCTTTCCTTGGCATTTTTAAAAAAAACATTATTACAAAATTATTGAAATATTTTTAAATTTAGTTTCTTAATGTTTAATGACATTTAGAACAGACATAAATTATAACATAACAAACGCAGGCGGAAAAAATAGTGAGGATGGTGAAAACACGATCGTTTGCCACTTCTACTGAAATTAAGAAAGATCTGGGGTTCGATGTCAATACTTCAACCATAAGGAGGAAAAGTGTTGAAATATTTTATGGTCTGATGAATCCAAAATCAATTTATTTGAGGCAGACGGTGGCAAAGAATATTCACCACAGTATACGCTGAAAACTGCCAAACATGGTGGCGGAAGTGTAATGCTTTGAGGATGTTTCTCCTGGTACGGCGTTGGTCCAATCTTCTGGATAAAGAACATTATAAACGCCGTAGATTACATCAACATATTGGAGAACGTAATGCTGCCTTTTGCCGAAGAAGAGATGCCATTACGTTGGACATTCCAGCAAGACAACGTCCCCCCATACACACTTCAAAAGTGGTGAAGTCCTTTTTTGAGAGGAACAATATTGACGTTATGGAATCTCCAAACCTAAACCCAATAGAAAAATTATGGGCCGACGTCAAGAGGGCACTTGGTCATTCCAGTAATAGAAATAAGAAGGAATTGTGGCAATCGGTGCGAGCCACATGGGAATCGATACTTGTAGAAAGGTGCCAAAAACTGATTGATTCCATGCCAAGGAGATGTCAAGAGGTGAAGAATAATAACTCGTTTGGAACCAAATACTGATGCAAAATACATACGGCTACATATCCAAAACAATTCGTTCGAAACTATTTATGTTCTTTTTTAGGCCCAAGTGTAACACGCCTATTTTTTGTCACACCACTGAATGTATGTATATCCAACATTTTCTGGTACATTCTACAACAATTTTGCATATCAAAAATTATTTTGTAAAATAAAAGTAATGTTTCTTAAAACTGAAGATGCTACCTTTTTAAGAAAATAAAAAACAGAAATGATACTTTGTTCGTTTTCTGAATGCTACTTTTTCCCCAGACCCAGGCAACACTTAATTGATTGGTTTTTTTTTCTATTTTTTACCAACTCGTTGCTGTCTAACCAAAAATAATCACACATTTATACTCAATCCTTACATCCATGCCTTGCAATTTTTCTCTTCGGTTGTAGGTATTACTTTTTTGTACTAAGATTTTTTTTTTCTTCTGTTGATTCTATTACGAACGTGTTTCATATTTTATGGTTTATTTGTGAGCCTTTCAAGAGAAGTTCATTTCACACAGTGAATTCCACAACAGGCACAACTACAATGCAGGTTCGGATATTGAATACCAAAAGAGATCGGATCGCTTAGTGCCAGAAAAACAAGTTTCATCTGAAGAAAATGGAATAAGAATATTCAATACATAGGTAATCCGAAAAGGAATCCGATTTTATTTATCCAGTTTTTTTTTTCTTTCTTTCTTTCTTAAAGTCGGTTCTTAAAGGCGCTACTAAGCCAATGGACTTATAAAAAAAAAAAAGTGTCTTTGGCCGCATTCGATAGAATGTGTAGATACAATGTAAGGTAAACGTGAAACTTTGTTTATATGCTCATCGCTATAAGTTGGACAAATACTTTTCTTGATAAAGATTTTTTTGCGGAAATTTCTGGTTTAAAAATATTTTATTTGGTAAAATTGTTTTTATCATAGTCCACCAAGCAATCGCATACAAAAAATTGTACGCTATCAGGTTAAAAACGAGAAAGAAAATAAACCATTGCAATAACCATAGTGGATAAATGCAGAAAGCCTTTTACTAAATCGTAAAAATCGGAAATTTTACACACCTATTATATGATTTGACCTAAAGAATCATCATGACCCAAAGTGTCATCATCAGACAGACGTCATTTTTGTTCACGGCGACTTGGTTATGATACTCCAACACAACTGATGAGGCAGCAACAGTTGAAGCCTTTACCAGCAACTAAATTCCAACACATTTTTCATTTCATTTAATTTATTGTAGACTAAATTACATAGGTTTATAAATGTGATTTAACAATTAAGAGATTTAGAATTTTACAATATAATCTTTACAACTTTAATACAATAATTATACAATAAACAAGGCATTAACAATATTTATTTTTGAGGGAAACTTCTAAAAAAAAAACCCCATGTTATGCTTACGAAACTACTCGTAGATTGCACATAGTTGTTTCATTAGACCATTATCTGAATGTGTGCATTTGTCATTAAAACTTGAATGGTACTTATTCATTAAAAATGTAACAAGGTGGACATTTGCTCTTTCGTGCAGTCTTGAAGTTGAGTAGTACCTCGGTAAGTTCAAGATAAGTTTAAGAACTTTATTCTGAATTACTTGTAATCTGCACAGTCGTGCCGTACATGTGATCCATATAATAATATGGGTTGGGGAATAGTTTCAAATATTATTATCTTATTATCCAAACTAAGAAGTGACCTTCGGTTTATGGAGATGTTGATTTTCTTAATGGTACTTGCAACATGTTTTTGGAAAGTTAACTTCTTATCAAGAATAATGCCCAAGTACTTGCACTCATATTGCTCCATTCTACATCCATTTTATTAAAGTTAAGTTTAGAAGTGGGTAACAAACTACTTTTCCTGCGTCGCGTGAAAAAAATAGCTTGGGACTTGGTGGCGTTTGCTTTGATTTTCCATTTCAAAAAGTATTTTTCAACATCATTTAAGGCATCTTGCAAGGACGATACAATATCTATGGGTTGAATATTGGATGAGAATAACGCAGTATCATCGGCAAAAATGCCAAAATCCGCATTGGTGTTTAATTGAGGAAAGTCGCTTATATATATATTAAACAAAACAGGCCCTAAAACGAATCCCTGAACAACTCCAAAGGGTATATCAAATAAGTTTGATCTTAAATTTCCGAGGGATACCGAAAAGGATCGATTTCTCAAAAAACTCTGAACTATTTTAATTTAAGATTTAGGAAAACAGAAAAACATAATTTTATGTAGTAGTGCATGATGCCACACGGTGTCGAAGTCTTTTTCTATGGAGTACTAGGAGTACTAAACCTGTTGATTTTTTGGAAGCAAATCCGTTTTTGACATAATTTTTAATTCTAAGGACTTGATGACTTGTAGTGTGTCCGGGTCTAAAGTCAAATTGTTCATTTGGATATATTTCAAGGACGTTTATGTGACAGAAAAGATACATTTATTTTAGGTCAATTGAAAATTGGGAATCAAACATTATCAGGTTTCCAAAATTATCGCAAAGCTTCTATAAAACTTTTATAAAGAGGACTGTTACTTGGGATTGATTTAATCTTCATTTAAAATATAGGAACATAAGCGAGTACATATGTATAATTAAGGTTTGGATAGCAGCGTAGTAGTATGAGCCTTGCGAAAGTAGCAAATTGCTACTATAGTAACAACTTCGGCAACCCTGACTATAACCCTCTAAAACTGCACCAGAACAAACATACACCCATACATATATTTTTTGACTTTTTAGTGTTTCGCACCAGAATGGTATAAGACCGTAGTGATGGATTCAACAGCGTGTCTGTCTGTCCTTCTGTTTGTCACACGCTTGTAAAATTTGAACCGTTTGACCTAGAAAGTTGAAGTTTTACATAAAAATAGTACGTGGTTGACCAAAAATAATTTAGAAAACATACTTTTTTGGGAGCTTCCGAGGGCCTAATGCAAATCAATTTTAGACCCCATTAATCAAATTAATATAAAACAGTTTTTTTTTTTCATATCCTTGAAAGTAGTAAAAGAATGCCGGAACGAACTATTCAGTCTGGACGATCGGCTCAGGATTACTCCGCTTTGGGTCTCAGGTCATAGCGGCATTAAGGGTATTAAGGAACGCTCCGACGAACTAACCAAACTCTCAGCTCTCCCCAGATCACATACGGAATAAATACACATTCCGGTGGGAGCTGTAAAAGGAAATATATCCTCACACTTCCTACTGAAGGCCAAACCTCAGTTGGAGTAGGCTGACCAACTGCGTCATATCAAGAAAGATTTGGCCCATATGATATGGAAAAAAAATTACCTCCTGAACAGATATCGCCAGAATAATGGCGATTAGCTCGGGTCACTGGTCAATCGGAGCTCAACTAGGCATTCCGCACACCACACACTGCCCCGAAGGAAACCCTCACCCAATTTCTAAGCAACTGCCCGGCACTAGCCAGAGCCATGTAACGTGCATTAGTTAACACCTTTTTCAATTCACTCCAAGTAATCTCAGGAAGAGGGTTACGTGAAATGAATCTATTCTCAAACTCCACATGATGGATTTAGGAAACCCTTATTTCCCAACAACACACCCCTACGACCAGGATATGTGAGATGTGGTATCAAAACATCGCAAAGCGTTAATTGGGTTTATTTAACCCACCACTTGTATCTACCTACCTACCTACCAATCTAAGTTAGTTGTGTAAACCACAGATAATTTAGATTTTTTTGAAACCTCGCTCCCCACATCCCCCACTCACACTTGTTCCGATTTTGACAGTCGATACAGAGTAAGAAACGGTCGGGTGACTTTCAACCTTTTATTTTGCCATAGTTAACCTTTATCTGTCATCAGTCAGTTTCGTATTTCTTCGCTGTACTCAGCAATTCAATTAAATTAAACAAACAAGAAAATAAATTGGAGGACAGCTTAAATTTAGTTTAATTTGGAATAACGTACTAAGATTCAGCTTATTAGGAATTACTTCGTAGCTAATCTTGGTGTTACATAGGCTTTAATGACAAGGCTATTACGACAACATGGAACGGATGTTTAGACTTGTCTCATACTCGTAGTTAAAATAAATAAACTAAAATAAAAGCAAGAAGCGAGGTGGATTTTATTCTGTTTTTAGATACTCGTACATTCTCACGCCTCAGTATTGCCGAACTTAATTTCCTTTAAGCTTTGACTTTGTGAAAGATTTGAAACATTATTATCTTATTACAAAGGGTGTCCCAAAATTCACACAAGAATTGATAGAAAGCACAGGTTTTCAATTAAAAATTATAAATGGTTCATTGATTCATAAAGTACACAGTATAGGGTTATGTATGGAATAGCATATCGGGTAAATGGCCTCCACGGCTTTGCTGGCATATACGCACTCTTTTGTCGAAATTTTCCATGACCGTTTTGCATAAATGTGGCTGAATTTCGTTGATGCAGCGCACAATTTGCTCCTTCAAGTCATGGGTGGTCGTGGGCATTTTGACATAAACCTTAGACTTCAAAAAACTCCAAAGAAAGAAGTCCAACGGCGTTAAATCGCATGATCTGGGCCGCCAATTCTGATCACCAAAACGGGAAATTACACGACCAGGAAATGACTCATGCAGTAATTGAATTGTTTCTCGGGCTGTATGGCATGTGGCACCGTCTTGTTGAAACTACATGTCGTCCACATCCATATCTTGCAATTTAGGTACAAAAACCTGGATTATCATGTCGCGATAGCGAGCACCATTACCTGTTATTGTCTGACCAGCCGCATTTTCGAAGAAGAATGGTCCGATGATGCTTCCAGCTCAAAATCCGCACCAAACGGTGACACGTTGTGGATGCATTTGTTTCTCAACAATTACACGTCGATTCTCTGAACCCCAAATTTGACAATTTTGACAAACAACAAAGTCATCCAGGTGAAAATGAGCCTCATCGCTGAAGATGAATTTATTTGAAAAATCATCACCCACTTGCTGTTGTTCCATAATCCATTCAACTAACTCTCTTCGCTGTGAGTCGTCAGTAGGCTTTAGTTCTTGAGTCAATTGCACTTTGTATGAGAATACGTTGTAGAGAGCTTCTCGAAATGTCCAATTCTTGATATTCCTGGACTCACAACAACACTCTCATGAACTGCTTCGATGTTTTGTGTTGAACGACTTGTTGAAGGACGGCTAGAGTGTTAAAGACTACGAATTAATCCAATCTCCCTGAACTTTTGAATTAATCTCTTCACAGTTGATGAAGTTACATCACTATTCTGACCATATTTTGTACGAAAATTGCGAACTGTAGCTGCCAAACCTGAATTATTTTTAAAATATTGCTTAACAATGAAAACGCGTTGTTCTTTCGTGTAGCACTCCATTTTTAATAACCCTGAACCGCACAAATGGCCCAAAAACCCTTTACTTTTGTTTCCTGAGGCGTCAAGCCTTGGAAGTTGTTTGTTAACGAGATGTTAACGAGATGTGTTAATATTCATATTTGAGTACATACGTGTGCATACATATTTGCTATATATAAAGGGCCATCTGCTGGTTTCTTTTCAAATTTTGACACTGACAGGCCTTCCGCGCTCAAAAAATTGACAGAAACACCGTATCATTTCTCCGCTGTATTGAACAACGTTGGGAAATATTGAAAACAGTGCGAATTTTGAAAATAAATTTCGGTCGAAATAATGCACCAACCGGCGTTTTTTGGACCAACAACTGAGGAAATAAACTTGGACAATCTCTGGTTCCAGCAAGATGAAGCTACGTGCCATACAAGCCGTCCAACTATCGATTTTTTAAGCACTAAGTTCAATAATCGTGTAATCAGCTACTTTGGTGGTATTGCTTGAACTCCGCGGAGCTGCGATTTGACGCCGTTGGACTTCCTTTTTTTATGGGATGCCGTTAAAGTTCAATATTGTGCTGACAATCCAGAAACGACTCAGACACTTAAACCGAACCATCGAAAATATACAACAAAATTGGGTTGACGGACGGGCTACTGGCAAGCCAACCGCGGCAACCATTTAAATGAAATTAATTTCCATAAATAATAGGAAAGTGTACAGCAATTTTTAGAAGAAACCAACAGATGGCACACCCTTTACAATAATGACCATTTAATACGTTCGGCCAAAACAATATTGAACTGATACTCGCAGGAGGGGCTCTCCGAATTTTTGGAATTCATTAACTCTTAACAGCTAGACACAAAAAAACGCCTAAAACTAGCTTAAGTAACTTAACTATGTTGTATACTAACTTAATGGCCCTATGCGGGCGCGCTAAGCTAAACCTAATGCTTAAAATATGCCTTTCGACATAACATAACTTAAAATATTTATTAAATCTATACTTACAAATATTGGGAAACTAAGAAAAAATGTTTAAGCAAAAACTGTATTTTTTTTATTTATATATAAAACTTACAAACTACCTAACAGCTACTTATTCTAAAGGTACGTGATTAAACACGCAAATTTTTTTTTTTTGGTACACATATATATGTACATATATACAGATATATTACATATAGTATACATACATATATACATATGTATAAGGTTTTATTTTTTTTTTCTTAAAGCTACTTAAACCGACCTTAAAACTATGTAAGCCGGCCAGGCTATGAAAAGCTATACCGACTTTGCCCCTTCTGAGGCTACCATGAATCAAAAGGAAACGACGAGGGAGTTCCCTCTCCGTCCCTGAGCCATCAGAATTTCTGGTGCTGTTTTACTACATCTGCCATATCACGGCTTGATACCGCTCTACTAAACCGGAGACGCTCCGTGGTGCTGTGTGCGACGTGTCGGTCGTAGTTAAATCGCCGGCCCGCAGCATTACGGGCAACATGGTAGATTAGCGGCACCGCTACCCTATCCTATATCAGACTTTCTCTATCTAAATATAGGAACGCCTCTGGGGGGATGAAGCCGTTAAGACGCACGCTCTCGTGATACAAATCACTGGGGTAGTATGCCCCAGAGATCAGGTTATTCATCGAGGACATTGCTCTTACAGTGTTCCATAGAATCATATTGATCAGGAAATTATCCACTCTGTTTATGTTCGCCCTGTTATACAGGACCTCATTAGAATAGAATTTTATGTACTGAGAGTCTGGTATTCTGTACAACTAAAGACAAGCCCGAAGGCAAGCCCTCTCAAACACCCGAATCCTTTTCATCCAGCTTGCTCCCACGTTGAACCACACAGGACATCCATATACGAGCATGGGCCGAATAAGGGCCATGTAGCAGATTACCTTCACCCTTGCATCGAGTTCGCTGCTATAAAACAGTCTCTTTGTAAGGGTAAAAGCACCTCTGGCTCTGACCAGAGCAGCATCTACATTTTTGTTAAAGTTGATTGATTTGTTTTGTTGATCTAGCCAGATCCCAAGGTATCTAACCACACTTCGACTCGCTAATAGCTGCCCGTGTGCTGTCCCACGATTGAGAACTTTCGCCAATTCTTTCTGGTATCCCTGGAGGCCCCAGATAACGACGTTCTGAACAGAATAGTCTCTGTCTTCTGGAAGTTGATCTTCAGCTTCCAGTCGTCGCAGTATATCCTGATCTTATCGAAATCACGCTGCAAGAGTATTGCAATGCCCTCGATCTTTGGTCCTGACCTATACGCGATCAAGTCGTCTGCATACGCAATAGCATGGGGAAGAGATCCTACGAGATCACTCGTGTAAATGTTAAAGAGGATCGGCGAATTAACCGCACCTTGTTGTAGACCGTTTTTGATTTCGAACGTCCCAGCAGAAGTCACATTGCCATTTTTCACAATGAACTGTCTACTGGTGAGCATATTACAGAGCATGTACAGCAGTGGTTTACTTATACCCAGACTGCTCAACTTGTAGAAGAGTCCTTCTAGCCATACGGTATCGTACGCCTTCTCCAAGTTTCTTACTTTTGTTCCATTGAATATCTGATACCAGTTTAGACGCGGCATGTACAGTCTCATGACCCGCTTTGAAACCGAATTGGTTATCCGGAACTATATACATGTCCTCAACCCACTTAGTCAGGGCTCTATTGACCACTTTTTCGAATACCTTGCTGATGTTCGGCAGGAGACTTATCGACCGGAGATTCGCCGGATTGGATGTATCTTTACCTCTTTTGAGAATAGGCTGTACCACCGCTGTCTTCCAATGCGCCGGATAATATGCATTATTCAGCACATTGTTAAACAGGGTAGTGTAAATGTCCACCGCTTCTGGAGGGAGATGTCGAAGCACCTACTGATTTCTTCCTGCTCCACCTTCGATATGAACGGGGGATGTCCGCACTCAATTGGAGATGAACAAAGGTTTGTGCGAGTACAAATATTTACTAGAAGCTACTTGCAGCATGAAAACAAACTACTAACAGTGGATGGGATCAGCTATTAGGCAACCAAAACAGTTCTATTTTCATATGCATAAATCCATGTTCAATCATATTTTTAGCCATTAAAATCTTCATTTTGTGACCTTTGAATTTGTCTGCCTACTCAAAAAGCCCTCAGCTTTGAGAATTTTCATATGAAACGCATAGAAACGTGAAATACGAGGGCTTGATATTTCCTTTTATCTCTTCCAAGAAAATAATTTAAAAAATGCTGCCGTGGGATGTTATCTTACTGCGAAATCCCTATTCGTTTCCACTTGACATATATTTATCAAAACTACATAAATCAAAAATCATTTGCATGCCTTTTACTTTTGAAACTAATATCGCAAAAAAAAAAAAAAAAAAAATTGTACAAATGAATCAGTGTCTATCATATCGCATTACTCTATCCGTGAAAACGTTATCGTTTCTATGCTGCACAATACAAATGTAAAGTTTATTTTACCTCGGGCATAACTCATACAAGCTATAATACTCAAATTATCTGACAATGGCTGACAAATGAACACTTTGACGGTCTACCATGAACGGTCAAGTACTTAGCAATGCAAACATAAACCTGTTTCTTCTGCACACCTTTGTTTGCTTATAACAAGCTTGCCCTAGATTCCTTGTAACAAATGAAATCATTTTCAAGCATTTTTCTTACCAGATACAATTTCGACATACAGTATTAAATTATAGATCTTAGGCAAAGCCAACCATAAAACGATCGACAATTAAGACTAAACGTAAACTTAGCCGAGAAAATATGATAGTGGTACACATCCACCCGTATGAATATTATCGAATTACGACATTTTACGACGTTGACATTGTACTCGTATCTTTTGCCCTACTCTATTTCACGGTTCTTCATAAAAATGATGCGGTTGCGATAAAAGGTGAACTGGTAGCACTATAAATATTTTTTTAATGTCAGTTTAAAGTATGCACAACCTAAAATCCCTCAACGTTTCGATAGATATTGTTCAAAACAATCCAAGTCTCTTTATTAATGACTTCGACCACAATAAATCGACCATCTAAAACTTTCAAGCGCAGTTGAAAGGAAGTCTTAAATGTAAAAAAAAAAGAATACCATTTCGTGTTAGACCTTTATAATTCGCACAAAATCTAATCGTAGCCTCCGACAAAAACATGGGATATCATTTATCAAGTCGATATTGTATACAGCCAAAGAGATTGCAACTAATGGGGCAATATATTACCAGGAGTACATTTCTCCTTAAACAAAAAAAAAAAAAAAACCTTTATTTATGTTGCCTCAATGAAATTGTCATTTCTTTAACTTTCCGGTTTTCAGTTCATGTCCTCTTTCCCGGCTCATTAACGGTTGGTGTTTTGAAATCAAAAAGGAACGTTGAGCTTCATATATTTTTATTCCCTTCATTAGCAACGTAAAGATGTAATAAAAGTAATAAGTTACGAAATGTGGTGGCTTTGTACATTGAGAAAGGTAACTCCTTAGCCAAATAACAAGGCGTGGAAAATACAGGTTGAATTTAAATTTCAGGTAGTTCTAAAAACTTTCGGTAAGACTTGGTCCAAAACTTGTGCATTTCGAAGCGTTCTTGGCGGCATTGAATCGGTAGTTCCAATAAAAGTTGTGCCAATGACAACTTTGCATACTGAGAATGTCTTTCGGTTTCAGCAATGCAAATGCCATTCAGGGACAATGGGTGGTGTGAATAAAAACTGAGTGTGAGTGTTCCCTCAAGTTTTTAGAGGGAACACTCCATTTGAGGTAAATAAAAATGTTTTGCGTTACACTTAACGAAAACACTCCCCTTACACATTTTGACAGTTGAGGGTTCCCTTGATTTGGGTGTGAATAAAATTGCATTTTATTGAGGGAACACTCGTAAAAGTTGAGGGTGCTTGAGAGGAACTTTTTTAATTAAGAGAATATGGATAATCATTCGGACGAGGAGTACATGGACGAAATTAGAGAAAAACCAACAAAAAAAAAAAACAGATTTGGCATGGAGGAAGAAAATTTTGTACAAATTATCTAATTTTATCCGTGTCTTTTTAAGAAAAGCCAAACTCCAGCGATGAAAATGAAAAAGCTAGATGCGCTTCAAGCTGTGGAAGGAAAAGTTAAACAAATGTATGCCATTCAGTTGAACAGCTCCCAAATAAGAAAAAAAAATTGAAAATATGAAGGGGCGCATCAAAGCAAAAGGAGATAAAAAAAAAACAAGAAATTTTCTAATAATATTGAAATCGCATGAAGAGCAGCTGCTAAATCTCATGGTAATTCTGAACGAAATACCTGGAAAGTATTTTTTTTCTTAATGGTGAAAATGTACAATTATTAAATACAATTTTAAAAACTTTAAAACACTTAATTGAATTACAGGTGCAGAGCAATATGGGCAATCAACAGAAGGAAATACTTATTTTACAAAAAGAAAATTTGTTATTAGAAATAGACTCACTGAAGAATAAATAAAATTAATCAAAACGCATATATTACTTTTTTAGATACAAATTTAATTAATTTATTATTATTCAAAAAAATATAACTTCAAGAAGGAACAAAGTATTACATAAAGGAACAAATACATAAACCATTATCATGAAAAAAGGAAGATAAAAAAACATCAAATAACAAAACCTTGAATAATTGAAGTTATTCGTTTCTTCTGGATTTGCCTCTTTTATAAATAGTATTATTTTCTTGAGAAGGTTCCGGTATAGGTGCTTCTTGGAACGTTAAGATCTCACTCGTTGGGTAATCTTCGTCGTAGAGATATTTTGCTATGTTATGTAAAACAAAACAAGCTATTATAATTTTTGGCACTCACTGTAGCTAGTCTAACTCATGAAGCCAAACACTTTACTTGTCCAAACATGCGTTCAATAATTACTCTTTCACGAGTATGCAACTTATTATATTTCTTTTCAGCTTCTGTGGTTGGATTTTTAAAAGGTGTCATGATCCATGGTGTCAGACCATAGCCTTGATCTGCAAGGAGGATAGCTCCAGCTGAATTATCATTAATTACAGCAAAAACACAGTTGAATTTCGCCAAATTCGTGAATCATGGACAGATCCTGGCCATTGGGCATCAACGCTTGTGAAACACTCTTTAACATTAAACGTTGCCTACACATTCAGAAAAAAATAGCCCTTGCGATTTAGGTACTCATCGCCATGAAAATGAGGCTTAACAATTTCTATATGGGTGCAATCTAGAGCGCCAATTGCACTAGGAAAACAGTATTTGGATTGCCATTCTTGTTTTACTTCTCTCATTTCCTCCATCGACGATGGAAATTTGATCCATAAATCAGCTTTTGCACATAGAGCGCAACACACCTGCCACACTATCTTCGATACGGTGGATCTATGAATTCCAATACCCTCACCAACTCCAATTTGGAAACGCGGGTCCCCAATGTATTTTGAAATGATTTTTATTTTTTCAAAGTTTGGTATGACACCACCACGGGTTTCCTCAGTAATCCCGGAAAGGAAAAGAGTGCTTAACCACTCCACATTGTGAAACTCGAATCTATACAGGCTCTTAAAGTTATCACCCGTGTGACCGAAACGCCGAGAACTATAATTTTTTATTTTTCGCGTTTGTACGTTTAAAAACATATTTATATTTCACTTTCACTTGGCAAATTATAAGCAACAGATCAATTTGACAGTCCTACACTCAATTTTTAAAACTTCAACTAGAGGGGATGAACCTACTTGAGGGAAATTTTTATTCACACCGAACTGAGTGTTCCCTTTTAGGAAAACACGTCCCTCAAGAGGGTTTACTCGGAGTGTTCCCTCAGTTTTTATTCACACCACCCAATGACTGTGGGTTCAAGTTTCGACAGAAGTCTTAAGACTTTGTACTTAAAGCGTTCGATTTCACTGCAATTTCTGTGTGTCATTGTAGTATGTCAATATGCTGAATTTAATTATTTGGCCATCCTTTGTCGTTCCAGTTTCACGACCAAGGAATATGACTGTCAATCTGGAAACTAAGGGTACTACCACATCCAATTAAGACAACCCTGAGACTTGAGACCTTGAGGCTACTAAAATGTTTTAGCCATACTCGTACTACGAAAGAGAAGAGGACTGCAAAACAGAAGACTTCTCTTGGACGAGCAGACAAGATTGCTAATCAAGGTCTGGACTCACAAAAAAAAAATTATCGGTAGAGGTACACCCAAAGGTGGTGTCCTGATAGTAATAGCTCATTTACTTTACTGTACAATGTTACTATAGCTGTCTTTGCTAAGTGGGATATCAAAACTTGTTGCGCATAAGAAAACAAAATTGATGTATGTATGTAGACATTCAGAAACAGTTACGATCAGTCTGGAACGGGTCGTGTGATACTCTATCCCTCATCTTCTAACCTATTTTCAATAAAGTGGGCGTGGGGATGTGAACATTCTAATGCAAATGCAATGACATCTTTCTACTCGGGGGATATTTCCGCGTTTTTAATAGATTTTAACAGAAAAACTGTTTTTTTTTTTTTTAGAAGAAAGTGGGCGTGGCATTTGTAACCGAAGTTGATGGATTTTTGTGAAATATTTACAATAAGACTTAACCATTATCGTAAATAGCTTTGAAAAAGCAGAATAGGGTTTAATGAAGAAAACGCCCCCAAAATCTGGGCGTGTAAAGTGTATTTACGAATTATAAAGAATGGTAGCGTCTATATATTCTGTAAAGGAAACATTTTTCAGTTTCTAGTAAAAATATTGAAATTTTTTAAAAATGTTCACCAAATGATACTGGATGATCGTCGAATCAAGGGAGTGGATGTAGGAAGGAACGCGTACATTAATTTTACATAAAATATTGAGCATGAGCAAGATGTCTGTGCGTTGGGTGCTGTGCTTGCTCACTTGTCACATTTTCACTCACTTCAAAGGCTGCTCAAGATTGCCGCTCGTCTCTCACGGAGATGACGGAACAATTCAATATTCTGCCAGGGATGCTGAGTGCCATGCCAGGGAGACATACCGGGTAACTGCAAGGCTGACGAGCCTCGCTAGAAAAGGCACAATCATCAGAATTAAGCCGGAAAGGCAAAATTTAAGTATGCCTCTCGCTACGTGTAAACATTTTCTCATGCTGGATGCAATCAAAAAAGCCAATTATAGATGGGAGACTCCTACTACTTGCAGAGTCTCTAGACAAATCTGGCCAAGCTAGATAAAAAATTGATCGCAGCACCATCATCAGAGTCCTCACGGGGCACTGTCCTATCTACACGCTAAAAGGCTGGGCCTCTTTTTAAATGATTACTGCAAAAGCTGCAGGGACGAGTAGGAGAAGGAAACGATCCTCCATTTTCTTTGTACCTGTCCATCCCTGTCCAAAAGAATACTGCTCCATCTAGGGACTCCATTCTTCAACGACCTCGGCGACCTGTCGAAGCATTCTTCGCTTCATAAGAAGCTCCGGCTGGTTAAACTAGCCCTCACTTAATTCCATATCTTTTTATATCTTTCATATATCCGTCGTCCGACCCGGATTGAACTGAGACTTTTCTGACAAATGGACGAATTTCCGGCGTGTGTTTTGTAGGTTTTTTTTTTTTTTTTTTTTTTTGTTAAAGCACACCCTACTGTACTCAGACTCAAAACAGGTCCATTGCACTACCAGGCAGAGAACCCCATTTTAATATGTTTTTTCGACAGGGGTAGTGTTTGGCAGTAAGTTCTGCTGAGAGATAGCAAGAATGCCGCGAATTTCTTACAAACGAAGGATTTCTTACTGCATCCTGTGTTCATTGAAAACCCAATCGTCAACGGAAGCCCTAACCGAGGACGCTGGCTAACCCAACGTGGGTTCAGGTTCTAAGGAATTCTCTTCTGAGCGTCGTGTAGCAAGATCTCGTTAGAGATCTCATTTTCTTTTATCCCCTTGTGCCCTGGGACCCAAACAAGATTCAGTAAGTTCAGCCTTCCGACCGAATTCAATGATGTTTTGCATTCTCGAGCTATTTTGGAAGTGGTTAAAGGACTGAGCAAGGCCTTAAACGCAGCCTGACTATCACTACAGATGCAATATAGTCCGGACCGAAGTAGTGCTCTTCAGCAGCAGACGAGTTATAGAGACTATAAGAGTAACCGTGGGCGATCACGCTGTAGTTTCAAAACCAGAGCTGAAGTACCTTGGCGTTACTATAGATGCAAGGTTGACTTTTGAGCAACATCTGCAACACGCAGCTGAGAAGGCAGCAAGAACAACGGATGCCCTGGCAAGGATCATGCCAAATGTTGGAGGACCTAAACAGAAGAAGAAACTGCTCTTAAAAAGAGTTGCGATGTCGATGATGCTTTGCGGCTCACAAATATGGGCAAGTGCCATGAACACGAAATCGTACAGACGGTAGACGGAGGCGGTCTTCAGAACCAATGTCTTGAGAGTATGCAGCGCCTTTCGAACAACCTCCTACGACGCGGCATGTGTAGTTGCTGGAATGGTGCCAATAGACCTCTTCGTTAAAGAAGCCGAACGGAAATATCGTGCCAAAAGGACAATGGTGTCAACAGCGACGGGTCGAAAAGACACCCAAGTACCGCCAAGAACAAGCCTCGAAGAATGGCAAGAGAGATGGAACTTTTCTGACAAAGGCAGATGGACGCAGAGATTGATCCCCAATATAGACCCTTGGATCAATAGGAAGCATGGAGAACTGAACTTCTATCTGACGCAAATGCTTACTAGTCATTGATGTTTCATGTTTCAAAGCCTACCTCAACAGATTTGGACACGAAGATAACCCTTATTGCCTAACGTGCACGGAAGCAGTCGAGAATGCAGACGCATCATGTTCCACTGTGCACGATATCACGTAGAACGTAACTTGCTGGCGAACAGATTGGTGGACTGGTGTTGTGGACTTAACACCAGAGAACACCACCAGGCAAATGACGAGCACGCAAGAAGCTTGGAAATGGCTACCATCATGAAAGAACGTCGCGCAGACGGCTGGCAACACGAACAAGCCGAGTATGTAAGGCTGAAGTCCCCTCGCAATGAAATGCTTTACGGCAGTGCTGCGAGTACTGTTACTGAGTACGGACTCAGTTTCGTCTTTGAAAGATTCCCAACTCCCAATGCAAAAGAGAACCACCTTGGTTTTGAGAGGATTAACTGAAAGCCCATTCCTAGATTGCGTACGTTTGACTGCCCCCTTATTCCTTGTCGCATTTTAGGTTTCAGACTTTTTTCGCAGAAAATTTGAGACTTCTGGGGTATGAGTACATTTTCTCAAAAAAAAATTATTTATAATTGGCACTGCTTAATTTAATGACCTCTCTTATAATTTTCTTTCAATAAAATCAAACCAGACTGAGAACAAAAACGATGATTTTATTTATTATCACACCTAAATTTTTAAAATTCATAATAATTTCAACGCATGATGTGTACATACTCGTACGAGGACATAGAACATTTGTATCTATTTAGCATAGTAACGCTGTAACAGATAGCGGCAAACACGTGAAATCTCAAGATCTCCCAGGTCTTTGCAAATAGGGTAATTAACAGCTTTTTCCTGGGATTTTGTTTCCTGTTTTTGTATAAATTTATTATTCCTTGTGGGGGGAAGCTGTTGCTTTACTGTTTCCTGGAAAAGGAAGCTTAATCGAAAACAAAAATCCCCTAGGTGATGGTTTAGTTACACACCATTTTTGTTTCACGATAAGCTTTCTCCCACACGTACTACCAGGTCGTATTTATAGGAGTCTCATATGTACATATCTACACATTGTACTTTACATTTTTTTTTATAATAATTTAAGTCTGTGAACAGCACAAGCTGCTGTCTTAGATAAACTTCAATAAGAATGTGAATCGTAAACACATTGCAATGCGAAAAAATTCCGATAATGGCTTATAAAAATATCTATAAAAACAAATGCCTTTTTTTTACAGGTATACGAACTCTGGTGGATGTACCTGTGGCAAGACGGGATACGGCAGCAAACAAAAAAAAAAAAAGGCAGGAAAGGAAAACAAAGAGACGACCTCCTCGGTTTGTCGGCATCCTTTCCGTTTTTTTTTTTTTTTTTATTATTGTTGTAATATTTACCCACATACAATTACATGTAATTTTATGATGGCAACGAAACGAGTTCCTGCCAACGACGACGTTCAGAGGGATGATCTCCCACTGACAACCTTACATTATCGAAGAAGGACAAAAACACACTGATGATGGTGTGTGCTTCTCACAGAGGCAACAAAAACAATATCAAACCAACGTTCAAGATTAGGGACACACATTAAAGGTATCCCGACTAAAAACATGGCAACAATAGAAAATGTGAAGATACACTGCTGCAGGCGACAAGGTGAGCGCAAAAAGGATGGTACACATTTTTTGTCTAAATACCATTTGGTGGGAATTAACGAGCAGATTGAAGTGCTTACAGAGCATATATGTATCTATAGATACTATTGTTTCAATGCAGTGAATCAATTTCAAACACATGTTGCGGAAATTAACTGGAGAGTTCGTTACAAATGAGAGAGTTTACGTTCTTAGTGGGCGCTTGTTTCATTCAGGTTAATTAGCGAAAGAAAAGTCAAAACATTGAATTGCGGAGATTCACTTGGTTTTGTTCTTAACCTCGTGAGAACAATAAAATGGTGTGCGAAGCCATTAAACAGCTTTTAGAGAACATAAAAGAGATTGACGTTTGGTGTTCGTTTTGCGTCTTCTATTCAGTGTATCAAATAACTGTACACATAAAAACGATTTTCAATTACGAGCTTCAGATCCGGATTAAAAACATCGATAGTATATGAATACTATCGATAAATTATTTCTATCGATATTTACTATCGAAAGTTGAAAAAAAACTATCGATAGTAGTAATTCAGTTCAGTCAATCGAGACTAAACTTGCATCTAATCGGGTAGTTTTGATTTCTGGTACATAGACCTAAGCACAATGAAATATATTGTTATTGTTGGACCTATTTTATCACAGAAAAATAATGCAAAGCCAAATTGTGATTAATAACATACCAAAAGATGCCCAAATTACTTCGAATCGAATTTTACTACATTTTATTTCACCATCAACGTCTTTCTTTGTAAACCTTTTCGACAATAAAGGGTTTTCCAAAATTCAAGCAAGAAAAAAAGTGTTGGCAACGCAAAAAAAAAAGGCAGCGTGACAGCTGACAGTTCAGGGTTATTAAAAATGGAGTGCTACACGAAAGAACAACGCGTTTTTATTGTTGAACAATATTTTAAAAATAAAGGAGATTTGGCAACATCTTCAGCAATGAGGCTCATCTTGATGGCTTTGTTAATCGTCAAAATTGTTGAATTTGGGGTTCAGAAAATCCACGAGTGATTGTTGCGAAACAAATGCATCATCGGACTATTCTTCTTTGAAAATGTCAATGGTGCTCGCTATCGCGACATCATAATCAATTTTTTTTCTGCCTAAATTGCAAGATAAGGATGTGGACGACATGTGCTTTCAACAAGACGGTACCACATGCCATACAACCAGAGAAACAATTCAATTACTGCATGGCCCATTTTGGTGATCAGAATTGGCCACCCAGACGCAAATTTCCGGGTTAGGAACCAATTAGGTCTAAAAAGGCATTAAAATACTTAGGAGTAATGCTCGACAACAGGCCGAACTTCAAAACTCACGTCGAGTATTCAAGTAAAAAGGCGTCACAGATGCAGGCAGTGCTTTCCCGTATGCTGCCAAACATTGGTGGGCCTGGATACAGATCTTGCTATTGACAGTGGTAAGCTCAATCTTTCGGGAGCACTCACAACAGAGAAAACAAAAAGAAAACTCTCCCCTGCATACAGGCTCTGCGCAATCAGAACTACGAGAAGGAGCGGTTTCCGAAGAATTTCAGACGAAGCAGCCTGTGTTATAGCCGATATGATCCCCATCAACATTCTTTCGGTTTAAAAAGGGTTTACCTTAAGCGAACCGCGAACCGTCAAGAAGCTAGCGTTACCAGGAGAGTAAAACGAGAAGAAAGGACAACATCTGTAGCACTAAGGCAAGCTAGGTTGGATAACACGGCAAATGGCAGATGGACCCACAAGCTGATCGAAGTCTGGCCAAAAAGAGCACCCGGGGACTACAAATACCACCTTACGCAGTTCTTGTCCGGGCACGGCGGCTATCGAAAATACCTCCACAGATTTGGACACGATAGCTCGCCCTTCTGCCCAGAATGCCCAGATGAAGAGGAAGACGCAGAGCACGCCGTGCTCCACTGCAGGCGCTTTGCAGAGGAAAGAATGAACCTGCCAATCCCACAGCTTCCAATAAGCCATATTGCGAGATCAGGGGACTACTGGCTGGAGACCTCTGCCTTCATAACGAGCATTCGTCGACAACCGGAAAAGAAGGACACTCGTCGAAAGGAAATTCTCCGACAACTATGAACGAAGGAAACGCGTCAAAAGGTAATTCGTCGATAACTGTGAGGAACCGAAACTCGTGGATAAGAAATACAGAAGCAGGAGGAACTAAAGTTCTCTATACTAGCAATTTGTTGAGCTAATGTAGACCGGTCCCAAATCATTTTCAAAATGATGATTTTCAGTTGCTCACAATTGTTGATGAACTTGACGAGTTTCTCTCTCTCACAGTTCTCAACGAATTTTGTTGCCGTCCGCCTTCATGAGAGACAAAACATGCCCGTGTTGTACAAGGCGTTTCAAAAGAACGTTTATATTTGTTTAGCTTACTGCGTGAACGCAACGAATCCGAGGGGCGCGGGGAGTATGTCGATCAGTAGCCTGGCTTTAGGGAATTCAGTCGCTATGGAGCGTTTCTCGGGAGCGGACCGCGCGTTGTGCGTGCGAGAGTTTTACAAAAACGATGATTCGGCGACTGTAGCGCACAGAAGATTCTGCAATACTCGAGGTTTTCGCCACTTAAATGACGCGCCAAGCATACCTCTCATTCGAAAATGGGTCAAAAAGTTTGAAGAGACCATCCGAGCCATTCAATTCGTAAGCGCGCAAGTGTTTTAAATGTGCATAGATCATCATTACACCGTATTTTGCACAAAGACCTAAAGCTGCACCCCTATAAAATTCAATGGGTGCAAGAATTAAAGCCCCAGGATGCCAGTCAAAGGCTTGACTTCGTAAACCAGGCAATTGAGCGCTTTTGAACGTTTTCCAACATCTTATTTTCAGATGAAGCTCGTGTTCATCTTAATGGACAGGTGAATAAGCAGAACTGCTGCTACTGGAGTGCAACCCCTTCATTCACCTAAAGTGGGCTGCGATGTGGAGATGTGAAGATGTTAGACGACTTCTTGGTGCCTGAATTGCAAAACTTACCTGGCTATAACCAAAGATTATTATTGTTCCAGCAAGACGGAGCAACGTCACACACGTCCAATACGTCTCTGCCACGAGTTCGTGAAATTTTCCCTGGCCAATTGATCTTCAGGAGAGGTGACATAAATTGGCCCCCACACAGTCCTGATTTAACCCCTATGGACTTTTTCCAGTGGGATAATCTCAAATCTAAAGTTTACGCCAATAAACCTACATCCCTGGCGCATTTGAAAGAAAATATTCATCACGAAATGACAGCCAACATGGAGTCTACCTGCCAAGCCGTCATAAGAAATTTTACTGTTCGACTAAATGAGTGCCGCGAACGCGAGGGTTTATATTTGGCCGATATTATTTTTAAGAAATAAGTTTCCAAATTGTTTTTTTTTTTTAAATTAATAAACATTTTTTGAGACACCTTGTATCACGACTGTAGAGTATCAACCACGGTTGAACTGCAGTGCAAATCATGCTACCTGGTTATATATATTTGGCTAAATACGGGGCTGGTATCGCGCCTTTCGCTGCACTTTAGTTTTTGCTTAGTTTAAGGTAGGTTCGATCTGTTATTTTATTGAAAAATTGTACATGGTATAATAGTTTTTTAAGTAAGGTTAAAACTTAATTCAAATTATAGTACGATCCAAAGTTTTATCTAACGCATTATGGTTTTTGCTTTTCTAGAAAAAAAAATGGTTGCATTCTTTGAAAATATCTCTAATTACCCTATGGAACGCCCTGTTAATGCAGGCCAGAATCAAACAAATTATGGGTTCTCAGATGGCAGAAGGTATCAGATTAAGGTATCATCAAAACCAAGATACTCAAGTTCAGCACGCAACTTACCTAAGCAAGTGGATAGATACTTTTTTGTCTCGCCTAACTTGGTGAATATAATATGTAAGTATATCCCCAAAACACATATTCCAGGTAATTTTATCTTCTTCTTCTTGTTTTCCTTACGGCGAGGTTATGATCCAGAGTAGAAGGATCACAACCCTCGCTCTTTACTGCATCCCTATTGATCCGCCTGTGGGGTTTGCCGTTCCAGGCAATTTTATATTTGTACTTTTGAGTTCGATATAAGAATTCAAATGAACCGAATGACACCTTTAATTACACTGTCTTGACAAGGAACGACAAAGGTTCACTTTATGCCAAATATTAAAAGATCCTACGTAGCTACTGTCATAACGTAAAAAAAAAAAAAAATATTTCGCCAAAACAAAGAGATTTCTATCTATCCATATAAAATTCACAGATTTCCAAAGTCAGGTCCAGTGGATTTCCCTATTGTATTGTATACACAAAAGTACTTTTTACCCACAATTACAGAACTCCCATAGTTACAACAGACTTATCGCAAGATAACTTTGTGAACTTTTATCCGAAATGAGATGTTAACGAAAATGACATCTCCCTTACAATTATTACCCTAAAGCAGCAAAATGTTATTTTCTGATAAAAAAAAAAACAAAAAAAAAGAGAAAAAGAAAAGGATCACCACAACAACATGGACTACCAAAACATATAATCGCCAAGGCAATGTGCCTTACAGCCCACCACCTGGACAGTATCTCACGCAACCATATCATAGCGTAAACTCTCCCTCCTATTCATCCCTATCTTAATGCATGCATAATTCCAATAATGATACTATTCAAAGCTTAACGTGAGCATCCTTCAGGACACAAACTTACCTTTTTAGCTTAACGAAATAATATGTACTCGTATCTCCTCCTCTGCTGCTACCGATGTGATGTGATCTCTCTCTCTCGCTCTCTATCTATCTTCTCGTTTAGATGAATCCGAAAATACCTGGAAGCAAAGATTGAGATAAACCTTAGAAAATAAACTTTCCATCATTAAATTTTGAGTGGGTTCAGTGTTTTTAAAAGAAAAAGCCAATGTATTTATAGGAGTGTGTGTATGCTTACGTTGTCGGCTATGTTTTTACCTTTTTGAAATTTAAAATGAAAAATATACCCCGAGGATAGTCTTTCAGCAAAGTGCTTAACAACATTACATTAGCTAAATAAAAACAAAATGAAAAACAATAAATGAAATAATTAATTCAAATTCTTGCCCCCCAGTGTTATCTTGTGGAACATTATATTTAATGTATCTATACTGAGATACAAGTGATAAAGCAGGAATCTCATACATAACTTTTTACGGTATTTACAGTTTATTTGTGGGGTTGAGATACTATGTACATAAGACTTGTAGTGTAAGGTAAGGTAATTTGTACAACAATTTGCAGCCTATCTAATACAGAAGGGAAGTGTATGAATGAAGCTCCGTCATTCAATCGAAAAAAGATTGCCATTGTCCCTTTATGGTGGATGAAGTCGCCACAGTTTTTATGACGAACTGTTTACGCATAGCATTCATAGGTTCCTCGTTAAAATTGAGCAGATATGGAAATCTATCATGTTCCCCGATCACATGCTTCCCAAACTATGAATTTATTTGTCAATTCTCCCAGGGAATACTGAAGGAAATTCAAGTCAACCTCGGAAAACACTCGACCATATTCCAGGCAGAAGAACCAGTGGGTACGAACCATTTTGTCAATACTAGAGGAAAATCTTCTCAGACTGCACTCAAAACGCTTGACGCGTCCATAATAAAATACAGGCTGGTTTTCGAAACGGCAATATACAGGGTGGCTGACATGAACTCTTACCAACTTCACGTCTCTGTGTCTACCAAACTACAAATGACAGCGCGACAGTTGACAGTTGTTAATTCATTTCATTGCTGACAAGAGTGTTTAAGATTTTTTTTTTTATCGCGTGTTTAGTTTTCGAATTTAAACGTTATAGTGTTATTGACCTTTTTTTGGCTAGAAAATCACAACCAGTTATTGTTCATGAGCTGAAATATTTGAAAGTGAACAAAATGTTTGTGTATCGCACCATATCGCGTTTTAACGAAACCGGCAGCATTGCAAAACGCTATGAAGGTGGTCCGAAAGAGACAGCAACATCGTCAACAGTGATTCGGAATGTGAAGGCCAAAATCGAACGAAATCCTCGGCGTAGCGGAAGAAAAATGGCTTCTGAGCTAAACATATCCAGAGAACGGATGCAACACATTTTGAAAAATTAGCTCGGACTCAAGACCTTAAAGCTCCAAAAAGTGCACGATCTCACACCTGACCAAAAAAAAATGTTAGAGTGGAAAGAGCAAAAGAGTTGATCCGTTTGCACGCAAGTGGCCAATTGCAAAACATCGTCTTCTCTGATGAAGCGCCATTTGCAATTGAGCAACTTGTCAACAAGCAAAATGATCGAGTTTACCTGCCAGAGAGGTGATACGAAAATTTCGACCAAAGAATGGCTACCAGGAAGCAAGCGCCATCGTTTTTGATGGTTTGAGCGGCAGTGACTGCCGATGGTCGGTCTCCGCTCGTATTTTGTGACCGTGACGTTAAGATAAACGCGATGGTTTATCATGAAACTGTTTTAAAAACTGTGTTGAAGCCATGGGCATGCAAACATTTGGGCCAAAGACTGCTAGAAGCTCACTAGCTGCTAGCAGCTCACTAGCCCATACAGCCTAATGTTTTCGAACCAAATTTTCACAACCAAATTTTCACAACGAAATTTATTCATGTCGTGCGTAGAGTGCATAAAAATGCATGCTCGTAGTGCCTAACCATGCAAAAATATCGCGGCAGTGAGTGACAGTGTTTTTGAAATTCCGTGAAATTCCATTCAGCAGCGTTCGCAGTAATTAAACCTTTCCTACAGTTCTACGCAACGCATTTTAACAAAAGATCTGAACTAACCTACAAGATTCAACTCATTCGGGAATTGAAACCAGCAAACGCTGAACAGCGTCGAGACTTCGTTGATTAGGCATTAGAAAACCACTGAGTCAAACAAAATCATCTTCAGCGATAAGGCTCACTTTCAACTGAATGGCTACATAAACAAAACAAAATTGTTGCATTTGGAGTCATAAAAATTCACGGGCCATTTAGGAACAACCAATGCATCCACAAAGTCACTGTTTGGTGAGGATTTTCGGCCGACTGCGTGATTGAGTTGCTGTAACAGTCAATGGTGAACGTGTTAACAAATTATTTCTGACACCAATTGGACGATATTGATGTGGAAGACATGTGTTTTCAACACGACGGTACCACCTGGCACACAGCGCGAGAAACAACGTAGTTATTGCACACAAAGTTTCCCGGTCTCGTTATCTCTCGTTTCGGTGACCAAAATTGGCCACCAAGATCGTGCGATATTACGCCGTTGGATTTGTTTCTTTGCGTTTGTGTGGAGCAGAAGATACATGCCAATGACCCCCAAACGATTCCATATTCGACGCATTATTTATGAACGACCACAGCATTCATGCCGAAAAGTGATGGAAAATTTCATCAAAAGGGCGGAAGTTTGCAAGGCTCCACGGGTGGCCCATTTGGCCGATATCATCTTAAAGCCTATTTTCTGTGCTTGCTAAGACTTATTGAGAATATCTTATCATAATACCCTTTATATTGGCAAAAGATAATATTTCAGTAGCAAGATATAAACTTAATATTAAATCTGACAATGGTCATAACATCTATCTACATACCTTGCTGCACGATGATGAATTTTAATAATATTATCCTGGACAGTGAAAAGAATCAGTCAAACAAGTGCTGTCCAGTTTATATTTTAACCAAATGTTCCATTAAATTCTTTAAGAAGTTTACCATCAGTCTACTAAGGCAGGTTAAATGGATGATGACCACCGTAAAGGAGGATTATTTACTACAACAGAGAGATAGACTGTGGATTGTTGGAAGTGTGGAAGTAATCAAAGTGAACATGTGTTAAACCTGTCAAATTTTAATCCACCCTGAGTACTACCACGACTTCAGTATTGATATTAGAAGGTACATTTATTGCTGTTAGATCTTTTAAGGATTTTTTTGGATACGAATTAATCTTCTAAGGATGGCCGCATACTGATACTTTATGTGCAGACATAAACTGCACATAACCTTAACATAATGTCACTTGTTGCTATGGATTAATTAACTTAACTACGTCACACCCATAAAAATATTTTACGAGAATTATTTCAAACGTCAGTGCAGCTCGGCTTTTTTAAATCTGACCGCAGTATAACCACCAGCAAACGCGGAACCTTGTTTGACAGAGTGTACTTATTTTGCTTAATCTATCCACTTTAAATACATAAACTCTGGGTGAGTACTTCTCTAATAACCTAAAGAACGTCTTCTAAAGAGAATTATATGTTAAATGGTTTGGCGGATCCTGTTTACTAATGGTAAATGTATATGGCCATCTTAAGTAATCTAACCTATGGTTATTGTTGTGAAGTCGGTCTTTTCCACATAAGATATTCCAGCAACTTGGTCTCGCTAAAAAGGTTGCACATCAAGAAAAGGTAAATTATCGTCTTTTCTGTCTAACTAAACTAAAAAAAAGATTCACTTTGTGATCTGCTGACCCGGCAACTACGGCCGCCAGGACTCCGCTACAGTAGTAGCTCTAACGCCTCTTTAGTACCTACCACCACCAACGCTTTATTAATAACTTACTGGTTCTGCGGATAGGACTGACAAATTCCTAGGTAACTCCTTCCTGTAACTTTTATGTGTGTGTCTTTGGCCATTGTAAAGGCAACTACTCGAATACTGACACGCTTGCAGATTGATTTCGAATAGTAATTTTACTCATTCGGGTTCTAATATACAAAGTTCATGATCCCAGCTCAATGGAACTGTCAGGCCTAAGGACTGAGAGAGAGAGGTACAAACGTGCGGACCATAACCAAACTAACTTCAGATGCTTACATGTTTTGGGAGTCTACATTATTTTTTTTATTTTTATTTTATGAAACGGACTACACATCAACATTGATGTACCATACCGAATGGAAGGCATTCCTGCTACCATACAAATTTTTCCGCAAGTGAAAAGACGAATAGCGTAGCGACAAAATTATGATGTCGATGTACTTCACCAGGGCGAAAATGGTCGCCGTCATCCCGCTTAAAACTGGTCAGACAACAAGTTTTTCAAAATTTACTAGGACACCGACAAAAAGAGGAGCTGCCCCGCTACTTTTTGCACGACAATGCGCCTGCGCACACTGCCTAAAAAACCAACAACTTTCTTGCGATCTCGGGCATCAATGAAATTCGCCCAGCACCTTATACTCCGAATCTAGCGCCGTGTGACTTTTGGCTGTTTCCGAAAATAAGAAAAGATTTGAGGGGAAAAATCTTCACAAGTCTAATGAGGAGATTATTAATGCAGTCAATGTCGAAATCGAAAAGAACCAAAAAGAGGATGTTTTGAAAGAGCTGTTTTGACAGATGGATCTATCGGCTGAAGAAATGTATTTAAATGATGAAGATTAAATATCTAAAATTAAAATTATTTTTGTGTTTTATTATTCAATCAAATAAGCGAACTTTTGTTAGTCCCTACGTATAGTACACGACTATTCCAACAATTCGTGCAACAACGCAAACGAAGCGTCACCACACTTTCGCTTTGAGAATAGAAGCAACGTAGATAGATTTACTCGTAGTTACAAAAAAATAATATCAAATATGCCATCAAAAGCATCAAATTTCAGCATTGATGTCGTGTCAAAAGCCTTGAATTTGAGGTAAGTATTCAATGATAGTAAATTCTGTTGGCGTTTCGAGACAGAGAATCACCCTTGCAAACCATTTTTTCTTTGAGCTAAAAAGGCAATTACTTTCCTCCTGACTCTTGCCATCGAATCCATTCCAAAAGGCCGCATAATAGGTTAGACCGTAGTCCTCACATTCAATGGCGTGCACAAGTAGAAAGCAGCTAGCTAAAAAGGCTAGTTGGGTGATGCTCAATATACAATGGCCACATTTTTGCTACGTTCGAGACCACAACCTGTGCTCATTGTCCGAAAATCAATTAGGTGGTGGGCAGGCCAGCAGAGTGTTACTATCGCAATGTCAAAGACAGTTTATAAATAAGTTTTCCATACATTTTACTGACTTAGTAAAGGAAACATATCAAAAACTGAGACACGTGTAATCGTAATTTCTATACGAATGTACTACGTATACTTCTTTCACAATTTTCGTAAGGCACCACCTGTCCGCAATTTTCTTTGAATTCTACCCACTAACGCTAATTGCTATTTACATAAAACGAAAACTAAATTAAAGCATTTACCTACTCGCAAAGCAAATTTACAAAAGCACTCTGACCAAAATTATGTACCATACCTACACATACCACCTACGCTACGCAGGAAGGGCAAACATATTACATATTCGCGTGCGTCTATCCCATTTGTTCGTCCACAGGAAAACCTACCTCAGGTGTTCGCCATAAAGATTAAAGAGTTGCCACAAACAAAGGAAAGAAATACAAATTAATTGCAACAATCGCAGCAGAAATGTTCGTCTAGAGGCGACAGGACTAAAGTAATAAAGAATTTTATACTCGTAAACCCCATTGGACGGACGACAGGAATTACTATGTCTTCCGAACATCATAACGCAAAATTTTACACACACCGAGATGCACAAAGCGCTATTACTGCGTAGCGTAAATAATTTTTCTCTACAATAATCCTAATTAATCCTTGATTCTCATTTTCATTTGAGAAATTCCACTTACACAGGAACTCGGATCTCGATTGGGATTATGTGTCCCCTCATTGCTTACTACGCGTGTGCCGTTTTACGCAACAATGTTACCATGAATATTTCCATTAGTTTCGGTTGTCGCAAAAAGGAAATTCGTCCTGGTTAAGAGGGTATGAAAATTCATTAAAGTAATTTCTTCTTAGAACACCCCCTTGTCGATCACGGGCGAAAGCGCACATACCCAACAACAAAAGGGCGGAGGGCATCTTCGCCAACACTTTTCAAACTTTCAGTTGGGCAACAACAAAAAAAAAAAAAAAAAATGTCAAACCGTTGGCGGAAAGTCATTAATCAAAAATATCATGACCCGCCCTTGTTGACATCCTGTATGATGGACTAGCAAATTTTGTTGCTGCGTGTTGTTAGAGGGTGAAAAGAAAACAACGAGTGCCTTACCATAATCTTCATCATCACCACCGCTGCTGTCTTCTTTTCAATCATTTATGTCATCAATTTTGGTGCACGGAAGGGACTTGAATTGATTCTTCTTCGGCTCCGAGAAAAATTGGACTTAAGAGTATTTTTTTTTTTTTCCTGTTGCCATATTGGAAACTTGGTAAACTACTTGAATGAATTTTGAATGATAATGGCAATTGAAAACAAATTTCATTCAATTATTGCAATTATTTTTGAATATCTATTGGGTATTATTTGAATTATAATTGATTGATGAGAAATAATGATTTGCTTTTATGGATACTTGATTCGTTTTGACAGAAATGTGCATGTGATGTTTGTCAATGAATCAACAAACGAATTTAAAACGTCATTAATGCAACTGAATCAACCTTTAATCAGATCATAGGATGAACTTGTAATAATTGTGAAAAAGTGCATAGGTTCCATCGTAGTTAGTGAAATGAAATGTACGAGTACTATAAAAAAGTAAGGGACCTTCAATGTACCCCTATGGAACACGACAGGAAGTACGCAATTTTCCAATTTAAGTGAAAATACAACGGCGTATTAGTTCTTTTGGCGTTCTGTCTCCACGATTCGAATTCCAACGTCGATCTTGTTTCACATCAGTGCACGCACTATATGCATTCTACAATTGTGAACATAAATATAGCCAGTCCTTAAAAATATACACTTGCGGTCAAAAAAACCGCACCATATCAAAATTATTGAAAAATTGTTAATAACCACGATTATCCTTTTTATAATGAAATTAAGTTTTTGTTAAGTATTCCGCAGTAGTTTGTAAATATTTCTACCTAATTTTCATCTGTTTATTGAATGTTTGGAAAAAGATATGAAGAAAAGCAATAAATTTTCTACTTTTTTGACAATTTATTAGTACTGTTATTAACAAAATCAAAAGATTTTTTATATGTGTATACATAAGATGTTTAGATATGTCACTTTTAGGACAAAATCATCAATACCGGGTTACTCCTCCTTTGGCGGTAATAACCGATTTTATTCTAGAAGGCATCGAGTTTACTAGAAGTTCAATAATATCCCGTGAAATTTCAATATACGAGTAACATTATTATTATTTGTGAGAGGTTTATTCCCTCATTAGAGTTTTCTTCAGAATATAATTCCTTCAGGATTTTTATCGAAAGTCAAACACTCTTTCTTTGCCTTGGCACCATAGAGCACCTTCTCTACTTCGGTTGAGAAGTGGGTCTATGGTTGGCATCACATACTAGGGTGGGTCAATAAGTCCTTGAAAAATGAAATAAGGAACACACTTTTCGGTATAAAAACATTTTATTTTTCAACATAGTCTCCTTTTAGCTCTATATTCGTACACTTCATCCAACGTTTCTCCAATTTGTTGATGCCCTCCAAATAATACGATTTCTCGAGCCCCTCAAAATAAGCGTTTGTTTCAGCGATGACCTCTTCATTCGACCCAAATCTCTTACCTCCGAGCCATTTCTTCATGTTTGGAAACAAGAAATAGTCGCAGGGGGGCTAAATCTGGGGAATATGGTAGATGAGTGAGTAGTTCGTAGCCTAACTCATGCAATTTTGCCATTGCGACTGCGGACTTGTGCGCCGGTGCGTTGTCCTGGTGAAAAGGAACGTTTTTCTTCGCCAAATGCGGCCGTATTTGCTTCAAATCAGCCTGGAATCGATCCAGCAGCTCTGCGTAATATACGCCCGTGATCGTTTTACCCTTTTCAAGGTAATCAATGTGAATAACACCGCGCGCATCCCAAAAAACTGTCGCCATGACCTTGTTTGCTGACAAACCCGCCTTGGCCTTCTTCGGCTTCGATTCACCAGGAGATGTCCATTGTTTTGACTGTTCCTTAGTTTCTGGTGTGTTGTGGTGAATCCAGGTTTCATCCACGGTTACGAAACGACGTAAAAACTCAGCCGAATTTTTCTGGAACATCGCCAAACACACCTTTGAAGTTGTCAAACGAATGCGTTTGTTGTCGATTGTGAGCAAACGCGTCACCCATCTTGCGGAAGGCTTTTTCATGTCCAAATATTTATGTAAAATCGAAATCACTGAGCCATGTGATAAGCCTGTGGCTTTTTCAAGCTCGCGCACTTTCACTCGCCGATCGTCCATTATCAAACCATGGATTTTGTCGATCATTTCTGGTGTGGTGACCTCAATTGGGCGACCAGGCCGTTCGACGTCACTTGTGCTTGAACGACCGCACCGAAATTGAGTAAACCAGTGGTGAATGGTTCCAATCGATGGTGAAGAGTCCACATAATATTTGTCAAGCTTTTGTTTGGTTTGCGTGATAGTTTTTTCTCGCAAAAAATAGTGTCCAATGCGCACTCGAAATTCACTTTTTTCCATTTTAACGAAAATGCTAGTAGGCGTCTATATAAAATGGCTGCCACAACAAAACTATTTGACAGATCTGTCTGAAAATTTGGGTGCGTTCTTTTGAAAGATGATTCTTGACAAAAAAAAATTAAATTTAAGGTGACGACACAATTTGTGCTAATTTTCAGGGACTTATTGACCCACCCTCGTACATGTTCCAGAACTTAATTTAGCTTTTTTTTTACTCTCTGGTTTATGTTCAGCCACCTTACGTTTCAGTACATGCCACATGAACCGGGTCGTTACCGGAGATGAAAAATGGGTTCTTTACAATAACATTAAACGTCGCCACCAATGGCTTAGTCCAGAAGACAAACTAGCACAACATCCCAGAGATGGACTTCACTCGCTCAAGGTGTTACTGTGTTTATGGTGGGATACTGAGGGAATAATCCATTTTGAGCTGTTGCCTCATAACCAGACTATCACCGCAAAAGTCTACTGTCAACGGCTGTACAGATTAAAGTCGGCACTAGAACAGAAACGCCCAGGTCTGGTTAATCGAAGGAGTGTTCTATTCCATCAGGATAACGCTCGCCCTCATACAGCTAGTACCACCTGCCCATAGTTGCAGGAGTTCGGTTGGGAAAAAATAGTGCATCCACCTTATTCTCCAGATTTCCACTTGTTCCGAAGTCTACAAAACTTCCTTGATGGACAAAATTTTAGATCTCGGGATGATGTCCAAGCGGCTTATTACGACACCAAACAAAAAAGATATTTACTTTTTAGTTTCTCTTCAAATTACTTTATTACATAAGAAGGTTTTACAATTGCTCGGTTTAGCAAAAAGGACTTTTGTCGTTTTCTTTTTTCTCTGGCTTTCCTCGGGGCGTGCGTAACTAAAAAGATCGTTTCTCCACATCAGCTCAAGCCTCGTCCTTTTTCTTTCTTCTACACGTCTCCCTCACTCTCGCGCCGTACTGCCAAGCTGCTGGAGAGTTTCAGTGCTGCCAGCTCTTGGGGTATTTTTTTCGTCAGAGTCAAACAATGTCGGCATTGAGAACTTGTCTGATACGTGGGCAGAAGTGTTGTCTAATGAAGAAAATTACATTGACGACTAAATTTTTGCATTTGGTGCAAATTATTTAACATGAAACAGACATTCAAAAATCAGGCAATACTTGTGTATGTTTCAACCTGATACATATATGGAAGGACATGGCCTACTAAATTGTTTAACTCATTTTAACAGATTCGCTTAAATTTCAAATTTGAGTGGTTTTCAAATGACCGGCACCGGTTAGAACGTGCAACCAAGGCATGCACTTAATTTATTTCCATTAAGGACACTGATAGAAACTTTTAAAACAAGAAGTTTGTAGACAGATTCCGTTTCAGACCATCACCCTACCCGGCTTTGACCACGAGACGTTTACAAAATTCTCTCGGCGACAGCAGAATTTACGAAGGGACAAGTTCGGTGTCGTACATTCCGAAAGAGATACGCATCTCATCACCCTCGAGGCAGTGATTTTATAGTGAATGTTGCAAATTCAACAATTTGTACCTATGATCTTGTGCTTTAACAAACACCCTACACTGATGGTTATTCAATGCCTAGACGAACTTTTCAACGTTATGTCTACGGATACATCTGACAGATGACTTACGTAATAACCCCGTAACCACTCAAAAGAGGACTCCAAATAGATTACCAGTAAAATATCGTACACGTTTCATGGTTATATCAATCCTATGCTATATTAGGATGATTAACGCTAAGATATTTTTTGTCTATGTAATTGGTATCGATACTGAGACTTCTTTTGGGCGTCAAATTTCCAAATTAATTGATTAATTAAAAGTTACGTGAACATGTTTGTTGAACAAAGTTTGATGCTACCGTATAGGCGGATTTAAATCCATAACCATTTTTGTTTTGAAGGCACGTTTTATGGTTTTCTTTACCTTACACCAAAATGTGATGACATACATTAGGAGGAACATCGTAATAAAATATAATTTACGTCAAGTTCTAACTGTCAGCAAAAGAGAGGAAGCGGAAACTATAACAAGTTGAACAAATATTGTAGACGGCAAGTTGTTGATACACATTACAGTGGGTGTGGTCCAACCAAGGCACTAACAATGAGGTGTGGAACAAGAAATCGTGTATCGAAATGTGGATAGAATTCGTGATGTACTGGTTAGTCGTCGTTATACGTTCAATATTCACATCGTGCACTTATGTACAGATGTAGCAATGTTTGCATGTACATATAGTATACATATGTATATGCTAGAAGAAGGAAGAGGGTAGAAAATGGGGGGCGGGGGAATTATGGGTAAACGTTCTTTTATAAATTCTAAAGAATTCATAGATAGTCATCCTTGCTTGTGCGATGGTGTACACCAGGAATCGTCTGGTATCATCATAATTTTCCTGGTGTTTGTTGCAAGGGATGATATGGTAGATAGCTCTCTACTCTGTGTACACTGAAGGGAGTAGCAAACAGTTCAAATATTAAAGAGACCAACCAGATGATGACCGACTTTGAGTGTTGTCATTTTTTGATCTCAGATGCTAACGCTTCGTTCAAACAATATTATGATGCAAACCATTCATTATGAAAACTAATTCAAGACACTTTTTTTTTCTTTTATATAATTTAAGAAGGAACGTGACTGAGTTTTACTTTTTGTTTGAAATTTCCATTGAAACACAGTTTTAGAGCGGTTATGTCAGTCTTGAGTTGTTATGTAAATTTTAAGTGCGTTAACATACAAATGCACTAATATTTGAGCGTAATTTTAGATTCCAAGCTTAGATGAAGGATGAAGGACGTCAACTGTCATATCTTAAGGCAGCATCATGTAGCTTATGGATTGAATTTTGACAGGAATAGCCTTGGAAACAAGAATGGAATAATCAGAGGCCATCAGATATTAAAATCTGGGTTATACTCGTATAATATTGGCTATGGGTGTTACAGCATTATTTTCGTAGTTTGTGTGAATAATTTGATGTGGTGCTGCTCCACAGTGCAGTATATATAAATTCTTTATCTATATATATAAAACTCAATGTACTTATGTTTGTATGTATGATATGGACTCCGAAATCACCGAACCGATTGAGCTCAAATTTTCAGGCAAACTTTGTTATTGGCCCGAGAGTGTTTCTGTGAAGTTTGGTCGAAATCGGTCCAGCAGTTTGCCATAAAAAAAAAATGTATTTATTTTTATTAGGCGCAAGAACGCACGTCAGGTACCCGCTAGTATTCTATAAATTTTTACTTACAAAAAGCATTGTTTTCTGTCCATACCTCGGGCTTCAGCTTAAATGTGACACATTTGCTTCAAATTTGCATACTAGCCTCGATATTAACTTTACTTTAAGTCTCGTGGGTTGGCTTAGGGTGGAGATATCACCGTGTACTGGCAGTAGAGAGTTATCAGCAATTTGTATATGCTCCCGGATGTTCTGTGGTGTTATATGGCTGAGTACAGGAAGCCAATGAATTGGTAAAGCTGTACATCTATTTTTGTGGTATGAGCACTGCTCATCCGAGTTCGATTGCAGCAGAGCGAAACGATAGTGCTTTTGCTCCCCATGTCGAACCGGAAAGGTTTTGAATAATATCGCTTCTCGTTCTAAGATTGGCCGTTGTGTTTGTGAGGTGGCTCCGGTACCGTAGGCATCTATCCAGGAATCATCTGGTTTAAAAATGTACCCTAGAAGATTACCTTCAATTTATAAGACGCCATTCTAGAATTCAGATGGAAGCAGTACTCCTCGGTCTTCCACATGCTTGGACACAGCCGGCATTCTCTGAAGTAGGTGTTCTGAACTTCGAGATCGGTGTTCAAGATACGCTCGGTTGTAGCTAAATTCTGGTGTTGGGTAGCTATAGCAATGTCATCGGCGTATACGAACTTTCTTGACACAATCCGAGGTATATCGTAGATGTACAGGTTGAATAGATTTGGCGCTAAGACTGACCCTTGCGGTAGACCATTGCTAAGCTTTTTTGTGTTACTTTTAGCATCGTTGTGGGCGCCATGGCTCTGTGGTTAAGTGCGCGATCACCGAGCAAGAGCTTGAAGGTTCGAATCCAAGAAAAAAAAATAGTTTTCTCACCTTACCACCTCTCGCGAACGTCTGACAATCATCCGAGTAAAACTATAATGAGAAGCTTCTCTCAATTGAACAAATTGACCTTCAGAACTGCATAAAACTGTAGGTCCCAACCATTCGTGAGGCGTGCAGCACGAGTGGCTGCGAGAAGCTAGGCCAGGCGCTGCATTGGGCTGTTAGCTCCAAAATATTATTATTATTACTTAGCATCGTTGAGGAAGACTAGGTATGTCCGGTTAGATAGCATATTGTTGACTAGATGGACCATTTTGCGGCAGGGTATAACCCTCAGGAGCTTGTGGACTAGACCTTGTCTCCATACCGACAGCAGTCAAGTCTATAAATGCTACAGATGTGTTTTGTATTTTTTTTTTCACATCCTGCTTCGATGTGCATCGTCAGGTCCAGTACTGCTACGTCCAGTCCGAAAGGCGACTTGGTCGATGGGAATATGCAGAATTATGGTTTGGTTAATTATGTTGGAGATAATTCGCTCCAAAAGTTTGTAGCAGGAGCTGAGGAGAGTGATTGAATTTACTCGAAAATGGCTCAAACGATTTCGATAAAAATGTATCTCTCAGGTACTATCAATGTTTGCAATAAGACTGCGATACTTAACTTATTAATGGACTTGCGAAAATTGATTATTTCTCGGATACAGGTTGAATGATTTTGTTCAAAATTTATATCTAAGTCCCTTTCGACATATTAAGGGCATGGCATTCATGGTCAACGGTGTGTGAATGTTTGTGCCCGCTTACAATAAAGACCATTCATCCAATTGAGATGAAAGGTTTATACGATACTTCCGAAAAATTACGATAGATGGCGCGCGATTAGTATGCTTTATAGAGACATGACAAATGTCAAATTTTGCTCTACTGATCAGTAGATGTACGTAGTAACCGCTAATTTGAATAAGTCTTAGGTAGGACCATCTATGATTAATACTAAGCCGGACCCAGCAACAAAATGTCTACGAATTCCGTTTTTTGGTTCTTGATTTTGAAGTGTAAAAAGGGGAAACCGACAGACTGACTGCCCTACCGGATACTGTCGCAAAATTACTATACTACACTATTCTAACTTGAATGAAATTATTCGCAAAAAAATAATAATATTAGATACATGTGGACTTCAGATCTATGGGGGAATATTTTCGTGATTTATTCCGAAACTGTGTGTAAAACGCAGACACAAGAGCACATTTTAAGGGGTATAAAACCATAAACTAAAATTCAAAGTACATTTTCAAATAATGACAGCTGAAACAATCTTGGTTCACAATAATGTGTAGTTTTACATATGACGAAAATGCTTACCGTCTCAAATGATAATGGGTCTATGGGAATGCTATGAGGTGACATTCTGTCACTTCACCAGTGGGTAGTTGCTACCCAACCTTTTCGTTTCAGTGTCAAATTCCACACGTGTTTATCCACAATTCTACTTTTATTTTGCTGTAATGATGTATCAGCATGGAAACCCAATACCCGACGTGAGTCGCAAATAGTAAAATTCAAGCCTACAGCAGTTTATCACTGGACCATATATTTTAGGTTAACATTCCACCAAGTATCATATTCCACTCCATTTGGTTGCCTCGCTTCATTTGAGTTCCTTTTTAAAGGTTGACACAATTGGGGGTTAAAATTTTAATTTGGCACTACTGTGATTCTGTCAAAGATAAACAGCTGATATTTGACATCTGTCAATACTAAGCACTGACATTTGTAATTACGGAGCGATATACGAGAGAACAACGCATTTTAAGTGCTAAACCAAAACCAACATAACCGTCCATCTCGTCCTTCGGTGAAGAAATTAATGGAAAAATTCGATGGAACCAGGTCAGTGCTGGATGTGCAAAGGCCAATGCGTCCTCGTAGTGGCAGGCTACGCGAAAATATTTCCACAGTGAGTGGCAGTGTTCGTGACAATCCGTGAAAATTCATTCACCATTGTTTCCAGCAATTGAACCTTTCCTACAGGTCCACATAGCGCATTTTAACAAAATATCTGCATCTGCACGCATACAAAATCAAATTGACTCGGGAATTGAAGCCAGTAGACCATGAACTGAGTCGTGACTTCGTCGACTGGGGGTTAGAGAAGCACCAATTTGATGGCGATTTTTCGAACGAAATCATCTTTAGCGATGAGGCTCAGTTTTAACTGAATGGCTACGTAAATAAGGAAAATTGTTACATTTGGGGTCATGCAAATACACGGGCCATTTACGGACAACCATTGCATTCACAAAAAATCACTGTTTGGTGCGGAGTTTGTGTCGGCGGCGTGATTGGGCCGTACTTCTTCGCAAATTCTCGTTGTGCTGCTGTAACAAATCAATGTGAAGAAATTTTTTTTTGGCACCAATAAGACGGTATTGATGTTAAAGACATGCGGTTCTAACAAAACGGTGCCACCTGTCACAATGCGCGAGAAATAACACAGTTTTTACACACAAAGTTTCCCTGTCGTGTCACCTCTCTTTTCGGTGAGCAACATTGGCTACCAAGTTTGTGCGATATCACGCCGTTGGATTTCTTTATTTCTGGTTATATGAAGCAGAATATAAATGCCAGTGACTCCCAAACGATTCCAGAACTAAAGGACAAGATTCGACGAGTTAGCTATAAACTACCTCAGGATTTATGCCGAAAAGTAATAAAAAATATCATCAAAAGGGCGGAAGTCTGCAAGGTCAACCGTGGCGCCCATTTGACCTATGTCAGTTTTCATGTTTAATGTCAATGTCGCAACATTATAATGGCACTAAATTATAGTCGCATAAAGTACACTTTAAAAAGATTTTAGTACGTAATAAAGTCAAGATTAGTGATTTCCTATTTAGAGTCGACATTAATCCACTTTATAGTTATCAGCACGCGCTAACTTTAAAACCACCAAAACTACCTTTTAACTTTTAGAGTGGGCTTTTAACTATCCGTCATCTGTCATTTTTTCAAATTCAAATTTCAGCCAACCAACGGATGTAAACAATCAACAAACCTGTTCGATTTTTATTCGATCTGTCAAATTTATTTAAATTTGATACATTATCCCTTAAACTGTGTTTTTGTTCTCAAACTTTAAATTTTTGGGTTTGTTTGATTAAAATTTGCTGTATGTCGGTTTTAAAGTCGATACTAGTTGTAGGTAGGTTAAAAATTGTATTCAATTCAAAGTTAATTACTGGCTTTAAAGCTAAAGGGCTGTTACTTAGTGGCTACTAACATTCCTTAAGATCAAATGACTATAATTTTGCGCCAATGTGTTTTTTCTCAAATTTATACCTCTAATTGAATCCACTTGATTTCGAACAGAAGTCAATTGTCCGCAAAAATATGCATAAATACATATTTTTACAGAAGCGAACAACTAAACAGCTTTAATTTGGGTAGAGGGTCTGCCTATTCCATGAAATGTTTTTCAATAATTCCCACAAAAATATATAAAAAAAAAAAAAAAAAAAAAACAACAACAACATCCAAACCTAGTGTAAGATACATTTCATATTCAACTTAAAAATATATTTGCTGTTGCTTTGGCTCCAGGTATACACAAAAATAGACACCACTTCTTCTTCGATCTGTGTGTGTGGCTAATCCGTAAATTGATTCCGAAGAAAATTTCTCGAGGCGATCTGTGTTGTGGGTTTCTCTAAAAATGTTTAAATAATTAATGGCTACACATACGACCTGGAAGGTCAGACAAGATCAGGTCGAGCGTCAAATTAGAAACTAATCGTTTTAAAATTCCTACACACTCACTGCGTGCTGGTGGAGGAGTAGGTACGAGAAGATCATCATCATATAGTGCGAGGTTCACACCTTTTTAGAAAGGGTGAAAGTGTGAAGTTTTTTTTTTTTCCATGTAATTGTTTGTAATTTTACATTACATTACAATTCTAGCCACAAAGGGCCCAAAGTCAAACTTGTCAAAAAAAAAAAAAGAAAAACTTAATGTTTGGGAACGAACGCCGCTACAAGCGCTTTTGATGATCGATGAAAAGAAGGAAAAAAAAAGTCGAATAACAAAGGGATCTCACTGGAATTATGTTCAGAACAAAGGAAATGCATAGCCGAATAATTTCAAGTCCATAGTTGCATATTTTATAAAAACGAACAAGGCCCGTCTGGTATTCCGTGTGTGGGTGAGAACATAAAACTTTTCTTTCTTCGTTCTCCGTTCCCCGCATGTATGCACTTCGAAGGTACGCCTACGTTGTGCGCTGCTGCTGCCTTTCTTCTTATTTTACATTGACATTTTTAGGTAATCATTAGCTATTCAGTCTCCGTTTTTCGCTCTCTTGAGGTGGCACTTCATAATCCGGCAACATGGTACAAACGGATTGAATTTCAAAGCGATTCCAATCATAAATAAAGAGAGCCACCCGGGATTTCGAGATGTGGCCGATGCGGGTTGTTGTGTGGTAAGACACGTCGAGGTAAAGAGTTAGGTTGTTGGTTATTTATTTTATATTTTTGCCAAGAAACAGTTTTTTTTTTCTTTTTACGTAATTTAATTTTGAAAGAAAAAAAGATGCCAAGAACAGAGTGCGATTGGGATTTTGTTTTTTTTTTTAATATGCGAAGTTTGGCATGCGTTCAAAGCAATTCAATATATCCGAGTACCTGTCTGGAATACGATTTTACGGACAATCAACCCAATGACTTGAATACGAAATAAGACTACGCATAAGGCTTCGATGCGAATAACAATTTAACCGAATACTGCCTCTGAAACCTGTAATCTGTTCGGGAGTGTTAAGACGCATCTGTACTATGTTTAATAGTGGTGTCCGATTGGAGCGCCTATATTCTACTAAATAGGCGGACAAGGCTTGTGGAACATATTGCGTTTCATACTAAAGCCACCTACCAGATGGTACTATTTCAATCCAAGATGTCTTGCAGAACCACACATCGATGCGGTTTGAACCGCGTACCATATGAATTGAAAAAAAAAATCGACTACTAAAGAGTGTCCCAAAATTCACGCAAGAAGTAATTTTGATAGAAAACACAGGAATTAAAAATTGTAAATGTTTTACTGATTCATAAAGTATAGGGTTATGTATGGATTAGCATATCGGGTAAATGGCCCCCACGGCTTTGCTGGCATATACGCACTCTTTTCTCGAAATTTTCCATGACCGTTTTGCATAAATGTGGCTGAATTTCGTTGATACAGCCCTCAATTTGTTCCTTCGAGGCGTGGGTTGTCGAGGACTTGTTGGCATAAACTTTAGACTTCAAAAAACCACAAAGAAAAAAGTCCAACAGCGTTAAATCGCATGATCTGGGCGGCCAATACTGATCACCAAAACGGGAAATTACACGACCATGCAGTAATTGAATTGTTTCTCGGGCTGTACTCGTATGGCATGTGACACCATATCTTGCACTTCAGGCACAAAAAACTGGATTATCATGTTGCGATAGCGAGCACCATCCACATTTTCAAAGAAGAATGGTCCGATGATGCCTCTAGCCCAAAATCCACACCAAACAGTAACACGTTGTGGATGCATTTGTTTCTCAACAATCACTCGTGGATTTTCTGAACCCCAAATTCGACAATTTTGACGATTAACATCCACTTGTTGTTGTTCCATAATCCATTCAACGAACTCTCTTCGCTGTGTGTGGTCAGCAGGTCAATTGCACTTTGTATGGATGAAGATGCAAATCTTTAGTTAGAATACGCTGTAGAGAGCTTCGCGAAATGTCCAATTCATGACCACGGTGCCGTGAATTGATGTTCCTAAATTCTCAACAACACTCTCACGAACTGCAGCGATGTTTTGTGTTGGTTGAACGACTTGTTGAAGGACGGCCAGAGTGTCTAAGATCACTAATTGATCCTGCTCCCTGAACTTTTGAATTAATCTCTTCACAGTTGATGAAGTTAACTCACTATTCCGACCGTATTTTGTACGCAAATTGCGAACTGTAGCTGCCAAACCTGCAGTATTTTTAAAATATTGCTTAACAATGAAAACGCGTTGTTCTTTCGTGTAGCACTCCATTTTTAATAACCCTGAACTGTCAGCTGCCACGATGTCTTTTTTTTAGTTGGCAACACTTTGGCGCAAAATTCAAATCTTGCGTGAATTTTGGGACACCCTTTATAATGGGGAATCTCAAAAAAGTGGATCTCTCAATTCTGCCTGTCTGTATGTTTGGCCTATTGCTGCCTAAACGGCAGGACGATTTTTCTCAAACTTCATATCTGGGATCTTTATGGTCACAATTCGAGGTGAAATCGGAATTTTCACTTTAACCTCAAAATTGGCGGTACTTTACTAATGGCCGATTTTGAAAAAAAAAAAAAAAAATTTATCGATAATGGCTCTTAGGATTTTCATCAAATTCCAAATTTGAGTTGAGTTTGACATATGTCACTTGATGGCGTGGCAAATTTAAAAAAAAAAAAACAGTGCAACGGTTTTAAAAATCTAAGTTTTGGAAAATATGCAAAATAAGATTTTTGGTTTTTAACATTTTTTCGAAAAATATGTCAATTTTAACAATTTTGCTTAAATATCGATTTTAAGTCATCACTTTATGTACAGATACATACAACCTAATTTTCTATATAAGCAAGTTCCAAGAGAAATATTATTTTCTCGTTGTTTACAGGAAAAATCATTGAACGTTTGAAGAATAGTGAAGATGCGAGCATAGCACAATTGTCTACTGAGTCCACTTCTTTTGTGGATATTTTTGGATGATGTCACCACCATTCTCCCAGGAGGCATCATGTTTTATGAACTCAAGATCAAACTGCTTCTGTACGCAAACGACATTGTCATACTGGGGGAGACACCAACAATGCTGAGTACTGAAAAGTGAAGATAAGATATAGGGGGTTAAGTGCAAGAAGTCATCATATGTTGTTCCTTCTCACACGCCTACTTTAAGAACCACTTGATGAATTGTGATAATATTTGGCTCAGTGGTTTGATCTTGCATGCATATGGTCCTATCTGAAAATCATCAACAAAATGGTGATAAGACAAAATGGTGGATTCTCAAAAATCTTCAAAAATTGTCCTTATAAAGCGGCTAACTTAAGAACCATTTACTAGATTTTGATGAAATTCGGTTCGTTAGTTTGGTCTAATTTGTAGGCGATCTCGTCTGGAAATTATAAAAATAGGATACCTAATGGTAAGTTATACTGGGTGAGTTTTTGAAAATTTTCAAAAATGCTTCCCACTGTTAGTTTGGAGTGGTGAAGATATTTTTATAAGGCTTCGGGGTTAGGATTGTCAGCTGTCCTCTTTTCGAAGGAAAATGCTTCGTTTCTCCACAGAGGAAAAAAAATGTCCCCCACACATGTCTTATGCTTCTTTTTATTCTTTATTATTCGAGAAATAATAAGAAAGCAGGAAAGCTGAAAGAAAAGTTCTAAAATTGATACTTAATCCAATCATTTCCGGTCAAAATAAAATACTACGTTGTTCGTTTTCGGTCTGTCTTTTTTGCACTCTAATTCAAGAACCACCGAAATGTTCACAATTTTTTCTAGCTCCGTTCTAGTTGCAGATGGTTCCATCTAAAACCCAGAGTAAGATGAAGATAATGGAGTTTTACTGCTTACAGTTTTCAAGTTTAAAAATATTCAAAAACCTACTCTAAGAATTTTAATGAAATTCTGATTCAAAGCTTGTTCTGGAATGTAAAACGTTCGACTTAAAAATTCTGAAAATTTAAGAGGGAGCCTTGTACCATAACTCTGGATATCAGAATGTTTCTTCTTTGTTTTTTAATAGAACAGAAGGCGTTAGGAGTACATCCATCTTATACAACTCGTAAGCATATTCGATAATAAGTTATAAACAGCAAAAGAATTAAGCCTGCTAACTATAGTGTTACGCACCAGTTAAAAGCTTTGGATTACCTGAAATCATACAGAGAGTCATTGCATATACTTTAGTTCAAGATAACTCAAGAGCTCAGGAGAATGGTCTCATTGAGGAAGTTATCCCCCTCTTGGCCCTTTCTAAGGTATTGTTCGAACATGAGTGATTTTCGACTTATCCGGAAAAAAGCTTTCGTAGGAGACTACTGAGGCGTGGGTTCCTACTAAGGTGTGCGTTCCTACTAAGGCGTGGGTTCCTACTAAGGCGTGGGTTCCTACTAAGGCGTGGGATGTCTATCTATCACTTTTTTCCGCTGTCTGCTCCTTTCGTTAGGTTTGGTACCCCAGCGTAGCTTTAGATACTTTTAATAGTGCAACAGGGAATATTCAACATTTAAGGCTTTCGTTTGGTGTTCCCTGTACGAGCTTAGGCGTTCAACATTAAATTTCTCTTTTGTGCAGATCATTCGGATGTTACGGTGTCGTACTATTTAAAGCTTCCAACACTCAACCTTCAAGTTTATAACACTGAACCTTCAAGTTTGCCGGGAAATCAGAATTTTATTGTTATCAATTCAGGGAGTCTTATTATTTGCTGATACGGTTGCGACAATAGCAATTTGTATCTTTTTGAAAGATTCATTGTATTGTATGTATGTATGTATGATCATTTTAACAAGTTATTAACACAATTCGTTGAAAGTTCGGTTAGATAAATCATTTTCTTTATGGGGCGCGTTAATTGAGTATTTGGCTATTAATGTGAATACGTACATACATCTAAGACGTACATATGTATGCAGGTTGTAGGGTTGACACACATTCAGTACTTGTTGTAGTTTCAGATAAAGTTACATGTTTACTTTTTACGAGTGATTGTGTGATTTCAAAATTACTATCTTTTGCTTCGTACAAATTTCTGTAAGACTACTACCGTTCAAATCAAATTATACAGAAATTTAATGAAACTCTAAGCTTATTTTCAGTTATGGGTCTTCATTGTACAACATGTATTGTAACTATCCATTCTTCAAAATGTAGCCTTTTATTGTAAAATTGCTGTGTAAAGTTGCAACATAAATTCTTGACATGATTTTTCCTTTGCATTCTGCACTGAAAAATGTCGCTTCCACTGATTTTGCTATAACACAACAATCTTTAGTTGCTTGTCGGTGCATTTGTGAGTGTCAAAAAAGAACGTATGTAGCTATTTATACAGTGTTCCTATTGTTAAATATTATTGTACATTTATCGTATTGCAAAGTAATAAGCATGGGGTGCTGCGTAATTTCTTATAGCAAAAACAGTTTGACCATCACAAAAGTTTGACCAATTTAAAAAGCAGCATAACATACAAAGGATATGAATACTGGTTATTTTCACTGCTAATTCTCCTTTATACATTGCAATCCTGTTGTTTTAGAAAAGATCGGTATAAGCCATTTATGCACAGAATAATACTTCCTCTTACGGATAAAGAAATTGCAGTTATGTTTTTGGCAATTTTCGCAATAAAAATTTACCCATCGCTACTTAAGAATAAGAACAGTGATATCAATTTTCATTTCACATGAGTAGCAATAACGGCTATTTTTCATAGCTAGTTCTGCTATTTAAATTGCAGCTGCTGTTTCAAAAAATTTCAGGGGATATCATTTGAGCATAGCAATTGGAATTATGTAGGTATGTAGTAATTTCCCCCATGTCCTTGGCGTATGTAGGTAGGAGTGGTTGTTCTGTGAAAGAACTCAATTAATTTTAGGTGCCGTTTTGATACCACAAATCATGTAACCTGGCTGCTGAGGTGCTTTGATGAGAAGTCACTAAATCCAACCTGTGGAATTTAAGAAAGTTATTAATTCTTTAGACTTCCTCTAGTGAATTAAAGAAGAGTTTGCATAAGCTCGTTGTCTGGCCCTAGCTAGTGCCGGGCAGGCGCATATATAGTGGATGATGGTTCTTTTTTCAGTTTTCTTTTTTTTTCTGTTTAGGAAGTCGTTTGTTTTAGACTTGTTGTAGATTGGTCACATCTTTCTAGATGTGGCACAGTTTGTTAGCATAGTCTATTTGAGGTTGGCTTTTGCCTCCCAGCGGAATGTGGACTAGTTTTGTGAGTGAATAGTGAAAAGCTAAGCCTTGCATAGCCAATCCATCAGCTTGTTCGTTTCAATAAACATTACTGTGTCCTGGAAGGTAAATCAGGGCAATCTTGAAATGACCATCTAGCGAGGCTAGCTCAATTCAGCATTCTTGTACTAGTTTGGAGGATATAGTAACCGAGGCAATGGCTTTGATATCTGCTTGGCTATCAACGAATATGGCGATCTTATGCCTTGGCATTATATTTGTGTGCAGTTTGATCTGGCGACAGGCTTCGCGGATAGCAAGCAATTTTGCTGCTCTCTGTATCTTGTTAAGTTTGGTTAAGTTATAACATTATCTTAGAGCATGTTTAGCATGAGTTCATAGTGAAAATGGAATGGGATATCTTGTTGCATTGCATAGTAACAACGTGGCTCAGTGGTTAGTGCTTTGGACCACTAAGCGGGACATTCAGTTGTTCAAGCTTTTTCACCTCCCGCTAATGTCTGGCAAGCCTCCGAGGCTAAAATTTTCATTACGGAGCCTTCGGAAACAGCAATAAAAACCGTAGATACACAAAAACATACATACATGTCACATCATGAGCGAAACCATGTACTTATGACATAGCGAAGAGCAACTAACACCTCGATGATAGAAAGTTCGATTCCTCACGAGGCAAATGAGTTTTTCTTTTTAGTATTATTTTACCAAAAAATTAGCTAAAATAGCTATTTAAGAATAGCAATAATGGCCATTTCATAATTCTACTTCGCTCATTTACATAACACGAGAATTGCAATATTGGCTATTTTTCGTAGCTATTTTTCCTATAAATAAAAGCTAAAATAGTTCTTACCTTATATTTGTGGTATAATACGGTACGGTAGTACATACGGCTATAATATTCGAAGAAAAAATAGCTGGTCGTGCTACAAATTTTTTCAGTGTAGAATATTCAATTTCATATGACACCATCATTTTTTTTTTAACAGCAGCTCTTCCTATTCATTCTACTGCGTGAGATACATTAAATCGGACTAATCTCCATTCAATATGAATGAATTTGGCTTTGTTAGTAAACCGCTCAAGTTTACGTACAATAAAATGCTCATTTGCATAAACAATGCAAATTTTAGTCTTGTAAAAGTTGTTGGGCTAACACTGTTTTGAGCTGAGAGCATATCATTAGTGGAAACATATAAAATCTAGTTTATAATATGTGCACATACGTAGAACACTTATGCATAAATTATTCCGAAAAATAGGAAAAATATTAATATATCGAGTAGGTTGAAATGACCTTCACACCAACGAATTCGGGTTGTCATTGTCTTCATTGTAAATCACTATTGTAATCCAATTAAGATGCCTGCGTTGACAAACTACTCTTCGAACTAATTTAAACACCTTGAGGTGATTTGACACGGAGAGTTTTCTAATTTATGTTTAAAATACTTGCGACTGCATTAACACGTATCAGTATAGATACTATATATCTGCCGTACTATGTGCACCGCTAAAACCTATCGTCAACAATCTGATAGTATTTGCAGAGTGTTAAAGCGGAAAAGAGAACCATCGGGAAATTTTTGTACAAACTCAGGTTCAGGATTTGACACCTAAATAAACATAAACATATGATTTTGCTGTTCAAGTCTTGTTTACAAATCGCTGTCAAACTTAAAATTGCTCAGGCTACTACGTGACTTTGCAATATCTTACTTGAAAGGTTTGTACGAAGCTCAAAAGCCAACATAAGGCATCTAGGCATTTCTTCGCTTAAACGACCATTGTTCCATTACCATACACAAAGTCTAATTTGTAGGTCAGTTTGCTAATACGAATCATAATTACTTAAGTAACACTTAAAAGCACAAGTTCCACTTAGACCTGTTTCCTGAAAAGAGTCATAACTATCCTAAATGTCACTATATTGAACTTACATACATATTTTATGGGGAAGAAATATTTGCACGTGTCAAAGGGGATATGACCCTTATACTAATTTTAGGACACGGTCGTTTTGTGGAAAGGGGAAGAGACAGAGAGAACGACAGATTGGTGTATTTGGTTTGAAACTCAGGTGGTATTAAGTTTCAGTGACCTCCAAGGGTGGTGTCCAGATAACTGGGGAGTATTTTTGTTTTTTTTTTGTTATTGTCTTTGCTTATGATTCACAGTATTTTTTTCCATCCTCCTGATGTCATCATCACGATATTTTAAATTTGTAGACACATCTCTTGAAATTACTGAAGAAAAATGAGAATTTTTGACGTTTTGCGTTTGACATTTCACAATGAACTAAAGTCGGCTGCATTGCATTGAAGTGTGTCTTTGCTAAGATGATCTTAATCACTTTGGTACAACTTAAAACAAATTAAATTCCACTCATAGTATATGATAAACTTAGTTATGATGGAGAATTATGTATTAGCAAACGAATAAACTGATTCCACTCTTTTTCTTCTTAAATTAATTTTTAACTGGAGAACTGATGTATGGGCAAACAGCTGTTACATTTCTAGAAGAGCTGGTATACGACTAGTACGTTCTATCGGATAGTTAAATACTACTAGATAGCTAAGTGTGTGGCAATTGAAAACTCGGACCTTAGTACACAAAGTTGCTTTACTCTTGGCCGCCACTGCACGTAGATAAATACATAAAACAATCCCAAAAATTTATTGATAATGCATGTTTGTTCTGTAATTCTAACCGGAAATAATTCCATAAAATGAATGAAAAAAGATATAAAATTTTATCAAAAACGTGTTGCCGATACGTTCGTCGATAAAAAAAAAAGAAACACGTGCCAGTGTCACGATACTACATTGAAAACATTAAAAAAGAAATATGGTAGTTATTACATTAATTCATTTATATTGAATAAATCATTGACAAAACTCCTAAATATGATAAAAAGAAACCGAAGGCAAAATTGTCTTAAGAGCTTTGAAAGATGAAACAAGAACATAAACAGCACGACTCTGTCACACATACTTACACCTATGCTGTTCACTTGAAAACTGTTAAATTTTTTAGTTTTTATTAAATTAAATTAAATTAAACTACTCTTGAAAATTTTCCAAAACTTGGTATGCCACGTCGTTGCATATATTAGGCGTTCAACTAAGTTCTGTCAATAGATGGCTCCAGCAGTAAGTGCTGGTCGATTTTGACATATCCAAAACGTCATTACCCGAACTTAGACATATGGTAAACAAACTGTTTTGACACATTAGTGATTTTGTTTTGGCGTCATATACTTTTGGTTGTGTGAAAATGTCTGATTTTGTGCCAAATAATCGTCATTTGCGGGAAGTGTTGATTTTCTTCTTTCATTAAAAGAAAACGGCAGCTGAAGCGCATCGAGAGTTCCAAAAAGTTTACGGAGATGCTGCTCTAAGTGAAACAACGTGCCGTGATTGGTTCTGTCGCTTTAAAGACGGTGATTTCGATGTTGACGACCGTCCGCGTGAAGGAAGGCCAAAATCCTTCGAAGACGCTGAATTGGAGGCATTGCTCGATGAGGATCCGTGCCAAACGCAAGAACAGCTTGCTTCAGCATGAGGAGTTACCCGTCAAGCCATTTCCAAGCGATTGCACGCGTTTGGAATGATTCAAAAACAAATCTTAGAAATGAACAAAATGAACAGCCGAATATTTATTCTTACTTCCGATGAAAAGACGAATCGAACACCGTTTTCATAAAAATCGGTTGAGCTATTTAGGCACTACATAGTGGGTGATTCAATTTGAGGTTACAATTTAAAAACACATTGATTTTTGATAAACTGCTGATATTTAGATCTCAATATAATGTTGAGACATTGACATTAAACATAAAAATATGATATCGGCCAAATAGACGCCACGGCTGACCTTGCAGACTTCCCCCCTTTTGATGAAATCTTTCATCGAATCTCCATCGAATCTCGTCCTTTAGCTCTGGAATCGTTTAGGGGCCATAGGCATACTCCCTCTGCTTCACATAAACCCCAAATAAAACAATTCAATAGCGTGATATCGCACGATCTGCCCGAAAACTTTGTGTGTAATAACTGTGTTGTTTCTCGCGCTGTGTAGCAGGTAGCGCCGCCTTGTTAAAACCACATTTCCTCCATGAATTTTCGAAGAAGTACGGCCCAATTAAAATTCGCACCAAACAGTGAATTTTTGTGGATGCATTGGTTGCTCAAGAATGCCCCGTGGATTTCTATGACCCCAATTTTTAGTTAAAAGTGAGTCTCATCGCTGAACGAGATTTTGCTCTTCCGGCTTGGCTGCAGTTGGAAGATTGAGAACGGGTCAAGTGGTGTGAAAGTACAATACTCGTACCCGTGCCGAACCCTTGGCACATGAAACACTTTCATGCTTGACCGTTTTTTTCTTATACTTTTCACTTCAGCATCAATCTGTGAGAAGAAAATGCACAATTAATTGCATTCCTTTGTTTCAGTGTGAAAAGTAATAAAAAGAAAACCTACTTATTTTATAACCACAGTTTTTATGGAAAACTCACTTCCTTGTGAGCTTTATAGCACTTCTATGAAAACAATTTATTGGGTATTCATATCGAATCGCTGTGGGTACTTACTTCATTTCAATGACCTCTGTTTAATCATTCAGAAACAAAACACAATCAAGCATAAAGCATACCACCTTTTTGCCATTCGATAATTGCAACTCTTCCCCTCAAGGCTGATGGCGTCATCTTTAAAAGAAAATAATTGTCATGGTTGGAGGATTTTTTGCTGCTCACGCAATTAACGCACACCTGCGTCATCGATACAACATAAAACTTGCCAAAGGGTCCCGCTTCATATGAAGAGGTGTGGAAACAACCATGTCTAGGTGTAAAATGCAACCGCTCGCTCAGGCATATGAGTATAAAACCGAAAGCATCTTGAACTACTCGTATTGTAAAAAAAAAAATGAAGATAGGCATACGTACATAATGTAGTTTACTAAAAACAGGATTCCACTTTTAAAAAAGTAGGTACACAAAATTTTCAGATACATGTACTAAATTTTCATTTTAACCTCACACTTCCAAATGCAGAACATGTGATGCTTTTAACATGCAAAAGGAAGCTCTATCGACAATTTGCTGAAAGCAAAAATCAGTAATAAAATTCACATTACAAAAAAAAAAAAAAAAAAACGGCAACCACACTTCAGTTCCCTCAATATATTCGCGTAAAAAGAGCCTCTGTGCTTTAGGTCGAGGGTAGGAAGGAGTGTAACAAACGAACCATCATCAGCGTAATATTTACCCAAAATTGTCTGTTGTCGGATGGTGAAAGAGTGAGTAACCGAGATGGCAACGCAGACATAGCAGCAATCGAGGTCAAAGGGAAGGTAAAGACGAACGAAACCAAGAAGTACTCAACCTTCTGCTTCTGTTACTTGTTACTTGGTAGGTATGTTAAGTAACAAGCGTCCGCAACAACAGTTGAGGCAAATCTTCGGTGTGCATCTTTCGACTTAAAACGAAGAATGTAGTCAGGTTTCGCGGTTGTTCTTCACAGCACTGTTCACTCCCGTTGATTTGTCGTGCAAGCCCAAGGAAAGGAAAATGTAAACACACTTTACTTACAATTTGAAGAGACCTTTCCGTGCCTTTTATCCGCAATCTTTTTACCTGGGATACAGAAGCCACAGTTTCGGGTTTTCTTTTCTCTTTTTTTTTTTTTTTTGTTTCCTTTGTTTGGTATCTTTTTTCTTAAAGGTTTAGTTCCTTTTTAGTACCTCTACATATATATATACTTTTGGCGAACGACAAGAACTTAAATTTCAAGAACGGGTGTGGTTATTACTACAGTGGCCGACAAAAGTTTCTGAACACAATACATTTATCCATTGATGGTGTAAATGTTAAGGCTCTTCTTGTTCTTAGGCTAAAGAGTAAAGTTATTCAACTTGAACTTTTATTTAAATATAATTAGCTTATACTCGTATCTTTGCAGGTTGTACTAAATGGATGTACTTCTACACCATTCTCGACTAATGCCGGTGGTTCCCAGGTCTTTAAATCAATGACCTCCTCTCAATTACTCGTAATTTCATCCATTCTTTCGCAGACAATAACACGTTTCTTTTCTCTAAACAGCCCTCTAAAGACTCCAGGGCAAGGACTCCAAATCGTTGAAACACAGCGGCAGGAAGTACCTGCCGAACTTAACTCTGATATTGATGGTCAAAAACAAAGTGCTGTCTTCTGTCTAAGAAGCGGGATACTAATGTGGACAGCCTACACAGAGCTCATTTGAACATGAGCCTCTGCAATTGGATTGCTCAGATGCTTCAATCGAGGGTTATATTTTCAACGCAAGGAGATGTAACAATCCGGAGAAGGGTCTGCAGAGAAACCCCCCAAGGCGGAGTTCTATCTCCTTTATTATGGCTCCTCGTAGTGGATGAGATCTTAGTAATATTGAAGGAAAACGGCTTCAACGTGACGACAATGTGGTCATCCTGGTTTCGGGAAAATTCCCTCCAGTCTTAAGCGAGAGACTCAATCTCGCACTACAACTAGTGGATAATAGGGTCAGCAGTAAAGAGCTGAGAGTGAACCCCTGAAAGACGGAGGTAGTTCTTTTCACTAAGAAGAGATTAATTCCTACTTTCAGATCCCCAAATATCTCGGTGGTATTTAACTAAGTATCTCAAGTTCAGCTTGATACCTGGGCCTAATTCCAGATTCCAAACTGAACTGGAAGGATAACACTGCCGAACGCATCAAAAAAGCTAGCGTAGATTTCTATTCTTGCAAAAATGCATTCAACAACACGTGGGGCTTCAAACCAGCTGTGATATATACAAAGGTCGTAAGACCCATACTCACATATGGTTCACTAGTATGGTGGATTGTTCTTGAGAAGCAATATCAGCTTTCAAACCTCACCGAAATCCAGAGGTCAGCGTGTATCGGAGTCATGAGATCAATAAGAACAACACTAACATCGGCAATGGAAACCATGCTCAGTTTCATTCCGATTGATCTATGTACGAGTATATTGTAGCAGTTTGGAGACTAAAACCGCTGTAGGACTGAGAGAAGGCCGATTGTGGTCATCGAGCCTTTACGGCCATATCTCCATTTTATCCCGATGAGGGACTACTAGTAGATCGGCGGAAACTGACTGCATGAACCCTACGCTAACATTTGAAAGGAGATTCACTATAAGACGAAGAAGAAATTTAATCACGGATAAGAAATTGAATCAGTTCGTCACCTTCTGTGTGATTTTTCTGCTCTATACGTTATAAGAACGAAAACTCTCGGAAGTTACTTCTTCTCGGAATTGGAGGACTTTGGTAATATAGAGCTTTCGGACCTCCTGAGATTTATATCACTATCTGGGTGATTCTAATAGCGGACATTACAGAGTTTCCAGGGTTAAATGATTGGGCACAATGGTCCCGAACTGTTGGTCTAAGTGAACAGTGACTCGATTTGTCACAAGGCACCCATCTACCTGTGCTTGTCAAATGTAGTCTAATGGAGTGCGAAAACTGGAGAGGCATTTGCTTTCTTCCCGTTGCATAGAGGAAAGCTGTCCAAGGAATTCGAGATCCAAAGTGGGGTCCGACAAGGTTGCATTCTATCGCCGATACTTTTTTGTTTCGTTATTAGCGATGTGCTTCGCGCAGCTTTGTCTACTGGAAACGGTGGAATTCGAACATCTCAACTCAAACATCTGGACTATGCTGACGACGTTTGGATTATGGATCTGCACCAATTGACAGCAAGTGTGGAGAGGGTGGCAAATGTCGTGGGGTTGAAGATTAACACTGCCAAAACCAAAATCATCGACCCTCGGTACCAGTTCATTAACTCAAGTCAGCATTGCTGGAAAACCGGTAGAGAGAGTAGAGAGTTTCCAATATCTTGGGAGTATTGCCTCTACCGAAGGAGGAACCGAGCAGGATATTGTCAACCCAATTGGCAAAGCAAAGTCTGCGTTTGGAATGATGTCCATGATATGGTGAAGCAATGCAATCAGTTTAAACACCAAGCTACGGCTGTTCCATTCAAATGATGAATCCGTGCTGTTTTATAGGTTTTTTTTTTTTATAATTTGCACGTGTTAAAGGGGATATGAATACCCTTATACTAATTTTTAGAACACGTGCGTTTTGTGAAAAGGGGAAGAGACAGACAGAAAGACAGAGTGGTGTAGTTTGAAACTCAGGTGGTATTAAGTTTCTGTAAACTCCAAGGGTGGCGTACAGATAACTGGGGTGTATTTTGTTTGTTTTCGCTATTATTGTCGTTGCTTATGATTCACAGTATTTTTTTTCCGTACTCCTGATCACGATCAAGTTGCATTTTAGCCATATGACCACCCTACTGCCAGTGTTATGCCTTCACAGTAGAGTTGACTTAGCTTTCGCAAGTGATCGACTTTTTTATTTATTTCATGCGAAATAAATAGATGATTCTTGACATCAGGATTCGAACTGTAAATTAACAGCGTGACAAGCGATGGTGTTACCACTACACCACGGCCACCCTCTGCAGCACTTGGAAGGTGACCGCTGCTATCACAAAAAAAAACTACAAACGTTCTACGCCTAACCGTATCTCTAACGAACATCTTTACCAGAGAAAGGGTCAGGAACCAATTGGCACAACCATCCAACGACGGAAGTGGCAATGGATTGGTCATACTCTTCGAAAAGGCGACAGTTCCCTAGCAAACTACGTGATGCAGTGGAATGCGTTAACAACATGTGGTAGAAGAACGGGTCGTCCAAAAAATACATGGCGCAGAACAGTTGAGGAGGAATCACGGCAATTGGGGAAGAGTTGGAGAGAGCTGGAACTCATTGCCGTACACGTTAGCACGTAGGAGTAGTAAGTAAAAAGTAAGTAGGGACAACACAGGCATAACCGAGTTGGCTAACGCTTGCGTTGATTACTCAAACTTACGTCGAGAGTCACTAGTTCAAATCCCGTCGGCACGGATGATTTGTTTGAATTTTTTCTAATTTGTTTAATCGAACATAAGTCATTCTTTTCATGAAAGAATGTGGGCGCAAATTTGAAAATTATAAGTTGGAAAAAAATAATTTTGGATTCTACTCAAAACGTAGCTCTTTTCAGAAATATGTCAGACGCCATATGCGAACAAGACTGGTGCCAACTCCAAAATAAGGATTGTTTTTTTTTTTTTTTTTTTTTTAAAGTGACAACACCGGCGTTGTGTTTGGACAATTGCTCTACATGACTTGCGTGCATATAACTCATACAGCGCATATAACTCATACAGTTTAGGATATACAAGGTGGTGATAGATGAACGCGGTAGTGAGAGCAATAGAGTTCTGTGGTGTGCATACTCTGAAAAACGATTCTACCCTCTTTTTTTAAAAAAAGTAAAAGGCTCATCAAAGATTTGATGTTGCTCTTAGCATGATTGTGAGTCAGATACTTTAACGACAGAAAAAGAAAGCTACTCGTAATACTATTCTATACTATACTATACTAGCAGACGTTATACACCTTCTACTCAAAGAGAAACGACTTGGCAGGGAAGCTTTTAAATTATTATTCAGTATCGGTATTATTTCATTCGGTACTACGTACTTGTATGAGCAACACATTCTCATCCTGAAGGATAAAAATACAAATAGAAACGATAAAAAGGAATGGGGGTCGCGATCCACACTTTGGAAACCACATGTTTTCAAACGTAACTACGGCTTTGAAAATTTGCAAAATCTAGTTACGCTACACATTTTTTTGTGTTCAAATGAAACTTACATGTTCATCGGTTTTTTATAGATAACCTGTGTACAAGTATTTCTTTGTTGTGCAGAAAAATTACATAAATCATGAGTTTATGGCATGCAAGTCTTTTCACTTCTGTTTAACGCATATGTGATAAATTTTCCAGATACAATACAACATAATAAATGTCATAATGTTAGCGCAAGAAACATGTCATTTAGCAATTAATGCACATTGTTACGCTGCAAAAGTTGAATAGATAATTCCACGTTAACCGCTTCCACGAGTATCTGCTGTAATTGCTTTGAAATATTGACAAATGTTCAGGTAAGCATAGGTAGATGTGTAACAAAGGACAGTATTATTATATAATTTTTACATTTATTACATTTATATTGCTTTATTTTAGGCTGGACAGATAAATCAATAACCAAACTAACACACTACATCGAAAATTCTATCTTAGCGTTCAGGAATTAGTTTCCTTCTCGGACCGGTTGGACGGGTAGTAATTTTTTCGCGACATAATATTTAAGATTTTAATATTTTACTCATAACTCTTAACAGAATAATTTGTACAATCTGTTCCTATAAAAGGTATATCGCTTCCCACTTAGCAAATTTTACTTCCAAATAAGATAGATAATAACGAAGAATCGATTTTATTTCCAAAAAATTTGCTAATAAATTTGAATTTATGCTTTTCGAACTTTCGACTGTGTTTCTAATCTGGAATTGTTTTTCTATTATCGCAGGCTTGCCAGGTTTTTAGGACGGTCTGCCGCATAATTTGAAGTTTTAAGTCGCAAAAAATTGCACAAATGGAAAGACACTTTACTCGGATATGGTCATTCCAGTGCTGCACTTTTTTTATATTAAAGACCATAACACACAACCGGTCACAATAAATTGCAGCAACAAGATACTCGTAAAAGAGGGGCAACATTTTATCCTTTTAAAGTCTTAAAAGCGCCCTTTTGCTAATAATTAATACGAATGAGCAAAGAAATTATTTATAGCAAATATTAGGCCCCAAGTTCACTGCCTGTAACTGAGTTTCAATTCAAGTTAAAGGTCTCCTCTGATAAAATGAAAGACATAGAGTAAACATTTGGTTTTAAACAAAAAATAAAATAAAAATCATATGCAAGGAAGGAACTTCACATGTATTTTGAACGTGACTAAACATACGAGAAGGTGGGACTTACTTTCTTTCCAACATTTGTGGTGGAAGTTCCGGTAAGGTGGGACATACTTTCTTTCCAACATTTGTGGTGGAAGTTCCGGTAAGCACCCAAAGTAACGCATGTATTAAAACGAAGGAATGTGACTGTAAAAAGACTGATCACAAATTAACTCCAAGCTTGTCGCTAAACACGCTCGAATAAACTCAAATAGTGAATTTCCACCCAAGCATCCTCGTTGTATTCAGATTTCGTAGATCATAGCAAAGTCTTTTGAGGAATCAGAAGTATCTATAACCACTATTTGCAGCATCTGGGCTATTAAATTTACATGCTAAGCTCCTATCCTAAATTCCATTTGCTTTGTGTACTCGTATGTATCCCGTTTCAGAGACAGGAGATAACATTGAAGAACTCAATTCAGTTTCTCGAACGCCAATTGACGATTGCATCAACATTGGAGCTGGGTTCAATAGAAATTCATTAGCGCTGGGATTCCACAATTTGGGATAAGCGGTCAAAGATATGAATCAGAAAAGTGGGCGGAGAGATAACAGAGCATTAAGGAACACCAGCATTAGTTATTAGCTACTGACATAATCAGATTTGCAGACTTACGTTAGTGTGTAAACAAAGTTCCAGTGCATAGTTTACTAAAAATATTAAAAAAAAAAAAATGGTAAAAAGTAGCAAAAAACTGAGGAAAAGGGGAGAATTTTGCCAATTTTTCTATAAAAAAAAAAAGTGATATAATAGTGGCGAGACTTTGAAAAAAGTGTCAAATGGCTACTTTAGTCGCACAACGGTAGCCGGACACAATAAGTCAAAATCACTTAACCTCAGTTGAGCGCTATAATAATTTTTAGCAATTTCTCTTAAAAGAAAAGTAGGCGTGGCTGTGTTTGATTGAAACCATAGTTTGCCTTTATTTTTTGTTGACCGTCTCATTGCGTTTACGCAAACCAAATCTGATAGCTACAAGTACGAGTATCTATCAGTTAAATACTCGTATGTAATGTATGTCACTTCACTCACTCTACTTTGTTTTTCACACTGATGCTAAACACTCGTTTGAATATGAATGTAGAGTTATAGGTGAGTGAGAACATTGATTTTAGATTTTTTAAATAAACTTTAAATGACTTTCAAGGGGAGTGCAGTAACTAAATTTGTATTTCATTTAATTTATTTAGCTTAACACAAGCTTGAGAGCCTTAAAAACTAAACTTAACTAAACGTAAATTATTTGCATTGCGCAGCATTCTAGACATATGTTCGTGGTAACCATAATTGGTGTAATGAGTGATAAGACGAAAGATAGGTACAGACCTTAGGTTGCGGGGGTTTGTATTGAAATAAACCTTTTGCAACAAGGCGAGGCAATCAATGTTTCCTGCTTTCTACTGATGTACAAAGAGTATATTTCGGCGATATCATGATGAATTTCTAACGGCTGTAAATTAATCAGTCTCAGATGATTCTCGTAGGATGGTAAGTTATAGTAATCAATCCAAGAAAGACTGTACTTGGCTAGCATACTCGAGAAGGGGCCTTACAAAGGTAATATAGAGGAATTTGAAACATAAATATCCGAAAATTCTTTAGACTAGAGTTTCAGAAAACCGAAAGAGCTGAGTTGACCCTGCTTTTAGAGTTATAAATGTGGCTGCGCTGCACATATTCAATTCTTTTAATATTTAAAGGTTTTTCAATAGGAATATAACAATTTTGGATTTTAATATAAACGCACCCTTAAACTTTTTTTATGATCCGCCAATATCAAAATATCGGTCAAGGTTTACATTTTTATCATGGTGAAGTTCACGAACGAGCAACGTTTGGAAATTATTAAAACTACTATCGAAATTCTGAGTCTTTTAGAGCGCTTACTCCAATTTTCGGTCGTAATAATCGTCCCACCAGACAGACTGTGCATGCTATAGTGGATAAATTCTAGTCAACATATTCACTATTAAATGTTTCTGTGCCAGTGAGACAACGGTCGAAGTAAAGACAATATCGCAGCCATAAGTGCTTCAATTCAAAATGAGCCAAATCTGTTGATTCCACTCCGTTCACAGGAATTGGGAATCTCCCAGTCCACATTGTGGCGAATTTTGTGTAAAGATCTTGGCCTACACCCTTACAAGATCAATTTAACTCAAGAACTGAAGCCCCTTGATCATTTGAAGCGGGGAAACTTCTCCGATTGGGTTCTGCTAAAGTTTGAAGAAGATCATGAATTTCATCGAAAAACCATCTTCAGCGATGAAACTCATTTCTGGCTTAATGGCTTTGTCAATAAGCAAAATATGCTTCCATTGCATCCACAAAAATTGACCGTGTGATGTGAATTTCATGCCGGGGGTGTGATTGGACCGTATTTTTACGGCAATGAAAATGATCGTGATGTTACGGTCAATGGAGTTCGCTATCGTGCCATGTTCGAAGACCAGAATTGGATGGACTTGACATCAGTGATATGTGGTTCCAACAAGATGGTGCCACATGCCACACAGCTGGTGAAACATATGATCTATTGAAGAGGAAGTTCAGTAATCGTGTAATCTCGAGAAGTGGTTCGGTCGAATGGTCAGCTCGGTCATGCAATTTAACGCCAATGAATTTCTCTTTTTGGGGTTACGTGAAGTCGGTGGTTATGCCAACAGGTCAACAACGTCAGAGGAGCTCAGCAACAATATCGAACGCAAAATTGCCAACGTTCCGGCCGATATGTGTGGAAGAGTGGTGGAAAATTGGCTCCAAAGAATCGATCGCTGCAAACGTGCTCGCGGTGGTCATATGAACGAGATCGAAATCCATACTTAAATTTAACATGTGTACTACACCTGGAGTAAATTTCAGTACGATATCTCAATTATTCTGTGTTTTATTTAAATACAAAATTGTTATGTCCTTATTGAAAAACCCTTTACATTCTAAAAAAGGTGACCATACTTAGGCTAGCATACACGAGAAGGGGCTTTGAAACATAAGGATCCGAAAACTCCTTAGACCAGCGTTTCACAAAACCGAGTGCCGAGTTGGTTCTATTTAAAGAGTTATCAGTATGAGAAGGAAAGTTGAGTTCACCATCACAGATGGTACCCAAGTCAGGCGTTGAAGGTGTTGGAAGGCATTTACGGGAATAAGTAATAGAGTGTCATTTGCCGACATTCAGTTCTAAAACTATTTCCTATTCAAGTCTTTCTGCAATAAGCGGGAGTTAGCAGTATGCGTTTAATGATTTTCATATCATCAGGGTAAAGATCAATGGTCCAAGATGACTGCCTTGAGGGACTCCGGATGTTGCTAGAATCAGATCAGATACTGAAAATCTAAAACGGTCTTTGTATTGGCGCTCATCCAATAAATACTCGTATGTGGCAACAATATCAACTTCATTGAGGGTATTTGACACAGTTTCAGTTAAGTTAGTGGTTGTCGATCTGGCGTTAAGAAATCTGTGCTGCTTAGTAGAAAAGATTGACTTGCAGTGAAAGAACAATCGATGATTCTTTTAATTTAATGAATATTATTTCGACGGCATCAAATATTGTTTACTCAGTAAATTAGTAATAATGCTATGCACCACTTCGTTGCAGTAACCCCTTTCATTCAGTAAGTCATTCTTCTTCAAAGTACTCGTACCTATGTTGTCGGAAATCCTAATTTGTTTCATAAAATAGAAATAAAGTCCATCGATATTATAACCAATTTGGTATTAGAATTAAATACGAGGGAGCAAAAAACTGTTGTTCGATTTTATTTCCAAATCTTATGCAAACAAAATCGATTCTATTCCCGGCATCTTCAAAATATTCATGTATGTACAATCAGCACGCCCAACCTAATGATCCGACGGACCGCTACCGATAGTTTCTGATTACTATTCCATATTTTGTTGCTCGTAAAAAAAGGTTTAAATAACCGACACATACACATAAGTATGTAACTAATGTGTTCGCCTGATGAAGAAGCGACTAGCTACATAAATATTTTTAAAATGATATTTGTTTGTACAAATAACCATTTTATTCCTGAAAGAAAATCTCTACAAGTCACGGCCTTTTTGGAATTTGGTACCTACCTGAACTTCCCCAAAAACATAGGTTTCAATTACACTCGACAAAATTTGCATAAATTTGACTTTCATCTCAAGACAGGTGTATATTTATTTTTTGTCAAACAGAATGTTAAAAGATTTCAATAATTTACATAGTAATGTGCTCTTCTTCGTCGTCAAAATGTAAAGTTTAGCCAATCAAGAGCAGAGCTGTCTCATACAAATGCCGAAATTTTGAATGGAACTGTTCTTTAAATGATCATTGTTTGTTTTTGTATCTCAAGATTTTCACACGTTGTATTATTTGGAATGAATAAGTATTAAATTAGAGCATGAATTACTCGAACGGGCCGAGAAAATAGAAAGCAGTTCAATTTTCAACAGTTGAACTAAATTCATATTTAAACAAATTATGCAGCTAGTTCGATTGATTTCTACTCGTATTTTTACCAACTTGCAGTGCAGAATTAAGCACAAAGTAAGTATGTAGTTACTCCCATCATTTGCTGCTACTTTTAAGTCATCGGTAAGAAAAGAAAGTTCGATAAGAATCAGCTGATTCAGATCTTTTGGTCCCTTTTTCGATTGTCAGGACACCGGGATCCGAGTTTTTTCGAAAAACCTAAAATTGAAGAATTTTCTCAAATTTGGGACCGTTTCGGAACATGTACTGGATAACGTGTGTAGGATAGTCTGGAAATATCAAGAAGGAGACGTTCGGCTCAAGTGCGGCTTTCGCGGAGATCGGTTCAAAGGATTTTCACCTGATTACACATGTTCCCATATAAAGTTCAGCTTGTGTAAGAATTGAAGCTGACAGGCTACCAGCAACGGATTGATTATGCCATTTCGTTGCGTCAAAAAGCATAACAAAATCCCAATTTCATCCACAATTTGATAGTAAGCCCATTTTCAACTAAATGGCTTCGTTACGGAGAATCCAAGAGCAATTCATCAGTGACAATTACACCCACTTAAGTGTACTGTTTGATGCGGTGTATAATGCGAAAGAATTATTTGCCATATTTCATTGAAAATTAAGCCGATGCCGCAGTTACCATCAATGCTGCTCAATATCGTACGATGTTCGGCAATTTTTCGAATCCAGCCGTGCAAAACCATTCACAACTATGGTTTCAACAGCAGGTGGTCATGGTGTAGTGTGTTCGCTTGTGACCCAAACTGTGCAGGTTCAAGCCCGTACGGGAAACAGCAACCACAGCTACCCGAACATAAAAAAGAAAAGAATAAAATCCAAGTTTCTCCAACCACTACACCAAAAGGAGTTCTGATTGGTAGTACAATGGATTTCGTATGAGTCTGAGTTCTCCGGGATTTGGAAATTTCGTTTAAAAAAAAAAACCATGGTTTCAACAGGAAGGGTCCACAAAGCACCGGACATCTTCGACGAGCGCATTATTTCGTACAGTAGCGACTTCAATTGACCGCCGTGTTCACTGGATTTAACCGCTTCCGACTGTTTTCTTTGGGCCTATTCGAATGAACGAGTGTACGTCAATAGGCCCTAACTGAAAATCAACATTCGCAATGAAATCCGTGTCATAAGACCGGACATTTTGCGAAAGGTGATGGAAAATGTGTTGGCGAAGTAGAAAATAGCCACCATTTGCGAGACGTAATCTTTCACGTTTAGGTCAATAAAACTACCCATTTGTATAGTCCTTTAAAAAAATATATATATACGAGGGCAAGGTGAAAAGTTCTCGGCCTGACAATGAAAGACTGCGATTTTCAGTTAAAAAATGATTTAATTTTCTACATAATCTTCCTTGACTTCAACACACTTGGTCCAGCGTTTCTCCAACATCAGTATTCCTTCTCGGAAGTGAGAGGCTGGAAGGCTGTGAAAATATTCATCTACTGAGGGTGCCAAATCAGGTGAATAGGGGTGATGGCCGAGCAAATCGTACCCCAAATCCCGCAGTTTTCCCATCGCCAACGCACACTTGTGTAGAGGTACATTGTCCTGCTGAAAGATGATTTTTTTTCTTCTTCAAGCCAGGCCTTTGGCATTCAGCTGGTCAAGAAGGTTGGAGTAATATTCGCCTGTAATTGTTCTGCCATTCTCAAGGTTCTTTTGCGCTGAACCACCAGCTTCCACCCACTGCTTCGATTGCTGTTTCGTTTCTGGCGTGTGGTGGTGGACCCATGTCTCATCCATGGTGACAAATCGCCGTACAAAATCGGTCGGATCCCTATTGAATCGGTCCAAAGATTGCCGCGAAAATCGTTTGCGCATTTGCTTTTGATCGGCATTCAGCAAATGCGGCACCCATCTTGCGCAGAGCATTCGCATCCCTAAGTTTTTGTGCAAGATGTTTCGCACCCTCACTTCCGATATACACACAGCCTCAGCTATCTCACTCACCTTCACTCGCCTATCGTCCAACACGATATCATGCACTTTTTCGATGGTTTCGAGTATGGTTGCGGTTTTTGGCCGTCCTTCACGTGGGACGTGCGACCACGTTTAAATTCAGAGGGACGTGCGACCACTGCAAAAATTCGTGTAAAGAAAGTACTTGAGAAAACAAGTTGAAACTTGTCATACGAACTAATGAGAAGTGCACCCAGACAGGAAACATAATTTGTTGCTGGTTGGAACGCCATCTCTGCGTCAGGCCGAGAACATTTCACCTTGCCTTCGTAATTTACTTTGAAACAAAAACATTATAACGAATTCAAACCATAGAGGTCATTTTGCACCACCCTGTATGTACGTGCGACTAAGTAATAGAATACGATATCACTAAATTGGAATAGCTGTGTAGAATCTCATCTAAAGGCCTATATAGCCTATCGCCTATATAGATATAGATTCTTACAATCTGTACAAAATATAAATAAATTCATCGTGATTCATCATTCATGACTACATATGATAGTTTGTATTTACGAGTATACCTATACATGAATTTGACCAAACGACATGTGTCTGTGGACTCCACGAACCTCACCAGCGGCGAACATGTTCACTATTATTGCGATATGGGCTCAGTGATTAAGTGCGCGATCACTGAGCGGGAGACTCATAGTTCAAGTCCAAAATTTCTTTCTTTTTATGTTTTTCCAAAATGTTACTGTCTGCGGGTTAGTGAAACGCATCTCTGCCTTCTAAGTCAAACATTTCAAAAGTTATGTGGCTGTGACAAACATATGAACACATGGACCTACAGACCAGCCAATTCTCATCATAAGAGTAGGCACCTTTCTTACTTTTTTCTACCTTATAAGGGACGGAACCCAGAAAATAATTTTCAAACTAGTGACGAAAGTGCAATAACTAGGTAGTAACGTAGTCTAAAATTAAACATAATTTTCTTCAAACATTTTGTGTAATAAAAGGAATACGAGTAGGTAAAGAGCATACGCATTGGATTCCTTATCAATGTGAAGAAATCACGATACAATAACTGTTAGCAATCACAAGAAAGATATTGAATTGCAACACTATCTTCAGATACAATTCATAAAGATAACGTCGTAAATATCAAATCCAATGACTGTTGGATTCGTTTATGAACATCTGTTCAAAGGGGGATATTTTTACACAAAAGGATAGTTTAAAAAAAAAAGAATCTATTATAGGTACATTGGGAACCAGAGGAGTAGTATATAAAAGCTGGTTAGGTACATTTAAAGAGATCAAATTGGTAAATATATACACATCGCGCCTCCAGAACTATGACTAAGTAGCTACATATCTTGACTGTGAAATACTTTCAACAATGTTCGACTCTTTATATTTGAGTAACCTCAGCATTATTATTAAATTATTGTTATCGAGTTTCTGGTCATACTGCACTGAATAACAAAATTATAACGTCACCCACAAAAATAAGTTTTTTTTTTGTTCCTCTGGGTTTGCCATTGATGACGGTACTGAGATAGAAACAAACTCTTTTTTAAAATTTTAAGTTCAGTGGGAAAAATTGGAGAAGGTGGAGTGTTTATTGAATAATTTCAACAAAATGATCAAATTAAGGATTAAAAGAGGAGGAAAACCGTATATTGGAGAACGTTAGCACTCTAAGCACCTGAATGTAAGGCCGAAGGCCGTCCGGTGTATGAGTCGAAGAGATATCCCATAGTATCAAATCCTTTTATCCCGCGAAGCAAGCCACCCAAGTACTGTTAAGATACAGGCGCCTGGCAGACAACAAACATTTACAATTGTGATCAATAAAATTTTTCGGGATTTCGTTTTCGGGATTTCGTTTTCGGGATTTCGTTTTCGGGATTTCGTTTTCGGGATTTTCGGGATTTTCGTAACAAAGCCAAATTTTGAAATTCGGCCTCATTTCGCTCGGCGTTATTTCACGGCACCAATTGCAATAGCGAGTATTGTGCCTAGATGCGTCCAAAGTATGGAGAACGCCCGAGAAAGTTAGATTAGGTTAAGATACGCGGGTGGATACAATGACGGGTCGGACAAAGGGGCCTATTGGTCCATTGTGATTCTCCTTAGAGTAGTGGTACCGTCTAACACCGCTGCTAGTTGAAGCTTGCTCAAGTTCACCCAGTTCTCAAAAGAATCTGTTTCCCATATGGAGGAGGCGAGATACCCGAGAACAAAATGAAGTATTCTCCTAGGTTAAAAGACGCGCACATTATAAAATGCATGAAATTTGCGAGGAATAACATGGACACAAACTGGAATAAGTATGATTAAAGTAACCGCGTGTTTTACAAACAAAAGACCCTTTTGAAAAGATTTTTGTTTCTATAGATCATTCTTTTGGGATGGAAAAAGTTCAATTTGGACGGACCAGATGAGTTCCATGGGTATTGGAGGGATTTGAGGAAAGAGCACAATTTTTCTCGAAGATAAAATCCAGTGGTGTATTTCTAATGGTGTGGGGAGATTCTAATGCACTAGGAAAGGTATCCTTAGCATTCCCACCCATGCGGATGAATAGTCAGGAGTACCATTTTTTGCTGATTCATCCTGAGGTTGATTTCGTCTTTCAGCTGGAAATGCAAGGATTCACACTAATCGCAGTACAACATCGTGATTTTCTACCCACACAATAGAGTTCTGGACTGTCCGGCGTGTTCTCCTGACTTGAATCCCATCGAAAATCTGTAGGGTATTCTAGTTCGGGAAGTTTACAAAGAAAACCGCCACTACCAAACGAGCTGAAAGAGGATATTTTGGCTTGGCAAAATCTTGGCACTAGAACACTCCAAAAACTAGCTGAATTAATGAACCCACATCCACCTGATCGACTTTGATGGAGTTTTCGTTTGTGCAGTATGAAATTTTCTGAACACCAACTTGGATAAATCCTACTACCGTCCGACATCACAAAACTGGGCCTTGAAGCTTATGTGTACCGAAGTCGTGTACAAATCAACAGTGCGATGCATTTAAATCGATATAACGGCTTAACTATAAATCGTATTTCAAACCAGTTTATTAGGAGTTTTAGGCTTCACTCTTTATAGATACAATCAAGGCATTGGATACCGTTGACCATGAACTATTGATAATGAAGCTTTAAAATGTAGGTTTCAGAGGTTTTATGTTAAATTGGTTTGCTTCGTAAGAAAATGGTTAAAATAGGAGACAATTTTAGTGATTGCGTTACTATCAACACTGGGGTCCCACAGGGCTCAGTACTTGGCCCAACTTTATTTTTGATCTTCATCAATTCCATCTTTGACCAAAATTTGAGGGAAAAGCAAATTGGGTTTGCAGATGATGTAGTGTGTATATATTCCAGTACTTCTGTATTAGATCTGGTTTCAGATTTTAATTATGAGGTCTTAGACATTGGTTTGGTATGCATAAGCTAGTAATCAGCGACAAAACCAAGATTATGTTTTCCAAAATACCTAGAATTGATCTTCACTCTTCAGAGTTCATATTTCACAGTGTAGATTGTAAGAATTTATGTGTTAGTAATGCTACTTGTGAAATGACTACTTGGTCTAGAGCCTACATCGCTGATAGACTATGCACATACAAATTCCTTTCTTCCTTCCCTTTTAAAACAGTATCTTTTAACCTCTAAAAAAATGATGTACCGTCTAAAGTCTGTTTGCTCCAGAAATCTCTTGGAGACAGTGTACTATGCTTTAGTGCAATCAAAACTAGAATACGGGCTGGTTTATGACTCACTTTTTAACTACAGAATGCATCTTCACTTTATTTCAACTTGTAAGTATGTACATGGCTTCTTGGAGACTTATGTATTGATAACTTTAAACTTTTGATTTGAGAGACTTGTAATTTTGATATTTGAAATAAAGACCTGAATTGAATTGAATTGAAGTCGGGGGCATAAACCTAAGATCTCTAAATAGCTGACAAAAAGCAAAATATTAAAGTTCAGTTTTCTTTATAGCTATAGCTTTAGAACAGGTGAACCGATTTGAATGCAGTTTTATCAACCACTCATACAAACGCCCGCATGATTGTAACATTTTTTAAGCTGAGGTCTTCGCTATTGATAGGGCTGCAGAGACTATATATAGCAAAAAACTAAATCCTTCAAAGATTACAATTTTCGTGGATATTCAAGCGGCAATCAAAGCACTAGACAACGAGGAAGTCCGATCGAAAATAGTTTTCAGATGCCGTAATACGTTCAACAGAATATGCAACACCAAGGACGGAACTGTGCTGGGTTCCTGGACATATCAATATACAAGAAAAGGAGACAAAAGATGAACTAGCTAAAAATGGATCATTTTCAACATACTCGGATATCAGTAGCAGCTCCAATAGGTGAACTAAATAGGAAAATAGACCTAAAAGCAAGAGAACTGATTAATTCCGCATGGTCCGTCAGAAGCGACTGTGTAGCAGCTTATGGCCTACAGTGGTTGAAAACAGAACAAAAAGCCCATTGGCGATGAATAAAAAAAAAATTCGAATCTTGATAGGGGCGCTAAAAGGACACTGCACGGTAGAGGAAATGGCTGCCAGACTAGGCATCAACACACCTGACCACTATAGGAGCTGTCAACATACTCGTATAGAGGAGACAGAAACCATCAAACACTTGCTATGTGATTGCCCAAATCTTCAAAACTGCCGCCTCCGTAATATGAGAAACAGGCTTTTTGACGAACTAGGGGATCTCGTACAAGTTCCACTTAGGAACATGATAGGCTTCATAAAGAGCGCAGGCTGGTTTGCAACAGAACCCACCGCAAGACAAAGGTTTTAAATATATTTTCCACACAACAAAAAGGGACCATATGGCCCCGTGATAAACACTTAGGTGCACATCCCTCCAACCTAACCTAACCTAAGCAGTTTTATTTCACCTTTTGAATATTTCTATGGGAAAGACTGAACTCAAGAAATGTGTTTCACTTTTGCAGATACGAGTATATACGTCAAATTGTTATCGGAGAAACTTTTCGGATTTAAAGAGCATAAAGTTGTATAAAAAAGTCCTTGAGTTTCTTAGATTAAAAAAACGAACGCCCATAATTTCAGAACGACTTTATTTAACCGATTAAAGCACATTTTTAGCAATAAATTACCATTTCGCCCTATTTGCAAGTTGCGCAGCGAACATACAAAAATATTTCTTTTTCTTTTTCATTTTGAAAAATGCTGCCCTCATTCACATCTAACGGGTGCCAGTGCCACTGCAAGTACGTGATAAATAAGTTGATGGGCTTGTGTTACATCTGTGTGTGCTTAGTACTTTTCTTTCGTCCTTAGTTCTACCAACCCTGTTTATTTCTACGAGAGGTTGAGTCGTTAAGAAAATATTAAGTGATATTTACCAGTGCACGGAAATGGCAGACGGTATTTATCACCTTTACCGTAAGAATTGAAACAATATCATGACCTGTGAATTTCTAGAACAGGCTACAATTACTAACAAAAAATAAAGGGTACGACCCGGTCTGCACGTACTTGTTACATATGAAGAAATTTGATTTTTTGAAAAATGCATTAAAAGACTAAAAAATGTAGTCACACGTCCAAAAATTTAATGTCATGTTCATGTCTAAAATGGTTTAGATATAAATTTTGAATAAAATCGTCCAAACTGTAACGAAGTTATGGCAAATTTACGAAAGTACGCTAGCAAGTAAAGTAACTTTAATTGCGAGGTTCGAATGAAAATTCCGATTTCGTTTCAAATTGTCACTCCACAGACCGTTTAGGCTGTAGTCAGTGGTACAGACGAACAGCAATTGTGAGACCCACTTTTTGGGTTTCTCTATTACAGAAAAGTACTAAGATTGATCAAAATCTCGAAACCGATTGTTTTCACGAAAGCAATAGGTACATGGTCTTTATAACGGGTGGGCCATCTGCTGGTTTCTTTTTAAATTACATGTTATTTTGACACTGACAGCTCTTTCGCGCTGAACAAATTGACAGAAACACAGTATCATATCTCCGCGGTACGAAATAAATCGATATACGCCTGAACAACGTTGGGAAATATTGAAAACTTATTTCTAAAGTGAGTGCTGTGTTGAAAAGAAATTTCGGTCGAAATAATGCACCAACCGTGCTTGCTGTACGCAAGTTTGTGAAGAAAGTTCGTGAGATTGGCATGCTAATTGATAACATACTGAACGATCTTTGGTTCCAACAAAAAGGTGTTACGAACCAGAGAAGCCGTCCAACAATTGATCTTTTGCGCACTAAGTTCAATAATCGTGTAATCAACCATTTTTGTGATGCGGCGATTTGACGCCATTGAACCTTTTTTTTTGTGGGGTACCGTTAAAGATCAATGTTATGCTGACAATCCAGAAACAATTCAGGCACTTAAGCACAGTATTGATCGAGCTATTAGTCAAATAGAGCCCAGAATCGTCGAAAATATACTGCAAAATTGGGTTGACAAGATGGACTACTGCCAAGCCATTTAAATGAAATTATTTTCCATAAATAATCGGAAAGTGTACTCTCTTCAATAAAGTACAAAAACTTTGAAAAATATTAAATGGATTTTTTTTTAAAAAGAAACCAATAGATGACCCACCCTTTAGGAGCAAGTAAAAATGAAACAGGAGGTATCTGGCGGCTTTTTGGCCCGAGCGAAACCGGGTGAGCCTTCTACTTATCTCTATAACTTGGTTGCTTTAGGAATTAATCAATTTTTATTACTATAAGGTATGTCCATCCTCCATTGCCGGAAGTAATAATATGTTCGAAGCTAATTACAATCAATACGTACACTAAAATTAGTTATAGTCCTAGACCCGCGATATGTATGTATTCCGTTGCTTATGCCTGGACAACCAAAAAACTAAAATTTTGACAGAATTGGATTTGGTTTAATGAAATCAAACAACAAATATCTACATAAAGGGTTATTCATTTCGGAGTTGGGATTTCACATCCCTGTCATATGGCATCTGTCAAATCCATCTGTCATCCATAGTGACAGATAGTTTGCGTTTGTCTTGACATTTTACAATGTAGATCGTTTAAGCACCGCTCAAAGCGTCAAAATTGTTGCCATCTGAATACAAGTTGACGCCGATTTTTCGAACAAAATCTTCTTCAGCGATGAGGTCTATTTCTTGCTCAGCGGCTACGTAAACAACCAAAATTGCAGAATTTGGAGTTCTGAGAATCCAAATGTCATCGTTGAGGCCATCGTATCTAGTATGTGTGACAATTTGATGCGCGCTGTGAACCGGCGGCGTGATCGGGCTGCATTTTTTTCCAAATGGTCAAATGATAACCAGCCTTTTTTGGCCTGCGATTGAAGACATTGATATGAGCGACATATAGTGCCAACAGAACAGAGCTAGGTGCCACACAACAAGCAAATTTAACTCTATTGCACGAAAACTTCCCCGGCCATTTCATTTCGAGATTTGGCGACATCAATTGGCCACCAAGATCTTGTGATCTGACCCCGTTGGATTACTTTTTGTGGAGCTATGCTAAAGATCGTGTCCATGCAGACAATCCCCAAACTTTGGACCACTTAACTGTCCGAACACAATGCATAGTAGCTGTGGCACTTTCAAATGGTGTAGCGCTGCACTCATAAAATTCGACCACAATGGTGTAGCGAGTTATATCAAATTAATTGTCACTTGAAACGCAGCTGATTGGAATTGTGTTGTTTAGTTTTGGAAAAGATATACCCAAATACCCAAAATAAAATGGATGAAGAAGAAGCTGTATTTTAACTGACTGTGGTTCAGATGTGCTATAAAAGCGGAGATGGTGGGTGCGCCCTTTGTACCAGGAAAGGAGTTCAAAAGGTTTTTTCGATACCACGTTTAGTTTTATGAAAGAATATGTTTCCCTTTCCCAAAATATTTCCTCTTTTTTTTACAGATTCAACGAATTTTTCAACGTCGCCTTCTTCTATTTCTTCTATTTTTAGCGAGCTGTCAAACTTGTAGCGCTACAAAAGTTTAAACTAAACCAACCCGTACTACCGCTACAGCTACTCATTGTGGGCGCACTATTGAGTTTGTATATATTTTTACTCTTGACACCTCTTTCTTTGTTCGGGCTGTAAAAACCAACATCTCTAAAGTTATGGCCGCAATACAGCCAGAAATGTATCGAAAAGTCATCGAAAATTACCTCACAAGAATCGAAGTTTGCAAACTTCCCGTGGCGGCCATTTAACCGATGTTGTGTTCCACACGTAATGGCATAGTCCACTATTTAAAACAGTAAACAAATTTCATTGAAATCATTAATACTTTTTATTTTATTCAAAATTAAAACCCTAAAGCACATTAAAACCCTAGCTTCTTGCAGCCATTCGTGCTTTACGATACACAAATGGTAGGGAGAAGCTTACTTTCGAATGTTTGTCAGACGTTCTCCCCTAGAATGAGAAAAAAATATTTGCCTACATCTTCTGTCTACGGGTAGACAATGGTAGGTACTTAATTATGATTGTGGAATTTAAAAGCTAAAGTATCAGCAGATGTGGGAAGGTGAGAAGAAAAGGAAATGTATTGCTTCCTTTTCTAATAAAACACAGCCACAGTAAGGTCCACTACCCACTGCAGGTTTAAAGTAGACTCCACACTCCTTTTATTACAGCAATTTCTTTCGAATTGAAAGGCAGTTCGTGGGTGTCAGCACGTTTTTTAACATAAGAATGGAGAAACATTTTCTTTTTTTCTTTTTTTTTAACCTTAAAATACACACCCTTGCTGGGCGCAAAAAGAAGCCTACGACAAGACACCTTCACCAAATGGAGTGCACAGTAAAGCATTCAGAAACATGTGTCGAAATGCTGCCAACCTCCATTGTCTTTTGAGAATTCAAAAGGACTACACAAACGGCGACTACACGAATAACTACACAGGATAAGAGCAAAGCATGTAGGACTCATTGTAACACCGTTCCATCCAGCGAACATCATTATAGCAGAGTTGAGTGGGAGCCCTTCTTTCGAGTGCAGGGGATTTCAACAGGGAAAACCCACGTACATACATATGTAGGTGTAATTAAGATTTCGATTAAAATAATTGCACAAAATTTACCTTTCAGTGGGAAGACGGCTCGACCCAAACTAATATGTCCTTTGTGTCCCGTTCTTATTCTGATTTTACTCAACAAAACTCTTATTAGGTTACAGAACGTGTACTCCAACGGTTTCTCGAAAATACACTCAAAACAGTAATAGGTTACTTTTCTTTTCTTCTTCCCTCTACCACCACATTCTACCACCGCTTCAAGATGTAGTTTGAGTGAAAGATGAACATGCACTTTGCGTAAATCTTGCAAGTGATCGGACACAGTAAAGGGTGCACTCGCGAGCACTTGGAAAAATTCTTTACACAAAACTCGAATTTAGAGGAAAAAAAAAAAAAAAAAAAAACGAACGCACTTTGCACAGTTGCTTGAAAATTCACAGTGATTTTGAGATTTGCTCACGTTTCCACTCCCTTGATGGGATTTTCACTTTAAACACAAGAAATTTCATTTATTCCAAATTCCAGAACTCAAAAGTAAAAAAATACTGGTGCTCCTGGTGGTGGTGTTACCATAGTTACACAATGAGAAGGTTCACCTTGCCGATTAGTAGCACTGTTATAATTGAGGACCAAACCGGTTTCACTTCCAAACGAAATAACCGCCCGAAACAAACTAAACTCGTCGTCGCCATACAGGATGATTCAACGTCCAAGAAGCACACCAAATCCAAGTGTGGATGGAAATTCCACAAAGATTGTTTATTGTGGACCGTAATGTATTTTCCAGTGGGATAAATTCCAGATTTCTGACATTTTCCAACAGCATAAAGGAAGGAAGGGAAAAAAAATTGACAGCAAGACTGAATTCCAGCGCATCAGCTTGTGGATCGTGGAAATGTGTAAGAAAAAACTCGCTCCTACATGGGAAAGTTGAATTCATTCGAAAAGAGATGATAAAATGTCGAGTGCCATGCACTAATAAGCATGATTTATTGTATTTTGTATACGCTATGTGTCACTTAGTCGAACGACGCGCAGTAATTATCTAGAAATTATGCTGGGTTTAATATTATTTGTTAGAATTACATTTGTCCACTGGAATGCTTGACACTTCCCCTACAAAAATGTAGTGCTTCTTGTGAAGAGATAAATGCAAATCTCTTTAACATATTTTCTCTTAAATTTGACGTCACTTTGCAATTGCACTTTGATTATTGTTGTAGATATTTATTCGAAAGAAGTCAAGACAAGAAGTTTAACCCTTTATAACTCAACTACGTATATTTTCTCAAATAGTTGGTTTTATGTTAGGTTTTAATAAATAAAAATACAAGTGTAAGAAAATATAAAAAAGGGGAGTGTAACAGACATGTTACACTGTCTCAAACAGTTGCTCTAAGATGTATGGAACGCCCTAAAACAATTGTTTTGTTTGTTGTAGCATAATGCTAGGCCACACTTTTCACTAGACTATTTGCAGCCGATCCTCTTCTCAGCCCATACGGGGCAATGTCCAACTTGGTCCTGTCGCACAGCTACTGGCGGGATATATTGGGCTGGACCCTTACGTTTTTTTGCCTGCATCTCTGGTTCAATGCTTCGCCGTGAATGATTTGCTTTTGTCCCCAACTTGCACAATACCGTAGCAATCTCCTCATGAAAATCTGCAGACGATAGTTGCTCTGTCCTGCAAGTTCTTTAACTTTCGCACTCGTTTGTACAAGATCCAGGCATTGGACATGAGATCCAAAAAGTGATAGAACATGCGAATTTGCCATCTCTTACTACGCAGTTTTATTTTGCATCTACCCATGATACTGTCGATCAAATCGACCCCTTCCATGTGGCGATTATACTCAACCACGATGTTGGGTCGGTCAATAGTCACATATTTTTTATTGACTTTGTCATACCTAGAGACTTGTTTCGTGGACAGCTCACCAACAAAACTCGGCGCAAGAGTGACTACTACTCTCTATACCTCCAAGACATGCCCACATATTCAAAAGAGCAGCCGCGTTCTTTTTTTTCAAAATCTCTTTATCTGTGGGCAGTTTACAGTCGGGTATACGATTTTGTCGTATGGTTCCAAGACTAATAATGTCCTGTTTGGACAGATATTCTAATAGTGGTAAAGACGTAAAATAACTGTCAAAGTGCGAGAGTGGGTCAATAAGTCCCTGACAAATGAAATAAGGAAAACTCTTTTCGGTATAAAAACATTTTATTTTTCAACATAGTCTCCTTTTAGCTCTATACAACGTTTCTCCAATTTTTTGATGCCCTCCAAATAATACGATTTCTCGAGCCCCTCAAAATAAGTGTTTGTTTCAGCGATGACCTCTTCATTCGACCCAAGTCTCTTACCTCCGAGCCATTTCTTCATGTTTGGAAACAAGAAATAGTCGCAGGGGGCTAAATCTGGGGAATATGCTGGATGAGTGAAGAGTTCGTAGCCTAATTCATGCAATTTTGCCATTGCGACTGCAGACTTGTGCGTCGGTGCGTTGTCCTGGTGAAAAATAACTTTTTTCTTCGCCAAATGCGGCCGTTTTTGCTTCAAATTGGCTTGGAATCGATCCAGCAACTCTGCGTAATATGCCCCGGTGATCGTTTTACGCTTTACAAGGTAATCGATGTGAATAACACCGCGCGCATCCCAAAAAACTGTCGCCATGACCTTGTTTGCTGACAAACCCGCCTTGGCCTTCTTCGGCTTCAATTCACCAAGAGAAGTCCATTGTTCTGACTGTTCCTTGGTTCCTGGTGTGTTGTGGTGAATCCAGGTTTCATCCACGGTTACGAAACGGTGCAAAAACTCAGCCGAATTTTTCTGGAACATCGCCAAACACACCTTTGAAGTTGTCAAACGAATGCGTTTGTTGTCGACTGTGAGCAAACGCGGCACCCATCTTGCGGAAAGCTTTTTCATGTCCAAAGCCTGTGGCCTCTTGAAGCTCGCGCACTTTCACTCGCCGATCGTCCGTTATCAAACCATGGATTTTGTCGACCATTTCTGTTGTGGTGACCTCAATTGGGCGACCAGAACGTTCGGCCGAAATTGAGTAAACCAGTGGTGAATGGTTCCAATCGATGGTGAAGAGTCCTCATAATATTTGTCAAGCTTTTGTTTGGTTTGCGTGATAGTTTTTTCTCGCAAAAAATAGTGTTTAATGAGCACTCGAAATTCATTTTTTCCATTTTAATGAAAATGCTAGTAGGCGACTATATAAAATGGCTGCCACAACAAAACTATTTGACAGATCTGTCTGAAAATTTGGGTGCGTTCTTTAGAAAGATGATTCTTGACAAAAAAAAAAAAAAAAAATTTAAGGTGACGACACACTTTGTGTTAATTTTCAGGGACTTATTGACCCACCCTCGCATAGTCTGTAGTTTTGGTTATGGGGTATTTCACGCGAAAGTCTGACGACAACATTTAACGTGGATCCATAGTCTGGCTCTCTAGGACCAATTATATTTTCCGCTCCTGTTTCGGGTTCAAACTTATAAGCGAAACCACTCACGCCACTCAGGACATAAACCTTACGTATATCCCCATTTTTTTTTTTTTTTTTTTGGGATTGTATCGTTTCAGATTGTGTAAGGCTTTTGTGGAGAAAATTTGCTCATCTACACAAAGATACTTTTCAAAGGGCACGCTTTGGGAGGTTTCATTTAGTTTTTTGATGACTGGTCGAATTTTGAAGAGTCGGTTGTGCATGATCGCGAGGATCATTATCATTGAAATGGATAAATCGTCTGATCTTTTCGAATTTGTTCACTGGCATTGTATCTTTTACCAGGGGTGTTCCTATATTACCATTTCAATGTTCTGTTACGCTTGGAAGGTGTACTAAGGACATGATATATATGTACGTACACCACTCCAATAAACTGTCGTATATTTCTCGATGACCCCAAAATTGATGCTGGGATCTGTCTGGACGATGTAAAGATTGGTTTAGTCGGAGATATATTGAATCAATTCGTTGGGAAATAATTTTAGGTGTATCAAGGTCTAAAAATTCCGATGGCAAAGTTTCATTACCCATAAAACGAAGTTATTCTTCATTTACCTCTAAATTCCTTCCTCCAACGTATATTCATTTTCGGTCTAGCTTGGCGTTTAACTGATGGTCCTGGCTGAGAGAGAGTTGCATCAAGGGCTGGGCATCACAAAAAAGTGAATTTCTCACGCATTTTGACACAAGTAACTCCATTAAGTTCACAAGTATTGCACTAATAACCGTAGAGAGGATTGTTATGTTTTGGGATTTCTTAGGAATTATTTGGTTTGTTACAGTAATGTCACACATAAAGGGTTAAAGAATAATTAGACAAACTGCGAGATGATAGGTGTAGGCACTAGTGCCAGGCCACCAGGGATGCCAATTTAGGCCTTTTGGGGATAGATTTAGCCACATTTCAGTTGATTTAGCCTTCAAAAACTGGAATTCGCCCGTAAGAAGGTGAGTATTTTCAGTTTCAGTCTAGCTCTGAACGATGGAGTTTTAAGTAATAGACGAAAATGTAAGGAGCAGGAACGAGTTTCATTCATTTGTTTTAGTTAATTGCATATCGTTTGGAATTAATTTCTTATTCTTATTCTTATTCTTATTTATTATATAGACTTGTAGTCAAAAGTAAATGTTATATGCTACTATAGTCAACAATCGCATTGTCTTCATAGTTAAAATTATCACAAGTCACTCTCTGCAAATTGAAGAAAGAAATGATTTAAGCTCGGACCATTCACCTATCTTTCTGACTTTGAGTGAGAGTAATTCAGCACTTACTAGTAAACGAACGGACTGGTTAAGCTTCAAATCAAGTCTTCAAGAGAAGATAGAAATACTTACAATACGATCTAAAGTGCAACTTGATTCAAAGGTTGAGCAATTTATCAAAGATATTCAAATCTCAGCTTGGAAAAACACGCCAGATATCAAAAAAAGATTAAATGGTAACTATTATCCTCTCAAAATTAGAGAATTAATTGCCAAAAAGCGGAGAGCGAAAAAGAAATGGCACCAAACCCGAGCCCTTCGGGATAAAAATAAGTTTAATAATCGGGCACAGCAAGATAGACGAACAATAAACGAACTTAAAGATTCTGAAAATAATTCCTTCTTACAAAACCTTAGCAACCATAAAAAATACGGAGTACTTGTTCTAGAAAGCCACAAAACAATTAAAGAGACCAATCATTTACATTCCCCCAGTCAAATGGAAAGTGGGCTAAAAGTAACAAGCAAAAAGCTAAAAGATTTGCGGAGTATCTGGAAGAAATCCAACCAAACCCAGGGGAGCATGATGATTTACTTAGCGAAGAACTAGCAGAAGAAGACAAAGAAATACACACCACATTGTCATCTGAAGTGAGACACGAAATAAAAACTTTTAATGTGAAAAAAGCGCCAAGATTTGGATTGATAACTAGTCAAATTCTCAAGCAGCTCCCAAAAAAAGCAATCTCGAAGCTTAAATTCATCATCAACGCTGCATTTAAATTAAAATACGTTATGGAAAGTAGCTGAAGTTATCACGATAGCCAAAGCGGGAAAACCACCTCGCGAAGCATCATCCTATAGGCCAATATCTTTGCTGCCAATAATGTCCAAACTTTTCGAAAGACTGCTATTAAAAAGACTGCTACCAACTATAGAACGGAGTCATATTATTCCAGACCAATAATTTGGCTTTCGAGTCAAACATTCAATCATTGATCAGGTACACCGAATAACAAACATTGTTGAAAAAGCGCTTGAAGGGAAAAAAGTTTGTTCTACAGTTTTTCTTGATGTAGTTCAAACATTTGATAAAGCTTGGCGTGCGGAATTAGTCTACAAACTAAAAAATACACTACGCAATGAACAGGCTAAAATTCTAAGATCGTACATTTCAGACAGATACTTCCGCATAAAAGAGGAAGACACATATTCAGAGCTTAAAGAAATAAAAACGGGTGTACCCCAAGGGAGCGTTCTTGGGCCAATACTATATCTCCTGTATACCCACGATATTTCGGAGCTAGAATACAACACGATTGCTACAATTGCTGGCTATACGGCATTAATGGCAGTTGCGGAAAGTAATGTGGATTCAACTCGTAAACTGCAAGAGGTGATCTCACATATTCAAAATAGGACAAGAAAATGGCGAATACGATTAAACGAATCAAAATCAGTATATGTTGGCTTCACAAATAGAAAAGTAGTACAGATACCAGTATATAGTAACAACCAAGCTATATCGTACGCAAATTGTGCAAAGTATCTTGGTATGACTTTGGATGCGAAACTTCGCTGGAAAGTCCATGTCAAGAAAAAAAGAGAGGAGATTGGTATTCGCTACAGAAAAATGTACTGGATGATAGGAAGACAATCTTGCCTATTAACATACAACAAAGTTTTGCTTTACAAGCAAGTCATAAAACCAATATGGACTTATGGTATACAACTTTGGGGTTGTACCAAAAAAAGCTACATTCAAATCTTACAACGGTTTCAAAACATGGTGCTGAGAAACATTGTTAGTGCACCTTTCTACGTGGAATATGTACAGAACGAAATACATAGATTCTGAGACTACCCCGCTCTTGGACCACACAAATCTCCAGAGAAGACTAAAAAAAATCAAACCTTTTGAACTAGTGCAGCATATATAATTATGTATAGTATAAGTTAGCATCAATGCTTTAAACTTTTAACCTAGTAACAGATAACGCGGTTTTTTGGTAATTACCACGATAATGAATGGGCGCAGTATTTAATATGTATGTGTATACATGCTACATCCTAAAATAGTTCTGGAAAAGTTAGATACATGATCAAAACGCTTAAGGTTGCAGACATATCTAACAATATTGTTAAAGCCACGGTAAGGTTTCTCTTCGTTTCTCAATTGAGACTACAAAAAACTTCGCATTCATAGAGTAGAATCGGAAGAATTATAGTTTTTGCTAAGTTCAGTCTGATATATTGCGGTGTAAAGTATTTAGGTAGGGATAAGCTTCGTAAGCAGTCATATATCTTGGTAATTGCAAACTGGACGTGATAGTCCCAACTAAGCGTGGAGTCGAACCAAATTTCCGAATTCCTAGCTTCATCGTCATAGAATATGACAGTGTTGTTCAAATGAAGCACTAGAAAATAGCTTAAGTAGAGTTTATTTTTATACAAAACTAAGCCCTTCGATTTGTTGGGGTTTAAAACAAGCTTATTTGTTTTTGATCAACACATAATGCTTTTAAGGTCTCTGTTTAGTTTATCAGCCCCGTCTTTAATCATACCTAGTTTGCAGCTTAGATATATTTGCACATTATCAGCATACATATGTAATGACAAGAACATGACAGCAAGTGAGAGGTCATTTATGAAAATAGAAAATAATAAAGGCCCAGGTATTGAGCCTTGAGGTACTCCATACGATCAATTAATGAAACCTATTGACTTCCTACCTACGATGACAGCTTGACTCCTTCCGAAAAGGTATGAGAAGATTAAATTGTGTGATGCTTATATGTCGATAAGTATTCATTGAAAGATTCCCTAATCAACGCAGTAAACGGCTTCGAAATCGGTTTAGACGTTCCTGAGTTACATGGCTACAACGTGCAAAATCGATCAACGTACCTGATACTTAATTTTATATTATTAGGGATTTGTAATGGTATATTGAAGTTGGTCGTAAATGACTCATTTTTTTTTATAAGGCGCAGACCTACTTTATGAGTTCCTCTATAATATCACAATTGATCACAATTTGGAGTTAGAACTATTTCACGACCTATGTACACACTTATACGTACGTACAAGTAAAAAGTACGACAATTGTTCCAATTGAACACATTACTACAACGCTACTACTGGCAAAAATACATTCTGAAGAAAAAGAACTACAATGGATACCTAGGGATCCGAATTACCTTTCCCACGTTGAATCTAGTGATGTGAAAAGCTCGTTTTCGGCCATCCGTCTAGCGAATGTCAAGAAGAATTAAGAGAACCGATCACATTCATACATGATTTTCTTAATTTTGTGTTAATTTTTACATAAATTTAAAAAGCTGATCAATATTGATGAGTCCGATCTAAATGCATGTCGTTGATCAATCTTCTCATTTATTTTTAGAACTTTGTTTACAGAAAGCCTATGTATTTTGAAAAAAGCAAACGAAAAGTAAAGAAAAGATGATTGACTATTAATTGATATTAACAAGATTGTTGTTCAGTAGCCAGACGCTTCGTTGAACTTTTGATGAAGTCAATTAATTTATGATCAATCTTCTTTTATTTATCTGGAATTCCATGAACGTAAGTGAAAATGCTAAATGATTGATTGCATGTGCTGTAATAGAATTCGTATACTTTCGCATGATAATTGTCTTGTAATAATGATTTAATGTTAAATTTACTCGTACTCTAAAAATAACAGCTGCTGTTGTTGAAACAGTTTGCTCCTTAAGAGGTTTTAGAACCTAATCGGCTTCTCTAATCAAGTTGATGATCGATCAACTACTTTAGTTTCGGGCAACAAGTAATTCTTTCCTTGATTAATATGTTGGGCGTTTGTAGAACTTGTGATAAATTAATTACATGCTTAGATACAAGGCTTCAAATTAGTACTCGTATCAAGCGCGAACGCAGAAACAAATTTCGGGGGGTTTTTTTTATTATTATATACTATAATAAATATATGATAATTCATAGTTGGAATATTTTACTAAATTATATCCATACGTCTTGGTACTTTAGCCATCATATCTAAAACTTCTTCGTATTTCACGTCAATATCTCTATATATGTTAAGCAACATCAAGCCATTTAATCGCTCCTCACCAGTCTTGTTACGCAGATAAGTTTTCAATCTGCGAAGACAAGAAAAAGACCGTTCACTTGATGCCACAGATATGGGAAGTGTTGCACCGATAACTGCATAAAGAGATGTATTGTTTGGTACAACGTTGAATCGCAGCAATTGAGAGCGTCTATAAAATTTGTTGGCCCTTTATCAATTGGAATATTTAAGCAATGTCTGCAACCATAGTTAATTTAACATTCAAACAAATATGAAGAAAATGAAAGAAAGAAATTTTTATCTGCGCCACATCCTCATTTCGCTCATAAAATCATCAGCACATATTTTGATGTCATTTGGCCATTCTTTTACAAATACGTTGATAGTGTTAGGTATTTCTTCTGTTTCCAGCTTAGAACACTTTTCCGGTAGAATATTTTGAATTTTAGAAAGGAGTTCTCGTTGGTCAAGAAATCTTGTCTTTAGTTGCACCGATAGATGATCCAAAAAAGGAACAAAGATGGACCAACGGAATTCTTCAGGACCTCCTTCATAGTTGTCACGGTTTTTTTGTTTTACAACTTGCCGCGGGACTACTAACTGAATATCCATTTTGACTGCCATTTCTTTAGCTCCAGCAAATATATGTAAATGGTTCGCATATTCCATACAGCAGCTGAGGTCACATTCTTTTTTTTTTGTAAAAATTCACTTACATTTTTCATTAGGCTGAAAATTGGCTTAATCACTGTTAAGGATATTATAAATTGGGAAGTTTGTATAGCAGCAAGTAGGACATGAGGTTTGACTCCTTCGGTTTTCAAATTTTGTCCATCCAGATATTCTAATGAGCAACAGACATATTCATAGAAATCATAGAACAAATTGAGTGAATTAAAATATTCAGTCCAACGCGTTCCGCAACATTTTAAAAGACGCGTTTGTTTTGCTTTTGGACAAGATGCCTGAATTTTGTCTTTTAAAACTAGAGCTGTTTTATTAGATAATCCGAATAAATTAACAACCTCTTTAATGGTTCCTATGCAATTTCGTATGGACGATATGTTACAAGCGTGTGTAATGCCCAAATTCAAATTTTGATTAGCACAGTGGAAGTAAATAACTTCTGGATACAATGCTCTAGCTTTGGCAGCACAGCCGTTGAAATTTCTGCTCATTGACCGGGCCCCATCATACCATAAACATGTAATGTAATTTATTACCAATCGGCCTAACTGACAGTTTTATTTACTTAGATAGTGTGAATTATTGACACTTATAGCCCCAAAACCCCCCCTTGCGTTCGCGCCTGACTCGTATATTGTAGGGGTGTAAGTGCGCTCTGACCTTTCTAGATCTATTTATTTGTTTATTTATTTCAACAACATATTTTACAATAAGTTTTAAGTCAATAAGTGTAAAAGTTATGATTTAATTTTGTTTACAAAAGCAAGTGGCACGTAAAAACATTTCTAGTTCAAAACGATTAACAATTCAAATGAATAAAAAGAAATACAACAAAAAAAAAATTGTTACTCAAAAAAGCATTAAAATTAAGAACGACACCTGAAAGCGACCTCATTAAATTGTTTTGTGCCTCGAAGTCTTCGTATGTTTAAGGGAAGGGAGTTATACTCCCTGATAGCATAAACAAGACCTTGAGTCCAAGAACGTTTAAGGGGCGTTTTCGAGAAAACAAAAATTTTAAAAATTGCGCTACAGTAACTCATGATACATTCCGCAAATCCGCTCATCCTTTTAGCTAAACTCGGCGGTAAAGAAAAACGTTTCCAAATACTGACAGACAGGCTAACAAAACTGAGAGACACTCTTCTTGTTAGGTTAAAATATATTAAAATTTCGATATGGAAAGCTTTCAGGAAACCATTATAAATCTGATATGACTACTAATGCATGACACAGATATTTTGACGCGTTATTATCTAAAACTTCTAACGCCTCGTTGACTCATGTTCTAAACGGTTTGACATAATAACATTAGTTTAACCTAATATTCCTACCAATCTAATGCGGCAAACTTAAACACCATCTTGGACCACCCACGAGAATGAATTCTTCAGCATCGCACTGTCTGTCCACCGTTTAGTGAACGTAAACTTTACGTTTCTCAAGTGTTATCAGCTGAAGAAACAATCGAAAATCTTGTTGTACCAAAGTGGTCACTTCCACTCTCCACATTGAGGCACACTTTGGCTATCTCTTTCCCCTAGTGCGAGGTGTACATAAATTAGCTGCGTCGATGATAAAGTGGACAGTTTAAAGCACATTCCTTTTTGGTCCGTAAGGGGGACCTTATTAATGCTGTGAACCTTTGACGCCGCGCCGCACTGTTTTGATTATTTTTATTATATTTATTTTTTTATTTATTTACCTCCGTCTTTTTTTTGGGTTTTTTTTTTAACCCACAGACAAATTGATAAGTGATTCGAATACAAGGCGTCGAACCCGAAGAAGATAGGGACAAAACGGGTTCTTGTTCAACCGGAAAATGTACACATCAATTTGTGGGATATCAATGGAATTGTCGTTATTGTCATCCATCCGGATGAGGAGGAGTCCATTTTGATTGAGGAGTTTAGGTTAGTGGGCAAAATGTAGATGCACTTACATTGTGGACGACACATAAAAAATTAAGGAGCAATCGCAAAATGCACTTATCGCGGAGATTGCATCCGTAAATCCATTTCGGATGGGCTGCAATGGCCATGGACGGCTACTGAGAATTGAAGAATAATAAAACATTCGCCATGGTACTTTCATACATTGCACTCCATGCAACTATCTGTCGTTTGGAGTGTGTTCCTATGGTCATAGTTGCTCGTTAGTCTATGTATTATATAGCTACCGGTTAGTTCAGTTTCTTGTAATGACCGTCCGGGCGATCACATACATTTGCCGTGGTGGGCTTCAGTTAATGGATCATGGAAGAGATTCTTGGCGAATAAAATGTTTATGTCCATCCTCCTGGAGTGAAAATGCATTAACTGGGAGTCAAAAAGTTGACATTATTCCAAGGATAAATAAACCAAAGCTTAACAGCATTTCTCAACAACCAATGTACGTATGCAGTGTACATGACAACAGCATATTACGTGTTTCACTTTAAATTTATAACTCTTGTTAAAGCCTCCTGAACTGTACGTTATTCTATCTAGGCTACAGTCCATGCTTAGGTTGTGTGTAACTATGAGTATTGCATCTAATAAATATTGGCTTCGTGTACAAAGTGAGGTCCGTAGATTTACAATCTTAACGCGCCCGAAAAAAATCGAACTTTATACACGGTACGGTCTGGGATGGAATAGACCTACATAGGTCTCAGCCAGACAACTTTAGCTAATTCTCAAACAAAGTCCCATTGGATTAATAATATTAGCGGTCTTCAACCGCCCGCTTTGTCCAGATCTGAGGGTCATGGAAAAAGCAACGTCTAGTGCTGCTGCCTAAAGGAACAAACCACTAAATGAGCCCTCGTCATACCGTCCCATAAAAAAAAAATACTGGAGCGAACCAACTGGAAATGGCAATTGATGAAGCCGGGGGACTGTCAAACAAACAGTATGGATTTAGAAAAGCTCGTTCTACAGTGGATGCTATACGGAGGGTAACTACAACCTTGGAAAAAGCTTTTCAGGGTTAAATATGGAGATGAGGTTCAAAAAAATATGGTGCCGCAATAACATTGGACGTCAAAATTGCGTTCAACTCTGCAAACTGGGGACTTATAGTACACTCCCTTAGGTCAATGGTGGTGCCATGGTTCTTAATTAAAATGATACTAAGCTATTTCGAGAATCGGTTCCTGCTCTTCGATACAGATTATGGAGTAAGGCAGTACCACATATCTGGCAGAAGTTCCACAAGGGTCGGTACTAGGTCCTTTATGTACGATGGGAACATTATGTACGATGGATTCCAAATGAGGCAAAAATCATAGGCTTTGCCGATGATATTGCAGTAGTTGTGGTGGCGAAACACCTCGAAGAAATAGAAGATATTTGTAATGAACACAAAACAGCAGCTTTACTAGTAAGTAGTCGCATGAAAAGAGAAACAATCACCATCAGGGTAGGCAAACATAATATAACGCCAAAACGAGGTTATCAGATACCTAGGTGTGACGATCGACGCTAGGTCCGCTTACATTGCCTCTAGCAGATATCCTGGCTAGCGAACTACAAAGGACTTACGATGCCAAAATTCAGTACCCCCAAGCTTCAGTCAAAGATATCAAGCTGGAAGAAAGACAACGGAGTATGGGAGCATGGCAGGAGAGATGGAACCAGTCTTCGAGGGGAAGATGGGCCTACACAGTTATACTGAATATCCAATAATGGATGGACCGGCAGCATGGAGAAGTAGACTTCTACCTCAACCGGACATGGCTGCTTTCAAGCGTATCTGAACCGGTTCGGGCTCAATAAAAACCTGTTTAAATTGCGGAGTGGCCAGGGAGGATGCGCAGTACGTATTTCTTCAGTGCCTACGTTTTGATATAGAGCGCAGAGAACTAGAGAAAAGAATTGGAGAAACACCAACTCCAGAGAATATTGTAAACTTCATAATAGCTTCGAGCACAATATGGGATGCAGTGAAACAGGTTACAGCAGTAATCATAAAGGAACTTCGCGTAAAATTTCGTGATTACCTGGAGATCTGAAGGACGAGAATGAGTCAGTTGCCGAATTGAATCCTTTGTGCTAATCCCATTTGGAGCTTCCGTCTCTATCATAGCTCGGCTATTGTCGGCATTTATGTTAATGTCCTGACTTACTGCGCATCCTGGGATGTACACATTATTGGTGTAATTTCTTCTCCATATTCTGTCAATACAAAGCACAAGCATCTGCATAGTAGAGCAGGACTGTGATGATTAGGACCTTACGTCATTTTTCAGGCTTCCGAAAGTAGTCTACGCTACGCTATTACTTCACTCACGAGTACCCTTGTTCGTTCGTCTATCTGCCACCACGTTCGCGGTACTACCTAAATTATTATTATATATTTTTACAAAAGTTAAATTCGTGTTTGTGCGCTAAATGCAAATCTGCATTCGAGAAAGGTCACCTCAGTTCAGTTGTTAGGCACCTGCATGATATGTTAACTTCAGCAAGTTTTTTTTTTCTGAGAGTGCAACTCGAAATTCAGATATACTGGGATTCTCCGAAGACGTTTTTGAGATTATTTAAGACCCGTTCCGTATCACAACTAGCACAATATATGTACCTGTCCTCTCTAAAGCTTATACAAGGTGGCGCAAAACTCCTCACTCGATTTCCCAAGGCAGGAACTTTTTTGTAAATAAAAAAGAATTGGTTCTGTTGGTTGATTATGTTTATTTAGATATTAAATTTGTTTCAGTCAAGTGACCGCCGCCATAGTTGATGCACATTCGGGCTCATTGCACTGCACTTCCCATGACTTTTGTCAAAACGTTTGGCGATAAATTCTCCACTTCTTTTCGGATGCTCTCCTTTAGGTCCACCAAGGTCTGTGGCCTGTTGGTATTGAAAAAAAACCCTAAGAAAGGAGTCTGGAATGGTCAGTATCGGGGGCGGGCCAGTGCAAATCACCAAAAACGAGAGGCTGGGAAACGCTTGCTGCAGAATGTCCAGTGTGCTAGTGTGAGGTTGCAAGTCCTGCTAAAACCACATGTTCTCCAAGCCCAATTCGTTAATTTGCTGCAGCAAGAAGCCGTTGATCATGGTTCTATAGCACCCCCAGTCTTAGTAACAGTTTTACGGGCGCCGTCCTCAAAAAAATATGTGCCAATCACCGTAAACGCCGCACCAAACAATGACTTTGAAAGAATGTAACGACTCTTCGGGCATTACCCGTGCATTTTTAGTGCCCCAGAAATAATAATTGGGTTCATTCACGTATTTGCATATGTGGATATGCGTAGGCTTGGCTGTAATATACACGTGATTGGTGGTCTGCACTTTGTACGAGTACATCTTCAAGTCTTTAACCAAAATTCGCTGTAAAAACCGTCTACGGATGCCAATTGCGTGTATGGTTGATGTTTGAGGGTCCTCTTGGACATCTGCAGCCACTGTAGGGCTACGAAGAATCCAAGAGCAGTCCACCAGCGACAATCCACTTAAGTGTACTGTTTGGTACAGTGTATCGTCCGAGAGGATCATTGTTACCATCAATATCTACAGCTCAATATCAGACGATGTTGGACAAATGTTTGAGCTTTTCTTTTGGCATATTTGATAGAACGAGTGTACATTAATAAGCCATCGACCATCCCCTAACTGAAAACCAACATTCGTAATAAAATCCAAGTCATAAGACAGGAAATTTCGAGAAAGGTGATGAAAATTGTGTTGGAAAGAGCACGAATGTGCGAAGCTAAAAATGGCCACCATTTACAAGACGTCATCTTTCACGTTTGAATAAATAAATATTTTGGTGCTAATAGCCCAATGCAGGGTCTGGCCTAGCTTCTCGCAGCCACTCGTGCTGTGCGCCTCACAAATGGTCGGGACCTACAGTTTTATGCCGTTTTCGAAGGGTCATTTTTTTTTTTTTTTTTGATTGAGAGCAGCTCTTTATGAAAATTTTACTCTCGGATGTTTGGCAAACGTTTTTTTTATTTTTTTTTGTGTTTTCTTGGATTCGAACTTTGAACCTCTCGCTCAGTGATCACGCACCTAATCACTGAACTACGGCTTCCACAATCTTTCACGTTGAGATCAATAAAATTCTCCACTTGTATATTGCACCTAAAAAAAAAATTATAATTTACTCAGAAATTAAAAAAGTTGTAACGAATTCAAACCACAAAGGCCATTTTGCGCCACCCTGTACATTCTGGCAATTTCACACAAAATTCAAATCTGAGTGATTTCCAAACGAACAGCACATATATATCGTGCACTTCATTATTATTTATTAGACACTTTTTGCTATACAATTGTTTTTTTAAGTGGCAGCACTTCCTGTAAATAGGATAGTAGTGGTGCCCAAGTTGCTGGAAACCTTGGCGGTGCACTACCGTTCTCCTTAATTTTCTGAATGATGTTCTAATGTGTGATTGTCCAATATAGAAGCCTCGAAAGACCTACAAAACTAATCTTTCCGTCGAAATACAGGATCTTATAACAAGTCACATGTCGCTTATATCCGCATAGCGAATAGTACGCTGTCATTGTCATACCAGAAATAAGAAACTATTTAACCGTCAAGTTTACAGCCAATGCAGTTACATTGCTGCGAATGCTGCCAACTCTATTGTGTTAACCATCAAAGACTAAAAACTGAAATGTACACAATGATGTGCCTTTTAGACACGTCACTCAATATGGTTCGTTGCTAACAAAGTTTTTCGTTCGCAATAAAATCTTCCTTATACCACCAACAAAATCGGAGAATTACTTTTACAAAAAGGCGGCTTAAAGGTGTGGCACGTATGTCGGGGCATAAGATCTGACAGGCTTCATTCTTGTTCATAAATTTATTAGAATTTGAATAAAAGACTTTACTAAAGGCGGGTATAAGAATGGTGGTTTAAATATTTAATCAAACATTTTCTTGAGGAACAAAAGATTAAGTTCCATGAATGGAGATGAATACTCACGTACAAACGTGGGCATTAACAAATAAAGTCGTTAAATTCGTTTTAACAAAAGAATATCAGAAGCATTGGGCAATTTCAAAGATGATTAATTTTAGAAATACCATAAAAGAATTAAGGTAGAAGGCATAAAGAACGTTTTGCTACTATAATCGCCATAAAATACAAACTCCTAAAACTGAGATCACAGGCAAACGAATGTGTTTAAGTATGTTTTTGGTTTTAACTGAGATACGCATACACATATGTACGAGGGGCGGCTGATAAGTTCCCGGCCTGAGATACTCAACAACGAGTCATCTTATCATTAGTGATAGTAATTATCTGTGGTAGGATAAACATCACCATGTCGCGCCGTAATAAAGTACCTCGTACGCCTAAAGAATTTTTCGAAGACATGTCATCGACTCTTCAAGATCTGGGCTTTCGTATACCATGCTCAAAAAATGGGCTCGCTTATTTCAACAAGGGGAAGAGAGCTGAGACGACCCGCTCCGAGGGCATCCTGGTCACTGACGAAAACGTCGGAAAAGTTGAAAAATTAGTTCCGGCCGACCGAAGAATAAAAATGTCTGAGATAGCGAACGAGTTGCACATCAGCAAAGAACTGATTGGAGAAATTTTGCACGAGCATTTAAACATAAAAACAAATTTGTGCCCGCTGGGTACCAAAAATGCTCACGGCTTTCGACAAATAACGACGATTCGAGTGCTGCAAAGATTTTTTCGAGTTAGCCGGGGACAATCTCAACGAAATTTGCAACCGAATGGTAACTGTAGATAAGACTTGGATTTGCCAATACGATACGAAGTCTAAACAAGAATTTATGAAGTGGATTAAAAAAAAGGGGATAGGCCGCTGAAGAAATTATAGCGACAGTTTTATGGACAACGAAGGTGTTTTGCTGATTTATTAACTGCCAAAGGGGACTCTCCATGGATGTACACGGCTATTGTCAGAGCCATCCTTACCTACGGAATTATTGTATGATGGAATTCAACAGACAAAACCAGCTACCTTAAAATACTCACAAAGGTACAAAGATTATCATGCATAAACATAACAGGATAACAACACCACAAACGGGTTTAGAGATGATGCTAAATATCCCACCCCTAGATGAGTACATACGATGCACAGCTGCCAAAAGTGCGATTCGTCTCAAACAATACGGCGCATGGAAGCAAAGCTGCTATGGACACGGATCTATACTCAACAGGTATAGTATAACCGATCCCGAACAACAGATTATATCACACCCTACATAGATTTCGACAAGAATTACTCCACTTTTATTCCCGAAAGACAAGAGTGGGACTCCAACACATTAATTAATGTACAGGACATTCAGCTCTACACCGACGGGTCTAAAATGGATATCGGAACTGTTTCCGGAGTTTTTAGCGATTCACTTAAAATTAACCACTCGTACAAACTCCCGGATGATTGTAGCTTCATTCAGGCTGAGGTCTTCGCCATTGATAAGGCTGCACAGACTATACTAAAACTAAATCCCTCAAAGATTACAATTTTCGTGGATAGTCAAGCGGCAATTAAAGCACGAGACTGCGCGAAGTCAGATTGAAAACAGTTTTCAGATGCCGTAATACGTTGAACAGAATATGCAACACCCATGACGGAACTCTCTGCTGGGTTCCTGGATATAGCAATATAAAAGGAAAGGAGAAAGCAGATGAACTAGCCATTGGATTTTCAACATACTCGGATATCAGTAGAATCTCCAATAGGTGAACTAAAAAGGAAATTAGACCTGAAAGCAAGAGAATTGATTAACTCCGCATGGTCCTCCAGAAGCGACTGTGTCATATCTCGCAGCTTATGGCCGACAGTGGATGAAAACAGAACAAAAAGCCTATTGGCGATGAATAAAAAAGAAATTCGAATCTTGATAGGTACGCTAATAGGACACTGCATGATAGGGGAAATGGCTGCCAGACTAGGCATCAACACACCTGACCACTGCAGGAGCTGTCAAGATATAAAGGAGACAGAAACTATCAAACACTTGTTATGTGTTTGCCCAAATCTTCAAAACCGCCGCCTTCGTCATATGGGAAACAGGCTTTTTGACGAACTAGGGGATCTCGTAGAAGTTTCACTTAGGAACATGATAGGCATGGAACATGATAGGCCACCGCAAGACAAAGTTTTTAAACATAGGTTCCACATAACGAAACACGAGCGGTCGTATGGAAGCGAAGTGGGAAACTCAGGCACGGGTGCTGTTTTGCACCTGTTCACACGGTGTGGGTTTCGAGACAGGACTGAAAAGACACAGGTTTTTCAACGATAGCCCACTCACCCCAGACTTGACCCCTAGCGATTTTTTCAAGGCTCCTGGCGTGGTATTTTAAAAGTTGAGCAAGATCTCAGAGTCTGAACTAACAAGCTTGAACTCAGATGGTGCGATCGTTCAGCAGAGCTGAACTCGAACTCAGTTTCATCAAGTGATGTCAGTATAAGAACCGGCGCCGGAGTTTTTAAGCGTCACTCAAGATCGATGACTTATTTAAACTTCCGGATGACTGCAGTATATCCTAAACTGAAGAAGATTGCCGACATTTCAGCCTCACGGCTTAGAACTATCGGCCATTTCATCGGTGGTGCAAATACAGGACATCAAAAAATCACCGAAATGATAAGAGTAATGACACCACTCATCGATTGCCCCAGTGATGTTGTTGGAAAATCGTATACGCTCTCCAACAACTTCGAAACAATTTTCTCCGCAAGAGAATATTGGACGTATGAAAGAACGACAAGAAACTCCAATGGGATATCAATATATACAGATGGCTCTAACATATCAGGGAAATCAGGGGCTGGCATCTTCAGTGCTAACCCACCGATTGAACTTGCTATTCACCTAGAACCATTTGTATCGGTGTTCCAAGCAGAAGTCTATGCAATTATGAAGGCAACCGAAATACTCGCAGAAGACACCAGCGAAGGAAGGCAAATCGACATCTGCTCGGACAGCAAAGTAACAATTAGCGCGATTACAAACCCCATGTCGAAATCACGACTAGTAAGGGAGTGCAAAACTAAATTGAACTTACTTGTCAGACGCAATAGAGTCCGTCTCACATGGGTACCGGGGCATGAAGGTGTACCGGGTAACGAAAAGGCAGACGAACTAGCAAGGAAAGGAGCAGGCAATACAGAACTGAATCCGGATAATACAAAAGGGGTCTCTCTGACAACTATTAAAACAATAATCAATGAAAAGATACGACAGGAGTTCAATAACTACTGGACGAATCTAGACACGTGCAAAGTGGCTAGATTTGTAATAACCAAACCGAGTAACAACACATCAAAAAGAGCTCTTAACTCAATCAAAACACAATTGATATTGGTGGTGGGACTCTTAACAGGGCACATCAATCTCAACAAACATTCGTTCAGACTCGGAGTAGCTGATACAACAATCTGTGCCAACTGTGAAGAGGAGGAGGAAGATATAGAACACTTCCTCTGTCACTGCCCTGCTACACCGAGGCTAAGGCTGAAAATTCTGGGATCTCCAAGGATTCCGGATATTACACACCTTAGTAAGAAAGGAATCGGGGATATATTGGAGTTCGCCAGACGAACACTACGATTCCCCGATCACTATACGATATAGTTTCCCGTTGATACTACCCATGATCCCTAGACCTAAATCCTCTCAACACTTAATTCAGTTACAGTTACATAGATAAGGGGAAAGCAACGGGCCCAATGGAGGCCTAAGTGAAGAGCATAAGCTCACCCTCTTAAACCAACCAACCATATCCCAAGCTGAAGTTTCCGCTATTGGGAAGGTAGCACATTCTATATATAGAAAGAAACAAGATCTTTCTAGGATAACAATCTTCCTAGATTGTCAATCTGCAATCAAGGCAGTAGACAGCGGACCATTTAGATTTAAAGCAGTTTCCAGTTGCCGACAAACCTTGAATAAAATATGCACTACCCACATAGTCAGTAGTAGTGACGGGGATTAGACGGCGCGGCGGATGAACAGTCTAAAAAAGGATCGGCATTAAATACAGAAAATAATCACACATCAATAGCAATTCATATCGATGTACTGAAAGGAAGGGTAGACCTAAGAGCAAATTAAGTAACCAACACCGCCTAGTCTGTCAATGCTGACTATATTATATCTCGCAGTTTATGGCCAAAATTGAATGAAACAAGTACCAAGAGCCTACTGGCAATGGATAAAAGAGAAACTAGTATCCTAACAGGTGTACTGACGGGAGACTGTGTGATAGGTGCAATGGCCGCTAGACTAGGCATCAATTCACCTTCCTACTGCAGGAACTGTCATAGTCATAATACGAAAGAAGTTAAAACTATCAAACCCCCTCTCCATTACATGCGATATAAACTATTTAAGGAACTGGAGGACATGGAATAGATTTCATTTACAGACATGAAGTGTTCATCAGGAACATAGGTAGGATAAACACAAATAAAAGTGGAACACAATGGACCAAATGGCCCCCGTTCAAGTACTCCCCCCAAACCTAACCTAAACTACATTTATGGATCTTGTTCTGTAAATCCTTTCAACCTGATAGCATCAGTGATTTGTCATACAATTCCGGAAAAATCTTAGAACTCAGAACGGGTTCGAAATCAGATAATACACGAGTATCTTCTGTTGTTTCATTGTTTGTTCACATTTTTCTCATACCTTTTTATGTGTGAAGAATATAAACAAGGAGCATCAACCATTTTAATTTGCATATCAATCTACTTGGTATTCAATTTGGTCGGCAAAAACCTAAAAAAGTTAATCGCTAACAACCAATGTGTGGTAACGCGCTACTTTATTGCCAAAAAATTATTGTTGTGACATTTTCGAATATCGTTTTAAAAGGCGGCGAGTCGGTATATTTATATGTTAAAAAGGCGTTTGATAAATCACACCATAAAACTTAAGTCGTGACAGCTATTGACTCATTCGGTGCTTTATATCTTTTTTTCGGAAAGAGCTAAACAATCGAGAAGTTTGCGGTTTTAAAGGCAACGAATGTAGGTACGAGTATGTATGTATTTTTACGTGTATCGTATAGTTTACGAGATTTGCTGTGAAAATAATTTCGCACAAAATTAGTGTGCAGTCATGACATAATTTGCGGTAAGCAATCTTCCTGAAATGCACAACAAATAAATTATTATTGAAGTTGATACGAGTATGTATGCATGTATGTAGGCAGGTATACAAATTTGTACATTCCGCATTAATTTTTTTTTTTTTTTTTTTTTTTCCCGAGGGTTGGTGAAAAAATCTTCCATAGACACTATGAGGATAGCAAGCGCGTGCTCATAGTAGTGTCAGATTCTTACTGACTAAAAAAAACCACCCTGCGATTTAATTTGTTATATATTGCAACTAAGAAGGACCTTATCAAGCAATTTTTCTATCATGAAAAAAAAAAAACTCGTTTGGCAGGTTACTTTCCACTGAAAAATCCTGCATGTTCCGCATTCTAGACGCGGTTGATTCCTATCTCGCCAAGTCGAAAGGTTTCGTCCTTTGTAGTCGGCGCAATAAATTGCTTTCATCCAGAATTTCTAGGATTGTATTATTGACATGTCGGATTAGTCGGTTTCTATGCTTTCTCGCGAAGCTTCTAATTTCAGCTTCGATTGCCGGAATTCCGAGATCGTTTCTAGTATACCACGGTGCGTGGACAATTTCTTAGCACTTTATTTTGAAAAGTTTGTAAAATATTGGCGTTTGTTTTCTTGGTACAGCCCCAAAGTTGTATACCGTAAGTCCACACCGGCTTTAGCACTTGCTTGTATGAAGCAGTTTGTTCTCAGTACTGAGCTGGGAGTGTTTTCCGAGCAACCAGTTCATTTCTCTATATTTGATTTCGAGTTCTTTATGTTTCATTTTCACGTTCGAATTCCATTTCAGTTTTGCGTCGAGTGTCATTCCAAGGTATTTGGCCTCATTTTCAAAAGGTATTCGGGCCAAGTTTAGGAAAATTGGCAACACATTAGTTTTCTTATAAGTAAAATTCACGTGAACAGATTTAGATTCGTTGAGGGTGATCCGCCAGTCCCTCGTCCATTCATTTACTTTATTCAGTGCGTTTTGCAGTTTTGTAGTAGTTTCTTCGATTGTTTTACCTACGGCTAGGATAGCGGTGTCATCGGCAAACGTAGCCAGGATAGTGCCATCTTCTTTCGGTATATCTTGAGTATACAACAGATAGAGAAGTGGCCCAAGAATGCTTCCTTGCGGTACACCGGCCGAAATTTCTTTGAGCTCCGAGTTTTAATTTCCATGTCTATCACGAAAGAGTCTATTCCCGAGATATGATTCTAGAATGTCGTATAGGCATACAGGGAAAACTTGTCGTAATTTGCAATTCAAGCCATCATGCCACACCATATCAAAGGCTTGCGAGACGTCAAGAAATACGCTTGAGCATATCTTTTTCTCTTCAAGTGCTTTCTCGATTACGTCAGTAATTCTATGCACCTGGTCAATCGTCGAATGCTTACTTCTGAACCCAAACTGGTGGTCAGGGATAAGATTATTACCTTCTATAACCGGTTGGAGACGCCTTAGTAATATCCTCTCGAAAATTTTGGATATAACTGGAAGTAGCGAAATTGGTCTATAAGATTTTACCTCTTTTGACGGCTTTCCTGGTTTTAAAACCATTATAACTTCCGCAACTTTCCATTGGTTCGGCACGTGTTTTAATCTGAGCGCAGCATTTTCAATATGAAGAAGCTTAATCAATGCTTTTCTAGGTAAAGCTTTGAGAATTTCTCCGGTGTTCAAGTCATAACCAGGAGCTTTCTTAGGTTTTAGATTCCCGATCTCATGTTTGAGTTCCCTTAGCATTGCATTTGTAAGTGCTAAATGGTCAGATGGTAAATCCGGCCTATTCATATTGTCGTAAAACACCTGACCATCGTACGGTTTAAAGGTATCTTCCAGGTGGGCCGCAAAAACGTCCGCTTTTTCTTTATCTTCCCTTGCCCATTCATTGTGATTTAATTTAATAGGCGGCGCGGGGACCTTGGGCCTTTTGGTGCCTTTTACAGCTTTCCAAAGTGAATAATTGGAATCTTTTTTCGCTGTTAAACTTTCAAGGTAAGAGCCTATCGCACGATTCTTAAAATCCTTTATAGTCTTCTTCAACGAATTGCACAGGTGATTCAAGTGAGCTTTATGTTGCGGAGCACGACTCTGTTGCCATTTCTTACGCGCTTTTCTTTTTTCCTTGACCAATTCTTTTATTTCCGTAGAATATCGTAGACCGTATTTGTCCGAAGTTTTCCTTGGATTGGGAGAATTATTCCAAGAGGCGAGCTGTACGATCTCAACGAAGCGATCAACTTCAACCTCAAGTTCATAGGGTGTCGTAAGTGGAACGCTCAGTTCAACATTATCTTCAATTTCGTTCCTAAAGCGTTCCCAGTTAGTTGTTCTACCGGTTAATCTCGCTGGCTCTAGGGTATAGACTAGTTTTTCGCTCAATGTCAAAACAACTGGGGAATAGTCAGACGACAGATCAAAGCTCTCTTCAACTTCAATGTGGTTGGTAGAAATTCATTTCACGACGAAAAAGTCAATTAGGTCAGATATTTTCGAAGTATCAGTTGGCCAGTAGGTCGGTTTACCCGTCGAATGGAAATCACAACTGTACTCCATACCTGCCTCATAGAGCATTCTGCCTTTTTGCGAGCTGTGTCTTGAGCCCCAGAATGTATATTTCGCATTAGAAACGCCGCCAATAATGAAATTAGGTTTCAGCAATTTAAACAAATTAGTAAAATCACTTTTTTTTAAACGCGGAACGCGGTGGGCAGTAGATTGATGAGATTTTAAGAGTACGCTGACTATTTTTTACTCGATTCGTGCACAGTTGCAAAGTTTCAAGCTCGATCTTTAGGTCTTCGGATTGTTCGATGCAGTCTTTAATAAACAATGATGATCCGCCTCTCGCTTTTCCTGAAGGGTGACAAGCGTGGTAATCATTATAGCTTTTTATTTTTAAATGCGATTCTTTTTTTTACGTGGGTTTCAGAAATCAAGCAAATATCGATATCTTTTTCACGCAAGAATAATTCCAATTCGTCAAGTTTTTGCAAAAGTCCGTTTGCATTCCAAGTACATATTTTTAACATTCGTTTTTCATTCATAATCTAGTTGGAGTACGCGTTTCCCTGAATTACTTTCGAGCGTAACCAGCCTATCGTGAATAATTTTATTTATTTTGCTTTGTTCTTCAAGTTTCTCTAGAATAACTGAAAAAAACATGAGAAACAGGGTCCTTTGAAATTTCAATATTCTTTGGTATTTCGGATGCCGCGGCCTGAGCATAAGTCTGCACTCCTGGTGTTCGAAGGTCATTACCCGGTCGCTTTCCAATGGTAACTTTTCTGTACCGTTTTTTTTAGGAACAGAGGTCGAGGGCTTTTCTTTCGTCATTCTTTCCCTCACCTTTTTGCGCTCTGAACTCGATAGTTTGAATTTGCATTCTTTCTCCTCCGCGACCTTACGCTTTGGCTTAGTTTGCGGTTTTGATTTTGCATTTAGGGGCTTAGCTTTAGCTACTTCATGGCCTCTATAATTTGCCGGGTGCTTTCCCTTACAATTAGCACAGGTTGCGAAGGTTTGTTTGTTTACTCCACAAACTTGGGAGAGGTGATTTCCAGCGCATTTCACACATCGCGGTTCTTTTTTGCAGTACATTTACGTATGATTGAATCCTTGGCAACGTTTGCACTGCGGAATCATTCTTATATTTCTACGCATTGGCTCGATTTTGACTACGATATTTAATATGGTCCTAATTCGGTAGATATCGTCGATATTGTCGGACTTATCGCAGGTAAGCATAAAGAGCGGAAATCCACGCCTTATCAACATGTCTCTATCTATTTCCGTTTGTTGCTTCTCCTTTTTGATGATATTAACGGCATCAAGAATTTTAAAGCCTTTGTCTTGAAGGTCAGTCATAATCTCATCTTTAGTGCATGAGGGGGGGGGGGGGGGAGTCCTCTTGCAACAACACGATGTGGCCTTTCTGACTTGATTGCGAAAGTATACCACTCAATTTTTTCGGTATTTAACTTTTGGGACACTGCTTGGTAGTCGTCGTATTCATCGACGTTAATTTTCCACGCATTGTCCCTCAAAGACGTGACCTTATATTTCGATGTTAAAGTTCCTTTAATTAATTAATTAATTTCCGTTAACCCGACGATGTTAATTGGTGGGGGTGGACGAGATTGCGCTCGAGGTTGCTTTTCTTTATGTTCTTTGTGCTCTTCTTTCTCTTTTTCTTTTAGGGACTCGACTTCGGGCGAAGAGCCGGCTCTCCGTTTCTTACTAGGTCTCTTCTTTGTGACCCGACACGTTTCGCGTGCTAGCTCTTCTTCGTCGGTGTGATATTCCCGACTAGCTAAGCGTGCTTCCTCTATACGTGAGCTCTTTAGGACCTTATTTTCTTCTTTTAATAAATCTATTTCTTTCTTGAGCTCTTGATAGAGTAGATCCATTTCGTTATAATATTCCAACGATACAAATTAAGCAGGAGTAAACAAAAAACTAATTTTGTGCTCGAGGGGCTGTACGTAAATAAGTGTATACAGCGGTGTTTACTTAAATGGCACACCCTTACATTTTCATCCTGCGGTTTTCACGACCGGCGTATACTATGACGCGAGCTCAAAAGGTTTTGTCCTTTGCAGACGACGAATTGAATTGTTCGCGTCAAGTAGTTGAATGACGATACGGTTACAATGGCCGTGAACACGATTCTTGTGTTTACGAGCAAATTTTGTTATCTCTTCGACGACGCTGGGAATTCCCAGATCCCGATGTGTACAAATATCTTCGTTACGTACGTACCACGGTGCGCTAACGATCGTTCTAAGAACTTTATTTTCAAAAGTTTGTAGGATGTTTCTATTGCTTTTCCTAGAACAACCCCATAGTTGTAGACCATACGTCCACACTGGCTTTAGCACTTGCTTTTAGATAAGCAGTTTGTTATGTAGGCTCAACTTCGAATGTTTTCCTAGTAGGCAGTACATTTGTCGGTATTTGTTTTCGAGCTCGTCGCGTTTCTTTTTTACGTGCGATTTCCATTTAAGCTTAGCATCTAGAGTCATTCCTAGATACTTTGCTTCGTTCGCGTACGGTATTTGGACCGAGTTTAAATATACGGATAATCTATCCACTTTTTTGTAGGTAAAGTTGACGTGAGTAGATTTGCTTTCGTTCAGCACAATACGCAAAGAATTCGTCCAAGCGTGGACTTTATTAATAGCATGTTGCAGCTTTTCAGTTGCTGCTTCAATTGTATAGCCCGTTGTCAATAACGCTGTATCGTCCGCAAACGTGGCGACGACACAGTTTCTTTCCTGCGGGATATCACGCGTGTAGAGTACATATAGAAGCGGGCCAAGCACACTTCCTTGTGGGACTCCGGCCGCAATCTCCTTGAACTCAGAATAATCATTTCCGTGCTTAACACGAAAAAGTCTTTCGGTGAGGTACGATCGTAAGATTAGAAAGAGTTGCCGTGGCAGTAGTAGTTGCAATTTATACTCCAAGCCTTCGTGCCAAACCTTATCGAAAGCTTGTGAGACGTCAAGAAATACACCACAACAAACCTTTTTTCTTAGAGAGTTTTCTCAATCACGTCAGTTATTTTGTGGACTTGGTCGATTGTAGAATGTTTGATCTAAATCCAAACTGATGGTCAGGAATGAGACGTCTTTCGTCGATTACGGGTTGTAGTCGTTTAGAAAGTGGTTTTTCGAATATTTTAGAGATAACCGGCAATAGGGAAATAGGCCGATATGACTTCTTCTCATTCAGAGGTTTGCCTGGTTTCGGGACCATTATAATCTAGGCGACTTTCCATTGTCTCGGAACGAAGAGCTTTAGTCGGCAATTCCTTGACCACTTGCGCCGTTATCAAGTCGTAACCCGGTGCTTTTTTCGTCTTTAGATTTTTAATCACTTCTCTCAGTTCAATCAGTGCAACTTTTTTTACTTTAAATTTGTCAGATGTCGTGACTGGGGAGTCGGGCTTTATCAAAGGGCCGTCGAATGCCTTAAACGTTTCTTCTAAGTGCAAAGCAAAAAGTTCTGCCTTTTCTTTGTCACGCTCTTGGCCCAAGTTCTATCGTTTTTCCGAATTGGTGGCGCTTGCATTTGAGGTTTCCGGGTGCCTTTTAGCGCTTTCCAAAGTGAATAATTTGATTCTCTTCCAGTGGAGAGATTTTCAAGGTAGGTCGGTATCTGATTGCCTTTAAATTCCCGAATACTATCTCTAAGGCGATTGCATAATCGGTTAAGGATCTTTTTATGCTGCGGTGCAATGATTTCTCAGGGATACTTTTCGTTGCGGTTAATCTTATAGCTTCTAGAAGGAGTGTGTCTCTATGCCGCTCTTTGGATTGCTTCCACGAATCGATCAACTTCGTCCTCCAGTTCACAAGGTACTTTAAGTGATACATGTAGGGCTATATTTCTTTCGCAATTATTTCTAAAGCCCTCCCAGATTGTTCTATTGCTAGTAAGTCTTGGAGGTCCTTCTTTCTTGATCAACGCTTCACCAAGTAATAAAATTACCAGAGAGTGGTCAGAAGAGAGATCAAAACTTTCTTCGACTGTAATAAATTTATCGTAAATACCTTTTGAAACGAAAAAATCGATAAGATCGGAATTTTTTCTGAGTCGGTTGGCCAATAGGTGGGTTTTTCTGTCGAATAAAAACAACAACCAAATTCATTTGCCACTTCGTAGAGAATTTTTCCTTTAGAAGATGTACATCTTGAACCCCCGAAGGTGTGCTTCGCGTTGAAATCTCCACCAATAAGGAAATTTGAACCAAGGGCATTGAAGACACGAAAGTAGTCGTCTTTTTCGAGCGAGCATCGCGGCGGACAGTAAACAGACGGTAGCTCAAGTGTTTATTTTCAACCCTTACCACGCACAACTGAAGTTTTTCCAGTTCTATGTTTATATCGACCGAGTGTTCGATGTTAGTTTTAATGAATAAGGACGAACCGCCCCGCGCTCTATTAGAAGGATGATAGGCGTGATATCCAACGTAGCCTCTTATCTTTATGTGCGATTTCCTTGTTAGATGGGTTTCGGAGATCAAACATATGTCGATACTTTCTCGCATTAGAAAAAATTCTAATTCGTTAGATTTTTGAAAGAGTCTGTTTGAATTCCATGTTATAATTTTAAGCAAAGAGTTCATATCTACTTAGATTTAGATATAAGGTTAGCCCTACAAAAGCTTTCGACGTTACTGAGTCGTTCGACAATTCGTTTGTTCTTTTCACATACATTGTTCCTCGAACTTAGCGTAAATGCAGTTGAGAATTTCTTTCAACGAATCAGAGGGTTTACGTCAAAAAACTGAAATTCTTTGGCTTATCTGAGGTTATTTTTCGTTCAGTCTTTTTAGTGGACGACTTCGACGTAAGTTTAATCGGCTTAGAATGCTGACTGGCTGGTTCAAAAGTATGCACTACTGATTCGAGCGTCCTTTTAGTCGGCTTAGGAGTCTGTATAACTGGCTTACGAGTCCGCGCGGTCTGCTTAGCAACACGCTCTACCGACTTATTTTCGTTCCCCGCACAGTCGGCGCAACTCGCAACCACGATAATTTGCTGGGTGCCTTCCTTTGCAGTTAATGCAAGTTGCTTTTTAATTTTTGCTCAAACTGCAATTTTTAGAAGAGTGTTTCCCAGCGCACGTATAGATGTGATATACAAAAGCAAAAGTGCCAATGGATTGGTCATACCCTATGCAAAGACGAAAATTGTATTACCCGACAAGTCATGCTATGGAACCCGCTAATACAACAATGGCGAATACAGGGATGTTCTCATATGACGTGGCTCAGAACAATCGAAAGTGAATCTATGCAACTGGGAAAGAGCTGATTGGAGTTGAAACACATCGCTAGGACCCGAACACGATGGCGCGTAGGCGTGGCTGATGCTCTAAGACCCATAAGGGGACACAGGATATAAGGAATGAAATGCGTATCTATCTATTCAGAAAATACCTTCGCTACTTCTAAGAAATTTTATTAGGAAAACAGATATTATGACTTTTTCTTATAAGAAAATGGGCGTGGCTGTAACTATTTATTACCGAAGTTCGTTGTGATGAAATCTTGAAAATAAGGTTTACCTATCACCGCGTAAGTGGCTTTAAGAGGTCAATATCAGGTCTTTTTAAGAAAACGTACCCAAAAAGAAGGTATGGCGAATGCGTTTAAAAGTGGGCAGTCGGCCGTGTACTGCTTCAGACTCCAAAAAGCTTATATACTAAAATTCATCGTCCTAGCGCAAAATGTAATGCCCAAATACGGGTAAAAAAAGCTAAAAAAAATTCATAGTGTAAATTACATCAAATCTTCTGGCACAAAACAGTTTTTGAAAAAAAAAAATTCTTTTTAAATTTCTTACCGCATCTCCATTCCATATATTAAGCCCTTCCCCATACCTTATTGGCACTCCATTCGATTTCAATAATTTTCAAGTATGACTACTAATGTGTCTGTGTAAGCCTGAATTTACCTTAAGTAGAAAATACAATGGTTATTTCATCTGAATACAATGTACCTACATAATGTATAGCAGGTAGTAAACTCTTGTTGCCGTCTAGCCTTAGGAAATCAAAATTTATATTTAACAAATACCTGGCTCGCCTTGCTACTCCCCAAAAAATATTTTTTTTTTTGCCAAAACAATGTTTTCGACGTAAGTAATACGTGATTAAAATTTCATGATGATCGGGTGAAGGGTTTAGCAATCCATAAGGAACATACATACAGAGTTTTAGTAGCATCATGCTTCGGTTCTTAACTTATTTATTATACTTCCGAAGCGTTCTATTGCATTGTATTGTGTTGCATCTTTTATCTTTTTTTATCTTTTTACCAGACAACACAACTCAACGGGGTGGCCGTGGAGTAGTGGTAACATCATCGCTTGTCACGCTGTTGGTTCATGGTTTAAATTCTGATGTCAAGAATCATCTATTTATTTCGCATGAAATAAATAAAAAAGTCAATCAATTGCGAAAGCTAAGTCAACTCTACTGCGAAGACATAGCACTGGCAGTAGGATGGTCATATGGCTGAAAATGCAACTTGATCGGACGAACAAAAATACTGTGAATCATAAGCAATGACAACAGCAAAACAAAAATGCTCCCCAGTTATCTGGACGCTACCCTTGGAGTTTAGAGAAACTTAATACCACCTGAGTTTCAAACCATTACACCAATCTTTATTTCTTTCTCTCTCTCTCTCTGTCTATCTGCAAAATGCCCGTGTCCTGTAATAATATAAGGGTATTCATATCCTCAAAACACAACACAACGCAACACAAAACGACACAAGAGAACACATCCCAACACAACACTGGTTCGTTGTGTTGAGCTGTGTTTTTTTGTAATTTATTTGTGTTGTGTTGTATTGTCTCGCGTCATGTTGCATCGAATTGTGTGATGCTGAATCGAATTGGATGTGGTGTTGTATGCTAAAAGGTGACTATTTTTTTGTTCACTTGCCCATTGGTAAGCTGCGCCATTTTTTCTCGTACTTCTTCGATTTTGGGGCTCCCAGTTCAACAATAATTGAAGTTGCCTGACGTTTTTATGGATTTGAAAGTATATTCCAAGTGGTAAACCAGTGGTGTAAAGAACAGACAGCATTTTGATCACCCTCACTACTACAATGTGGAAAAATCAAGTGTTTCTAGTAAAGTTTCCACACAAATTGCATTATTTCTGAAAAAAAGGGATGCATTTTGCAGACTAAATTGACACCTTCTGCCGGTCAAGGTACTCATAAATTATAAACCATTCAATGCTCGTAGTTTATTTTTCCAACTAGCTAGCAGGTGTCATTCGATAAAATTTAGAACCTCCGTTCATTCAGAGATAAAACATTCTACCTTCAATCCCATCCCTATTAGTCAGCGCATTTGTATTCACTGAAGTACAATCAGATGGGTACAACAAATCAACTGAAAATGACGTTGCAAGTGTCTGACATTCACTAAAATGCAATTTACATACACAATTTTCCCCCAGCAATTCGTTTCAAAACGCACTAACAAACAGCACAATGTGTTAATTTGGAGGCGGAATCTAATTCCTGCAGCAAACCCATAACACTCTGCATATATGAAGAGTGTCGTTGTCATCGTCGTGCCCATGCCACACCGTTGACAAGGTGGTTAAACTATTATGAAATTTGTTTATCATTCGTATCAGGTTCGGTTCGGCTAACCATGCACTCAACCTATGTGTGTATGCAAGAGGACAATCACTTGCTTTGGCAATAACTCAATTACTTTGGCTTGTATGGCTTTTTAGTTCTGAGATCTTTGGTCTTTGAAAGTATCTATGGGAATTTACTCAACAGGGCATGGAACTTGTTAGAATTTACTTTAGATGTCTAGCTACAAAAAAAAAAAAAAAGTTTAAGCAGAAACTGACTTGTATTTTGTATCCTTTATAGACATGGATTTTCTCCATATCCTCGATGAGAGGACTAGACACTACATATACTCGTATGTATACGAGGGTGGGTCTTATTGGGACTTATTGACCCACCCTCGTATGCTGCATTGCAGTTTCATTCAGTTCATTCGGTTTTTGTAATTCAAAAAGTACACAAGTATATAAAACCATAAGTGTTTCAATTAGACTTTACCTGTAGTCCCAGGGTGACTAGACTAGACGGTATCTTGACTGTAGATTGGACATAACCAATTAAGATGGTTGCTGAAGGGATGTAATCGTTACAGATGTAACGAAAATGTAATCTGAATAATTTTTAAAGAGAATATAAGAAATGTTCAGTCTACTCTTTTAACACAACACAACGCAACACAACACAACACAACGCATCCCAAGTCTACTCTTTTAACAGAGAAACGAATATTTTCAAAGTATCCACACATCCTCCGCTTCCTTTTTAATTATTCAATTTAGTAGAATTTTCTTGAAAGTTAAAACGTGGTCTATAGAGTTTTGTTATAATTTTTCAATTATCTTGTCAACATTTTTTGTTTTTTTTTTTTTTTAATTTTCATCTCTGAACGACTGATGTTAGCGAAACGCCATACCATGATGAACACAATGTGTCGGTACACCTTATACTTGAGCATCGGGATTTTCGCGGCACGCTCGGGTACACGGTTCGTGTGAAAGTGTTTTTAGTCTCTTTATTAAAATTTAACAGAGATTAATGAACACTTATACTTAACACGTTGCACAGTAAGGCAAAGAAGGAAATATCGTTGATTAATTATCAGCTACCTGATAGATTTTCTTAAGGGATGGTAGAAGGTTACACCATCTTTCTGGGAGTTTGCCCATGTCAGCACCTCTGTGTCAGGATTAATGCGAATGGTTGCTTTCATGAACATTTGAATTCTGGAGATGGTAAGTAAAACATGCAATACAACACGTGAGTGCGAGGTCCATTAATAATTCGAATGAAATTAGCTAGCGTACATGCTACAGATACTTTATGTTGAGACATATATCCTTGATGAAACAGGAAAAACCCCTATCATCAAATTTTGACGGAAATAAGTAAAGTAGACCATCTTTCCTTTTTGAAGAGAACTTTAATAAGCTGAAAGTAACTGATATTTTGGAGTATCTAAAAGAATTTATCTCGGAATTTCTAAAGGTCCACGAATAAATCCTTTCCATTACTAGGTAATGGAGTTAGACCATACATTTTGTAATGAATATAAATACTAGTAATCATATAAATAAACCTGTTGAATACTTGTTTGTCTGAATATTTGAACGCACAAATTGGAAAGGAGAGAATCTTCGGAAACACAGTCGGAAAATAAAGCTTGCACTACCACACCTCCGGAAACGGACTCCGACTAATTGACTTTGCGGCGGAGCGAAACGCTAAAACAAGATTCCCGTGCCTCAATATTTATTAGGACACCTGGCGCTCTCCAGTTCAACTATCTGTCAACCAGATTGATTACGTAGCGTTTTGATGCAAGGCACTCCTCCAATATGTTGGATGTTCGCACCTTCCGAGCAGCTAACATTGACTCGCATTACTACCTTGCTGCGGCCAAGGCACGTATGCGGATATCCTCTAAACACCACAACACCAAAGAAGTACTCGTACTGTGAGAAAATCTAACAAAAAATCTGTAAGAGACCACCAGAACCTTCACCTCTCAGGAAGTCCAATGCCACCATTGTTAAGCGCAGATGAGTAATGGCATCATTGTCAGCAAGGCATCAATAAAGCCACCTCTGATGTACTGGGCTTTTCCCATCCAACACAAAGAAACCCCTGGTTTGATGAAGAGTGCCGCCAAGCGCACGCAGCAAAGCAAGAGGGTTTAGAGGTGACGCTGGATATTACGACATCTACAAGCTGAAGAGAAGGGAAGAACAGCAACTTCTAAGAATGAATATGAAAAACGTGAGATCGAGTCAATAGAGAGGTGTCATAGAAGGAATGATGTTCGAGACTTGAAGGTAAAAGGAGCATGCCAAAGTTACAAAGCCCGATCAGAAGCCTGTAGGAATGAAAGAAGAAATCTATTAGTAGAGTCACAGTCGGTGCTGAGAATTTAGAAGGTCACTTCTGCAAACTGTTAAACAGCGGTGACGATCAAAACTCCGCTGTCAGGCAGAATGATTCATTCAATCTGAACGATGAAGATCTACAATTCCTTCCACCTTATCAAAGTGAAGTGATCGTATCTAAGCTTAAATCCATCAAGGCTGCTGGAGCCGACAGTCTAACTGCCGAGTTATTTAAAGCAGCTGAGGATGATTTGGCACGGAGCATACATCGACTAATCTGGAAGATATGATCGGGTGAAAGTATGCCCGACGAATGGAACCTCAGTATCGTTTGCCTGATCCTCAAGAAATGGGACCCTCTGAATTGCGGCAACTACAGAAGTGTTAGTCTTCTCAACATCGCGTATAAGGTCGTATCTGCCATAGAATATGAGCGCCTTAAACTTTTTGTCAACAATCTGATTAGTCCGTATCAGTGTTGTTTTAAGCCAAGAAAGTCCACCATAGATCAGATATTCACATTGCGGTAGATCTTGGAAGAAACATAGGAACTGCAAATCGATACTCACCCCATTTTCATCGATTTTAAAGTCGCTTATGGAAGCAACCTCAGTTTTGTGTGCCCGATCCTCAAGAAAGAAGACCCTCCGAACTGCGCCAACTGCAGAGGCATCAGTCTCCTTAACAGCGCTTATAAGATCTTCTCTGCCATGTTGTGTGAACGTCTGTAGCCCTTCGTCAGCAACCTGATCGGTCCACATCAGTGTGTCTTTAGGCCAGAAAGTCCACCATCGACCAAATATTCACACTACGGCAGATCTTGGAAAAGACACAGGAGCTTCAAATCGATACCCACCACCTTTTCATCGATTTTAAGAGCGCGTATGACAGCATTTATAGAGACGATATAGAACAACGTCTAGTTTTGGCATCCCTGCCAAATTCGTCCGTTTGTACAGGATGACGATGGAGAATGCACGCTGCTCCATCAAGGTCGGTAAAGACCTCTCCGACACCTTTGATGTCAGAAAAGGCTTCAGACACGCTGTCATGTAATTTTTTTAAAATCGTTCTTGAAAGAATAGTGCAAAACTCACACACCAGCACCAGAGGCACAATCTTTCAAAAGTCTGTCTAATTACTCGCATACACCGACGAGTATGTGAGCTTTCATGAGTATTGAGGCGGAAGCGGCGAAGATGGGTTTAACGGTCAATGAGGGTAACCAAGTGCTGTCAACAAGAAAGGACAACCAACATCGACGTCTCGGGTGGAACGTCACCGTAGACAGATATAACTTAGAGGTAGTTAGGGACTTTGTCTACCCAGTCTCCGCTATAAATTCAGATAACGACACGAGCGCTGAGATTAAGCTACCCGCTGCTTCTTTGGACTAAGAAGGCAATTAAATAGCAAAACCCTCTCTTAAACAACTAAAGTAACCCCAATCGTCCCAGTACTACTCTATGGCGCAGAGATATGGACTTTATCAAAAGTGGATGGGGTTGCTCTTGGCTGTTTTGAGAGGAAAATTCTTCGGGTGATTTTTGGTCCCGTCTGCATAGATGGTGAGTGAAGGAGGAGATACAACGTTTAACTGTACGGACGAACTGTACAACGACATTGACGTAGCCAGGAGAGTGAAGGTCCAACGACTGAGGTGGCTGGGTCATGTAGAGCGCATGGACACCAATACTCCGGCCCGAAAAATCATTGAATCCATTTCCGAGAGGCGTCGCAAAGTAGGAAGGAAGACAGCGACTCAAGTGGCGCACGCAAGTGGAAGGGGACCTCAATCAACTTAGCGTGCGAAATTGGAGGCAGCTAGCTAAAGATCGAGCTGGCTGGAGACTCTTGTTGATTGACGCCCAGGGCCACCCCGAACTGTAGCGCCATCTTAAGTAAGTAAGTAAGTTATGAAAGGACTACGATAAGGTGTCACGCTGTCATGTGATTTCTTTAACATTCTACTTGAAACGATTGTGCAACATTTTCTAGCCAACAGCAGGGGTATGGTCTTTCAAAAGTCTGTACAACTACTCGCATGCACCGGCGACTTTGTCATAATTTGACGAACGCAGCGGGCTGTCAGTGGTGCTTTCGGGAGTATTGAAACAGAAGCGGTGAAAATTGGTTTAGCGGTTAACGAAGGCAAAACAAAATATATGTACCTATATAGTGCCTCCCCCTATCCAGGGGGAGGGTATATCAGAATGCTATAAGGTCATCAAAACATATGGGGTATATTCAGTAGAGGTAGAATCCTGAAAATGAATGGAACAATGGAACAAGTTAAATTTGGCACACTTTCATATCTCACTCCTTTTCGTGGCTGAATAGATACAGGATTTTTGTAAAACAGAACGTAGAAGGTTTTTCCATTAATGTTTTTGGTTAGATCATATTTATATGCGAATCATTTACTCCTCATAAATTTTATTTGTTTTGTACCCGTTTGTATCTCGTTTCAGAGATAGGAGATAACATTCGGGTTTTTAAGGCTTAACCCTACTTGACTACATCAATATTAGAGCTGGGCTCGATAGAAATTCATTGCCGCTGGGATTCCACAATTTGGAACCATCGCTGCAGATTTAAAGAATATTAATTTGAATTAAAGGCAAGAGAAACGTCAACGCTCGGAGAGAGAACAGAACCTTAAGGAACACCAGTATTAGTTATCAGAGCGATTACTTGAAAAACTAATAAGCTCCAGACTTAATCAGTTTTGTGTAAACAGAGTTCCAATGCATGAAATGATGCAGTTTAGTAAATTATCTCAAAATGCTTAAAAAATCCCAAAGAACTAAGAAAAAGCGGTAAATTTGGCCAATTTTAAAAAAGTGGTCACATGGGGGAAGTAAATAAGAATCGAATTGCGAATTTAGTGCCACAGGAGCCTAAGTGCTGGAATCCAGTACGAGTATCTCTGGGTATTTTAATAAATATTGTCGACCCTTATCGTCGAACTAGTATGTGTTTAGAAATTTAGCATCACACACTTTAGTTGTTTAGAGCTTTTTCAAATGATTTTAGTCCAAACTATACAAAAACTACTTTCATCACGATCGCGATGAATTCAGAACCTCTTAATTAAAGGTCAGCTTGATGTGTAGTTTCATACTCGTACATCACAGCAAATCATATGAAATTTGTTTTCATTTACTTCAGAATTAAAACTCTAATGATGTACGAGGCCATACCCAAGAATATCAAATAAGAAAAAGGAAAAAAAAAGGACACATGCCTCACACGTTCGCACATATAATGCAATATCCGGAGAACACACACGTCGTCATTTAACATCTTGTGCCGAACTCCTGACATGCTCAGCATGTTAAAATACCAAATTACAAAGCGTTGCCTCCTCTGCTGGTCGCATATTTTTAAGTGTGGTGACTGTGTGTTGGCCTTTCCTGCTATGCAAATCTCTTCCAATACGAACAGATGATACTCTTCAGTATAAAGATAGAACCTCCAATAAGAACATAACATTCGCTTTAATTTCTATTTTATGGATTCATGCCCCAGTGCCCGATGTTAGTGTCATTAAAGTGTCATTAGAAAATTTAAGACTAATGTATGTATGTGTAAGGAAGTAAATTAATTTTGTTTATTTATAATCCTTTATGTTCATTATAATGTACGACTTTCTATGAGCATTTATGTACCTCAATACCTTCTAATTAGTGAGGTAAACCACTAAGCTAGTGGTACAATCAAGAATGGGGATACTGCTTGCTTATAAATCGTAGCATCAATAATGACTAAGATTTTGATACAGTGATCTAAACATTAACTTATTTCCGGCCGGTACCAGTGCTGAATTCGAAAATAGGGTGCACAAAAGGTGGGTTTATTAAAAACCATATAAACTACCAACGAGTAAATACCGAAACAGCAGCATATGAAAATTTATTATTTTGGATGACATGAATGTTAACGTCAAAAATAACACAAACAACATTGTCCTCAGCTACCACGAAATGTTACCTTCGAAAGGGTTTTGCAATATCATTAAGGAGCTACTAGAGTCGACCTAAATAGCTGTAGTAGAAAATAACATTTCCGATCATTATAGCACGCTATACGGAGCCTACGATGAATCTCCTGAAGACTCTTTCATAGTGACGAGCAAAGTTAATCAGCTAATTTGATCCACTGATTGGACACAAGTTACAGACAAAACGGACTCTGTGTCGCTCTTAAACTATCTTATGGAAAAAATTACTAATATAGGGTGCCCGGATAAGAATGATAGGAAAAGATATTTAAATAAAACAATATCGGTGTGAGATATCAAATTATTTCGCACTTTATTTTGAAGCTACATTTTTCATTTTTTTTCATTTTTAATGCATTTTTATTATTACTTCATTAAACTTATAGCTAGACAAAAAAACGCTTAAAACTAGCTTAACTAACTTAACTATTCCTATTCTAACTTACTGGCCCTATGCGGGCGCTCTAAGTTAAACCTAATACTTAAAACTATGTCTTTCGACGTCACTGACTTTATTTGTTTATTCATTTTATTAATCAATTATCTATTGATACTAAGAAAAACTTTAAATAAATTTAAAAAACTTACAATCTACATTAAAATAAATCTTAAACTACCTTATTCTAAATTACCCTATCTTATTCTATGTTACGTATTTTCTACGTAATTTTTTTTTTTTTTTTTTTTTTTTCTTTTATTATTTTTTTTTTTTATCGAGTGCTGTTTTTTTTTTATAATTTTTTTTTTTTTTTTTTTTTTTTTTTTTATTTTTTTTTTATGTTTTTTGTGTTTTTGTGCTTTTTTTTTTGTATTTTTTTCATCCAAGTGCTGTGGATATTTTTTTTTTTTTTTTTTTTTTTTTTTTTATATTTATTACCTACACCTACCGACACCTAAAAAACTACCTAAACCTAAACTATGTAAGTCGGCCATGGGCAAGAACAGCCAACTTTCAACATCAAACAGGCTACCCTGGATTAGGAGGGAACGACGAAGGAGTTTCCTCTCTTTCGGCCAGCCACCAGAAATGACCGTACTGACGTTGTACGTCATCAACGTCCCGACCCGATACCGCCCTACTAAACCGGAGACGCTCCACACTGCCGTGTGCAACGTCTCTGTCGTAGTTGAGTCGCCTATCCACAGCTGTCCGAGCAACGTGGAAGATTAGCGGCACTGCCAATCTGTCCTGGATCAGACCTTTCTTATCAAAATAGAGGAACGCCTCTGGGGGAACAAAGCCGTTAAGGCGCACTCTCTCATGATACTCGGAATTGGGGTAATAAGCCCCGAAGATCAGTTTGTTCGTCGAGCTCATTGCTCTTGCAATGTGCCTTCGAATCAGCTTGATAACGAAATTATCCACTCTTATTAGATTAGCCCTGTTGTATAGGACCTCATTGGGATAGAATTTTATGTACTGGGACTCCGGTGTTCTGTATAAATGAAGGCAAGCCCGAAGGCAAGCCCTCTCAAACACCCGAATCTTTTCCAACAAGCTTGCTCCCACATTGAACCACACGGGACATCCATATACGAGCATGGGCCGGATGAGGGCCATGTAGCAGATTACCTTTACCCTTGCATCAAGTTGCTTGCTATAAAAAAGTCTCTTTGTAAGGGCAAAAGCACCTTTGGCTCTAGCCAGAGCAGCATCTATATGTTTGTTAAAATATAGATATTGGTCTAACCAGAGCCCTAGGTATCTGACTACACTTCGACTTGCAAGTGGCTGTCCGTGCGGTCCAACGATTGAGAACTTTCGCCAATTCTTTCTGGTATCCCTAGAGGCACCAGACAACGGCGTCCTAAAAAGAATGGTTTCCGATTTCTGGAAGTTGATCTTCAACTTCCAGTCATCGCAATATCGCTGAATCTTATCGAAGTCACGTTGCAAGAGAATTGCAAAGACCTCGATTTTTGGTCCTGATCTGTACCCGATCAAGTCGTCTGCATACGCTATGGCATGGTGAAGTGATCCTATGAGATCGCTCGTGTAAATGTTGAAAAGGATCGGTGAATTAACCGCACCTTGTTGCAGACCATTTTTAATTAGAAATGTTCCAGCAGAAGTCACATTGCCATTTTTGACGATGAACTGTCTACTGGTGAGCATGTTATGAAGTATGTACAGCAGTGGTTTGCTTATGCCAAGCCTGCTTAGCTTGTAGAAGAGTCCCTCTAACCATACGGTGTCGAAGGCCTTCTCCAAGTCAATCAGGCAGGCACCCGTGCACTGTTTCTTGCTTTTGTTCCATTGGATATCCGATACCAGTTTAGACGGGGCATGTATTGTATCATGCCCCGCCTTAAAACCGAATTGGTTATCCGGAACTATATATTACTGTTCTCAGTCCACTTAAGCAGGGCTCTATTGATCACTTTCTCGAATACCTTGCTGATGTTCGGAAGGAGACTTATCGACCGGAGATTTGCCGGATTGGAAGTGTCCTTACCCCGTTTGGGGATGGGTTGTATCACTGCTGTTTTCCAATGCGCTGGATAATGTGCATTATTCAGTGCATTGTTGAACAGAGTTGTGTAAATGTCCACCGGTTCTAGAGGGAGATGTCGAAGCACAATGTTCGACACTCCATCGATTCCTACAGATTTCTTCCTCCTCAATGAGTCGAAGATCGCTTGGAGCTCCACCTTCGATATGTACGGGGGATGTACCCTTTCATCGGCGATGACATTATTTGCCATGTTATCGTCATTGAACTCGGTAAAACCTATGTTCTCGGATCGCCAGTGCTCTATATCATTTCGAAGGTAGAAGTTGTGCACAAGGACGCGATTTTCCAGGTCGTGGTTCGGGCAAATGGTATCATTCACCTTGTACACTTCCTGGAAAGTCGCTCCTATAGCCTCTACCTTCTCCTGCGGATCTTCGATCACAAAGAAGTTGTCATCCTCTACTGCGTTATCTGGATCTATACCTGCTGTTATTAGTATTTGTCCATTGTTCGTCGTTCGGGGGATCTTAAGACACGGAAGGTCGTTTTGATTATTCCTCCGAAATATTTTATTTATTTGCGGGAACATACTCGGGTTGTTGGATTTTACAGCCCGAATTTTGTTGTTCCAATGCAAATTTACAGAAAGTCTGTAATTTTCTCTAATTAACTTCTGGAGGTTTTTAATCAACGACTTCAGTGTCCTAACCTCCGAGTTCTGTCTGTCAGTAAACTGTCTGTACAAGGTTTTTAGTCTCGACAGCAGTCTACTTTTGTGTTGGTGTAGTGCGTCAATTGTTGCATTGCGGAATATGTCTGCGTTGTCAGTATGTTGATACCGAGGTATCGTATTATCCATAGTTCGTTTAATTGTCTCGTCCATTTGTTTTAGGTATCAGTCAATCTCCTCGTTTGACAGATTCCTATTGGACGGTGGGTAGAGTGAGTTCGAGGAGAGTGCTCTTGTTAAAGTTCTGGAGAAGCGAGTCCAACGCGTCCTACTATAATTGTAGGGGTACGTTTGGACAAACTCCTCCAACTCCGCAATTTCGTTGGGAATCGTTATTACGGCACTGAGTCCGCAATGGTCACTGTCATACACAAATGTGTGCAGGCAGTTTATGGTTTGTCGGTCCATGTCGGTCAGTTGTAACCGTACGTCGAACAGCATAAGATCCAGATAGGAGCCACTTCTAGGAAACGACGGACTATCTGTTGCTTTCAAATCGAGTTTATACTCGACACTGTGCCGACCCCACCAATTGAATAGTAGGTTCCCTCTAGGATTAGGTGTGTTGTTTCCCCAATCTCTATATTTTGAAGCTACATTCATGCCATTATGTATGGAATAGCATCATTTAAATTGCCGCCTCGGCTTCGCTGGCAGTGCTTCAAGCGGTCGGTCAAATTTTTGATGACTCGGTCCGAAATGTGCGGCGTTATTCCGGCAATAGCGTCTCGAATGTTGGCCTCGAGCTCGTTCAAAGTGGTTGGCTTGTTAGCATAGACTAAGGACTGGACGTAGCCGCAGAGAAATAGTAGAGGGGTGTCAAGTTGCATGATCGCGGAGGCCAGTTGATGAACGCTAGCCGTGAGATAACCCAGTCGCCAAATTTCTCCTTCACCACTTCGAGCGTTGCGTCACTTGTATGGCATATAGCGCCGACTTGTTAGAACCACAGCTTGTTGGCATAAATCTTAGACTTCAAAAAACCCCAAAGGAAAAAAGTCCAACTTCGTTAAAGAAATAAGGTCCGGTAATGCCGCCGTGCCATAAACCGCACCAATCTTTGTGGATGCATTGATGCTTGGTCGAATACTTGTGAATTGTGGTCGCTCCAATAAATGGCCCAAATCCAACAGCAAAATGAGCCTGGTTGACTCTCTGGCGATGCCCAATTCAGCTGATCGGCCCGGAATCGACATTTCTGGGTCTTCTTCGTTACTGGCCGCTATGTTTCCTTCACTTTGCACCGATCTCTGTCTGGTTGGTCTCTTAAGGTCTAAAAGAGTGTACTCATGCTCAAATTTTTCCACAGTGCGACGAATTGCCTGCGCACTGAAGCCATGATGACGACCGAAAAAATAAAACCTATTATCACCGAAGAAAAAATTTCCTGGGCCATAAACCGTTTCGCTACTTATAAATCGCCGGGCCTGGACGGCATCTTACCCATTATGCTGCAAAAATTGCAATTCCATGGCTCACACCGATTTTTAGGAGCTGCATACTAAATAATCATGTACCCTACTCATGGAGACGGGTGAGAGTGGTCTTCATTCCGAAGGCGGGTAGGCGCGGTCCTGAAAACGCGAAAGATTTCAGGCCAATCAGCTTGACCTCCTTTGTTTTGAAGACTCTCGAACGCGTTCTAGATAACCATCTGCGAGGTATAATAGAAGAAACATCCCTCTCCAATTTCCAGCATGCATACCTCAAAGGGAGATCTACAGAAACAGCTCTTCACGAGGTAGTGCGAACAATAGAAAAATCCATACACTATAAAGAATATACCCTGGCCACCTTCATAGACATAGAAGGAGCCTTCAATAATGTACATACTGAAGCAATTCTTGACTTCCTCATGGCGTAAGTATAGAAAACTATCTGAGTTATTAGATTATCTCTATGCTTAGGCAACACTAGGAAATAGCAACATAACCAAAATTGCTAGTAGGGGAACACCTCAGGGCGGTATCATTTCACCTCTACTATGACTCATAGTCATGAGTAAAATCCTTTTACAATTAGATAGAGAAAGAATCAATGTAGTCGGGTATGCGGACAACATGGTGATACTGGTATCAAGAATGTTTCCTTCCGTGATAAGCGAAATCATGGAAAATGCTCTGAGTAAGGTAATCACCTTAGCCAATAAGTGTGGTAATGGTTCCTGCATCTCTTACTTTTAGATCTACACCAAAATGATCTTTACAAAACGTTTTGACGTACAAGAAGAGAATGGCAAGATGGACAGGAAGTCAAGGATTTCGATCTAACAATCTACACAGAAGGTTCAAAGATGGACTGTGGAGTGGATGCGGTTGTGTTTTCCGAATCCTTGAACATCTCAAAATCATATAGACTTCTGGACACTGCTGGTGTTTTCCAGGCGGAATTGCTCGCTATCCATGAAGCCTCCCGCCAGATCAAACTACATTCAAATATTACGCCAAGGCAAAAGATCGGCATATTTATTGACAGCCAAGCAGCTAACAAAGCTATTGCCTCGGCTACTACATCATCTTAACTAGTAAAAGAATGCCGAAGGGATCTAACCTCGATAGATGGTCAATTCAGGTTAACCCTGATTTGGGTTCCAAGGCATAGTAACGTTCATGGGAACGAAGAAGCCGACGGCCTGGCTAGGCAAGGCTCAGCCCTTCACTGTTCACTCGCAGATCCAGTTCACATTCCACTGGGAGCAGTCAAGGCAAAAATCCCCTCAAACTCAGGTATCTGGACAAGGTATCCCACATAATACACACTACCGCAGTTAGAAGGTCGCAACCGAAAAAGAAAACCTCACCCACTATATATGCGCCTGTCCGGCTCTAGCTAGGGCCAGACAACGAGCATTAGGCAAACCATTTTTCAATTCACTCCAGGAGATCTAATGGAAAAATATTAAAGAACTAGTAACTTTCTTAAGTTCCACAGGCTGGATTTAGAGACTTCTCATCAACACACCTTAATAGCCAGATTTATCAAAACGGCACCTAGTGCCCATTACAAAGAAAAGTTTGAACAAACAAGATGAGGTCCGAAGAAAATGTGGGCGTTAATAAATGAAATGCTAGGACGAGGAAAACCTGATTTGGATGACTTTATTACGAAAAACTTTATATAAGCACCGCAGAGCTAGTGATCTTTTTTCGCGACAGGCAACATCTATCACTCTTTTGTCGAAATTTTCCATAACCGTTTTGTATAAATGTGGCTGAATTTTATTGATACAGCGCTCAATTTGCTCCTTCAAGGCGTGGGTGGTCGTGAGCTTGTTGGCATAAACCCTAGACTTCAAAAAAAAAATCCCAAAGGAAAAAGTCCAACGGCGTTAAATAGCATGATTTGGGCTGCCAATTCTGATCACCAAAACGGGAAATTGCACGACCAGGAAATGACTCATGCAGTAATTGAATTGTTTCTCGGGCTGTATGGCATATGCACCGTCTCGTTGAAACTACATGTCGTCCCCATCCATATCTTGCAATTTAGGCACAAAAAACTATAGCGAGCACCATTAACTATTATTGCCTGACCAGCCACATTTCGAAGAAGAATGGTCCAATGATCTCTCCAGCCCCAAATCCGCACCAAACAGTGACGCGTTGTGGAAGCATTTGTTTCTCAGCAATTACTCGTGGATTTTCTGAACCCCAAATTCGACAATTTTGACAATTAACAAAGCCATCAAGAGGAAAATGAGCCTCACTCATGTACGAAAATTGCGAACTGTAGCTGCCATAACTTCATTATTTTTGAAATGTCGCTCAACAATGAAAACGTGTTGTTACTTCGTGTAGCACTTCATTTTAAGAACCCTGAACTGTCAGCTGTCACGCTCTTTTTTTTTTTTTTCGTTGGCAACACTTTACCGCACAAATGGCGCAAAATTCAAATCTTTTGTGCATTTGGGGACACCCTTTACATAGACCACACAAATTAAAGAAATAAAAGACAAATAGAAGACTAATTTATGAAAAGTTTATGTTTGGGGGATATATTCTCGATAAGTGTAGAAATAAATATCTGAAAAGTTCTCAGCTGTTAGGTGGGTTCTTTATTATATCAAAATTCATATCAGACCATAGAAAACTCGCTAAGTTCTAACCAAAAGTGCTGTTATGGTTGGATCTGTATGAAACTGAATCTAAGTTACTAAACCTGTAAGTTATAGCTTTCCGATTGCATTCACAAATTGGAATATACGCTTTTACCACTTGTATGAGTGAACTTAAGTCCATCTTAGTGGATATCGTGTTCGTATTTAGTACAATAATCTGCATATGTCAACATTATATCATTCGTTTTTAAATTTCAACAGAAATCTGAAAGCTTAAGAGATATAACTTTCCATTGACAGCATCGAGTCCAGAAAATTAACAAAATCCGACCCACCTCAAATTATTTTACTGCTTCTTTGTATCAAAAGCGTCTCAATGTCGGGATACATTTTATTTCTGCTACGGATAACTTTCGAGTGCACATTATTTAAGATGACGTGATCATGCTGTTTAAATGAATGCACCAGCAGTGAGCAACCAACTGCTGTGAACGATTTGTTTGTGTATTAACCCTCCTTTGTTCATATTAATGGATTTTTGCAACTTTCCATCGCGACTACCAGTTCAGATAAAGCGTTCACCTCACGAACATAAGGTGGTCGATACAGCTACATTCATTAACTAAAAACAAAGCGAAAAATAAGAAAAGCATTCTTGGTCGCAGTTTTAATGATGACATAGTAGGACCGGTATGGTTTTATCAGAAACTACCTACAGATGAATAATTTCAATTTTGTAAGCACAGCAGGTACCTACTAATGTTGACGTCGTCAATATGGTGAACTAGCAAACTAAAATGCATAATCAGCAATATTCTATTTTTTTTTTTTTTTTACGTAGCCGCCGAGCGAGAAATGGAACTCATCGCTGAGATTTTGTTCGAAAAATTTGTCCTTAAATCGCGATACACAGATATTACAGAACTGTTATTAGTGTAGTATGATGCCACAATTTTAATACGTTGAACGGTGGTTAAGCGATCCATATTGTAAAATAGCAAGGCAAGAACTAACTACCTGTCACTATGGATGACAGTTGGATTTGACAGGTGCCATATGGCAGGAATGTGAAATCCCAATTTCGAAACGAATAACCCTTTTACATATGTTTGCACATAGCCTGAGAAAAACTGTCATACCAAACAAATTTATGAAGGTAGCAATTATTAAATTAAATTGTATTCACTTCAGCGCAAAGTCAACGCTTTGTTGTTAATAAACATGCAAATTTGAGGGCGGCAACATGAAGCTAAAGCGCGTTAAGAGCACTTCAAGTGTCCGCGCCCTAGAGCTGTGAATTTTAGTTTTAGTGTTTATCTTCAGTTCCACCATTGCCTACCTTGGTATATAGGTCCATCGTTACAAAGACAATGTCCCCTTCAGGTGGTTATAGAAATCTTTTCATCCAATGGTTTCGTCGGATCTGGATGATGTTTACGTTGCTCACTTTCCTCTTACATCAGGCCGGGAATATCCTATCGCCGCCTTGAATCTAGTGTTTTGTTTATTTATTAATTTTTTTCAGTTTTAGAAATAAGTAAATTTATTTTTTATTTTATTTTATTTATTATTATGTACCTAAAAAAATGTACAATGATTGTGTATTGATCTGTGAAGCCTGAAGGGCTTATCTGCAGAAGATTGTTTTTCAAAAATTAACAAATTTATGTGAGGTGATTTTAATTCAAACTTGTCTTAGAATATGAATATTATTAAAAAAATTAAAGAAAATTCAAAATCCAAAATTTCAAAACAAAGCAAGTAAGCAAATAAAAGTTTATATTTTAATTTAAAAAAAAGAAAATCTTTTAAAAGTTTTTTACGTGTTTCTTAAAGTTTCGTTTAATGTAGTTGGGACGCTATTTTCGAGTTGTCTTCTACCATGCCTTGAGCTCGTCTTCGAGTATTGAATTGATGGTCTATAGGCTTCTGAAAACGGGTATCATCATAGTATTCCAGAGCTAGCGTCATCTAAAAAATTTGTTTCCGGACGAATTATATCCATTTCTGCTACTTATCTTTTTGACAATTGTGTATTTGATGTTTATTCAAGTGGGTGTTGGATGCGTACCCCAAGCGAGTACCCCGTATCTTAGCTTGGATGCCACCAAGGCATAGTACACTTGTTTTTGAACCTGTGTTGTCGAGTAGCTTTCAAGGTAGTACAGAGCGAATAGTGCCTTTTTGAGGTCAGAGCGAATTTTCTTGATGTGCCTATCCCATATGAAGTTGCTGTCGATGGTAACTCCGAGGTATTTGCAGCTTTCGACCACCTCGATAACCTGATCCGGAAGTGCAATTTGACATATACTGCCAAGAAAATTAATCCTTTGACGAGTGGCTTTGTGACGAGGTCCACGAATGTGCATCATCTTGGTCTTTGAATGGTTCAATACAAGCCCATTATTGTGACACAATTCAACAGCTTTGTCGAACTCGCTCTGCATTATTCGCGTTGCAGTATCAAGGCATTTATGAAGTATGAAGTACTATTTTTGAAAACGCGAAGTAGCTCATTGATAAACAAAATGAACAAAATTGGTTCGAGCTTCGAACCATGCGGCACCCCAAAAAGAACCGCCTTGTCATCGCTGCAGGTATCTTTAATCCTTACTCGAAACCATCTGCAACTCAATTAATTTTAAATCTAATCTGCAAGCATTCCGCGGATATCCAGCCTGTTTAACGCTTCTAAAAGTTGTACATGACTCAGTGTATCAAACGCGTTTGTGCGCCAATTTGTGCATTTAAATACGTATTGATTTTTGCGCTACTGGTCGAAACTATTTATGTTTCCGAACAAATCGACACTTCAACGGAATTCAGTTAAATGCTATGTAAACATTTATTCACTAAACTCTCCATATTTCTCTTTGAAACTCAAGAGTTTAAGTACCAATTTTGATACAAACATGAAAGGTACTCCCAAGTCACAAACATTTTCTGAGACCTCTGTTCTTACTTCATGAATCCATCCATCATATTTAATTTATTCATTTCTTTTTGTACTTTGAACAGAAACTACCGCTACAAATGCTCTATCTACATCAATATAATTAAGAACCATAAAACTGAACAAATTTTGTAAGAAAGAATTTTGAAATTTGCATTTTCAAATAATTTAAGATTACAACTAATTGATGGTGTTTGGGTGTAGAAGTCTGGCTTTACGCCTGATATATGCATGCTCAGTAATATATTATACCAGTGGTAATTTTTTCATTTTAATTAGTGACTTAATAATCCGGAAAAAAACCAAGAATAGTAGGAAAGAAAATGTAAATGTGCACCTGTCTTACTCATTGCAGTAAAAAATTGTTATTATTACCCAAAATGAAACAAAAAATTAAAAACAAGAATCATAGGTTCAATGGTATGATATTCAAAAGTGGAATTTTGGATTTTATAATACTTTGAAAGTGCATTAATGCGGAAACTCATTTTGGCTTTCAAAAGTCCAACAAAGACCAAAGTGATTTTATGTACTTTATTATACTTTACATTGGGCACGTTCAGTATACTAGGTTCTAACTAGTCAGTCGGCTTTGGTCGAAAGACCTCGATTTGACAGCTAAACTAGTGATATTCTTGTGAGGTAGTGGACTGGATTCTTAATACTCCAAACCATAGAATCCATCGACGTCGTTCCGTTGAAAGTTGACGTTGACGTTCACATATTGCCGGAAAGAACAGTTCCATAAAATCCGTCGCATACCTTCGTTGACAGATGATAGCCGATGACGTTTTGTTATTGCTGAAAGTGTTTTCTCTTCAAGCTGTTCAATTCTCAATGGCGATGACAGTTTCTCTACATTCTCTCAATGCTTCCACCAATAAATGAGCTTACTCTCAATTTCTGAATGCATGAACTTCAATATGTGAATTTGTGAACTTCAATGCGTGAATGCATGAACTGCCAACGGATCAACGGATCAAAAAGTAGAAAGTAAACCTATTGTATCCGTCGAAGTTCATTGTTGTGGACCACCTTCCATAAGAATACGTATTTTCTATCCAGCTGTCAGTTAAAAATGACGCAGCAACGGATTCTATTGCGGGGCGGGGAGTTAAAAAATTCTATCTAAAATTTTAGTCCGCTCCAGAAGTGTCAAAATCAGCTGGTTACGAAAATTATTTTTGTGTTTATTTCTTTAAGGACTATTATTTTCCTTCAAAATTTCATTCTATTATGGATTATAATTCGTTTGATGATAGATGCACACTAATAGAAACGATTCCAGCGCAAAATCAAATACCAGGATAAAGTGAAAAGAATAAAAAAGCTCCCATTTTGACATTTATAGAGTTGACTAAACTCTTAGTCACTTTGCGTTCAGTATGTTAGACTTTGACTAAAATTTTAGTCCATAGAATACTGAACGGACCCATTATTTCAAAAAACTAGATTTTAGAACAAAAAGTGCAGATCATGTTGTACAGAGCCCGAAACATCAAATTTACAATGACTGAATGGCTTTGTAAACTTTGTTGGAGTATTAGGTGAAAATTTCTGAAACATACTAACATCCAGTGGCAGTTTAAGGATAGTGCGGTAGTGCACCGCCAAGTTCTCCAGTAACTTGTGCACTACCACCTTATTTACACGAAACAAATTAGAGCATTTTTACCCCCCTTTAACTCCGTTCTTAATAGTGATAGGATCACAAAAATTATACACCATATTTAGATTAGTAATATACGAGTATTAGTAACATCAAATCAAATTTTAAATTTCTAGCTTAAGCGGTTGAGGAGTTACAAAACTTTAAAAAAACGCTTATTTTGGGACTGACTGACTGACTGACTCACTGATCATCAAAACAGCACATGTGACAATAGCACCTTAAAATTTGGTACAGAGGTAGTACTTGGTGTGCAGGTGAAGAAGTTGGAATTTTCAATATGGCTTCCAACAAATAGGCGTGGCAAGGGAGTAACAGTGCAATAGACTTCTCGTGGTAGAGCTTGGATGGCATTATGAAGATGTTTGTTAATTCTATGTTAAACTACACCCCACACAAAGTAGTTCAACGGATTAAAGTCTGGTGAGTTAAGTGGCCATAAGTTTAGTACATTAATTCCTGAGTCGTTGCGACTTTGTGCGCTGGAGCAGAATCCTGTTGGAACACTTATGGTCTCCTTTCACTCACACTATCGATCCAGGACTTAACAGCTGCCTCTAGCAGCTCGATGTATAGCACAGCATTTACTCGAAGACCTCATGGGAAAAATTAGGGAGGCATAACATAACCCTTAAGGCTCACTACTCCAAGGACCGTCACACTGGCAGGAAACTTGGTGTACATCACACAGGGGACATCTGAAGGATCTGCACACAGGCATCTGCCATCTGATTCTGGTCGAAATTTTAATTATCGGGAAAAAACCAAAGATGGATCTTCCGGATGCTTCAACTTGTTGAGGAGCCGCCTTCCTCGGGACACATGCTGGTTTTTCGTTTCTTACAACATAAATTGGCCACTTCTCATTGCATAAGACTTACCTTTATATAGGAGGTTTACATGCGGCTATTAGTGCCCTAATAATCAGTCAATCAGACAGCTGGAGACCAAATACAATGGGTCACAGTATGATCCTACAGAAACATCTAGGTAATATATCTACTACTGATTACAACACACCAAACCTAGACTTTATAAGGCCTTTCTCAAACACCTGTCCGAATAGGGATGAATGGAAAAGCGGTATATTACCGATGACACAATCTACAGCGGCATACACCAATGGATCCAAAATGAAAACAGGCGTAGGTGAGGGTAAATATTCCGAGCTGCTGAGGCAAACAGCAGGTGGAGCTCTTTAAACACTTGTGTCACCGCTAGGAAGATATGGCCCATTTACGACAAAGCCAAGATCGACAGACTTATGCAAATGAATAGAAAATCCCTGTCTACCGTTATAGGAGTGATTACGGGGCATAATACTCTGCGGTATCATATGAAAAAGCTACGTATACCAGAAGAAGACCTATGTAGGGTTTGCGGTGACGAGGAAGTTTACGAGACCACAATCCACTTTCTTTGCCACTGCCAGGCATCTATCATCAAAGACTTCTTCCAGGATTTAGAAGAACTATCTTGCAAATTGGTGCATGACATCTCGAACTTCATCAAATCCGCAGGATGGTTTGTACCATAAGAACAGTAAGTTTGGTTATATACGTTATAGAGCTGTCCACAAAGGTACTTAAAACTTTAAATAGCTCTAGACATTGGTTCATTGAAACCAAAATTCGCTCGGTTTCTAATATAAAATGCCATCACAGTGAACATTCAAAGAAGTTAGCTTGTACTTTCATGTAAGATTTGAACTTTGCGCCATTTGTGTGGTAAAGTGTTGCCAACGAAAAAAAGACTGCGTGACAGCTGACAGTTCAGGGTTATTAAAAATGAAGTGCTATATGAAAGAACAACACGTTTTCATTGTTGAGAAATATTTTAAAAATACGAGTAATAAAGGTTTTGCACCTACAGTTCGCAATTTTCGTACATGGCTTGAGCCTCATTTTCATCTTGATGGCTTTGTTGGTCGTCAAATTTGTCGAATTTGGGGTTCAGAAAATCCACGAGTGATTGTTGAGAAACAAATGCATCCACAACGTGTCACTGTTTGGTGTGGATTTTAAGCTGGAGGCATCATCGGCTGATCAGCAATAACAGTTAATGGTGCTCGCTATAGTTTCTTGTACCTAAATTGCAAGTTATGGATGTGGACGATATGTGGTTTCAACAAGACGGTGCCACATGCCATACTCGTACATCCCGAGAAACAATTCAATTACTACATGAGTCATTTCCTAGTCGTGTAATTTTCCGTTTTGGTGATCAGAATTGGCAGCCCAGATCATGCGATTTAACGTTGTTAGACTTTTTTCTTTGTGGTCTTTTGAAGTCTAAGGTTTACGCCAACAAGCCCACGACCACCCACGCCTTGAAAGAAGCAAATTGAGCGCTGTATCAACGAAATTCAACCACATTTATACAAAACGGTTATGGAAAATTTCGACAAAAGAGTGCGCATGTGCAAGCAAACTCGTAGAGGTCATTTACCCAATGTATTATTCCAAACATAAGCCTGTACTGTATACTGTATACTTTATGAATCAATAAAACATTTACATTGCGTGAATTTTTGGGACACCCTTTAGTAATAAACCTTCTGCAATGACTTCATATCAAAACACCTAGACAAACAATCAGATTAAAATCGTCAACAAGTGAGAGAAATGCTCGTAAGTACAAAATTAATTAAACATTAGTTCAGCTGACTTTAATATTCTAAGCAATGATTTATATAAAAACAATTCTTTGAATGAACGAGTACAAGGACAAATTTGGAGTGCACTCCCAACTATCAATCAGAAATAAGCTGCAAATACCCTCACTCAGGGTCATTCTATTGCTTTCATTGCAACAAACAAATACTAAGGGATCTGTGCAAGTTTTATGTCCGCAATTTAGGCATCAATTTGGACAACGCTCTGTGGGCAATCTAGTTGAACACTTCTTCCCAGTTGATTGATTAAAGAAGGTCAAACGATTATGAATGCAAGTAAATGCTGCCCGGTTTCACACCATATTTACGAGTATTTTATTTTCTTTTTCAAGAATGGGTCCAAATACGCACTGGGTCTTGTTAAATATAGACAACTAGACATGTGGTTCGGTAAATGTTAAATAAATATTTCTTTCACAATTCAATGAAATGAAGTTTAAAAATAGAAAAATATTTGCTTAACCTTTAGATTTATTTGAATTATTACACACGAATATTTCTATAAAAGCCATCAGTTCTCGAACTGAATATTGTCATTGTATTGTCAAACTTCGTTGCGTTATCAGCATCAAAATGAATCTAATTCTCTTACGATTGTTACTTGTGTTCACTTTTGTCTACGTTGTAATAGCCAGCAATTGTAACGATATGGCGTGCCCAGCTATATATGATCCTGTGTGCGCTGAACTTAAAGGAGTAAAGAAAACATTTTCAAGTTCTTGTTACTTGGGTTTAACAAATAATTGCATTGAAGGTTAATTTTTAGATTTTCTCAATTCGAATATTTATTAAATGAATTATTTCAGGGGACAAATGGGTGTGGATATACGACGGAGAATGTAAGCCGGTAACTACATGTAGAGCTCAACCAAGTTAAGATAACGCATCTGGGGTACAATAACCATCTATAGAAGATGATGGTTGCGGGTTAAAATATTCTCTCTAAATAAAGCATCAAATTTTGTTTTTAAGTTTAGTATATCTTTATAAATGAAGGTGAAAATCTCGAAAGACATTGCATATTACAATCCATTTTTTTCTTCTTTTTTTTCGAGGGAAAAATCTTCATAGACACTATGAGCCCGGTGCCCATAGTAGTGTGAGATTTTTACTCACTAAACAACATCTACCTTCTACTGGTTTACTACGAAAGCACCTGCTAAAAACCGCCATTAAATGCAGGTCCTTATTGCGCTAGATCGAACGGTTTCGTTCGTTGTAGTCGGCGCACAAGGTTTGTCTCATCCAGAATTTGGAGTATAACTTTGTTACAATGACCATGAAAAAGTTCGTTATTTCGTCATCGACGGTTGTTACTCCTAAAGGCTGAACTATAATAGAAGAATGGTTTCGTACGACCACTTCCGAAACAGTGCGAATAGAAAGGATTTGTATTGTGTGACCATAATACGAGTAGATTTTTGCTTCGATTCGTTAAGTTTTCGTTCACTTTTGCTCATCGATTCGCTCTTTCGTAAGTGTACGTATGAAAATTTGACAACAAGCGGTCCCACATCTAAGTACTAACCGGGCCCGATGATGTTTGATTTCGTTTGCTTCTGAACACATACGCCTATTATGGGCTACTTGAGGAATTTACAGTACTGAAGGAAACTTAACGTAGAATTATGACAGTAGCTTCCGATTGCTTCCGACTATTATAGTTCAGCCTTAAGTCCTTGTGGATATCATTGTTTCTGATATACCATGTGGCATTTACTATGACTCTCAGCACTTTGCTCCGTTTGTTATAATATGTTATAAATATGTGCTTAATTTGGAACGTCTTCCAAGTAGCCAATATATTTGTCTGAATCTATTTTCAAGCTCGTCGCGTTTCTTTTTAACGTGCGATTTCCATTTGAGTTTCACGTCTTGTGTCATTCCTAGATACTTTGCCTCGTTTGCATATGGTATTTGTACCGAGTTAATGGAAATAAGTAGGTTGTTAATTTGTTTTGTAAGTAAAGCTGAAATGAGTTGATTTGGGCTCGTTGAGAGCAATGCGCCAAATTTTGTTCGAACTCGTTGGAGCTTTACAGTTGCTGACTCGACTGATTTATCTGTTGTTAATATAGTCGTATAACCTGCGAAAGTAGCTATGATAGTGCCTTCTTCTTGCGGTATATCTCGAGTAAGAATAAAACCGGACCAAAAACACTTCCTTGCGGTACTCCGGCAACGATTTCCTTAAATTGGGAGTATTCCGATCCGTATTTAACACGGAATAGTTTGTTCGCAAGGTAGGATTCTAAAATCTCATATAATTGTTCCGGAAGAACCTGTCTTCAAGCCTGCATGGATTACCTTGTCGAAGGCTGGAGAAACGTCCAGAAAAGCCCTAGAACATATCCTCAAAGGTTTTCTCTATTTTATTTGTTATTCTACTCGTATAAACCTGATCAATTGTGGAATGCTTTGTTCTGGTGCCGAATTGATGGTAAGCGATCAAACGTCTTTCTTCAATGATCGGTTGTAGGGGCTTTAACAAAAGCTTTTCAAATACCTTAGATACTATCGGCAGGAGCGACATCGGTCTGTACAAATTTTTATCGTTAGGAGGCTTTCCGGGTTTCCGAACTACTATAACCTCGGCGACTTTCCATTGTCTTGGAACGTATAATAATCACGGCACGGCATTTATAATATGGGGAGAGCTTTCTTTGACAATTCCTTGAGGATCTGTCTGGCTATTAAATCATATCCAGGGGCCTTGTTATTTTTAAGATTTTTTATTTTCTGGCACAGTTCGACCAACGGACACGCTCTTTATTTATTTAATCTTTGATTGCTTTCTTGAGTCCATTACACAGATGGTTTAATGGAGTTTTGTGCTGGGGTGCTCGGGATTGTTGCTACCTCGTGAACTAAAGAAGCCAGACAGATCATGGCCACCGTTTTATGGGCTTCGCAGGGAATAATACACGTCGACTATTTGGAAAAGGGGAAAACAATTACCGGCGCGTACTATGCAGGGAAGTTCATCAAAGCGTCCAAATTAGTGCCAGTTGTACAGGGGAAAGCTCCCAAACAGCCGAGACAGACCATTCTTTGGAGTTTGGCGAAAGCAGCAGTAACGCGTTTACGTGAAAGCTTATTCCACCAGACAACTGACGCATAAGAGAGGAAGGTTCTTATCATTGCCGTGTAGATCCAAAGGACTTTCCACGTCTTGCCGAAAATACCTTCACATTGCCAGAAAACTGACAGAGCTTAGGAAGTCTTCAGCTCGACATGTCTCGTCCATAGAAATTTGCTATCTAAGATTACTCCTAAATATTTAGCTTCCTTGGAGAGTTGTATAGTGACGCCTTTTAGCACGGGCTGAGTTAGGCCAGTCAATTTCCTCCTTCTCGTGAAGAGAACCACCTCGGTTTTGAGAGGTGGCGAACCAATGGTTGATTGTGTCTAGGGCCATCTGCAACTTAGAGGAGACAGTCGCTAGGCACGACCAGACAGACAAAGCGGCGACATCATCTGCATATGCTTGAGCGTAGACATTAGAACTATTGAGTGTGTTCAACAGAGAATCAACCAGCATGCACCAAAGCAGTGGGAACAAAACACCGCTTTGCGGGCAGCCCCTGTTTACAACTACAATCAATGTTCTGTTCACCAGCATTGCATTGATCCACAACACTAGTGATTCTTCGACGCCGTGATTTTCGTCATACCTTACTCCCACTCCATTGGACTTCGATCAATTTCAATTGGAACTACTAACTTATCCGTCGAAGCCTACATGTTAAATTTTATCAAAATCTGTTCAGGATTTCTTGAGTTTTAGGCGGTAAGTACTTTTGAGTAGTATTGGCCAACTTCAAATGGTCATAACTATTGAACAGCATGTTTCCGCAGACTATTTATTTTTCATTTAAAGTTATATGTTAAATTTTGAAAAGCGGTGGAAAAATGCCAGTGTTATCAACTCACCCTTAAGGTAGTTCAGAAATCTCTATAGCTGAATGTTTAACACTTTAACAGTGACTATAACATAGTTGATCATGCTGATCTTGCCAAATGCAAGAAACGTAGATCGGTAATGCAACCGATCCAAAGTTTAGAGTTTTAGAGAACAAAATAGAGTATTGATGAGAGAAAATACGAAACTTATAAAAAAAAAACTGATTAGTTTTATTTAAGTGCAATCTTAAAACACTGTATTTAGAGAGAATATTTTAACCCGCAACCATCATCTCACCACTATCTTCTTTAGAGGGTTATTGTACCCCAGATGCGTTATCTTAAGCTGATTTAGCTTTACACGCAGGTGCCAACGTACATTCTCCGTCGTATATCCACACCCATTTGTCCCCTGAAATAACTCATTTAATAAATATTCGAACTGAGAAAATCTAAAAATTCACCTTCAATGCAATTATTTGTTGTATCCAAATCGCAGGTACTTTGAAATGTTCTCCTTTCTCCTTCAAGTTTAGCGCAAATAGGATCATAATAAGGTGGGCACACTATATCGCTACATTCGCTTGCTATTACAACGTAGATACAAGCGAATACAAGTAACAATGGTAAGAGAATTAGATTCATTTTGATACTGATAACACAACGAAATTTGACAATACAATGACAATATTCAGTTCGAGAGTTGATGGCTTTTATAGAAATATTCGTGTGTAATAATTCAAATAAATTTAAAGGTTAAGCAAATATTTATCTATTTGTAAACTTCATTTCATTGAATTGTGAAGGAAATATTTATTTAACATTCACGGAACCACATGTCTAGTTCCTATATTTAACAAGACCCAGTGCGTACTCGTATTTGGGCCTATTCTTGAAAAAGAACATAAATGTGATGTGAAACCAGCCAAAGTCTACTTGCTTACTTGCAACTGTTCCCAATCGACTGTTTTTTTTTTTTTATTATTCCTAAGTATTGTTTATAGATTATCTGGATGATACCAGGTACATGTTTTTTAAGTACAGGAAGTGGGTTTACATTAAGATTAAGTGGTCAATGTCACAAAAATCGTTGCAGTAACAGCTGACATGTTTCATATGCATATATGTACATATGAGTTATTTTTACCACGGGAACCTAAAAAGAAAGAAAGCTGCCGATTTAGAATCACCTAGATAAGGATATGAATCTCAGGAGGTTTTCCTGTTCGATTTTGTTCAAGTCCTCCAATTCCATGAAAAAGTGACTGCCAAGAGTTTTTCTGTTGGGCAGGACATTCAAATAGTAGATGACGAACAGACTCTATTTCTTCTTCATACCTGCAGTTTTTACAATAATCATTATGTATAATCCCGAGGCGCTCCACGTGAATACCATTGGCACAGTGCTCCGCAATGATGCCGGAGACGACTCATGTGTTATTACGATTTAACTTAACTAGAGAAGGAGATATTTTCTCGTCATAGACCGACCATAGGGTTTTAGCCGTCACGCGTATCCAAGTGGACCGAGCGTCTGTTAACTATATCAGTGGCTTCGTCATCGATGATCTTAATTATAGAGCTACTGGGAGAGCCTGCGAAATATGCAACACTTATCCTTTTCTGATCTTTCATTACCTGGAACATCCACATTCCTCCATGAGGAACAGCTTCAGATTGTCAGAGGCGACTGAATTATGATGTATGTTGATTTGCACTACCTTTATAGGTTGTCGCAATAGCTTCATCTATAGTATCAGTCACTTTATGATCTTGAGAAGCTCCAAAGATTAATTTGACCTGCTTGTCCTCCAATAGTGATGCCGGTGGTTCATTAATTGGGATGATGAACCCTTTGGAACCATTCTTGGTTTTTTCTTCGCCTTTTCTCAGCTCTTCGTATTAATTGAAGGGTCATGGGCTCTTGAGAAGTCGAGAGCGCATAGTCTTACCTTGAGTCGGTTGGGTATTTCTTCAGGGGGAAGTGTCGCAATGCAGATTCTTACCAAGGTGTTGTTGTGGTCTTCGCAAAGTCACCTAAGAGCTGGTCTTTGCAGTCCAGCAATATGACTCCACGGTATCATCTTGCTTTGCTGAATGTAGGAGGAGTTTAGCCGGCATTTCCTCTAAGTCCGTCAATGACTACTCTAGGCCACGAAAGAGCGTCCTTCGCTATGACATCCATAGCCAAGTCCAGGAAGTTTTTTTCCTTTTCCGAGAGAGACGAAGTATGTTTGGCTTTCAAGATACTATTGATGTGTGTCGCTTTGTAGAAGGCAGCGGCCTTTCGACGTTCCAAGCAGTGATTTGACTCTATCCAAGCAAGATCGCTGAAGGGAATCCCACATATATTGTGTTCTGCACTCCTCTCATCACCGACCTCATCGATGATGGTAAAGAAGTAATTTATCATGCTGGTAATTTAAGATTCGCCTTTCCTTTGTCCAGCTTGTACCAATTGATTTTCTCAGCCACCTTTGGTTGCTTATTTATTTTCTTCCCCGTCTCCAAAAAAAAATTGTCATAAGGAGATGGTGTTGCTGTGCGATCGCCTCACTTTGCATTCTTCAACCCGGGGCTTCATGAAACTGGCTACCAAATGGGAGTCAATCTGGCTTTCATTTCCGCCAGTGCTGTAAGTGATCAGGTGCCGGCTTTGTTTGACGAACATGGTATTTAACACTATAAGACGGTATGACTTGCACATACTTAGGATGTCTTCACCTGGATGTCATTCTGCACCCTAGTCCTCCATGGTAGTCTTCATAGTCTTCGTTTGTCTCCTTGATATGTCCGTTCAAATCTCCGCCAACAAACAAATGCTTTTCCTTTGGGATGTTTTTGATGAGGTTGTGAAAATCCAACCAGAATGCATGGTTTTCCCTCTGTTCGCATCCGACTTGGGGAGCATATGCGGTCTCAATATTCCACACCTCACCCTGAATCATCAAGTTGAGAGATATCAAACGGTCACTGGACTTTGAAATGGTCAAGATGTTGCCAACATCTTGTAAGCTTTTGTCGATTCCCGATGTTTCGCCATTTCGTTTCTTGTACACACAAGATGTACACTCGCCTTCTAATCATCATTTCTTCAAGCTCGTAGCTGCGACCACTCCTGCCTGGCGGGTTAGTGCATTTCTTTTGAGCGTACTTTTCCATAATAGTAGGGTCTAAGGGTTTTTTTTTTTGATTTTGACACGTGCATGCTCCTAATTTTTGATTTATGTTTGATCTTACTTTTACAACACCGGCGATCTCCATTCGTTTTAAGATGGCATATGTGTCGGTAGGCTCACCTTGATATTGCCAAAAAAAATTTGCCTAGATGTGGTTTTCTACGACAAGCGCTATGTATTTGTGGGGGGCGCTGCAGTGATATTCTTAACCCGTCCCTGCACGGGGATTTCTTATTGTTTAAGTCAGACATATCTTTAAGTCGACCAAAAATAATATTTTTCAGTTATAAGAACAAAAATATATTATGTCTCAATAAAATTTTAATTGAATTCAATTGAATTGATCAAACTTAACATTACTATGATAGAGAAACTCAATAAAGTGGGTCTCTCAATTCTGTCCATCTGTCTATTCTGTCAATCTGTCTGTCTGTCTCTCTGCACGCACGAATGCAGCCTAAATGGTTTGACGGATTTTCTTCAAACTTCATATCTGGGGTCAGCAGGGTTACAATTCGAGGCGAAATGGAAATTTTCATTCTAACCCCAAAATTAACGGTAGGTACTTTACTACGGCCGATTTTGAAAAAAAAAAAATTCTCGAAAACGTCTGTAACGATTTTGATCAAATTTAATATTTAAGTTATGGTGGATTTGTGCTATCACATGGCATACCAGGTTCTTTCCAAAAAATACATTTACAGTACTTTTCTTATTAAAAGGTTTTTGAAAATTTACTATTTTTCGACTATGATTCCATCGATTTTGTTCGAAATCAACATTTGAACCGTATTTGACATATACCAAGTTCTGGAAAATCTTTAAAAAATTAAAAAAATTTTTTTTTTGGTCCCACGGACGGGGTTGAACCCGTTGAACGTTCTTATGTCGTTAACCATTTTTTTTTTTCCGAGTTTAGGTAAAAAATCTTCATGAAGACACTATTCGACTCGATAGCTCGTGCTCATAGTAGTGTGAGATTTTTACTCACTAAAAAAAACCTCCCTTCGTGATAAATTTCTTTGATTACTACAACTAAGTTTTGACTTATCCAGCAGTTTTTCTTTCACGTATTGAGATCGTTTGGCAGGTCCCTTTCCATTGAAAGTTCCTGCTAGTTCCGCAAATTAGACGCGGGTTTCTTGCTATCGCGTTAAGTCGAAAGGTTTAGTCCTTTGTAGACGACGCAATAGATTCCTCTCATTTAGAATTCGAAGGACTTCATTGTTAACGTGTCCGTGTAATCTGTCTTTATGCTTACGCGCGAAGTTTTTGATTTCATGTTCGACTGGTGCAATTCCTAAGTCTCTATGGATATCGCTGTTTCTAATAAACCATGGTGCATTAACTATTTATCTTAGCACTTTATTTTCAAAAGTTTATAAAATATTGACATTACTTATTTTGATACAACCCCAGAGTTGTATTCCATATGTCCATACCGGCTCTAGCACTTGCTTGTATAAAAGCAGTTTGTTCTCTATATTAAGCTTGGAATGTTTTCCAAGTAACCAGTACATTTCTTTGTATTTGATTTCTATTTCTTTACGTTTTTCCTTCACGTGCGATTTCTACTTCAGCTTAGTATCAAGTGTCATTCCAAGATACTTAGCCTCTTTTGCAAACGGAATTTGAACCGAGTTTGAAAAGATCGGTAAATTATTTATTTTCTTATAAATAAAATTGACATGAACAGATTTGTTTTCGTTTAAAGCTAGTCGCCAAATCTTTGTCCATTCATTTACTTTATTCAATGTTTCTTGCAATTTTTCAGTCGTTTCTTCGATCGTTTTACCCGTTGCCAGGATGGCAGTGTCGTCGGCAAATGTAGCTAATACGGTTCCTTCTTCTTGCGATATATCGCGAGTATATAATAGGTACAAAAGCGGTCCAAGGACACTTCCCTGCGGCACCCCAGCCCTTATATCTTTAAATTCTGAATATTCATTTCCGTGTTTGACTCAGAAAAGTCGATTCGTCAATTATTTTTCCAGAATATTATATAAGTGTTCCGGCAGAACTTGTCGTAATTTATATTTCAATCCTTAATGCCAGACCTTGTCAAAAGCTTGAGAAACATCAAGGAATACGCTCGAGCAAATCTTTTTTTCTTCGTAAGCTTTCTCAATTAAATCAGTTATTCTATGCACTTGGTCTATTGTTAAGTGCTTGGTTCTAAACCCAAACTGGTGATTGGGAATAAGAGATCTTTCTTCTATAACCGGCTGTAATCGCTTAAGAACTATTCTTTCGAAAACTTTAGACATAATCTGCAGCAGCGAAATAGGTCTATACGACTTTTTATCATTCGGCGGTTTTCCTGGCTTCAGAATCATTATTACTTCCTCGACTTTCCATTGACTCGGAACATATTCTAGTCGTATCGCTGCGTTTATAATGTAAAGGAACTTAACTAACGCTTTTCTAGGTAACGATTTAAGAAGCTCTCCTGTGATTAGGTCGTATCCAGGAGCTTTATTCGGTTTCAGTTTCTTTATTTCTTGTTGAAGTTCGGTCAGCCTTGCATTTCTTACTGTGTAATTGTGAAATGCTATATCCGACGCATTATCATTTTCAGCAAGCGCTTGCCCATCAAATGGTTTAAATGTTTCTTCTAAATGGGCGGCAAAGACTTCTGCTTTGTCTTTATCATTCTTGGCCCATTCGTTGTCATTTTTCTTGATTGGGGCCGCTTGTATTTTCGGTTTTTTAATGCCTTTTATAGCTTTCCAGAGTGAATAATTGGAATCTTTTTCCGCTGTTAAGCTTTCAATGCTGGTTTGTATTGTCCGATTTTTAAAATCAATAATGGCCTTTTTTAGCAAGTTACACAAGCGATTTAAATGCGATGTATGTTGCGGAGTTCGAGTTTGTTGCCATTTTTACGCGCTTTTCTCTTCTCGCTTAAAATAAATAAATAAATATTTTGGCGCAACAGCTCTAACCTAGGGCCTAGCTTCTCGCAACTACTCGTGTTGTGTGCGTTATATTTATCACACGAATGGAAGGGACCTACAGTTTAGTGCCGTATCCGAACGGCAATTTGTTTTGAGAAGCTTTCTCGTGACAACAATACTCTCGGATGTTTGTCAGACGTTCGCGAGAGGTGGGATCGTGAAAAAACTTGTTGGTGTTTTCTGGGATTCGAACTTGGAACCTCTTGCGTAGTGACCCGCACACTAACCACTACGCCACGACGCCCACCCTTACTATTTCTTTTATTTCCGGTGGATATTTTTGAGCATGATTGACCGGCGTTTTCCCTTGATAAGGAGTATTTTTCCACGCGGCGCGCTGCAGAACTTCAACAAATCGATCAACTTCGATTTCGAGTTCAGAAGACGTCCTAAGTGATACTCTCAGTTCGATATGTTCTTCAACGTCTTTTTTAAAGCCTTCCCAATCAGTTTTTCTGCTAGTTAGTCTAGCAGGTACATCTTTTTTAATTAGGCGTTCGCTCATCGTTAGAATGATCGGAAGAGAGATCAAAACTTTCATCAATTTTAATACAGTTGTCTGGTATTCCTTTTACAACAAAGAAATCAATCAGATCGGGTATTTTGTTGCTATCAGTCGGCCAATATATTGGTTTACCAGTCGTGTGAAAGTCGCAACCGTGTTGCATGCAAGCGTTGTAAAGTGCTCTCCCTTTTTGTGAGACACATCTTGAACCCCAGAAGGTGTGTTTTGCGTTAAAATCACCGCCAATAATAAAATTCGGTCGAAAAGAGCTGAAAATATTTGTAAAATCATTGTTTGAACATTGAAAGATGTTTTTATAAATTGGTAGCTTTTTTAACATCGCTTCATATTGTGGAGTAAAAACATCCACTTAAACATAGATTTTTGTTCAGAAGCTTGTTAAATTGGAAAAAATGATTAAAAATGCTTTCATATAACATCACTGGATAATTTTTGTTCGATTAAAAGAAGAATCGCTGAAATCGGTACAGATTTGATGAAGATACATCGAAATTAAAATGATTGTAACAAAAATAACATAAAAGCATCCTGTACACAAGAAGGTAAATAACTTTGCCACCCTACCGTACTCGTATGTATATCTTTTCTCCCCCGGGATAGATTTGTTTGCTTCCGTATTAAAAAATGTTCGGTATAACGAGGTCTAACAAACGACATACATGGGATGCATGGTAGTGTTAGATCCAAATTTGCCCACTCTCCTTTACATACTCGTATCTACGAGTACGTACCCAACTTTCCTGTTAGTCGCTCGCTTCAATTCTTTTTTTGGTTTTTCTATTTTTTAATAAATTTTATAGCATTTTGAGAGCGTTAAGTTATTTAGTCGGGAATTATTTTGTCATTGGGTTATTATAACTTCTCACCATGGTAAATACCTGCTGTCCTTAGCACAATTTAGATAGTTTAAGCACAGTTTCTCTACAGTAGCGCCTGAAGTCTAACTTTTGCCTTTGTATATTTGTGGTAGGCAAAGCAACTTTATTTATATCAGGTTACTGGAAGAAGCTCTTTTTCTGTATCAAATGGCCAATTTATGGTAAGAAGAATTGGGTCGCATATTGAAAACTATCGCCGTCCACTGGAAACAGTTTGTCATAGTCATCACCGCGAAGAATATACATTTTTTAATATCAATATATTCACATAAATACCTAATGAGTATCTAGACATTAAAACAATAATCCCGTAAAAAACACTTAACGTAGTTACACATTTTTCGAGCAAGCAATTGAAACCCACACCTGCTGTCGAAGTCTTCTGTTTAGGGCGCTGTAACGTTCCACTAATGATGACAAGTCAAACATAAAATTTTATCGCTGCCATAAAAGTCATGTAGGCGCAGGTACCTAGGCATGTGTGAGAGCTACACATTTTCTAAATAAGTAAGAATGCATCCACGAATAATTAAAATATATTCGGTATCGCTCTTTCCGGAACAACATAGATACACTTTTTGGACACTGAATGGTTTATTATTGTAATGCTGTCGTCTACGCGCCACGCGCCCCATATCACTAGTAGACATCATCATTGTCGTCATCTCCCGACATGTCGAAGAAATAATTACTCGTGACAGAAGCAAGCAAGGCACTTCTTCTTGGGGAATTTATTTGCTTTTTTCTTGAGGAAAATCGCTTGCAAATGAAGCGAAGGGATGGGTGCTCTAGTCGACACCATGAAATTCCTACAAATTATCAGGCTATTCAGGGTGGAAGTGGTGCTTTGAGAAGGACGCACAACGGCCGACAGCATGCAGCTTAATGAACGAATCCTATCGGATTCCGAGTTTCGAATCCTACGATACGCTAGATATGCATGTGCTGCTGACATTGTCGACGGTGCAATGGCAGGGTGGCTGGGATTGGGGCTGGGGTGTCCCGATGGTGTACATCTGTGATACTAAAAATATTTGTGTTCATTTCAAAGAAGTGACTGCTGGGATTTGTAAGCGAAACTACAAGTAGCATCCTCTGATTGATCATTTGATGGTGCTGATTGTATCAGCGGCTGCCACTGGAAGCGCGATCGTGCCGCGTCTTTGCGTTGCACCAAAATAGAATGCTCTGTCACGAGATGTGGCACGTAGAGAAATAATTACGAAGAATTTCCCTCGACAAAATTTAAGCCTAATGAAAACAAATTAATTCTGAAATAAGTGGGTTCACTAGGGGTGAGCATTGTTGTACTACGAAATTGGTCGTCGATTGTCAACATAATTACTTGTCAGGCCGATTTAAATTCGCGCTGCGGAATTCCAACATAGTGTGACAGGTTGAACATTGTGTTGTAAAGAATTAAAAGTAACAAAATAATGGATTGAAATAAAACGAATGAAAGTAGAACAATTCGTAATGCCCCATGAGGGATGTCTGGCCTCTGACATCTGACAACTAATATACTGAAGCGTGATAGCTTTTTATCTTTACGCAAATGATATTTGATATATCACACAATGATATGTTTCCACACAACGCGACAGAAACAGAATTCCCAAATGAGTTACGTAACTAGAAAGCTTTCCAAATTAGAGGGCCTTCAGTTCAGGACATTCATAAATCAACTGGTCTAAACAGTGTTGTAATTTACTCGTTTTTACTAGCGAGTGACAATTGACATTTAGATGACATAAAATCGAAAGAATTTTTTCCACTCATTTGTCTTTCCATGAGTGCTCGCGAATACGAGGGTGGGTCAATAAGTCCCTGAAAATTAACACAAATTGTGTCGTCACCTTAAATTTAATTTTTTTTTGTCAAGAATCATCTTTCAAAAGAACGCATCCACATTTTCAGACAGATCTGTCAAATAGTTTTGTTGTGGCAGCCATTTTATATAGACGCCTACCAGCATTTTCGTTAAAATGGAAAAAAGTGAATTTCGAGTGCGCATTGGACACTATTTTTTGCGAGAAAAAACTATCACGCAAACCAAACAAAAGCTTGACAAATATTATGGGGACTCTTCACCATCGATTGGAACCATTCACCACTGGTTTACTCAATTTCGGTGCGGTCGTTCAAGCACAAGTGACGCGGAACGTTCTGTTCGCCCAATTGAGGTCACCACACCAGAAACGGTCGACAAAATCCATGGTTTGATAATGGACGATCGGCGAGTGAAAGTGCGCGAGCTTGAAAAAGCCACAGGCTTATCACATGGCTCAGTGATTTCGATTTTACATAAATATTTGGACATGAAAAAGCCTTCCGCAAGATGGGTGACGCGTTTGCTCACAATCGACAACAAACGCATTCGTTTGACAACTTCAAAGGTGTGTTTGGCGATGTTCCAGAAAAATTCGGCTGAGTTTTTACGTCGTTTCGTAACCGTGGATGAAACCTGGATTCACCACAACAGATCAGAAACCAAGGAACAGTCAAAACAATGGACTTCTCCTGGTGAATCGAAGCGGAAGAAGGCCAAGGCGGGTTTGTCAGCAAACAAGGTCATGGCGACAGTTTTTTGGGATGCGCGCGGTGTTATTCACATCGATTACCTTGAAAAGGGTAAAACGATCACCGGCGCATATTACGCAGAGCTGCTGGATCGATTCAGGGACTTATTGACCCACCCTCGTATATCCGAGTACGTTTCAGAAAATAATTAGCGAGTAAGAAGAGGCGAGCGGGTTACCCATCTTCGAGTAAAATTAAATGGAATTTTCAAGAAACAAGAAAATGAGCATTTTGATGAGGCTTTCGAAAAGTTCTGCTCTTTAACGAAGATAAACCATTGGTTGGAATAATATCAGTAATACTACAAATTTGTTGAGGGTGTCTTGAGTGCAGCTACGTAACTATCGCTCGCTTTAGGAGATATCATGCTCATATTCACACCCGAAGCTGGTAAGTCGAGGCACACCATTTGGAATGATTTCAAGCGTCAATAGGTAAGTTTATCTACTCAAAACACTGTACAGACTAATCGATGAATGAATCGATGAACGAAAAGCGAGAGGCCAGATACACAACGCGACCTAAAAGTATCTAATGATAAAGATCCTTATCCGTCGTTGGAGGCAGAAGAGGCAAAAAGTCTAAATTCGCTAACATAAGCCTAATATGCGGGCATGGACCCACAGAGGAGAAAGACGACGACACCAAAGACAGGTTCTACGAGCTCTTGGAAAAAACATACGAGCCTAGCTATGACATTAAAATTGTCCCAGGCGATTTTAACGCAAGGCTAGGAAGAGAGGCATCTTTGGTAGTACAGTCGGAAAGTACAGCCTACACGATACCACCTCCGATAATGGATTCAGACTAATCGACTTTGCTGTGGGACGAAATGTTGTCGTAGCTAATACGCGGTTCCTGCATTTCGATATTCACAAGGGAACTTGGAGATCTCCTGATCAATCAACTGTCAACCAGATTGACCACATTGCGGTAGACGCAAGGCACTCAGGAGGTATTATGGATATCCGAACGTTCCGAGGGGCCAACATGGACTCGAACCACTACCTTGTTCTAGCCAAGGTACGGTTGCGGATATCCTGAACACCGCCAAGACAAGGAAATACTGTGAGGAAGTTTGACGTCAGACTACTACAATTGTCACAGCTCGACAAATCCTTTTCCGATCGAATCTCCCTTAATCTCTTAAGAGCTCCTATGTCGCCAGCATCGACTATTAAAGACCAGTAACAACATTGCCAAAAAAACATCAGAGATGCCGCCTCTGATGTGCTGGCGAATGCCGGTAAGCACATGCAGCTAAACAAGACGCATACACAGCCGCGCTGCATAGAAGGACAAGAGCTGCTCGCCAGCTCTATGAGCAAAAGAGGAGAGATGAACACCGGCGTCTCAGGAGGAAGAAGAAAGAGCATGAGAAGCGCGCGATAGAGGAAATAGAGAGATGCTACTGCAGGAATGAGGTTCGGGAGTTTTGCCAACGGGTAAAAAGAACTTGTCAAGGCTACAAGTCCCGAACCGAAGCCTGAAAGGATCATCAAGGGAACATCGTAGTAGAAACGCAGTCGATGCTGAGGATAAGGAAGAACCATTTCTGCAGACTGTATAACGGCGACGACGAATCGAATCCCACTGTCAGGCAGAGTGAACTATTCAACCTGGAGAATGTAAATTAACAATTCCGTCCACCCGATCTAGAGGAAATAAAGATAGCCATATCTAAATTTAAGTCTAACAAAGCTGCTGGTGCTGATGGCTGCCGAAGCTGCCGAACTGCCCAAAGCGGCGGGCGATGACTTGGTAAGGAGTATGAACCAACTCATCTGTAAAGTATGGTCGGATGAAAGTATGCCCGATAAATGGAACGTATTGTTTACCCAATCCTCAACGAAAGGAGACTCTCTGAACTGCGCCAACTACAAAGGCATCAGTCTCCTTAACATCGCCTATAAGATCTTATCTGCCGTGTTTTGTGAACTCCTGAAGCTGTTCGTCAGCTACTTGATCGGTCCATATCAGTATGGCTTTATGCCAGGAAAGCCCACTATAGACCAAATATTCGCACTACGGCAGATCTTAGAAAAAATCCGAGAGCTTTAAATCGATACCCACCACCTTTTCATCGATTTTAAGGCCACGTATGACAGCATTTATATGCTCTATCAAAGTCGATAAAGACCTCAAAGAGACCTTTGATGTCAAAAAAGGATTCAGGCAAAGGCGACGCGCTGTCATGCGATTTCTTTAACATCGTTCTTGAAAGAATAGTGCAAAACTCACGCGCGAAACCGGAAAACGCAGAGTGATGTAAGTGGCGATTTTGTGAGTATTGAGTAGGAAGCGGCGAAGATGGGTTTAATGGTCAAACTCAAGACCAAGTATATGCTATCAACAAGAAAGGATAACCAACATCTACATTTTGGGCAGAACGTCACCATAGTCATATGCAACTTTGAGGTAGTTAGGGACTTCGTCTACCTAGGGTCCGCTATAAATTCAGACAATGACGCGAGCGCTTAGATCAAACGATGAATAACTTTTGCCAACCGCTGCTTCTGTGGGCTGAAAAGGCAATTGAATAGCAAAGCCCTCTCTCGAACAGCTAAAGTGACTCTTTATAAAGCCTTAATCATCCCAGTTCTCTATGGCGCAGAGGCATGGACTCTATCAAAAGTTCGGATGATTTTTGGTCCCGTTTGCATAGATGGTGAGTGGAGGAGGAGATACAACAGTTAACTGTACGGGCTGTTAAGCGTCATCGGCTTAGACAGGAGAGTGAAGATCCAACGACTGAGGTGGCTGGGTCATGTAGAGCGCATAGACACCAAATTTCCTGCCCGGAAAATCTTTGAATCCATTCCCGAGGGACGGCGCAGTAGAGGAAGACCTCAACTCAGGTGTCGCACTAAAGATCGAGCTGGCTGGAGACGTTTGTTGGTTGAGGCCCACGTCCACCCTGGACTGTAGCCCGACCTTAAGTAAGTAAGTAACTAACTTTTATGATAATTTGTATATTTTCATTTTACATTTTAAATTATATAAATTTAAATATTTAAGAATATACAGACGTAAGGAATGCATTTTTCTATTGCACAGATGATAAATCAATCTTACAGACCATTAACACTCGGGTGGTTTTTCCGATTACATTTCTCCCGCATTAATTCAACAGGAGTTTGCTACCTAAAATAATTTCTAAGTACATTACTCCCTGGTTTTGCTCAATATCAATTTCTGTCAGCCGGATAGGTGTCAAATGTGGCAAAAGTCTATTTTTTCTGTACAATTCACATTCCCTTGTTATCTTCACTACTCTTTGTATTATAGCACATAGTCAGCATAACCAAAATAAATTCTTCTGCAGCTTGCACATAGAAAAGTTTGTCTACTAATAGGTTTCACATAGAGCCTAAACCTAATCGATCAATGATAAACTGAGAATGTCTTTTCGATTATTCTAAAAACTCAGGTTGTTCTCTTTACGCGATTGATCGGACTGACTTAAGGCCCTGACCCATAGAATCCATTGACGTCGTTCCATTGAACGTTGACGTCGACGTTCACATATTGCCGGAAAGAACAGTCCCATAAAATCTGTTGTATACCTTCGTTGACAGATGACAGCCGATGACATTTTGTTATTACTAAGTGTTTTCTCTTCAAGCTGTCGTGATGACAGTTTCTCTACATTCTCTCAATGTTTCCACCAATGAATGTGCTTACTCTCAATTTGTGAATGCGTGAACTTCAATATGTGAATAGATGAACTTCAATGCATGAAGTGTGAACTGCCAACGGATCATCGAACTAAAAAAGTAGAAAGTAAACCTACTTTATCCGTCGAAGTTCATATATCGTTGGTTATGGGCCAGCTTCCATAAGAATGCGTGTATTATATCTAGCTGTAAGCTAAAAGATCGACGGATTCAATGGGTCGGGTCCTTACGCCAATACTCGAAGGTTAAGATACGACCATTCTTATGCTTCAGTTTTTTTGTAGAATTATTGTTGTAAATATGCTTTTACTAAGCAAAGAACTGTATATCTCGGCTGCAAGTGAGCATTCCCTAGCACACCTGGCTCTGGTCTGGATTTCATTAATGCCATCTGCACCTGGAGATTTAAGCGTCTTGAATATATTTTATGGTCCAATCAAGCTGCTATCCTCCAGTTGTCCCCGTTTTGTTTGACGGACAACCTAGAAAGTATATTTCTATTAGTAGTAGAATTCCTTTCTCCGGATAATTGTCTTCAATCCTCAACTTTAGTTTTAGCTATGACTTTATGTAGCCCCACTGCAATATAACAGATCCATCTCATATGTTCCTTTAATCAAGTTGAGCTGCCCTCTACCCTGGGTTATCATTTGTTCGATCTAAAAACCCCGAATTTTTAAAGATTGCATCAACTTTAAGAATTTATCAATTCCCATAAATATAAGATCAAATTTGTAACATAACCCCACGGTATAAAGCACTACCATACACAGTGTACAAGACGACTGGAAAAATTACAATTACGAGTAAATAGAAAATGAAATTGGATTTCGCTTACCATAGCGAAAACTGCCATCCCATAATTTCCAATGGATAAGAAGTGCTCCTAGACAGCAACTTCTCCTTCACACATAGAAGCGAATATTGTAATAGGAAAGCAAGTAGTAATACGGGCCAATAGATAAGCGTCAACTTACAGGAGTCACTTGATATCTTCAGTGTTGCAAAATTAAGCACATTATGTTTGAGATATTTTCGGGATTTACTTGTATAATTAAGTTGAGATATCTTGCCAAGGCAGTGAGGCGTATGTAATTATTAATACTCCGCTTAAGATGTAGACTTCGTTTGCCTTAATGAGATGTTGTTTGCTGCTGTTGCTATGGATAAGAATCGAAATGTAGACAAATTCCCCATAAAAGTATAGAGATACAGAGAATCAATTATGGTGGTATGTATAAACAATATGAGATAAAATAATCTTTAAAAATGTGTCGATGTTATTTTTGCATGGATAGGTACACACATTTAGTTATAGGACTCAAATATTGATGTGAGTTAGGTTAGGCGGTTGTTTACACTCAGGCAGGGACACACTTAGGCCAACAATAAAAATATGTTCATCTACAGGGTGGCGCACCAATTGTACTACAATAAGAAATTCAAATAACTTTTGTTTAATCAGGTGTCGCATATGTCTATCATCTTCGAAAACAATTCGTTATATAAAATAAACTTGGATTTTCTAGACAATAAAAAAAAAAATAGACATATGCGACACCTTATTTGAAAATTATTCATTGCGGCCTGAAGTGTTCAAGTCGGGGACGCCTCAATTATTGTTTTAATGGACTTCTTTAATTCGGTCAAATTCCTTGGTTTCGTTTTGTACACCTCTTGCTTGACATAACCCCATAAAAGAAAGTCTGCTGCAGTCAGGTCGGATGGCCTTGGGGGTCAGCGGAAAGTGAAGTTTCTGGATATTAATTTGTTTGGGAATATTCGTTGGAGCTCCGCCATAACCGGTCTGGCTATGTGTGTGGTTGCTCCATCTTGCTGGAACCAAATGCTGTTGAAACGGATACTTCTTCGGCGCAGTTCTGGGTAAAAAAAAACTCTTTCAACATCTTTAAATAACGGTTCGCATTGACAGTTACTGTTACACCGTTTTCTTCAAAGAAGTATGGCCCCACAATGCACCTTGATGAAACTGCGCAAGACACAGTGACTCGTTCTGGGTGCAGTTCCGTATCATGGAGTATTTCTGGATTAGATTCACTCCATATACGGCAATTTTGCTCGTTTACATTGCCGTTTAGATTAAAATGGGCCTCATCAGACATAAACAAGCAATTTATCAAGCTGTTGTCTTCTTCGGCCATTTCAATCATTTTTTGGCAAAATTCCAGACGAGTAGGCAAATCCAAAGGGTTTAACTTGCTTGTAATTTGGACGGAAACACGTTTAAATCATCATGAATTATCCGTTGTAATGACCGTCTGCTAACTCCAATTTGCGCCGATAAGTTTCGACTCGAAACGCTAAGGTTCGCCTGAATTGTCGATGCTACAGCCGCGATTGTGTCTTGAACCCGAACATAGGGATCTCGATAGTACGGCAACTACTCGGGGGAGTGCCACCAAACTTCCGCCTAAATTCCCTTTGGACGGAAATGAAGGACTGCAAAGCATGGTACCGCTGCACTATCCAAATCTCTCTTTTTGGTATCCCAAGCATTCATTTTAATAAATCTAAATAGTAACCTGCAAAATAAAAAAAAAATAAGCCGATTACTCACACAGAAAAAAAGTTATTACGTTTTGTTTTTGTGGCACGATTCGTGCGCCACCCTGTATATCGACAGAATCGACAGTTTTTTAACCTCTTCCCAACAGCGAACGCCACCACTTTCTGCCAAATCTTGTCAAATAACGAATCTTATGTAAAATATGATGACGGGGAAAAAGGAGAAAAGGGGCAGCTAGCTGTACGATTAGGAATCTGGGTCGCGTTCAATACATGGAAGTGTTTAGTTCGCTGTTGGTTTGCGTTCACACTGAAAAGATTTTAAGATCAAATCGCTGACAACTGTTATTATTATGATATGCTTGAAATAAAAAAAAGAAACAAAAAAAGTTCAGGAAAATTTATTAAAGAAGACTCTCAAATTCACTCTCAAACGCAACTGAACGTTGACACTAAAATCATTTGTCGATCTTTCTTTGATTACTCGTGATTAAGGAGGTGTTTTTAGTGCGGTGGGAGTTCCATACTTCTCTGGATTTCTAACCCCAAAGTGTCTTTCGAGATATTCACCTTCAATAACAAAACAAAAAAAAAGAAACTCTAAAATATACATATATGGCAGCACTGGCTTGAAGGTTGATTTATTGCGATTTTATAGTGATCATCGAATCAATAATTCATTTTTATTCTTCCTGTTCTCGGCTTATTCTGGTGAGAACCAATCTGTTTAAACAACGCAAAACATTTAACTCTTTTGGTAATTACCTCTTAAATTATTAAACTCATAAATGGTATGGAAGGAAGTTTCGGTATTAAAAAGTATAAGACTAGGGGTGAAAGCGTGCATGCAATTAATTGTGGTTCGATTTATCACTCAACTTCTAAAGTTATAGCGCCATAGGTCTGCTGATAATATCCGATGCGATACAATGTATTTTTTTGACAAACTAAAGAAGTGACATTTAATTGCTCCGTAATAGCAAAGCATCCACAATCCGTTGCTGTCAAGTGCTATGATAGACGGGTCTTCTTGAAAACGTCTCTCACTCTCAGTTTCACCATTCAGGCATCAAATTAATCGGAACAAAAACTCTTTAGAGTGAAAAGCAATGCTTTGCATATCTCTTGCAGTCACATGTTATGAATATCAATACACATCAGTGAAAAGGATTTATTCTTCTCCAGCTTAGAGGTAACGCTTCACTTATTTGCAATTTTATATGCATGCAAGTTCAATTTATCTTGCATGATATAGGAATTTCCCACGCAATAAATTAATTTTAATTACACTTGGTAACTTCATGGTGTATCCATCATTCTCAACTGGCAGCTGGCCACCAACCACTCGCCCTTCCAATCTGATACCTCTCTTGGTATAAAATTGCAGCTTAAGAGAGGCATAGAGACATGTGCACTTTATCAATGTCATTACTAGTGCACCTACCCTAAAGCATTTTGGAACATTTGTTAGTCAGTTTGTCAGTTGAATACAAAGAGAATTTCTTGTGACTCTGAATTTTTGGGTCAAACAAGGCTAAGATCGTTAAACTGAAATACGCATTTCATATGTAGTATAACAAAGTTAAATTAATAATAGGATAAAAGGTATGGAAATATTCTAAATGTGTCTGCATGTATGCTATGAACTCGAAAACCACTGAACCGATTTGATCGAGATTTTTGTGCTTTTCTTTTGTAAGGTGAGCAAGTGACCGTGTGAAATTGAAAGCATCGAAATAATTATGCTTGTATGTATCATAATTTGTTTCATTTTCCTACTTAGTAAGTAGTAAGTTAGTAGCGAGCTCGGGGCTAGTTAACTGCAGGGGTAAATTGACACAGTCCATAGTTCAAAAACTAGCCATTAAAAGTGTACCAAATGATTTACACTTAACACTGTCAGCAATCATACTCTAACAAAAAAATGTCAGTTAAACTGTCAGTGAAACGTCATTTTTGCTCCTCTGTTTTTTGTTATTAATTTATAGTTACATCGTTAAAAGGCTTTAAACGTGAATTATTTTTACAATTTCAAGATAATTAGGATATTGCATAGATTGTTGAATATTGCTGTATCTAAGAGAGTGTTTCCATGTTTCCATGCTGCATCTAAGAGAGTGTTTCCATTTTGTAGTTTTTTCTAAATTAATTTCCAAACAATTTGACATTTTTTTTATTTAACCCTAATTGAACCAGGCTATAGCTCTGACATAAAACAAGCAAGCCAAAATGGCTTTCTATCTAATTAATATCCGACACTAGCTAGCAGAAGAAGAGATTTAATAAGGTACCTACACCTACTACTGGTTGGAAACGGAGAAAACTTCGGGAAAATCCGGTGAAAATATTGGGTCATCCAACAAGAGCTGTCATTTTAAAGCAATAGAAAAATGCAACATTTTTATGAAAAGTGGTGATATCTTTATTTTAATCTAAAATACAAACTCTGAGGATAGTAATGGAATACAATATCTGACAAATGTCCATCTCGGCTCTGCCTGCAAATAGTCATTCTTTTGATGAAATTTTTCATCACGTTTTTGTATAATTGTGGCTGTATTTCTTTTGGTTGGTGGAGCTTTGTCGTAGACTTTATCTTTAACATAGCCCCTAAAGGAAAAAGTCTAATGGTGTTAAATCGTACGATCTCGGCGGGCAATTGGAGTCTCCATTTCGAGAAACAACACTTCTACGAAATTTGTCACCCAATAGAGCCATTGTTTCACCATCTGTATTGCATGTTGCGGCGTCCTGCTGAAAATAAACCTCATCCACGTTCATAGTATCAATTTCAGGCAAAAAAAAAGTCAGTCAACATCGTTCGGTAACGCAATCCATTCACTGAAATGGCCGCATCATTTTCCAAAAAAATATGGCCAATGTTACCGCCAGGCCAAATTTCTCCAACATTATTTCGTAATGCTCTAAGGTTTTCTCTCGTAAATGTCGCTGCTTAGTATTCCCAGATGTCAAATATCAGCTGTTTATCGTTGACAGAACCACAGTAGTGCCAGATGTAAATTGTAACCTCCTTTATATTTAATGTCAACTTTAAATGCATGATGTTGGTTTAAAATTAATGTACCGGTATGTGCAACATTGTAATAATATGTAAATCCTTACGCTTTGTAAAATACTGTGTTTGCTTGTGATTCGAGCTATGCAGGTTCAAGCCCGACCAGGGAATAACAACCAACAGACATCCAAGCACAAAAGAAATTTTTCCAACCCCCATACCAAAAACAGGGTGTCTTCCTGGTGGAACAACGGACCAAAAATCGATTCCAAGTGCTCCAAGATTTGAAAATTTCCATTTTATTTAGAAAAAGCTCAACTAATGCCATATTTTATAGATATTACGGAAACAATAAATAATAAATAAAAATACGTATGTAGATGCATGTAAGTATCGATACCAAAATCAGTGGTATCGAAAGTAAAGTATCGATACTGGTATCATACCAGTATTATCGGAACATCCCTGTCTATTGCAGTCAATTCTAGTGTATCAATTCAATTTAATTTATTTTATGTAAATAAATAAATAAATAAATAAGAGGTAGGTTTTTTTTTTTTTATAATTGCACGTGTGAAAGGGGTTATGAATACCCATATACTAATTTTTTAGGACACGGGCATTTTGAGGAAAGGGGAAGAGACAGAGAGAAAGACAGATTGGTGTAGTTTGTTTGAAACTCAGCTGGTATTAAGTTTCAGTGAACTCCAAGGGTGGCTGTCCAGATAACTGGGGAGTATTTTTATTTGTTTCGCTGTTATTGTCGTTGCTTATGATTCACAGTATTTTTTTCCGTCCTCCTGAGGTCATCATCACGATCAAGTTGCATTTTGGCCATATGACCACCCTACTGCCAGTGTTATGCCTTCGCAGTAGAGTTCACATAAGCTTTCGCAATTGATCGACTTTTTTATTTACTTCATGTGAAATAAATAGATGATTATTGACATCAGGATTCGAACCGTGAACCTGTAGCGTGACAAGCAATGATGTTACCACTACACCACGGCCATCCTTAGGTAGGATATAAATGATATACATACATATGTGTGAATAAATACATGAATAAATAATACAATGGATAGTTAATAATACATTTATTATTAATGTGGTAAATTGTTTATGAGAGGGTTATCTATAGATTCACATTTAAGTAAGAATTTTTCGTTTGAAATTTCAATTTTCCTTGTGATTGGTATGACTCCGGCTTTCTCGTGTAGAACCATTGTAGAAAAGAACCAAGGTAAGCGGAATATCATTTTTAATAGTTTATTTTGTAGAATTTGGATCTTCTCAGATGAACATTTGCGCAATTTTCCGAAATTGGGTATGCATATAGCATTATGGCTTGAAAAATAGTTTTGAAAATGAGCAGTTTGTTGCCTTCGACTTTTCAGCATTGATTTTAATTTTCCAGTGCTTAACGCATTTTGTAAATTGGCCTCTATAGCATATCCATATTGATCAGACGAATATATTGCAGTATCGTCTGCATACATCGCAATTTCACAATTTGCGATAGTGGGAAAGTCAGATGTATAGACATTATAGAGAGTTGGCGCCAATACAGATCCCTGAGGAACCCCTGCTGGAACTATTCTTTGGCTGGAGTAATTTTTATTAATGAACACAGTGAAGTATCGGTCCGCCAGAAAACTTTAAATAAGTTTAATCAAATGTGGAGGGCATTCGCAATTGATCAGTTTATAAAGAAGACCTTGATGCCACATGGTGTCGAAAGCTTTTTGGATATCGAGAAGTACTAGGCCAGTCGATTGCTTCGCTGCTAATTTTGCTTTCACATGCTTGCAAATTCTAAGAATTTGGTGAGACGTTGAGATGGGATGACATTTTTTTCATGAAGAAATAAAAGAAGCTTATTCCTTATAACTTTCTCCAAGATTTTGCTGCAAGTGCTTAATAGACTAATTGGTCTATTGCTACTTGGCATGTTTGGGGGTTTTCCATTTTTTTGGGAAATACTGTAATTTTAGACACGAATTGATTATGAACCTTAGCAGTCGGAAGCCAGTTAATGGTAGTTGCTTTAAGACCAAATTGTTGATTTCATCTAGACCAGGTGATTTGTGGTTCCTTACTTCAAAGACAATGTCTTTAACCTCTTCAATAGAGACATCTATTGGCAGAGTTTCAGACTCTCGGTTATTAAAGTCATCTATTGCATTCTGGACTAAAGAATCTACTTGGGAAATTGAAGTATTTGCCGATACCTGATGATTTTGAAGGAAGGCGTCCGCTAGGATTTCAGATATTTCTTAATTGGTGATGGCAAACCTACCTGAAACTTCGAGTTGGGGAATTCGCGAGTTCTTCTTTCTAAAAATTTTAGACAAGTTCCAGAAAGGTTTGGAACTTTTATCCAAAGAAGAAAGTCTTTTGTTCCATTCTTTATTTCTAAATTCGAAGATTGCAGATGCTATCAATCGATTTAGGAATTTCATTTAGCTGAGATCATTTGGAAACCTTCTGTTCTGCCAAAGTCTTCTACATCGATTTCTATTTTTTATTAAGTTTAGTATATAGCGGGGAAGAACTATAACTCGTTTCCTTTTATTTTTAATTGGGACCGAAAAGCGGACACTGTTCGAAAGATTGTGTTCAAAAAATTCTATATTCTGGCCTATCTGTTGCGTGCAGGTAACACCTGATAGCTCTGTGGAGTGATTACGAACTTTTGACGTAAAGTGAGATCTAAACAGGTCCCAGTTAGCCTTCTTATAGTCCAGAAATGTTTTTTCGTTGAGAGCAGGAGTGCACAAGATCCTACATTCAACTGAGAGATGGTCTGAACTCAGTGCGTTTATGGCAAATGGCTGAGTTAGACTATTTGGGACATTTGTTATGAAAATGTCTAGAGTTGAAGGAGAAGCGATGCATAAGTTTTCTATTCTAACTTAGTTCCATTATATGGCGGTGCATATAGGGACAAGTCATATAAAACCAGCACAAGCTATTATAAAACGTTGTTTTTACTAAACAATTATTCTCTTAAGTTAGGTAATGAAGCTTTCTCATAAAAAGGTAAGGTTAATCTAGTATTGGACTCTAATTCGAACATAGGCTCGACCTAGTATCCATCAGATTGAAGGGCGATAGGTAATAATGGTAGTATCCCACAACGTTTTAATAAGCGGATTTGGGATAGGAAGCAGCGTCTTGCAGTCTTTTCTGCAAGATGTGAATCATGTACGAGTAAACCATAAGCGGCACTACCCTTGTTATGTTGTACAAAAACTTGTTAGAGAACCATTTTTTATCTACAAAATCTTAACATTTGTCTTTCAAAAACTTCCAGTTCGTTTGCTACGGTAGGCGATATGGTAAACCAAGAGCTAAAGCCGTATGTTATGATCGGTCTAATTAGGGTTTTATATAGTAACAGTTTACTATTTTGTGACAGATGTTTGGTAGAAAGCTGCTTTAGATTTATTTAAAACTTTCTTGCGTGTTTGTTAAACGCAAATCTATTGTGCAAACGAATGCCTAAGTATTTCGTCTCTGTTTTAAGAGGTATTCGGGTATTAAGAATATGTAAAGAAAGAGTTCTACTTTCCTTTGCAGCTAATCGATGTCCGTTTCCGTAGGCATTTCTAAAACAAGTCAATCCACATTTTCCTGTATTTATATTTAGGCCCCAAGAGCTTAGATAAAAAACTAAAGTGGGCATAGAGTTTCTGATTTTATTTAGAGCAACATGATGTCTCGCATCACTAGCTAGGACGATGGTGTCATCTGCATATAAAATAGACCCGAGCTCGTTCGTAATCGGATCATTAAAAAGAAAGTCTTGGAGAAATATATTTAATAACTTGGGTCCAAGTATATATCCTTGGGGAACGTCCGAAATGACCAGAAATTCATCAGATACTTCTAAACCAATAGATATGCAGGCGTTTCTTGAACTTAAAAAGCTAGCGATCATTTGAGTGGTTGAAACAGGAAAGATAAGATTTAATAACTTAAAAATCAGTCCCGTATGGCAAATAGAATCAAAAGCCGCCTGTAGGTCTATGTCTAATGCAACAATACATTTTCTATGTCTCAGGTTATGTACTATATTGTTGCATAGAAGTAAAGAGGCATGCTCTGTCGAATGTCCATTTCTTAAACTAAACTAATTATTCGGAATGATATTCATGTCTTCTCAAAAATTATCTAAGGTATCTGCTAGAACACGCTCAAATAACTTTCCTACATTGGAGAGCAATGAAATAGGACGAAATTCCTTTGCATCCCTCGTGCTTTTTTTTTTTTGCTATGGGTAAGATCTTTGACTTTTTCCAGGCTATGAGAAAATAACCATTGTTTATGCAATGGTTAAATATGACCGAAAGTGTAATATCTAATGAATGCGAACATTTTCGCCCCACAAAATTTGGAATCTGGTCTAGAACGTGTGACCTTTTGTTATTTTTATTAATTCTATGCAGATTAATTTTATTTGGTGAAGTGAATGGAGAAGACAATTGACTAAACACAGTGTTATTTGGGGAAAAGGATGTCAGATACAAGTTTTCTAGTGATGTTTTAAAATCGGTGTCTGTTTGCAGTATTCGGTTAGTCAAGTTTTGGTCAAAATTAGGTGTATTTTCAAGATATCTGTTTGAATATACATCTTTAAAAGTATTAACCTTAGACTGAATATCAGTAACTCTAGTGTATCACGGCTACATAACCTACACTGCAAAAACAGCTTCCATAAAGTTGAGCTATCTGCTTAAAGCACAGATGTTCTTTACAGCGAAACATTCACTTCTTCCAATCGATTAATCGTTCCCAATGCTATGCCTAGCTAGGATCTAAGCGCGGCCAATAACAATGGAAAATGTGCACTTCCCCATCAAAGTATGTACCAACAGCATCGTACCCTGTCAGTAATATGTCTTGAATCAAACGTTTTTTTCCTTCAGTGTTTTTAAATAGATTGGGTAGCACAAATTAGTGCTTTAGTATTGTTCACATGTAAGGAGCTCGGCACTTAAACATTCTCCTAATCTACTTGATAGCATATTGAAACAGCAATTGATGACCCCGCACTAATATCCAATTTTCTACTGTTGCCAATTTTCAATCGAAATCGTGTAGCAGACCTATGCCAGTTCTATAGATACTACTACGGTAGATGTTCCGAAGACCTCAATGGAATGATACCTGCGACACTTGACCGCTCTGTCAGGCAAACCGACAGTGACCACCTGGCTACGGCACGAATATCTTTATATCAAAATTCTTTTTGCTGCAGGACAAGTAAACTTTGGAATTCACTCCCATGAGACATCTCGAGGTGCTGTACCACCATTATACACCCCGCGCAACAAAAAAAGCCGCATACGGGTTCTCCATTTTTTTTGCGCTAATTACCTTTAAGGGATTCGCCGAATTATATTTTATTGCTTCCGGGTTAGGTAATGCACATTTTGGAATGTGTCGGAATTCATTCTGGCAGTATTTAACAGTGCGTGCAGTTGTATTTCTTAAATAAAAGTGAAAAGAGTATATCGCGATGTCTAAAAGGGTACAATTGATTAAAGAAAATAAGGCAGTTATCGTCGCCTTATCCAAACAGAATCAGTCATTTCGTGAAATTGCTCGACAAATTGGATGCAATGAGAGTTCTGTAAGAAGATTCTGTAACAAATATCGTCCGGATCACAATCTGGACAGAAAAATTGGCACAGGATTGAAGAGATGTACCACTGTTCGGGAGGACCGGGAACTGAATAGGCTAAGCTTGAGAAACAGGTTTAAAAATGCATCGAAGTTAAGAGCTGACCTGCGAGAAGCTACTGGGGCTGAAGTTTGCGTCAGAACTATCCAGAATCGTCTCAACAAGATGGGTTTGCTAGCAAGGAGACCAGCGAAAAAGCCACTTCTGACCAGCAAAATGAAGAAAACGCGCCTTAGCTGGGCTAAGGAAAGGCAAAACTGGAGTGTTCAAGATTGGTCAAATGTGGTGTTCTCTGATGAGTCCAAGTTTAACCTAATCGGACCGGATGGGAAGCAGATAGTTCGTCGTAGAAAAGGGGAACGCTACAGCGACGAATGCATAGCTCACACCGTAAAACATTCTCCTTATGTTATGGTGTGGGGATGCATCACCGCAATCGGAGTTGGATCTCTAATCATTATTTTTTTTTTTTTTATAATTTGAACGTGTTCAAAGGAATATGAATACCCTTATACTAATTTTTAGAACACGTACGTTTTATGGAAAGGGAAAGAGACAGAGAGAAAGACAGAGTGGTGTGGTTTGAAACTCAGGTGGTGTTAAGTTTCTGTAAACTCCAAGGGTGGCTGTCCAGATAACTGGGGAGTATTTTGTTTGTTTTTCGCTATCATTGTCGTTGCTTATGATTCACAGTATTTTTTTTCCGTCCTCCTGGGTTCATCATCACGATCAAGTTGCATTTTAGCCATATGACCACCCTACTGCCAGTGTTATGCCTTCACAGTAGAGTTGACTTAGCTTTCGCAAGTGATCGACTTTTTTATTTATTTCGTGCGAAATAAATAGATGATTCTTGACTTTAGGATTCGAACCGTGAATCAACAGCGTGACAAGCGATGGTGTTACCACTGCACCACGGCCACCCTCTATTATGCTCGAGGGCACTGTTAACGCCATACAGTACAAACAAATTATCTTAGATGATGTTGTACCGAGTATGGAAATGATAACAGCAGAAACATCAAAACCAATTTTTCAAGATGATTCAGCACCTTGCCACCGAGCAAAATCTGTGAGTAATTCGAGGTTTTTTTTTTTCATATTTATGGGTGTTTTCAAAATCTTATGATTTTAATTTTTAAATTTCCTCCACAGATTAAAACTTTGAAAGAAGAATTAGAAATAGAATCCCTAATTTGGCCGGGAAACAGTCCAGATCTCAACCCCATCGAAAATGTCTGGGCTCTTATGGAAAAGAAGATCCAAGATAAAAAACCAAAAACCATGCAGCATCTAAAGAGCATCATTGAAGAAGTGTGGTTCAATGAAATTAATAACAATTACCTCGGTAATCCCTATGCCTCCATGCCAAACAGGGTTCATGACGTTGTTAGGGCGAAGGGTGGTGCTACGAAATACTAGAATTATTTTTTAGTATTATGAAAGTCTTAAATTATGTAAAAATGTTTCTTAGTTAATAAAAATATGAAAGAAGAAATTTGCTTTTCAAATTGTTGCTCTTTTTTTAATTTATGTATATTGATAGTACTTGGGTAATATCTGATATTTTGTAGTCTGATCTTCACGATCATTACTTTTTTTCAATTAGGCTACGAAATGTATTGTCAAATTGGGGAATGTGTTAACTTAAATGTTAAACATCAAAAATACAAAGTGACTACGCAGTGATTAGTCATCATTTATTAAATTTCTTCCATTCTTCCATGTTAAAAATTACCATGTGCGGCTTTTTTTGTTGCGCGGGGTGTAGGTTCACCTTTCCTGAACATATGCACACACATACGTATTTATTCGCATATTGACTTCAAAATCACTAAAACTATTCATAACCAGCTTGAAGAGAAAACAATTCACAACATTCCAAATTATTTGATCATTATACTTGGTATTAACTTCCAACAAAGTATAGCTATTAATAAATAAGTTTTCCACGTCGGATGCAATTTTAATAACTGGGGAAAAAAAGTGATGAGGTTTGTCTTAAACACGTATCTATGTGAGAAGTTATCCTTCCCTTTTGTGTGCTGGCCACACGGGTAGAGGTCAATTAATAATCCACATAATACTTTTATTTCTCCATAGGAAGCCGCTGCCAACCGCACGGCGAAGGCTAAAGGTAAAAAAAAAAAAAGTGTTTCACGTCGGGAAATAAACAGGTATAAATAATCCGCCCTAATGGTCTACCACCGCACCTTTTCAATTATACCAAAGTCAAAACAAATGGGGAAAGTTTTTTTTTCTATCGTAAAGGCGAGGAAGGGATATCCACACATAGAATAGATAGATTCGGTCATAGTCGTCACTTCCCTATGCGTTATTTGTGTTTTATACACGCATATTTGTAAGCCGGTTTGAAGATAGTAATTATTAATTTATTATGTGACCGTAGCGGCAGTCATAAATAGGAGCCAGCTTGTTTCGATTTTCCACATAAAAAACTAAACGACTTATATCTAAGATAAATCCATGAATGTGTTTGAAGCGACTAAACTACGAGTAAGCATCGTTAAGTGTCAGGTGGATGTGGAATATACCTGAACTTGAGTGTTATGTTATTGTGTCATAGTCACCAATGGCTTGATCAGAAGAAAGTGAATACATTTAACGTTTAAAGTCATAGTTTGAGCGAAATGTGCGGGGTGACTGCAGACAAAAATGACTGTCATAGCCGGAGATAATGCGGATGACCTAATAAAGTGATCAAAAGAATAGCTTGAGGAAAGTATTGTGAGACATTCTTAAAGAACCAGCTTTTATGCAAAGCAGTTGAGAGCATCAAAAATGATTTTACTTCTACGAGTGTTTAGTCTTCCATTGATTCCACGATAAGATTTTAGGTAATGAATGAACTTCCCGTAAGTTTGAAAGATCGGTCGACAGTTTTGGTATTATCACAAGTGGGCGAGAAATAACTGCAATGTCACTCTAAGACGTAAAGTGGGTTACAATCATACAACCGTTCATCAAATAGGGGTTGGGGACAATCTTCTAGGTGCCAGATATTGGACCGCCCCAAATAAAGAAGTCTTGAAATCCGACAATCGACGGATTTTTCTTTTCTATTTTTCAAATAATTCAAAAATGAATTGCTGATTAGTCGACCGACTAGGTGCAATCCGATTCGGGAAGACGAAAGTCAATCACCCCGGGAGGTTTTTTAGATCGGGTTAAAGTCCCTCACTTTTGCAGAAGCATCCCTCGCTTACTAGCTCTCCAATGTCTTTCGATGATTTTTCTTTGCAGCCTTGCCTATAGGCTTCCGATAAAATTTCACATAGCGCCCTCAATGGACAAGCTTTAAGCTCACGGTGTTGGTAGCATTTTCTCGAAATGTATTACGAGTTTTTTTAAGTAATCGGTCAAAACAGGTTTCATTACATGGATGTACTCGTACTGCACTCTCAACCAAAGCTGGAGTACCGCAGGGCTCAGTTCCCTGTCCGACCATTTTTCTTATATTTATCAATGACCTTCTCTCTCTCACTCGCATTCGAATCCATTCCTTCACAGATAATAGAACTCTTCACTTTGCTTAGCATTTAATGACTCCACGGTAAGGGCCCCAGTGACAGCGAATGACCATCGAACTCAACTCTGATATTGATACAATCATCAATGCGGGAAAACGAGTTGAGCTCAACGTGACAAAAACGCAGTACTATCTGCTGTCCCCGAAGTGGGATACTAACCCCAAATGAATGGAATTGATATTATAGAATCGTATGGCTTATCAATGCTTGTCATGCATGTTAGCTCAGGCCTTTGCTCGAATCAGTATGTTTAAAATGTAGAATTTCAGAAGAATTTATCAGAAAGTCACTGCTTATTTAAACGAGTATGTATTACCAAAAACTGACATGCATGAGATAAGTTGCCACATATATGTACATATATAAGGGAAAGACCGAACTTGTAAAAAAGTATAACCTCCAACTTGAACCAATTTTTTTACGAAGCCTCATTTTGGCCTAAATTTCCTTAAAGAAATTTTAATCGGTCAAATATTGAAACGCTAATATTATAAGTGATCAGCAAAATATTTAAAAGACAAGCAAAATGTGCTAGCAAAAAGGTATAATTAACCAGCAGAAAAATAAATCCATCCTCAAAAAGTAATCGTTTGATCAGCTGATCATTTTTTTTCATCAGCAAGTAATTTAAAACAGAATCAGCAGAAAAAGTAAATGATTAGCAAAAATCGCTTATTTGATCAACATATCTTCTTATTTGATTCAAATCATCTGGGAACATATTTGCTGGTTTCCTTCTTGTTCTGCTCATCAAAAACCATGTTCCTCTGCCATTGTTATTGGTTTTAATTTTCTGCAAATCATACAAAAATCAATAAGACTTAACCATCAATACCATCACCATAAATATATTTGAAAAATCAAAATATGTTTTTTTTAAGAAAAAGTACTCAAAAAGAGGGCGTGGTCAAGTAGATGTATGGATGAAATGTAGACAAAGCCAACTTCTATATATTTTATGGGGACAATATTTTTCGGTTGAAAAAAGACAAATTTTGAAAAGAGGGCATGTCTGTGGGCGAATTTAAAATTTTGCTGTGCAATCTTGTTGCATTATGTCTTCGATGACCGTACGCAGATCTAATGTCCTGACCTTGACATTACAGATCAAAAGATTTTAGACTATCCGGTTTCCCAGGATAGGTAAAGTACTGCAAAATGCCTTACCAAACATGCTGCGACAGTTTTTAAGTGGCACACCATTAGCTCTGTTATTGATTTGAGCGAATTTATACTTACAAAATTGATGGCTGTGCAATGTTCAACCACGATTAGGTACTTATGTATGTACATTTTACAAAAGGGTTTTATAGCCCCTACTGCTTTACCCTCGATTAGTTCTCTTTTTTTTTTTTTTTTTTTTTTTCTTAGATCTATTTTCATCACGGCTATCGCGCTTTTCTTAATTAAAATAATTTTATGATGGCTGATTTCAAATAGGTAAACTGAATTCTTTGAATTCTTTTCTTAAATATAATTTTGTATGCATTTTCCCGGCGAAATCTTATGAAGAATTCCAATTTTATGAAAATGTTTTTGAAATAACATAAAATTTAGTCCTTTCAATCTTAATTCTGTAGTAGATTTGACAGATAAATTATTTTTTACGAATTCGTTTAAAGTTACAAATATCAGTTGTGAGGGCCGTCGGAGCTAAGTGTGCACAAATCATAAAGAAAAGACGTTGTAACTGAAAAACTTCTACTAACTACAGTTAACTGAATCTCCATTAACTTGTAAACTTATTTACATACATCAAACATCTGCAAAAATGATAAAGTTGAACTTTTCAACATGGCTTCCAAAAAATGGGCGGGACATGAGTGTGACAGTAAAGTGTTATTTATGTCTAGGTTGGGATTTTACATTCCTGTCATATGGCATCTGTCAAATCAATCTGTCATCCATAATGACAGATAGTTAGTTCTTATCTTGCCATTTTACAATATAGATGCATGGATCGTTTAACTACTGATCAGAGCATTAAAATTAGTGCATCTTACTACAGTAATAACAGCTCTGTAATATAATATCAGTGTATCGCGATTTAAGGACAGATAATAGTCGTCATAATCGCCCAATTTTTCGAACAAATTCTTCTTCAGTGATAAGGCCCATTTCTCGCTCGTTGCCCATGAAAACAATCAAAATTGCAGAATTTGGGATTTTAAGAATTCAAATGAAATCATTGAGAGGCTATTGCATCCACCACGGGTGACAGTTTGGTGCGCTCTGTGGACCGGTGGCGTGATCGGGCCGTATGTTTTTGAAAACGACCAATGCACCATTGTTACCGTGAATTCTCTGCTCTATGGTCAAATGATAACCAATTTGTTTTAGGCTGAGATTGAAGACATTAATGTGAGCAACATGTGGTTCCAACAGGACAGGGCTATGTATCACACAACACAGACAAATTTGACTCTAGTGCACGAAAGTTTCCCGGTCATTTAATTTCGAGATTTGGCGACATCAATTGCCCACCAAGATCATGTGATCTGACCTCGTTGAATTTCTTGTTGTGATGGTATGATAAAGATCGCATCTATGCAGACAATCCCCGTGAGCTTTAATTGCTAATAGAGCGACCTTGTTATCTGATAAGATATAAATGTTCTTTTTGGTATACGGAGGTACACTTTTCCATACTCGATTTTATGAAGGTCTTTGTAGTAGCATCGTATACTCCAGCCCCAACTCCTTCATCTGTCATGGATCCATTTGTGTACCATACATGAGAATCGTTGACAAATGCAGGTTTGTTCTATTCCCAGTTATTGCGATTTGAGAATGTCACCTTGAAGTTGCGGCTGAAGTTAAATCTTGGAAGACATTTGTCTGTTGTTGCGCAATTGTTGTTGCGCAATGTCCTAGTGAACTGATTTGGAGTATAGCTTATCTCTTTATATGATGATGAAGGGGTGGTAAGTTTAGAATAACCTCCAGCGCTGCAGTAAGAGCAGTTTCATTGCACCTGTTGTGCATACACAAGCTAGTCTTTGAGCCTGTCTTGTGAAGACCTCTCCTTAGTTTTTTGCAAACATACTGGTGCTGCATAGTGGGCGTCGTGGCGTAGTGGTTAGTGTGTAGGATCAATACGCAAGAGGTTCCAAGTTCGAATCCCAGAAAACACCAAAAAGTTGTTTCACGATCCCACCTCTCGCGAACGTCTGACAAACATCCGAGTGTATTGTTGTCACGAGAAAGCTTCTCAAAACAAATTGCCGTTCGGATACGGCACTAAACTGTAGGTCCCTTCCAATCGTGTGAAAAATATAACGCACACAACACGAGTGGTTGCGAGAAGCTAGGCCCTGGCACTTAAAGAGCTGTTGCGCCAAATATTTATTTATTTATTTTTGACTGGTGCTGCATATGTGACGATCGGTCTTGCTAACGCTGTGTAGAGCAATAGCATCATTTTGGGATTTAGGGCCCAATTTTTTACCAATGAGACTTTTGCTGGTTCATAATGAGATCCTGGCTTTGTCTATGGTGTTGTGAGGTGCAGATTCCAAGTAAGTTTTTTAATCACGTGTTAGGCCAAGGTATATAAACAATTCTATTGTTTCACCATAAAGTGTGGGTGCTTTTAACCTTTATTGTTTTCTTCTTTTGATGAATACAACTATGGTGCTCTTTGTTGGGTTGACGTTAAGGCACAAGCCAGCATCTAGATTCATTGCCCTCTGGAGGAGATCCGAGATTCTTTCTTTGAACTTGTCTCTGATTAGTATCGCAATATCATCTGCGTAACCTTGAACATAGAAGCCTCCGTCGCTGAGTATTTTCAGCAGTTCATTTACTACGATGGGAGAGGACTCCACCTTGAGGGAAACCATTCGCAACAGTGACTCTCAGTTTACTGCAGCCCAGTGAGATGTTAATTTTTTTTGGGGGAGGGTGAATCAGTATGCTCTGGAGTCAACAATTCAGCCCCGACAAAGAGTGAGATGTAAAAGTGTACCGAGTTCAACTTGCACCATTACCCTCAAAAGGGTGTCCCAAAATTCACGCAAGAAATTTTGATAGAAAACACAGGTTTTTAATTACAAATTGTAAATGTTTTGTTGATTCTTAAAGTATACAGTATAGGGTTATATTTGGAATAGCATATCGGGTAAATGGCCTCCACGGCTTTGCTGGCACATACGCACTCTTTTGTCGAAATTTTCCATAACTGTTTTGCATAAATGTGGCCGAATGTCGTTGATACAGCGCTCAATTTGTTCCTTCAAGGCGTGGGTGGTAGCGGGCTTGTTGGCATAAAACTTAAACTTCAAAAACCCCCACAGAAAAAAGTCCAACGGAGTTAAATCGCATGATCTGGGCAGCCAATTCTGATCACCAAAATGGGAAATACACGACCATTAAATGGCTCATGCAGTAATTGAATTCTTTCTGGGGTTGTATGGCATGTGGCACCGTCCTGTTGAAACCACATGTCGTCCGCATCCATTTCTTACAATTTAGGCACAAAAAACTGGATTATCATGTTGCGATAGCGAGCACCGTTAACTGTTGTTACCTGACAAGCCGCATTTTCAAAGAAGAATGGACCGATGATGCCTCCAGCCCAAAATCCACTCCAAACAGTAACAAGTTGTGGATGCATTTGATTTTCTGAATTCGACAATTTTGACGATCAACAAAGCCATCAGCCATCAGAAAATCAGCCTCAACGCTGAAGGTGATTTTGTTTGAAAAATCAGTTTTTTCCATAATCCATTCAACGAAATCTCTTCGCTGTGCGGGATCAGTAGGCTTCAGTTATTGAGTCAATTGCACTTTGTATGCATGAAGATACAAATCTTTTGTGAGAATACGCTGTAGAGAGCTTCTCGAAATGTCCAATTTTTGACCACGATGCCGAATTGATGTTCCTGGACCCTCAACAACACTCTCACGAACTGCTTCGATGTTTTGTATTCAACGACTTGTTGAAGGACGACCAGAGTGTCTAAGATCACTAATTGATCCAGTTTCCCTGAATTTTTGAATAAATCTCTTCACAATTGATAGAGTTACTATTCCGACCATATTTTGTACGAAAATTGCGAACTGTAGCTGCCAAACCTTCATTATTTTTAAAATATTGCTCAACAATGAAAACGCGTTGTTCCTTCGTGCAGCACTCCATTTTTAATAACCCTGAACTGTCAGCTGTCACGCTGTCTTTTTCTTTCGTTGGCAACACTTTACCGCACAAATGGCGCAAAATTCAAATCCTGCGTTCTTTTGGGACACCCTTTATTAATGATAATGATTCTACTTACATATTTTCAGTGTAAAATGTTACGTTAGGAAAGCATTACAGATACATTTCTCGAGGCGAAAAGGGTGTTGAACAGAGTTACATACGAGTTTGTGTGGCTATAATTCTCGAACGATAAAGCATCTATGATAAACAAAAGCCTATCACATCGTAATCAAACTGCAATTGAATAATCTAATAACCTTCATCATCATCACATAAGCACTACAGATGCATGGATGTATCCATGTTCCATGTTCCTCTTCTAGAGAAATCTCTAAATTCCTTACTTATGACAAATCAAAGAAAATGCTTGTCTCTAAAGGTACACACTGATTGATGTGTGTGCTGTATAAAAATGATTGGAAACCGAGCTCAAAAGGTGAATGTAATCGAGAAAAACATTCCAGTTCTAACAATGCTAATGTGAACACGTATTTTTGAACACCAAAAGTAAAATTTCCACAATTAACATTAATAAATTGTGGGGAAAAGCAAAAAAACATACTAATTTAATTCAAAGTGAATTTGATATTTACGCACTACGGAATCTTTCCAGCGAAAGTGTTTGGTGGCCAATAGAACAGCATGACGTAGTTTATTGAAGAACACTCATAAACATCGAGGCAAAACAACAATAAAAAAAAGAAAGTTCCAAATTTAATGATCACGAACAAAGCAATAAAAGTAAAAGATCCGAACTTATGCTTGTTATACAATGCATAAGAGTAAGATACTTAGAACGTTTTAGTGTGACATAATTAACTTTTATTTGGCGTAATAATTTCGATTTATTAGTTGGAGTATTTGAGTGGTTTATTTGTGCCCACTATATACACCACAGTAGCGATGGCAAACAAAAACAAGGTTATTAACTATGCATTTTATATCGGTTTTATGTCAGCTGAACCTTGCGAGTATTAACGCATCAGGCCGATTGAGAAAGAGGGTCAACTGCAAAGTTCTGTCCCGAACGAAACTTCCTGAGTCCAGGAATAACTAATAGTCAATATGTTCAAGAAAGTTCCCTGAAAGAGAAAAAAGAAAAAAAGCTTTTCCAACCTTCTTAAGGGGGTGGCCTGGCTGTTCCTGCTGCTGGTGTCGATGTTGTTTCTGTCTCTTCTGCTTTTTCTGTCATTGTCATTGGAACCTGTGCAGATAATATTGAGAAATGGAAAACGATGGACACAATAGCAAGGTTGCTGTAGGTATCGATGCCAACGTATGTAGTTCCGTTGAAGTCATAGCAAATTGAAATAAAGGGTGACCAGATAACAATGATAGTTTTTTCAATTGTTATGTTTCAGCAGTTGTCAAAGTTACCAATGACAACGAGCTGTCAAAATATTCGGTAAGGTTTGCCATTTCATCATACATCATTTGACGCTTCCCGAATATGTGGAAATTATTAAAAAATATTATCGAAGTTCCAGTTCAGTTGTAAATAAGCAAAGTGAATTTCGTCGTGAGGTCGGTCGTCATCATGGCTTCAGTGCGCAAGCAATTCGTCGCACTGTGGAAAAGTTTGAGCATGAGTACACTCTTTTAGACCTTATGCCACCAACCAGACAGAGATCGGTGCGAAGTGTCGAAACAGAAATGTCGATTCGGCGCCGATCAGCTGAATTTAAGCATCGCCACAGAGTCAGCCAGGCTTATTTTGCCGTTGAATTTGGGCCTAGATCCATATAAGATTGTGCTGACGCAAGAATTGAAGCCGGACGACCATAGACAACGCCGTAACTTCGCTAATTGCGCGCTGGAAATGTTGACCAAAGATCCGGATTTTGGCCAAACAATCATCTTCTCTGACGAGGCCCATTTTTGGCTCAGCGGCTATTTCAACAAGCGAAATTGCCATTATTGGAGCAACCATAATCCACAAGTGTTCGACCAAGCATCAATGCATCCACAAAGATTAACTGTTTGGTGTGGTTTATGGCACGGCGGCATCATTGGACCTTATTTCTTTCGAAATGAGGAAGGAGACACCGTTACTGTCAATGGTCCTCGGTATACAGCGATGTTAACCGACTTTCTGTGGCCAGAGCTCGACAATATCGATATATACGGGCTGTGATTCCAACAAGACGGCGCTACATACCATACAAGTGACGCAACGCTCAAAGTGTTTCCTTTATTTAATAGAGCATATTTTGCTATTAATTTTTAAAGACAATTTCATTTAAATGGCTGCCGCGGCTGGCTTGACAGTAGCCCGTCCTATCAACCCAATTTTGCAGTATATTTTCGATGATTCTGGGCTCTATTTCACGAATAGCTCGATCAATATCATGTTCAAGTGCCTGAATCATTTCTGAATTGTCAGCATAACATCGATCTTTAATGTTTCCCAACAAAAAAAAGTCCAACGAAGTCAAATCGCAGATCCGCGGAGATCAAGCAACATCACAAAAATGACTGATTACATGATTATTGAATTTGTTGAACGGCTTGTATGTCACGTAGGCACGGTTGGTGCATTATTTCGACCAAAATTTATTTTCAAACTTCACACTGTTTCGGCAACACAGCACTCACTTTGGAAATAAGTTTTCAATATTTTCCAACGTTGTTCAAGCGTAAATCGATTCACATCATGCCACGGAGATATGATACTATGTTTTGGACCACCCTTTACAACTCATCAAGCAATTATGGTATTGACTGCCTCTAAACTCAAAGTGGATGTGTCTAGACTTTCACGTTCTGATGAACATATTAACAGATAGGAATATGCTACCGATATATTTAATCCAAACGTTTGGGCAAATTCCAAACTATCTACCCGAAGTAGTAGTTGAGGTACCATAGTGCATGATACTGATGCTGTCGTTCTTGTTACTGCCAATGATGGTATTATGGATGCTATCGTTTTAGAAACTACAGCTGTGCCAGTGTTTTGTTAAATCCTTTCACACCACGAGATACATAGAGCGTCAACAACGCATGCGCGCCATCTTGTTCGGAGTAGTAGCGTTTAAGCTGCCTCCCACTCGTTCCAAAAGATCTTGAGTCCTCCTCAACTTTTCTACGCCACGTTTGCTAGGGCGTCTCGCAGTTCTGCTTGCCTGGGTGAGTGGATTCCATTACATGGCATATTGTTGTCTTTGCGCCGTAGGATGTGTCCAATCCACTGTCATTTTCGCCTTCGTATAGTAATGTCTGATAAAGTTGTTCGTTGGAGGTACGATTGGGCCAAAGAATGCTCAAGATGATTCTTAAACACCTTCCAAGTTTCTACGTTGGAGCGGAAGAGTCGCAGCTTGGTTCTTGTGCTGAGAACATTGCTTCTGTAGACTTTGGATAGCTTTCCGAATGCAGCTTATACCGAAAGGCAGAAGCTCCTAACTTCGGTTAGCCGAGACCGCACTTAGATATAGAAAGTTGTCTTCTTTCGCAACTTCCTGTCCAACAATGTTGAGTTAAGCGCGGGTGTTAGAAGTGCTCAGGGCTTTTGTTTTGGCTGTGATTATTTTAAGCCACGCTTTGTTTGCGTCAACTTCTAGATTTTGGGCCATCAGATGAAGGTCCATTATTCGATGTGAAAGTAGGTAAATACCGGTAGCGTAGTCGATGTGTTTAAGGTAAGATGTCGTAGTCCATCGAATCCATGGTTACCTTCAATCAATGCTGCACGGGGTACATCGCTGATTGACCACCAAGAACAACAACAGTGACAGTATGCAACCCCTACGAACTCGATTTTTGATTTCAAGATCCTCCGACACTTTACCATTGTGTAAGACGTGACACTTACTTCCCTCGTATGTAGCCTTGATAAAGCTATGAGTTTTACTGGGGTGCCTCTAGTGCGCAAGGCCAACCAGATCGCATCTCCATTCAAGCTGTCGAAAGCGATAAACAATAGATGTAGCGGAGACCTGTACTCGAGGCATTGCTCTCTTACTGTCCGCAAGGTGTTTATGTGATCGATTCAGGAGGATCTAGCGCGAAAGCCTTCCTGTTCGACGTATAGCTGTTATCTTAGCTACGGCCTGGAGAATGCATATACCTCTCCAGTTTCAATAATCCATCAGATTTCCCTTTTTCGGAAACTTGATGATCATTCCTTTTTCCCACTCCTGCGAAAATTCCTCATTTTCCCACGCTCTCTTCGTATGAGCAGGTGTAGCTGTTCTGCCGATGTGCTCGTATTTGGCGTCACTTGAAATAGTTTGGCAGGGATCCCAGCAATACTCTGTTTTTCTTGAGGGACTTGATTGCTGTTGTTATTTCGGTTGGAAGTCCGGTGCGAATTCAGGAATTTCTTCTTTAGGAAGACTCATTCGAATTCGAGATCATAATACCATCGTCTAAGTGGTTAAGGATGAGTGTTTTCTGAATTTAGTGAGCTGATCCTCATCCGAAATCAAAAGGTTACCATCTAAACTCTTCACTAAGTCTTGTTTGGAGTTCCTTGGTGATCTTATAGACAGTCTGTCATACTTGCTTGCTACTTCTACAGCCTTTGAGGCAAGTGAGTCGATATATTGACGTTTGTCACGTCTCACACTACGCTGTACTTCCTTCTTTTTTACGCGATTTTGCGCTTCTAGCTAGGTTCTCTCAACTGCTGAGGCCGTTGCAATGATCATTTACTCCAGGTTCCTTTATAAGCAGTAGTTCTTTTTACTTGCATCTCGAGATCTTGAGATTGTGACCGAATTTGACATTACTATAATAGTGGGACTCAAAAAAGTGTGTCTCTCAATTCTTCCTGTCTGTACGCATGACTGTAACATAAACGGCTCAATTGATATTATTTGATATTAATATTTAAACAATATTTGACATATCCAAGGTCATGACCAGCGCATTTCCACGACCCGTTCGGATCGTAGAGCATATCTATATTTGTCGTCCTTCTAACAAGGCGTTCGTCGAGTCTTATAAATAACCATGTGCATCCAGATGCAAGAATTCCTCTGGTGGTATACACCCACTCTCCAAAGTATTTCTGAAATACCCAGGGTTAGGCTAAAACAAGTCAGACGTTAGCTGATTACGCAAAATTATTCCTCACAAGATTTAGAAGGACATTGTCGATTTTAGACACACCGAAAGCATCCAGTAGTCTCTTATTAGGAGACGTATTGCCTAAAGTCGGAATTTGCGTTTCTGTACATGCATGTAAGCTCGAAGACATTTTCTTTCGAATATCCGAAGCTTTTCCATATACGTTCCACCATACTGGGACTCTCATAAGTCAGAATTGAACGGACGAAAGCTTGGTAACAAATGACCTTTACATCGGATCTTAAACAGTTGAAATAGAAAATGCTTTTGAGAGACATAAATGCCGCGCTTGCCATTTGCAACTACATATAGTATTTATGTGCTCATTGTACGAGTAGTACACAAATTTGTCTCTGATTCGATGCAAATGACATTAGAGAACTCGTGATTTGCAGATTTTTCCAGTTTCGTTTCAAATCCGGATAACCTTAAGCTTCCATTCATTATTTTGAAGCTCACTTTGGATGTCCTATATTTTCGAGACACTTGCATATAGAATAACGTCGTCAGCAAATGCTACTCAATCACATTAGCATTTCAGAAACATATAGTATATGTTAAAGAGGAGCGGTGCTGTTACTGTGCCTTGTGGAAGACCATTGATGACACTAAAAACGTTACCACAAATTTATTCTCGTACCGAGTATACCATAGATGTAATCATCAAAAAAGTTTGTATACGTAACCCGTCGAACCTAACCGTGCCAAAGACTTTTTCGGTATCATGTTGATCAAGTTCCTGGTTTTTGCTACGTTTTAGACTTTTCCTAAGTTTGGTTTGTTCGATCGGAGAATAAGAAGCTATGTGATCATTTTTGAAATTTAAAAAGTTGCTGGTTTCCGATTCCAAAATTTAAAATAAAATATTGGGGGTTGAGTGCTAAGATAGTCAAATATTTTAATTCTTGCTGCAGATCACCAACAGAAATGATCCTTGTAACGCGGTTAACTCAAGAACCACTTAATGGATTTTCATAAAATTTGGTTCTTTGACAGAAATGTATGCCTCAAACATCTTTCCGATTCGTCTCTTGTATACTTAGCGGAAATTTTCAACAGCTGCCTAAAATTTGGATACTTCTCTAAGGACTGGGAGGCTGCAAAAATAATTCCAATTTTGAAACCAGGCAAAGCTCCTAATACACCCTGCAGCTATGGGCCTATCAGTCTGCTTGGCTCCCTTAGTAAGTGCTTAGAAAAGGTTATAAAAAACAGAGTTATATCTTTCGTAAATGCTAATGCAATTCTACCTCCAGAGCAATTTGGATTCAGAGCTTTTCATAACACTATACATCAAGTTCATCGCATAACAAAAGACATTAAACATAATCTTTCAGACGGAAAACATACTGGAATGGCAATATTAGATGTAGAAAAAGCGTTTGATACCGTTAGGCATGATGGTTTGTTATATAAGCTACTATGCGTTAATCTTCCATTGTATCTCGTAAAAATTATACAGTCGTTCCTAACATCGCGAAGTTTCAAGGTGTTTATAAATAGAGCTTAACGCAGGTGTTTCTCAATGATCTGTCCTTGGTCCAGTCCTATTTAATATATACACTTCTGATTTCCCCAAGTTGGTCAACTGTGATACTGCCTTATTTGCTGACGATACATGTATCTATTCAGCGGATTCAATTGGTTCCAATGTTGGAACCTATCTGCAATCCGCTGTTAATACTATCAAAGCATATTGTAATAACTTGAAAATTAAAATAAATGCTTCCAAGACTCAAGCTATCTTTTTTACTCGTAAAAGAGCATCAATCTACTTCCAAGCATCAATCTTATCCTCAGGTTGAGTGGAACTCCAGTGTAAAATATCTAGGCATCTATTTAGACAAACACTTAACTTTTAATCTGCATGTGCAAGAAACAATTAAAAAAATAAATGTAACAATAAGGGTTCTTTATCCATTCATATGCAGGAATTCACAATTGGACATCGCTAACAAAATAATAATTTTTAAAGCTATTTTTCAAGCGATCACATTTTATGGATCTCCAATCTGGGGAAAGTGTGCAAAAACTCATCTGCGCAGGCTTCAAATTGCACAAAACAAAGTTTTAAAAATGATCTTACTTATCTACCCCGGTTGTTCTCAACAGAGAAACTTCATAAAATAGCAAACGTGGAAATGGTTGCATCCAGAATTGAAAAACTCAACTATCAATATAACATTTCCTGCTTACGAGTATCATCGGACAATGAGTTGATTTCAAATTTAGCTTCACAATAAGTATGTAGAGAGTGTGTAGGTAGATATAAAAATTGTTGAGAAAAATGGAATGGCGGTAAGGTATAAAGGGTGGGCACATTATGGAAGAGACACGGCTCTTAATAACCCTAAATGTAATGCTTCCAAAGTTCGAAATGCTCTAGATTTTTAAATATTGGACAACTTGGATCTGATCATTGGAATTTGTACAAGTTTAATGCAGATGCAGTCAAAATAAGGATATTTTAGTGAACTTGCCCTCTGTAGATATACGAGTATTTCGTGTTTATAAATACGTAGGACTTTCACAGAAAAGAAGAATTTTTGTTGGGTGTAAAGATGACGTGATGGCCGCGTTTTAGGCGCTTTTCATTTAATGGCGACGATATTGCTGTTCTTTTGCTCGGTCTATCTTGTTACACTTCTTGTATGACAGCTATGTCTGCTTTAAGTCTAGGGCCTGTTAGTTGTTTATCGGCACTTAGCTTACTAGGAATGAACCCTCACGTTCCATGTTGGATTTCATAGCCATAAAAATTGCTTAACTATAGGGACTAAAAGACTTTCATAATATCTCTAGCTCTTATGAATTGAACGTACCCAATCCTTCGCTCAACATATGCGTAGTTATTATGAATATTCATTGGCGCAGAGCATGGCAATAAGTTAAAAAATACAAAAAGATTTAGACTGATAAAAGCCCATAAGTCATGAAATGAGAGTCATTAACAGTATCTGCGTGTTGTGTCACCTGTCAGAGCTACTGACATTTCTGACGACAATGAGTATCTCATGCATTTATGTATCTTTTTTTTGTAGATATAATCACGGAAAACAATGAATATTTTTATAGCCTAAAATTAAAAAAAAAAAATATATGTCAGCAGCTTTCATTTTATAATTAACACACACACAATTGTAGGTATTAAAATAAGCACCTGTGTATATGCTTCCGTAAACATTTCAATTCTCCATTTAAGAGTCAGCTCTGCTGGATTCTTGAAAATGAATAATAAACCAAAAAAACTATTCGTGAGAATTATTATTAAAAGCACTTATAACAATTGTCAACCCTTCTTTTATTTTCGACCGAAATTCACCAGCGTTGAGTTCCACTTCAAGGCCAACAATTATCGTAATCAGTCAGTAAATCAACAACAATAGCTGTGACGGTTGCTGCAGAAGGTAAATTGTTTTCCTACGATTCACCGTAGCCATCCTACACTTGTTCGCTCGGCTGATTTTAACGATGCAATTAACGACGTTTTTATTATGGAACAATTCCTCAAGTTCCTTGCAAATGGTTCGCGCGGTGCGCGGTTTGCCCTGTGCCACTGAACTGAAGACCTGAATTTATTCAAATTGCGTATTTTCAGGTTAGGGTTTGAATATTTTTGTCTACCTCCATCATTATCTCCATGATTAAATCTTTATAGATATAAATAAATAGGTCCTCACTAATTATAAAAATTTAAGATTTTTTTTTTTTTTTTGACCAGAAAGAAAGATTTTAAAGAAAATAAAAATGTGCAGGTTGAGCAATTATGTTTTTATGAGTAGGCTTATGTTTGTCATGACAGTGTAATGAATCCATGAGCCATCACTCTATATATGTATATGTAGTTCGTATGTCTAATTTTGGGGGTCAGGGATGGCCATGGTGTAGTGGTAGCTTGTGACCTGAACTGTGCAGGTTCGAACCCGGACGGGGAACAGCAACCACAGCCACCCGAGCATCCTTAAATTGCGATACACAGATATTCCAGAACTGTTATTTTTGTAGTAAGATGCAACAATTTTAATGCGTTCAGCGGTCCATATTGTAAAATAACAAGCCAAGAACTAAATAACTGTCACTATGGATGACAGATGCCATATGGCAGGGATGTAAAAATGTGACCAACACATTTTTGCTCTCGAAATTGGAAGTCTTCAATTGCACTTTCATAAAGCCCACGCTTCTGCACGATTCAGCTGGATTGAATCGACATTTGTCAATTTTCGTCTCTTGTAAGTGCACTGCAAAATAACCATGGTCTGTTCAAGTTTTAACAAAAAGAAGATTTAAGAGAAGTTAATCCTACATTTTAAGGATAAGCAGTCTTATTCACTAGACATAGTTATTTATAATTTATTTATTATTTTATAATCACCGAGTTAGCTTATTCACTCCAAATGAGCTAGATTCCCTTTAAATCTGTATTCATAAAACTTATTACTTCCCTGACGACAGTTAGCAACATTTCTCGCAATTGTGTCAAAAGATGAAAAAACATACAAAAAAGTTACAATCCATCTGGAACGGATCGTATGATACCCTATCTCTCATCTCCAACCAATCCCTAATAAAATGTACGTGACTTTGTGAACTTTTTGATTCAAATGCCATGACTTCTCGGAGAGGATTCTCGCGATTCTTAAGATATGTTTCCAGATAATATGTTGCTAAGACTTTTCATTAAAAGAAAGTGGGCGTGACTGTCGCCATTCTAAACTAAAAGTTACGAATTCTATTGAAATATTTACAATAAGACTTACCATCATCGTAAGTAGCCTTGAGAAAGCAGAATACGATACGGGTATATGCATTAGGCTTCACTTCTCATTAGGGAAACATGCATCTGTCTTACAGGCAAAAATATATGCTATCCTAATGGCTGCGAACATGTGGAAGGAGCGAAGTATCTGCGTCAGGCTGCGCTTAAGGACTTCCAAAATAATTCGAGAATGAAAAACATCCTTGAATTCGGTCGGAATTCTGAACTCACTAAATCTTGTTTGGGTCCCAGGACACAACGGGATAACAGGAAATGAGATCTCTGACGAGCTTGAACCCACTTTGGGTTTGCCAGCGTCCTCTGTTAGGGCTTCCATCTCTGAAGCGCCTACTAGTCTTTTTACAAAAGACGAAAAAAAAAACACATTAAAATGGGGTTCTCTTCCTGATAGTACAATGGACCCGTTTTGAGTCTGAGTGCTCCAGTGGGGTGCGTCCGCCCCGACAAAAAAAAGGAGTTTGGATCACATTTCAGTGACTTCTTACCGAATTAGTAAAAGAGAACATCGTTGTAATTGAAGACACGAAGACCGATGCAAGAAGCGAGATACCTGGGATAATATTTATAAATTGTAAGTACCTACGCTTGTACGTATTAGTTTTGATGGCCTAGCATTTTGCATTCATACATTTGTTTTGTAAAAGATTCAATCAGTTTCAATTGAGAAACATGAAGATGAAACTGCAAGCACTTGTCTGTGCCCACGGACTATCTCTGCACAAGAGATACCAAGAATCTGGAAGAGGCAGAGATAAAAGCTCTGATCCCTAAAGAATTCAAGGTGGATCATAATTTATTTAACAATGATGGTCTACTATGTTAAGGTTTAGAATTGCTTATTTAATTTGCGTGATTTTTTAGTTTAATAAAACATTTATACAAAATTTGTTTGGAACTGAGAGAGAACTTAAATGTGAAGGAAGACTTGAAGAGCTTTCAATCCGACACTTTGCTTCCAGACGACAAAACATTTTCCACCACATTTCGTTTCCCAGTATGACGAGAATTGTGCATACGTTCTTGTTCTATTAGTGGATTTAGTGGTTGATGTAAGCAAATGATGACCCGCACTCCAAAAGTTATCAAATTCTACTTTCCGGTAAAATCCTTGAAGCATGCGTACTGCCACACCAGTTATAAATTATGCCTCCTTTTCTGATGGAACAGAATTTTAATGTCACAATAATTTGATCTGAAGAAGGGTTGGCATGTTTATGTACATTGGCCTTTTTGAAACAAATGCTTTTAAAAATCTGAAGCAAATTCAACTTGAAGTGGAAGTCTGCAGTGACTTACTTCATTCCGACCCAAATAGCGAATGACTGTCATTACATACTCGTATATGTATTTAGTTCAACTGGATTATGTTCTTTTTTAATAATTTGTGCCCGCCAATGGGGATATAAATACCCTTGAATTATTTCAGGGCACGGGCGTTTGTAGAAAGTGAGAGAGAGAGAAAGAAAGATTGGTGTAGTGGGTTTGAAACTCAGGTAGTATTCAGTTTCAGTAAACTCCAAAGTTGGCGTCCGGATAACTGAGGACAATTTTTGATTGTCATTGCTTATGATTCGCAGTATTTTGTTCAGTCCTTCTGATGTCATCATCACGATCAAGTTGCATTTTCAGCCATATGAAATAAATAGATGATTCTTGACATCAGGATTTGAACCGTGAACCTGCAGCGTGACAAGCGATTATGTTTCCAATAGACCACGGCGACTCTCAAGTTGTCACCCTCCAGGTTATTGTGCACTATTTCAAACAAACTCTTCATAATTTCTTTTGAGAATCTATATTTCGTCATAAATTCTCCGTCCGAAAGATTTAAGGATTTAATCCAGTATAGTCTCAACCTGGAGGACAACCAATCAATACAATCACTGGACCGGAACGAAGATGAAGAAGCCATAGCTACGCTTAAATCATACAAAGCCTCAGGGCCAAATGGTCTAGCAGTTGAGCTGTTAAAGACTTGGTAGGATACATGCACCAACTCATCTGCAAAATATCTTCCGACAAAAGCATGCCCGATGACTGGAACCAAGGGCGGATCCAGGATTTATTTCTGGGAGGGACACAAAGGCCAGATAGGTAAAGAGTGTACCCCATAGTATTCTAATTGCTAGTGTTTTTTCGTCAGGCCTGTTTTATCTGAATAGTGTCTGTGGGGGGCCCGTGCTCCTGTGCCACCCCCTGGATTCACCCTTGACTGGAACCCTAGCACCATATGCCCGATCCATAAAAAGGGAGACCGCCTCACCTGCGCCAATTGCAGATGAATAAGTGTCCTGAACATTGCATATAAAATTGTATCTGGTGTAATGCTGAACCGCCTGAAACCATACGTTGACGAACTTGTGGGAAATTACCAGTGCGGTTTTAGGCCTGAAAGACAATTCTAGTTTTAGTTTAATACTAACTGATTTACTTGGTATGAAGTAGCGCATTTCTAGCAATATTAGGGGTGCCATCATGTCGGCTGTAGCATGAATTAAGACCGCTCAACGTCACCTAGGCCAGAGAAACTACTCAAGCTATTTCGGTGCAACAAAATGTTAGGAGTTTTCCTAGCACTAAATTTCCCACCATAAATGCTCCGGACCAAAATTAGTTCAACTGATTTTGATGAAACGAATACAGATATACTTCTCTCAATCTCTGCATGTGTTTGTTTGATGAAACAGAACCAAAGTTATACTCGTATGGTATCAATTAAGTAATTAAAAATAACAAAAAAACGCGATTACAAAAATAAATCAGAAATGTAAGACAAATAGAAAAATCTGTGGTTGGGCAACCATAAAACATCGAAAGCCATAAGGCGGTCGCCAAACCACAGATATTTTTTATTTGTCTTCCCACTTTTTAGTTCGTGTCGTAGTTGGATTTTTAATTCATTGATTTTATTTATGTATAAACCTATAGTTGACTACTGCCAGAGAAATTTACTCGTCGGCATAATTAGTTATTCTTTGGATCGTGTAAATAGCTATGATACATCAGGAATAATTACTAGTCCGGATACATTAAGTATATTTAGAAGTCCTTCAATTACTTCAATATTGAACCTTATTAATAAATGACCTACTTTCTAATTTTAGTTGAAAAATATCCGAAGCGAAAATATTCCATAATGCGAAATAGAGTTATCAAGTTTCAAATTCTTTCTTCTCAAGTAAACTAAACCTTGATATTGATAGTAACCATACTCTTTCCTTTATGTCAAAGGGCTATTTGTGCACTTTTTTTCTCTTACATCTTTGTCCGCATTTTTCTTTATTTTTGTACCTAATGACTTGAAAGTCATCAGCATAAGCCCTCCCATCTTCCTTTGAAACAAGTATGTGCTCGACACTCTTCAATGTTAATAGGATATAGGGAATACACTTACCCCACTTTAGTTGCCCTTTTAACGGAGTGGCGAAATTTTTTTCTCTCATTGAACCGAGTATGTTCCTTCAGTCTCTATCGTATGTGAGTAGATTTTTTCCAAATTTTACTCAAATTAGAGAGGAATACTCCGAATATCTATTGGATGGCAAGAGGAAAATTTTACTCCAACACCGGTTTTCTCTTTCACAATTCCAATAACATTTTACAAACGAGAGCGTGAGTAGAAAATACACTCGTTCAACCGCCTTCAACTGAGTGCTGCCACACGGCTGGAGATGGATGAAAGAAATACTCGCGAAGTGTACGAGTATTTCATGCGATTTTATTTACGATATCAACTGAGTGAAATTTGTATCTAAGTTGAGTTAATATGGCTTGAGCTTGTGAAATGAAATTATTCGAGAATGTGTTACTCACTTGCAATAAAGTAAGGGATTCTGATTTTGTTAAGAATAACCTTTGCTAGTATGAAATGTTCAATAAAGGAAAGGATGGCATAAAACAAGTTCCAATAGACAGGAACTTACTATATGTGTGAGTATGTGTTATACCCTAAATAACATGTTAGGCAGGAACTACTCAATTACCTGTTAAAATGACTCATCTCAATTGAAAAGGAAGGGTTGCCTATTGATATGCTTTATGTTCGTATCAAATTACTTGTACATACTCCACATACTCCACGTAAAACCGACAAAGAATCATCCTTATAGACACTGCTAATTTAGATGATGTCAGTGGCAAAGGATATCGATTTCATCTAATCCCTAAAATCGGATTCTACTGGTGGATTGTAAGAATTTGCCGGTAAAGGCATTGTAATACACTAAATGCAACCGGAGGTAGGTAATTATGTTCTATTGGATTTAGATATGTACGTATGAATACGAGTAAATAAGCGAGAACGGAAATGTATATAATATACATATGTAATGGATTATTACGAGTATTGCGAAAAATATAATTTATATATCAGGGTGTTTGGGGGATGTGGGGAAACAAAATTAAACACATAAAGTGCAAGCGGTGTTGAAGGAAGAATTGCATTTCAGGTGAAAGCTTAGTTGTAGACATTTCTAAAAAGGCCGCGTCATAGTGACTAATATAAAAATAAAAGGTTATACATTTCGAGGTTGGGATTACACATCCCTGCCATAGGGGCATCTGTTAAATCCATCTGTCATCCATAGTGGCAGGTAGTTAGTTCTTGCCTTGCCATTTTACAATATGGATCGTTTAACCACCGCTCAATGTATTAAAATTGGTACCTACCAGTGGCGTGGGGTGAAATTTCAAGAGAGGCAAGCCGAAAAAAATTTTAAGTAAAATGTTTTAGTCAAGACTTACTATTTTGGTGCTTATTCAAAACACAGACTTAAGATATGCCATCTAAGCCACCTTTGTTATACTTTAAGTCATTGGAATTTACGTAGACAATGAACTCATCGCATAAAAAAAGTGGCTTCGAAAGAAGCCGTTCTGGGCAGAATAATCTATATAAGTTATTGATAACTCGGAGCCTTGTTAAATATAAAAAATTTAGCAATTACAATTATGTACTACCTATTTGTACTCTAAAGCTATCCTATGATTCTTTTTTACGAATTCTGCAAAAACTCTTTCATAAAAATTTGAGTTATTTTTAATTTCTAAAAGAAGGTGCTTTTCGATAGATAAAAGTGCCAGGTCTGAGAGTCTTTCTTCTTTGTGGGAATTTCTTAAGTGTGGACTATTTTCAAAGTCGAAAAAGATCTTTCGACAGAGGCCACAGTCAAAGGCAGGGTTAAAAAGATTTCACACAATGTTAGAGCTTGAGAAAAAGTATCTCTAAGCATTTCCGTATTAAAATGCTTTTAGAGTTGAAAAACCTGTGTTTAAAACTTTGAGTTCCTTTTTTTGAAGTAGTAAAATTAAAAATGCCAGGAAATAGATTAATTAAAGAAGATATTTTGTAATCCGGCATTGAATTAGAAAAATATTCATATTTTGATTTCTTTAATAAATCAAAGAAAATATATGAACTAAATGAACTCTACCTATTCTTAATCTGACTTGTAACATTATCTATAATTGATACAAAAATTCGGCTATAATTTGTATTTGAAACAATATTAAGTAGTCGGCGTTTGCGTGGAGGTTCTGTGCAGTTACTTACGCTCTCATAGATTGAGTCAAATGAGTTTAAAAATTCAGAATGAATCAGACATAGAGCTTCGCAAGCTCTATGTCTTCTCTGCAATTGAATAAGATGTTCACTATACGCGAATGATATTGCCATCGAGTTTCTGATACCCCGGAATGCCAACTCTTGTTTTCCTCGAAGAACTACAGTGTCTATGAAACGCTTTATTAAATCGCAATTGCGATCAACTTTTCTATTATGAGCCTCGTAAGAATTCCCTAAAGAAGTCTCTATGCGATATTCGCCAAATTCATGCAAATAATCAATTTTCATTGATGGTGTCGAGCGACCTAGTTCTATAACTTTTTTTTTTTTTACAAAAAAAAGAAAGCTTACTAAACTCGTGGGTTTCTGTTAGAAGAAAATCAGTTAAACAACACTCAAAATTAACTAGAGACATCTTGTCTAAGAATAATCAGAATGTTCAATGGGTCACCTCTTGAGTAGATTTACAATTACTTACTTGGTATATAGCTAATAACTATTCACTTAGCTCAGTCACTATTTTATAATAAATTAATAATTTAAAGCACTAACTTAACTACCAATATGTAATTGCTAAATTTTTAAAATTTTCTAATAATTAGCAGTCACAAAAATCACAAAAATTTGCATCCAAATTTTCAATAAATCACGCACAATTACACAACCGATTTGCAACCGTCATTTCAAATTTGCAAAAAAAAAAAAATACCCAACAAGTAAGAAAAACCTCAAACGCCTTTCTCCTCCACCAATGTTCATCCACAAAAGCCGAGAAATCTCGGGTTATTTTCCTCATAAGCGAATGTATGTTAGACAAAGAAATCGCAAATAAACTTCTACTATATGCCAGAGTTGAAAGTTCGTACTGTGAAGAAATGCATAAGCCGGAAAATGAACGGCTTCTCAAAAAAAATCATTGCACGCTCTCTCGCTAGAGGATATCATACTTGTCTCCCTGCCTATGTGTGCGAGTTTGTGTATGAGTAAAAATGAATAAACAACCGAAGTGGTCCCAACATTTCATCTTCGAGCGTGTATAAAGTTATGAAAAATGGTTTGATGAACAAATAATTGAATGTGATGGTTGGCAAGTGGCAAAATAAAAATTTCTGATATTTGAAAAGGGAAGCCGGAAGGAATCGGCTTGTATGGACGCCACGCCACTGGTACCTACATCTTATTACCAAAATATCAGTTCTGTAATATCTGTGTAACGCGATTTAAGGACAGATTATGGTCGTCATAATCGCACAATTTTTCGAACAAAATCTTTAGCGATGAGACCCATTTCTTTCTCGGTAGCTACGAAAACAAACAAAATTGCAGAATTTGGGGTTCTGAGAATCCAAATGTGATCGTTGAGATGCCATTGCATCCACTACGGGTGACAGTTTGATGCGCCCTGTGGACCGGAGGCGTGATTGGGCCTTATTTTTTTTTTTTTTGAAACAACGAAGGCGCTATGGTCGAATGATAACCAACTTTGTTTGGCCTGAAATTGAAGGCATTAATGTGAGCGACATGTGGTTCCAATAGGACGGGGCTACGTGCCACACAACACCGGAAAATTTGATTCTATTGCACGTAAAGTTTCCCGGCCGTTTAATTTCGAGGTTTGGTGACATCCGTTGGATTTATTTTTGTGAGGCTATGATAAAGATCGTGTCTATGCAGTCAATCCCCAAACTTTGGACCACTTAAAAACCAACATCTGTGGAGTTATGGCAGCAATACAGTCAGAAATGGGCCGAAAAGTCATCGAAAATTACCTGCTAAGAATCGAAGTGTGCAAAAACACTCATTTAATAGATGTTGTATTACATCCATAATGGCATAGTTATAAATTAAAAACAGGAACAATTGAAATCTTTAACCTTTTTTATTTTATTTTAAATTGCACGAAATGAATAACCTAGTAATTGTGCTGAGCAAGATACTGGCACCCTAAAACGCGGTCGTCCGAAGGGTTTCTGACAGACAAGGTCCGCTTTTGCTGAATATGATGCTTCCATATGAATTTTATTGTATCGTCCAATATTTTTTGTAGTTGGATGATTGCTGTACAGCAGTATAGTGTCGTCAGCGAACATAGCAATCATAGATGTTGTCCGCGTAGGACGAGGAATATCCCTGGTGTATATATTATAGAGTAGTGGTCCTAAAATGCTGCCTTGTGGAACTCCAGCTCGTGTTGTATATAATTTTGAGTATTCATCCTAGTATTTGACGTAGAAATGTTGGTCGGTTAGATATCTTCTGATTACTAGGTAAAAGTTAATTGGAAAAATGCATTCAAGCTATTGCAATAGGCCAGAATGGCATACGGTGTCAAATGCTTTAGCGACGTCTAAAAATACTCCAACGTACTCTTTATTTTTCCAGATCAGTAGCGATATTATTAATCACTCTAAGAATTGCAGCAAAACCTAGACCAGTGGATAATAGCTAAATGGATTCAAAATTGGAAACAAAATGATGAAATTTAAATATCTCAGTATCTACTGTTGCATCTGGATGAAGCATCCAGATGCAACAGTAGATACGGATGTGACTTGCAGAATAAATACCGCCTGGATGAAAAACTGCTCAATGTCTGGTTTTATGTGTGATTCTAAAATGCCAGTCAAAACAAAAGGTAAAGTGGACAAAGCAGCAATAAGACCGCCTATGAGGTACAGTGCAGAATGCTGGACGACAAAGAAAACACGCGAGCAAAAACTTAACACCAACGAAATAAAAAGGCTAAGATGGACTGATGCTGTACTAAAGTAGGACAAAATAAGAAACAAATATATCAGCGGCAGCTTCAAAATTGCACCATTAGCGTAAAAACTTGAAGAAGTCCTACACAGATGGTATGGCCTCGTCATGAGGATACCAGAAAAACATATTGTACATAAAGGACTTCAAATTAAGACGACCTCAAGCAACATGGTGGTCGACCATAACAAATGAACTGCGGAAGAACCAAATAGAATAATCGACGATCCAGGACCGAAGGATCTGGAGATTATGTACAAGGGGAGCCGACCCAAGTTAAAAGAAAAAATGCAAAGAAGAATAAGAATCGTTGGTTTTGGTAAAGGTTTAATTCAGATGAAGTTAAAATAAATAAATGCTACAAAATCGAATCGTTGGGCAAGACTTCTTTCTATTTGCAGGGATGAGACAAATTTGACTACCTGTAACCCGCCCAAGCTTTTTGAAACACCTTGTATGTTAATAAACACGTTTTTTTGTAAAGAACTAAACTTTTATAACGCTGTTTGACTTTTTGCTACTTAGCAGCACTAAATTCAAGTAGCAAGCTTGCTGTCAAACGGCTTCGGAGTCAGCTCCCCACCAATACAGAATAGATACACGACCTCAGATGGCTCTGCTGATGCCCATAGTGCCATTTCCATGCACCTGAGTGCGGTTTAAGGCATCCTACTGTTCTTACGAATCCTATTATCACATTGGGCTACCTTTTCTATCTTGCCCAGACTTCAAAAACAAGCTTTGTGTTGCCTACACCAACAAAAACACAATCACTAACGCAATATGAATATGGTTCCCCTTTTGATCAATATTTCCATTCTTTATTCATTTTCATTGTCTCTTGATAAACCTTTCGAAAAATCCGTGTGTAATTTCATAGATATTCGTAAATTGATCTATCAAAGACCTTTTGCAATCCTTGAATATCCTCTCACATGGAGCGCCTGATTTGCCTAATTCTTCAGCATGAAAGTATTCGTTGTCCGAATGCATTGAAAGTTTATCCACTGAAGACGAAGGACTGAAAACGGGATGAGTATTTTGAATAAGTTCTGAAATATGTTTTTTTTTATCTTACGTAAATATAACATGCAGTAACTCTGCGTAGATACCATTGTGATAGTGGAAGGGTGTCTCTGCCATTTCACATATGCTCTTCAGAACACAAGCTCGTCCAACGAGACCCACTCTGAGATAGATTTTTTTTTTAAATCGTTTCTAGTTTAGGATGTTTTATGTATACCTGTCACCGAATGCTTCTAGTCCTTTGTATATCGCCCACCGGTATCCTGAACCTTTGCGATGTTCATCACCATCGTCCTCGCGAAGAGTGGTGTTCAAGCGGGTAGAATCAATGGTGTCATCATCCAATGTAGTGGAATTGCCATCAACGATTCGTCTTCCTTTAATGTTGACATTAGCATGTGTTATTAATTGCTTCGCCGATGCAGGTAGACGGAATCTAGCCTTAAATACGTTTCCTATCAGCAATGACTCATACTCGAGGTCCTCAACCGGAACACCGAAACCGGCAATAAACTGATTTAGCAAACAAATAGATTTTTATTAATTTCATTAAGTTGAGAAATAAGGGGAAAAAATTTCACCTTATAGAGAGGATTTGTCGTCGGAAATACAAGAATCTTACAAAACACAAACTCAACAAACAAACCGAGTAAAACAAACTTAAATATTCGTCTCATTTTTAGCAAAATTTAAAATTTAGATTAAAATTCACAAGCGTATGGACCTAACCGAACCACGAACAACAATAAACAAATGCAACAATTTCTAAATGTCGTTCTTTTTGTCCTAAACGCTTCAAGTTTCGTTTTCAATCGCCCATCAGGTGGGTTAGCAATTATTAAATTCCCACTTCTTTCATGGCTTTCTAATTAGCACTTTATGTCATCTAATGCCTTTTATTGTCTGCCATTGGAAAAATTTCCATTTTAGATGAAAATAAAGTTGTAAGTCATTCTGAGTGACTTCGAACTACAGCCGCTGTTCTGGGATTAGAAAATGCAAGTGAAACTACAGGAAGTGTTTTAATCAAATTAGTTTGCCTTGGGTTTCCATTTTAGTGTTAAAATTTTGCTGCAGCTAGTCAAAGGGCTTTGAGGTAAATTGTATGGAATTGCACTTAGCCGAGAAACACAGTGTAGGGATATTTCAAAGGACTAGTTCCCTTATACATTGTAGTGCTTTAAATTTACATAGTTTTTTTATGATGCATTAACTATGCTCTTAAGATAGCACCATGCCTATCCTCTATTTGATTTTCTTATAACAAAATATTGCTACTGAAGGTCTTAGAAAATCAGAGCGAAGGTTTTAGGTTAACATTTCTACCTATAAAGTGAGATTATTTTCTAATAAGTTCACCTTTTTTTTATTACAAACATAATATGTAAATTACAATGCTTGCTAACACTACAAGTAGTTGCATAACTATTTTTATTTCCAAATCCCGCAGTACTCAGACTCACACGAAGTCCTTTGTACTACCAAGCAGAAACTCCTTGTAGTGGTTGGAGAAACTTGGATTTTATTCGTTTATTCTCTTTTTAAGGGTGGGTCAATAAGTCCCTGAAAATTAACACAAATTGTGTCGTCACCTTAAATTTAATTTTTCTTTTTGTCAAGAATCATCTTTCAAAAGAACGCACCCAAATTTTCAGACAGATCTGTCAAATAGTTTTGTTGTGGCAGCCATTTTATATAGACGCCTACTAGCATTTTCGTCAAAATGGAAAAAAGTGAATTTCGAGTGCTCATTAAACACTATTTTTTGCGAGAAAAAACTATCACGCAAACCAAACAAAAGCTTGACAAATATTATGGGGACTCTTCACCATCGATTGGAACCATTAACCACTGGTTTACTCAATTTCGGTGCGGTCGTTCGAGCACAAGTGACGCCGAACGTTCTGGCCGCCCAATTGAGGTCACCACACCAGAAATGGTCGACAAAATCAATGCTTTGATAATGGACGATCGGCGAGTGAAAGTGCGCGAGCTTGAAGAAGCCACAGGCTTATCACATGGCTCAGTGATTTCGATTTTACATAAATATTTGGACTTGAAAAAGCTTTTCGCAAGATGCCGCGTTTGCTTACAATCGACAACAAACGCATTCGTTCGACAACTTCAAAGGTGTGTTTGGCGATGTTCCAGAAAAATTCGGCTGAGTTTTTGCGTCGTTTCGTAACCGTGGATGAAATCTGGATTCACCACAATACACCAGAGATTCAAGGTTCGAATCACAGAAAACACAAAAAAAAAAGTTTTCTCACAGCTGACAAACATCCGAGAGTAAAATTGTCATGAGAACCATCTCCCAATCGAAAAAATTACCCTTCACCAAAAATGCTGCAAAATGTCTAGGATTTGATAGAGACATTGAGAATTCCATACAATCACTTGAACATCGGAGAAATGTCTGGTGTCTTTCATTATTATATCGTTTTTTTATAAAAAATGATCCAGCGAAATAGCCGGTTGCATTGCTTCCCTTCAAAATTTCACCCGCAATACGCGACATACTTCGAATGCACATCAGTTCACCCATAAGCCCAACTTCGATCATACTGTCAAATATAGGGATTCGTTTATAAGCCGAACGATACGAATTTGGAATGATCTACCAGGCTCTGCATTTGCCCATCACTACAACCTTCAAACATTCCTCTGTTGAGCTGGAAGGGACTGAGATTCATCACAGGAACCATGCTCGATGGCCTACCGTCACTTTATAGAGGCGGCTTATGACGCAACACACTGGATTGTATATTTTTAGCATACGTAAAGAATGGACGATATCGTTTATTTTCACATTTTTTGAATAAATGCGAAGATAGGTCAGCATTCTTAATCCCTGGATTCAGGAAAATATTTTGATGGAGTGCCCTACTGGTTTGGCGCTTCTTGTACAACAATTAGGACAGACAACTTAGGAAGTCGTCAATTCCAGTTTATTCTGTAAGGTCTTAAAAAGATTATAATGTCATTCAATAGTAAAAAAAAAAACGGACATTGCATTTTCCTTCTGTATTACGTATCACATTTGACAAGCTGTCCAATGAAAACATTACGAACAAAGATATTTGTTCTTTACTTGGGCTCCCAGTCATGCTGCCTGCGTGTGAATTAACGACCCTACCCAAATGCAAATCACAGAAATTTCCCCAAGTGCAGCTGACAATTTACTTAAAGAAGATTTATCGCTTTTAAATTTTCCATTCAGTCACATTGTCAATTGGAAGCGATCTCTATCCATTCTTCACTATATACGGAGTTGTGGTTGAGTAAGCGACTTATACGGATCGCTGCAGATAGAACATTTTTTCTTTAAAGAGCTCAACGACTCGCATTCTGCATAAAACAAAACTCATACGTATATAGCTTTGTAGCATTGACCCATATTACTGCATTCACATCTCATAACTCCAATCTACCAGAGCACCACCAAATCGTTGCACAATCGCCACGATCAAAAAAGGCATGGAGTGAATGTCATAAGCCTCAGTAAGCGCAGGCACCACCAACCGGAGACGGAAGAGCAGGCAATATAATTCTGAAATTATCTCACCGTGGCAATGTATTTTGTCCGGATAATGGAATGTTGTTGGCATTATTGTTCAGAACGTTGTATCTTTTGTATCTAACGATTCCATGATTTGGTAAATTTTAATATTGACCTCTTTGAATCCGTAAATTAATTTGAGATCAAATTGCATTTCGCCAGGAGGGCCATGACTTTGGCTCAAATTGAATTCGTGACTTCCATTGGATGGGTGTTCAATATTATTTTCGTTTTAGCTAGCATCAGAGGGAAGGTATGTTGCTATAAGGAACTCATAGAAATGTGTTTGAGAATACCACAAGTTATTTTGATTAGGATGGTTCTCATTACCACGGCCAATTGCGTGCTTCCTTATAATAAGTGTTTTATTTTGCAAATTATTGCATGAGAGACTATGAGAGATATGTTTGCTTTTCCTGAAAAATCAAAAGCTAACCGCTCTTTTTGTTCTCTGACGTCTGACATTTCATGATCTTACAACATCGTGAGACATTCCTCAAGCCAACACCGTTCAAAAGTATCAATTTATGTCGCGTAATAATTCCGTGCATCTACCATTCAATGTATTTTGGCTTCTATCTTAGAAACGGTTGTATTTAAAAGCATATGTATGTTGCCATAACTTGAATAAAGGCCCCATTGACATTTAAAATTTTGTGGCTTTGTATGGTATGTACTCGTCTGTATAATCTGTATCTGTATAATCGCAAATCAACTTCGATCTTAAAATCAAACTTATTTGTCGTTATAAAGGTAGGATTACACTGTTTGGCAAAGTATCAAAGGTTTGACACTTTTTAATACCAAACGGTTTCAAACAGTGTATTTGTCAAATTTGCAGTTTTACATTTGACATTCAGCAGTTTGACAATGTTCGACACCAGGCTAAAATGTTATATTCCATCAAAAAGTGTAAAAGTGTGTTTTTGTGTCAAACCGTTTAACAGCAATTGACAGCGTTTGACACCCTGTGAAATATGAAAATGTCAAATTAATATATTTTATTTATCTATGTGAAATTTAGTTATGGAAAATAAAGATACTAGTGCCGACCTACAAAAACAAAATACATTAAACTTATAATCGGTCTAGAACAGATCGTGTGATACCCTACTCCTTCTATCTTCTAACTCATCCCTAATAACTTCTTTTAACCGAAAGTGGGCGTTCAAGGATTCTGATGAGATATTCACAATAAGACTTAACCATCACCGTAACTGGCTTTGAAAAAGCAATATACGTTTTTTTTTTTTTAAGAAAACACCCCAAAAAGTTGGTCTGGCCATGTACCATGTTTGGACGAAATATAGAAAAAGTCAACGTCTACATATTATATCTTGACAATATTTTACAGTTTCTAGCAAAAATATGGCTGTAGCCGAAACTAGTTTTTAGCCGAATAACAATCTAAAACCGGACACTACTTGTATCCGGCTTTCGCGTCTTTGTTCTCGGACTTTTATAAGAAATGTCTGCATTCGATACCTTTGATTTGATACCGAGTATTTCCTTGCGATACCCAGTAAGTATCGGTAAAAAGTATCGATGTCAAAAGTATTGAACTTAGTATCGAAACAAAAGTATCGATACTTTACTTGTACTCGTACAGCTCGCAAGAATCATAAAAAAATAATCCTAATGGGCCAGCGCACACTAGATCATTTCCCCCGGGGTAAAAATGACTTTATAGAAAAGGGAGATGGAGTGTGAAGTAAGAAACGGGGTAAACTGTTCACCCAGCGATAAAATGGTTGAAGATCGGGGGAAAACCAATACACACATAAGTTGTCAATTTCGAGGGGTAAAACACTCAGAAATATCACTACAGTGAAAATCGGTTCATGTACTAAAGGGTCTTTCATTAAGCGCTTCCTATTTTTAAATTAAAATAAAACAAAGTGTGTGAGAGATATTATCGAAATTTTTTATTCGTTTGAAAACCCTATCGGTACCATTATGTATGGAATACAACATCATCTCTGGGTGGCGCGTATCTGAAATGTCCAATTTTCCATGACTCTGGCGCATAAATCAGGCTGCATTTGACCGATGGCATGGGTTATGTTTGCTTTGAGGGCCGCTGTGGTTTGTGGCTTATTCGCATAGACCTGCGACTTCAGAAAATCCCACAAGAAAAAGTCTAACGGGGTAAAATCGCACGATCTCGGTGGCAAGTTCGCATCACCTTCACGTGAGATGACCATGCCCTCGAATCGCTCGTGCAGAATTTCCAATGCGGCGTGAGCTGTGTGGCACGTAGCGCCGTCGTGTTGAAACCACATATCATTGGTGTCCATATGATCCAATTCAGGCCAAAAGAAGTTGGTAATCATCGACCTATAGCGCTCGCCGTTGACGGTGATGGCCTGGCCAACTTTGTTCTCAACGAAGCTCCGCCAGCTCAAAATCCACACCAAACAGTGACTTTTTCAGGATGGCATTGGACGCTCTTGGATCTTATGTGGATTGTTATCGTCCCAAATTCGACAATTTTGTTTGCTGACGTACCCATTCATCCAGAAATGGGCCTCATCGCTGTAGATGATTTTTCGATGAAAATTAGGGTCAGTTTCCAACTGCTCCAGAGCCCATTCAGCGAACACACGTCATTGTCTATAGTCGTTTACCATCAGCTCCTGGGTCAGTTAAATTTTGTAAGGGTGCAGGCCCAAGTCACGACGCAAAATTCGCCAAGTTGTGGTCTGCGAAAGGCCGAGTTCTTGTGAGAGACGCGAAATTGACTGTCTCGGATTCTCCTGCACACTCTCACTGTTGGTTGATCGTTTACTGAACCAGTGGACTCAAATTTACCCACCACACTGCGAATAGTCCTCTCGAAAGGACGATTATAGTGACCGTAAAATGGGCGAAGCATGCGGAACGTTGCCCGAACAGAACACCCATTTTGATAAAACAATTTTATTATTTGCACGTGTCGTTGAACGCTATATCTATCCATGGTGATTTGACAAAACAGACTGAATAAATGACAGCCAATTTGACAGATGTAGCTTCAACAATATGGCCGCTATCATCTGTCAAAGTTCGGAAGTCCCTATTGGAAGACTCTGTATAAACACAATTTTCCCCCGCATTATTTATCCAGTGTGCTATTGAAGTAAAAGATACCCCGGTCTTACCCCGGGTGAAAAGTGATCCAGTATGGCCTGGCCCAATAAATTCGTAGACAGTTATTAAACGCTTTAAGGAAAATATTGAATTTTTATTTAGAATGCACTGTCAAGCCACGTAATATGGAGTAGCACAGTTTGGCAAGTGTTTGACAGGAAATGAAAATTTTACATTTTTCGAAATTGATCTTTAGACTCAATTTTGTGTTAAATAATTCATGTCAAGTCTAATATTACTATAAATCCAAAAATTCTCTATAACCTTGGTTTTACTCAAATTTTCGGGTCACGTTACGCAGTTTGGAAAATTGGGGTGGTGGAACACACAAATTTAATTAAAGTATAATACATATATATATGAAAAAAAAATTCGTTCGACTTTTGCTTACATGTTCTTGTGTTACCTACAAAATAAAGTTCTTTTTGAAAAATGACACCGACATTGTTTTTGGGACATCTTTCTGTATTCAGTGTTGCCATAATGATACTTTTGTATCAAACGAGATACACTTTCTTTTCAATTGTGTTGTTAATTAATTTTTGAAAAATTGCCATTTTAATACTTTTTACTTTTTTTTTTTTTTTTTATAATCTGCGCGCGCCAAAGGGAGTATTAATACCCTTTAATTGTTTCAGGGCACGGGCGTCAGGGAAAGGGGGAAGAGGAACAGAGGAGGTACCTATGCACGTTGGCTTTGAATGTTTGAAGGTTGTAGTGATGGGGAAATACAATACCTGGTAGATCGTTCCACATTCGTGTTGATCGGCTTATAAATGAATCCATATATTTGACAGTACGACCGAAGTTTGGCTTTAGGGTAAACTGATGTGCATTCGAAGCATGCCGCGTATTGCGGGTGAAATTTTGAAGGGGAGGAATGCAACTGGCTATTTCGCTGGAACATTTTTTGTGGAAAAAACGATAAATCAGGGAGAGACAGGAGACATTTCTCCGATGTTCTAGTGAATGAATGGAATTCACAATGTCTCTATCACCTATAAGTTTTAACGCGCGATTTTGTACCCTATCAAGAATGTGCAAAACGGTCTTGGGTGCACCAGACCAGATATGGGCGTTATATTCTAGCTTAGGGCGGATGAATGCCTTATAAATTGAGGCCAGATCAGACGGGGTAAAATATTTCTTGCACTGTTTAAGGAATCCTAGACATTTTGCAGCATTTTTGGCGACCTCGAATATGTGATCATTCCATCGAAGATGGTTATTAATACACATACCGAGAATGACAAGTCTTTCGGTTTCAACGATGCAAGTACCATCCATGGATAATGGTTGAGGGTTTTGGTTTCGCTTGAGAGACAGGAGACAGCATTTTGTTTTGGAAGCATTAAATTCCACTCTGTTGGTTAAACCCCATTTAATTATGCTGTCCAGGTCGGAATTTAATGTGTTTAACATACGTTGCCATTCACCTTCTACGGCCGAAGAGCAAGGACGTGAGTTAGGGAACGAATATGAAAAACTGAGGGTACTGTCATCAGCGAAGGAATGGATTGGATTAGAAGTTGCAGACAAGAGATCATTTATAAAAATAAGAAAGAGAGTCGGAGACAAAACAGAGCCTTGGGGAACACCAGCATTTATTTGGTGAATTGCAGACTTGAAGCCGTCCAAAACAACTTGTATTGAACGCCCCGAAAGGTAATTTCTAATCCATTGAAGAAGAGACTCATCGATGCAATATGCACGCATTTTCGACAAAAGAGCCTGATGCCAAACTCTGTCAAATGCTTTTGAAATATCAAGCGCAACCATCTTGGTTTCGCCGAAGTGATGGAGAGATTGGTTCCACTTCTCGGTGAGATATGCCATCAAATCACCAGTGGACCTGTTGCTACGAAAACCATACTGCCGGTCATTAAGGAGTTTTCGTGAATCGAGATATTTCATAAGCTGACGATTTATCAGCGTTTCCATGACCTTGGAAAGAAGGGACGTAAGTGCAATGGGTCGGTAATTGGACGGGGAGGAAGATTCGCCTTTTTTAGGGACGGGCTGGACAAATGCTGTTTTCCATCTACTCGGAAAGAGCCCTGAAAAGTAGGATAGACAGAAAAGCTTACGCAGAGGTTTTGCCAGCGTAGAAGAACACCTCTTCAGAACTATTGGAGGGATACCATCTGGACCAGCGGATTTGTGTATGTTAAGACCTTTGAGTACTCCTGCAACTGTACGAGTGCGAAAGTGGACTTGTCCCATGAAAAATTTGAAGCTCTCAAATATAGGTGGAGACGAAGCATTATCTAGCAGCGTGGAGTTCGCTGCAAAGTGCAAGCAGATTAGCTTTGTCTAAGGAGCTGACAGCTGGAATGTCATTGAAAATGAGCGTGGGGATGGCAGATGAGGCAGAATTTTTAATATTTTTGACGAATGACCAAAAATTTTTACTACCTTTGGGACATTGTAGAATTTTTTGCCTCAATTTTTGGTCATGTAAGAATTTTACACGTCGAATATGGGCATTGCAGTCTTTTCTGGCTTGTTTAAATTTCTTTCGGTTTTCCTCAGATTTGTTGGCTTTATAAGACCGAAAACTTACTTCTTTCAACCTGATAGCCACTTTACACTTTTTGCAAAAAGTGGAATAAGATCAAATTCTATTTTTTCTGTTTCATGTGTCTGATTAATCAGACTATCTGGTATGTACGGATATATCTACGGCATGTTTTTATTTTATTTTATTCATGATAACTTCTACAAAAGCGCACCTATTTGAGTGATAATAGTGCTCAAGATCTAAATTATTTTGCATGGTTTCTCCATGTTTTTCGTCCACAACGACGCAACTGACGAAAAATGTTGACCACAGGATAAGGATTTCCAATAAGGACGAGGCGGATTTTTTACTGATATACACTTTTAGGTAAAGAAATAGGTAGTACCATACTTTACTCACTGGAAGTGGACAATTTTATACCACATTGTAATTTTTTTTTTTTGGGCGAATTTCTTGCAAGGGTAGCAACATTAAGCCTCTTATTAAAAGTGCATTTTCTATCAGTTACTTCTGGTGGATTTTATAGCAATTTTGCATATTTCACGCAACGGAAAGTCATGAATAGTTCCCCATACCGTTTTTTTCTTAAAACGTAAGACGCTATCTTTCAAGAAAATAAAACACTGCTTGTTGCAAGAAGGTGGTGACCGACAGACGGATGGACGAGATAGCGAGAGGGTTCAGTGGCCTATTTAACCTAAATAACATAGTAACCAAACTCTGCAGTTCTTAGAGAAGATACGGTGAAAACATAAATAAAGAAAGTGAAAGCAATATTCATCACACCGCGACGGATATCTAATTGAGCGGCACGATCTACACTGAAGCTGCTAACAAAATTAATAGAACTTAGAAAAATTAAAACATATTATAGTGTCGCACTATTAAGTAAACAATAACTATAAAGGGGAATATTTTAGCTTTCTAAGAATGGCAGACAGTAATGCGTCATCCAGGCTTGTCAGTTGATGCGAATTATATTTTTAGGTGCACGACAGTTTACTTATATGAAACAACTTAGAACAATTTTACCCACCTCTAAATCGGTTCTTGATAACCATAGAAAAATACAAATTGTACACCATGTTGAGAAGCTATCTTTCCAAATTTGACACTTAGCAAAAGTCTATTTATGTATGTATGTATGTTATGTATGTTTGGAAAGGCATTGGAACAAGTTGAACTTGCTACATTTTTATATCGCAATCCTTTTCGACGATGAATAGGTACATGATATTTGAACAAAAGGACCAGTTTTTTACATTAATGTTTTTGGTTAGATTAATTTACTTACTTACTTAAGGTGGCGCTACAGTCCGGGGTGGACCTGGTTCTCAACCAACAAGCGTCTCCAGCCAGCTCGATCTTTAACTAGCTGCCTCCAGTTTCACATGATAAGTTTGTTGAGGTCCCCTTACACTTACGTGTTCCACCTCTCTACTGCGCCATCCCTCGGGAATAGATTCGAAGCTTGGTTTAACGTTTTCAATTAACGTTTATCGTGCCCAAGTTTGACTTTTCATTACACCCTTTTACCTAATTTATAAATGAATAAATTGTAATATGGTTTATGTGGATGCTATTCGTTATCGTTAATTTATATTACCTTCGTCTACACACATTTGTTATTTTATTAAACATGACATAGAGACCTAAAACAGATTATCACTAAGGAAAAATTTGAAGAAATAAATTCAAATCAGTGTGACTCGCAAATAATAAGAAAGTTTCGTACATTTTATTTCTTCTTAAAATAATCCCAAGTAGTAAGTTCAAAATATATGGATATTAATACTTACAAATGAATTGAAATGAAATTAAATATTTTTCTTTTTAGAAAAGTCCCGACATCGCCAAAAATCTAACCAAATAAAATATACAGAGAAGTTACAATCATCTAGAACGAATCGTATGATACCCTATCCCCCATCTTTCAACTCACCCCTAATAAAACCAGTGTGGCATTGCGAAAGTTGTAAAATAATGCAATGATATCTTTCTATACAGAGGATACGAGTATTTCCGTGATTTTTAAGAAATTTTATCACAAAACTGTTTTCATTCGTAGATATGACCATATCTCTGCATATGCAAGAAGCGTGCTTGGTTGTACTCTACAAGAATATATCAATGCCAGGAATTGTATATTTTTACACAAAATTATTCATACTCAATGTCTTATTTGTTTAACAGACTTAACTTCACTCGTTCCTCAAGAACTATAAACCTTATTCCCTGCCGTTGCAATTACTTAAATTCATCGCGTTTGTTTTTCATACACACTGTCAGGCTATGGAACTCTTTACCGTCTCATATTAAATCTATCTCGAGTCCATCCCATTTTAAAAGTGCAATCATGCTACATTTTTCTGCCTTAACACACCAATGATAAACCTGTATCCCCCCTTTTTAACCGTTCCACCTCCTTCTCCTCAACATCAATACCAAACCCTTCTTTTCTTACCTCCTTCACAATCTAGTTTAAAAAAATTATTGTATCGGTATATTAGTCTTAAGTAATTAATGTATCATTTATAGTTAAAGTACTAAGTACAAAAAAAGATTAGAAATATTAATGTACATACCTCTAATTAAATCAATGAAATGAAATGAAATGAAAACTGTTGTTACTTTTATTCAGGAGAATATGGGTGGGGTTCCCAAAATTTGTAACCGAAGTTTACGGGTTTAAATAATGAGATATTCACAACTAGAATTAACCATAACCGTAAATAGCTCTGAAAAAGCAAAATGTTTTCTTCAAGAAAACGCCCCCAAAAAATGGGCGTCGTCATATATGATATATCGAAGAAATGTAGAGAATGTCAACGTCTACATATAGTACGAGACTTCCCTTAGACAATAATTTTTTGTTTCCAGCAAAAATATTGGGAAAAACATTTTTTTTGAAAAGTGGGCATGTTTCAAAAATATATACACCTGCTTCGGATTCTAGAATGCTTATGTACCAAATTTCATGTTCCTATATAGCTCAAAGTTTGAGACCTAAAAAGTGGTAAAATACGGACAGACGGACGGACATAACTTTTGATGCCGATGACAAACATACCTGTATATACTTTTTGGGTAACTACCGTCATTCTATATTACAAACTATTTATCAAAATTGATATACCGTGGATAGGGTATAAGCAACCTGAAATTGCCAAAATTGTTGGGAAAACTTAAAAACTTCTCTGAATAGTGTGGGTTCCCCTCCTGAAGAAGTTTCAAAGTAGAAAAAGATTTATTGAGCCTTAAGTTTTCAGTAAATATGAAAATAAACATACGACGAGTCGTTTTTGTTTTAATTTTACTTACTGAGCGTCGTTTAACTGCAATACATCCTTTACTCGGAGTCTTATGTCCCTTTGTACGCGCCTGTTATCACTTTCACTTTAATCTTCTATATTATTAAAAAAAAACATCCTATACCTAATATACATAGTTTTATAGAATTTATTTAAAATTTGTTTAGGATTTGTTTATTGGATTTCGAAGTCGTCGATAGTGAGGTTTTGCGGACCGATAATGCAGTTCAACACACTGAAAAAGTGAACGGATGCGGATCGGATGAAATCCGTTCGTAATCAATCCGCCGGATTCTGCATATAATCGATGTGATAATTTGCACAAAGTCTGTCGATATTGTTCAAAAATAATTTGCAATGTGAAGAATTCGTCATACCAGGCCCCTAGAGTATATTGAGTGCTTTGAACCTGATAATGACAATGATCTCGTCTTTACTGCAAATGCGATAAGTAGAGAACCATCCAAACTCTGCATCGGGTGTTGACAGCTGTGATCGCCCATTAACTATTTATTGGCTCTACACATGGTTCTGCGTCTTATTGTAGCCTTTCCGGTTTGTACAACCAGGGCATTCATGACATCTCTTTTGTAGCGCAAAGAGCACTGAGCAACAAGTGAGCACTAAAGAAAACAAAACAATCCAATGCCAACTGTGATCTTAAGAGTGATTAAATCACTGCTAATATTTCTTACTGTAATTTGTTATTCTTAAATTTATTTTGAAGACCAAAAATAATATTATTGTGTAAAACGTGTGGATCTACATTTATGTATGTATTATTATTTGCACTAATTTACCGACTACAGGGGAGTCATGCTGCGAAGGTTCATTAGACATCGCTTCATGCAAATATGATGACATGAGCTGTCGAACTGTCATAGGCAGATGATACTCGTATGATTTAGTCCTGCACCCTTGTTTTCGGCAAAGGATTTTACCTGCGATTATAGCTCCAACTCGTATCTATTCGAAGAGGATATTCTATGCACAGTGATGAATGGATGTAGGATAATATACAAATGTACATACGTACATAATGTAACCTCGTGCATCGCTGGATACCTGTGGTGCGTCAAACCACTAAAAATGTATTATATAGTATTTCGTACATTAAATATTGTGTTTTCATTGTGTTTGCTACTGATTTAGAAAAGATGAACTGAACTTTAAGTCATAACGCTTTGAAAGAAAACTAAATTCTTCTCTAAATCGACATTTAAATGGAATGTTGAAAATGGAATAATTTTCTTACTAAACTCTGTATAAATAATTACGAGTATGTAATGCAAAATTGTAAAGCTTATCGATATGTACGAGTATAAGGACCATTTGAAGTTAGAAATTAACTTTGAAAAGAAGTGAAATATTAGCCAGTCCTTTAAACTTAATAAATATCCCCATTTGTATTTGATATGATAGAGGAGGCATTAAATAGGTAGACCACCTCATTCTAATCCGATTACAGAAAAAGAAATGTAATGCTAGACATACACAGCTGGTATTGCTACCATGATACAAATGCCATAGCATACCGAATTCCATAATTTCTAACACACAGAAATACCTTAGTATGCATTAACATTTGCTCTCTATAATTAGTTGATGAATTTCTTCCAAATTTAGTTTTTTGACTTTCGATAAAATTAACCATTTATTTTCCTGTTTTAGTATTAGGTGCGCAACTAAGTTCTCGCTTTTTTTTTTGATGAAAATGCAACTTTATTGTGAAAAAATGGTTACAAATGAATAATTCAAAGTATGGCCCATCGCTAGCTACAACTTTTTCCCATCTTTCTGGCAGAGCTCGAATACCGTTGCGGAAAAAATGTGTATATCTTTTGAGGCTATCCATGAATCAAGCCTTTTTTTGTTGTTTTCATATGAGCAGAACTACTGATCAGCCAGACCCTGTGCCATTTGAGCGTTTCCAGGTAGGTTTTAACGGGTTTGGCAACGTGAGGCCGAGCGTTGTCATGCTGTAGAATCACTTTTTCGTGCCTCTGCTCGTATTGTGGCCGTTTTTCGCGCAGTGCTCGGCTCAATCGAATCAATTGAAGTCGAAACCGTTCCCCAGTGATGGCTTCGTTGGGTTTCAATAGTTCATAATAAATAACACCGATCTGGTCCCACCAAATACACAGCATAATCTTTGCAGCTTGAATATTCGGCCGAGCCGACGACGTAGAACCATGATCTTTGGGTTGTTGTAATGAATCCATTTTTCATCACCCGTCATGATGCGATGAAGAAAACCCTTCCTCTTTTCCCGCTGGAGCAGTTGTTCACAGGCGAAAAAACGACGACCCAAGTTCCTTGTTTTTGAATCATTCCAATCGCATACAATAGCTTGGCTTGACGGGTAACTCCTAATGCTGAGCAAGCTGTTCTTGCGTTTGGCACGGATCCTCATCGAGCAATGCCTCCAATTCAGCGTCTTCGAATGATTTTGGCCTTCCTTCACGCGGACGGACGTCAGCATCTAAATCACCGTCTTTGAAGCGACGGAACCAATCACGGCACGTTGTTTCACTTAGAGCAGCATTTCCGTTAACTTTTTGGAGCTCTCGATGCGCTTCAGGCGCCGTTTTCTTCGAATGAAAGAAGACAATCAACACTTCCAGCAAATGACGATTATTTAGCATAAAATCAGACATTTTCACACAACCAAAAGTATATGACGCCAAAACAAAATCACTAATGTGTCAAAACAGTTTGTTTACCATATGTCTAAGCTCGGTTCATGACGTTTTGGATATGTCAAAATCGACCAGCACTTACTGCTGGAGCCATCTATTGACTTGAGAACTTAGTTGCGCACCTAATATATCCGAGAAATAACTAATTTTCCAAAAGGTACCGTTATATGACTTGTTCCCAAAAACTTGGTACGCCATCTAGTGGCATATGTTCAACCCAACCATAATATTAAATTTAAACAAAATCGCTGGAACCCTTTTCGAAAAAATCGTTTTTTTTTTAAATCGAGCATAGAATCGGATTTCTTAAGCTGCAGCCATGCGTACGAGTACATAAGACTGACGGACATAATTGAAGATTCTCCCAATATGTCTCGAAGATGTTACGCATTTAAAGAAGAGCTCACATATGGTGGCGCGCTCAAATGGAAACTAGAAGACGAAGGATCGAGTTGGCTGGAAAGGCTTGTTGGTTGATTCAAATTTCAGACTCAAACTGTAGTGTCATCTACTCGTATACCCACTTCTGAAAACCAGACTAGAAACTGCACTCCTTTGTTAAACTCCTGCTTGCTAGAATTACATTACAGTTTTTGATTCTTCTTTATCCGGCCCGTCTCAAATGCAAAATACACATCGCACTCGACTTATTTTGACCCAAATATTTATGTGACAATCAAAAGCTTAATTTGTTTTACCTAGGTAATTTCAAACTCACAGAAAGTACGTGTGTACATAATTGAAGTTCATACATCAATCGGAAAATACACTTTCCACAAATATAGTTCATGCAGATTATTTTTTCAGCGCCAAGTTGCAAATCGAAATTGAGTTGAATACTTGAGTGCTGCATCTGCATCAATATGCTTCCGAATGTGACCCAACGGTAGGCATCACACCCACAATCGTTTCACTTCACTTATTTGCGGATCAAGTTTATTAATGCAATTAACAATCCATGGCCTTACGAGTACATTAGCCTCTGCAACTATTTACACAGTCGCCTGATGGTTATATGCTGGAAAGGCACCCCCTTACTGGTATATGTATGGACTGGTCTACAACATGACGATACTTCAACTACTGCAGTAAATTGAAGTTCATAAGTAATTAAGCAAGTTGCAGCAGTGAAAACTGTTGACTGACTGTGAGTTAACATCGATGAATATGTTTGCCAACTTGGTCATTGGTACTGAATCGAAATGGTGCTAAGCCAGGTTTGTTGGAGCGTTATTTAATGCGCTGCTGATTTTAAAGTGCTGCGTAGAATTTTTTTAATTTTTGTAGTAGATTACTTTTTTTGTTTATATTTAATGCGCTTTGAAGGTTTATTGTAGCAAAAGTACTAATATATGTGCATATACAAAAACAAAACAAACAAAACATATTCACCACTTAAAAAACTCGTATCGTGTTTCTTATGTACCTCACACTGTGTCTCCACGAGACATGATTTTATGTCAGTGGCTATGTCTAAAAAATTATTGATTTCGTTGGCTTGGAAAATTATGTGAAAACATGACATATAGGTGGTTGTGATAATTCCACAAACACTTGCACTATTTGTAATATTTTCTTAAAATTATTATATCCGCTGTGACATTCGCCAGTCTGTCATGTTTACCGTTTGAATGTTTATAGAAAGTGGCAAAACGTAGATGTAATACTTCAAATGTCAAAATTATGTCAGGGTTTAGGTCTGCAAAGAAAACAGGACTTAAATGCAGACACGGGTGTCAAAAAATACTCCAACTCGTATTCGTCTAGCAAGGTCAGCTGAAAATATTGCTGCCCTAGCTGAGAGAGTGACTGAAAACCAGGTGTGTCCATTTCGAGACGATCACAGGAATTGGACCTATCCGCAACTACTTTGTACCGCATTTTGCATAAAGATCTTGGCCTACATGCTTATAAGGTCCATTTCGGCACAAAAATTGAAGCCAGCAGACCACGCACAACGCCATACTTTCGCTGATTGGGTGCTGGAAACGAAGGAACAAGATCATGATTTTTAACAAACAAACAAAATTGTCGCATTTGGGGCTCCGAAAATCCAAAAGTAATAGTGGAACAATCTATCCATCCACAACGAGGGATAGTTTGGTGCGGTTTTTGAGCCATTTGTTCCATATTTTTCCGAAAATGATGCTGGTTCGACCGTTTCAGTGAATGGATTACGTTATCGAACGATGTTGACTGACTTTTTTTGCTGAAATTGATGGCGCCACATGCCATACAGCTGGTGAAACAATGGCTCTATTGGGTGACAAAATTCATTGACGTTTGGTTTCTCGAAATGGAGTCTTCAATTGGCCGCCGAGATCGTGCGATTTAACACCATTAGACTTTTTCCTTTAGGGCTATGTTAAAGATAAAGTCTACGCCAATGCTCCACCACCCAAAAGAAAATATCAAAGCTGTTATTAGCGAAATACAGCCGCAAATTTGCGAAAACGTGATTGAAAATGTCATCAAAAGAATGAAGTGTAGCTATCGCTGGTGCCATCCCCACAACCTCCACGGTTGCACTGGACTCCCGCCCTCACTTTCTGCCGCTGGATATACTCAGGCTAACTAACTTTGACTTTTTCAAAACTAGCAAGATAGGGCCCTGTACAATCCTAAAGGAAGTTTTAACAGACAATCCAAAACAAAAGGATGATATTCTTATGGTATTCGATTTCGATATACAGTACGAAACTGTCTATCCAGAAAGGGAAGGGCAAACACATTCAGTAACAAGATAACAATTTATACTAATGGCTCTAAAATCACTGAAGAAACAGGCTCAGGAGTATAACCTGCGGATTCGGTGATGAAAAAGACTTTTAAATTATCGGATACGGATAGCGTATTTCAATTAGAAATTCTGGCTGCACTCAAGGCTGCCGAAACGCTGGAAATGAGATCGATATCTAATAGGAATATCGCCATTTACATTGATAGTCAAGCCGCGCTTAAGGCCCTAGAATCGAATGAGGTATTATGTGTTCAGAACCGCATATAACTATGTTAGATACCTGGTCGCAGTGGAATAAAAGGAAACGAACTTGCGGATGAGCTAGCAGAAAACGGTGGAAAAAAGTCGCAGATCGGCGACCAAGTGAAAGTAATGCCACCTTCCTGTGTACAAAAGGCATTAATCAAAGAAAGGATCACCAAAATGATGGAAGAACGCTAGTCTCTACAGGGTGTCCCAAAATGGACGCAAGATATGAATTTTACGTTATTTGTGCGGTAAAGTGTTCCCAACGAAAAAAGACAGCATGGCAGCTGACAGTTCAGGGTTATTCAAAATGGAGTGATACGCGAAAGAACAACGCGTTTTCATTGTTAAGCAATATTTTAAAAATAATGAGGGTTAGACAGCTACAGTTCCCAGTTTTCGTACAAAATATGGTCATAGTAGTGATTTAACTTCATCAATTCAAAAATTCAGCGAAACTGGATCAATTAGTGATCTTGGACACTCTACATTGAAGCATTCGTGACAGTGTTGTTGAGAGTCCAGGAATACCAATTCGGCACCGTGGTCAAGAATTGGACATTTCGAGAATCTCTCTACAACGTATTCTCACCAAAGATTTGCATCTTCATGCAGACAAAGTGAAATTGACTCAAGAACTGACGCCTACTGGCCACGCACAGCGAAGAGAGTTCGTTGAATGGATTATGGAAAAAACTGATTTTTTGAAACAAAATCATCTTCAGTGATGAGGCTCATTTTCATCTTGATGGCTTTGTTAATCGTCAAAATTGTCTAGTTTGGGGTTCAGAAAATCCACGAGCGATTGAAAGAAACAAATGCATCCACAACGTGTCACTATTTGTTGCGAATTTTAGGCTGGAGGCATCATCCATTCCATTCTTCTTTGAAAATGCGGCTGGTAGAGCAATAACAGTTAATGGTGCTCGCTATCGCGACATGATAATCCAGTTTTTTTTTGCCTAAATTGTTAGAATTGGTTTCAGCAAGACGGTGCCACATGCCATACAGCCCGAGAAGAAACAATTTAATTACTGCATGTGTCATTTCGTGGTCGTGTAATTTCACGTCTTGGTGATCAGAATTGGTAGCCCAGATCATGCGACGTCGGACTTTTTTCTTTGGGGTTTTTCGAAGTCTAAGGCTTATGCCAATAATTATACCAAGACCATCTGAAAATTAAACAGGAAACAGCTAAGTATAACAGTAGGAATTTTGTCAGGACATTACATTCTGCGAAAGCATTCCAAAAGGCTAGGAATTACAGATTCAGATGCATGCAGGTATTGCGACGAATGCCAAGCAATAGCTCGCACTAGAATGAAACCGAATGAAACATTTAGGCAGTTACTTTTACAGTAATCTAGAAGAGGTAGGTACTACCTACTAGGCTACAAAAAACTCGTCAAGTACTGCAGGGAAATTTAGGTACGCACTTTAACTAGTTTTTTTTTGCCAGATATCGCGGTGTACCCAATATGGGTACACCACAGTGCTTCACAGCCCTGCATAACCTAGCCAAACCTGTGATGTTAAAAATTTGGCGTTGTTTCCTTTTTGCGCATCTAGCGATAATACGATGACGAGTTGCCTTGCTAAGGATGTTGGACACGTTTAGCTGCGTTTTTCTTATAAATCAAGAGGTGCAAGTATTGTTTCAATGACTGCTGTCTATGTGGTTCTCACACGTAGCTGGTTGTGTCAATGCATGTTGAGCGTTGGATTATTGTGAATGATTTTAAGTTTTGGGGTTTTGTTCCACATCTGGTCTTGATACCGGGCACGCGTAGTTGTCTAATACTTTTGGTCAGTTTTATACGAGTAAGTAGTGTCGATGCTTTGATTCGATACCACACAATTGAGTAGATATCGATACTTTGAGAGTATCGTTACAATTCTAAGAACGTCGGGGATATGGCATCATACGGTCCGTTCCAAGCGGATTACAACTTTCATTTATATTTTTATACAGAATTAGAAGGGTGTAAAATTGGCCTAAGTTATTTCGTGTAAATGAGGTGGTTGTGCCGAGACAGCTAAACGAAATGATGAGTGTGTTGTGTGGAAAAAATGGGATCATATAGAATCAGTAGAAATTGAACTTACCTATGTACTTATGAATAACAATGAGCTACTTGTGTTGCAACGATCAAATTATCGTCTCTTAGGATAAAAATAAACTTTATCTTATCGATATGTGAACAAGTTTGAGTCATAATTATTTCTGATTTTATTGCACCTTTCTAGATGCACAATAATAAGATAAGATTAACCAATAAACAATCATGCCGCGGTACCTGATTACGTAGAAGCCGTGTGACTATGAAAATTAGAAGTGTGAACTCATTCTTACAGCAGTAATGGAAATTACAGTCAGTGTGACCATAGTGGAATATTATATTCCACCAGTGGAATATTTTTACGTCATTGGGAATATATTTTTTTTGAAAAAATAATCGCATATAAAAATGGAATATTGTTTTTTTAAAACAAAATATTTAGGAAAAAATATATATGTATATATACATATATAATATATAATATATTATGGGTGGCCATGGTGTAGTGGTAAAATCATCGCTTGTCACGCTGCAGGTTCACGGTTCAAATCCTGATGTTAAGATTCATCTATTTATTTCGCATGAAATAAATAAAAAAGTCGATCAATTGCGAAAACTTATGTCAACTCTACTGCGAAAGCATAACACTGGTAGTAGGGTGCTCATATGGCTGAAACTGCAACTTGATTGTGATGACGACATCAGGAGGATGGAAAAAAAGGACTGTGAATCAGAAGCAACGACAATAACAGCAAAACAAAAATGCTTCTAAGTTATCTGGACGCCACCCTTGGAGTTTAGTGAAACTTGATAACACCTGCGTTTCAAACCACTACACCAATCTTTCTTTCTCTCTATCTCTCCCCCTTTCCCCAAAAAACGCCCGTGTCCTTAAGTAGTATAGGGATTGGGTTAGGTATATGGGCAGATGAAACAAAAAGATATCCTTTATAACACTCTGTAATACACTTGAGGATCTCAAACTTACAGCCAAGCCTAAGTCTTTAAGAATATAAACAGCTCTTCAATGTCGTTGAAGTAGTAGCTCCCTAAAGTTTTGCTTCTTAGGTGGCAAAGGTTGTGGACCTCCTTGTTTCATTATATAGTCTTTTAGTAGGTTAAGAACCAATGAGTATACCTACTAGCAACAACAGTGATGTCGTGTTTTTTTGCAAGTTAGGCATATAATCATTTTTAAAAGCTATGAATTTGTTTGCATTTAATTTTGTTGAAATTTAGTTTGTTACTCGTTCTTATGAAGAATTTGGTTACTAAGTTTCGTCCACTATGTTGGTGATTTGGACTGTTTGGAATCAAACAAATGGACTACGAACAAGTTGTGAGGAAGGGGTTCATCGCTTTAGCATGGATGAACACAAAACAATATTTTATGCAATACATCCGCGTTAAGGCGTACTTGCACTTCAGTGGTGAATCGAGGCACAATTCTAATCGAAATTACTCCCTTAAAAGTCCCAACAAACGAAGTGTGTGCTTAATGTATAAATATAAATATTCCACATTTTCCCCAAAATGGAATATTTTTCATGGAAGCTTCTTATCACACTAATTACAGTCGGAATTAAGTCACTCTTTACAATAGCACGTGTGTGAGATGCACTAATATTACAGTGTAACTCTACGAGTAGAACATGAATAGATTGGGCCATTAATACTTCAAGTTTAACTCTATGAATTCGTAGCATGCGTTTCTATATAATACCTAATTGTATAATAAAACTGCAATTTCTGATTACCAAAGTCTCATTTGACGAAGATACTTACATATTATGAGTGTAATAAAATGCTAAAGGACAAATATATTCGTTGGAAAAGTAAACGTTTTCCATTGACCTTTATTTGAAAAAGTAGAGGCACTTTTCCTGAATTTGAGATAATTCTCTCTCGATTTATGAAATTTGACATATTCCATTTTTCTTTCAAAAAAGTACCCGCACAGATCTATTAACTAGTTTCGGCAAAACCCGCGAGAATTATAACGGTACTATCTGTTATTATATTATAATGCGAATACTATTGTCTTACCAATATAACCAAAACAAATGCTCCCCTCTTTGCCGAAGTGAGTCGAATGTCAATGGTTTATGTTCACTCATGTCAAACCAAATATCAGCTGTTTATCTTTGACAGAATCACAGTAGTGCCAAATTTAAATTGTAACCTCCGATTGAATCACCCTTTATTATTAACGGATGATGTCGACTATCGATTAAGAAACCAACAATGATTTCAATAGTCAATTACCGATAGTGTTATCGATAGTTTTCACCTCTAACAACAACCGTCCCGGGTTGCATAACCTTCACAATCTAACAATGTTTGTACTTGGAACGCCGCCCTGATATTTAATCTCTAATTTCTTGAAAGTTTCAGAAATTCACAGCTAAATAACCTGGGCGAAAATATATCCTATTGTGAATTACTTAGCCCTACACACTTACTGCGCTTTATACAGTGTTACTACTATCTAATTTAAGTAACCTATTTACATGATATAAAATGATGTATATCATACATATGCGTGCCCCTAATCTAACAAATTATTAAATCTCTAAGGAGCATGCTCCTTTGTGGACGAATTCAATTCAAAATACTTCATGGATGTGTTTGAATTAATTCCAATAGATAAATTTCGATATAGCATTTGCTCTTCAAGTAACAAAAACATGATGTGCCACACTCAGCTTCATATCGGAAATTTTAAGACACCCAGCAATTTTATTTCCTCACCTAATCGCTGATGTGGGAGTAGGGTAGGTATCCTTTTCGATTACTTCTGCTTCATTTTCTTATTTCAAACAAAGTGGAAATTCGTGATACTTTGCAAATATTTTGCTTCCATTTAGTAGAGGGTATAAGAGTAGAGGACAATCTTTGCATTTATGCAAGTTTCAAAGAAAACCAACTGAGCATCTAAATCGTAACACAACCACCCACTACAAGTCGCACAACATAAATACAATTTTGTTAGTGTATTATTTTTATACTTTTCCGCGTTCTTAATATTGAGACATGATGATGCTTTTGGTGATTTAAATGTCAGCAGCATGCCAAACAGTTTTTAACTGCCCCCCATGCTTAATCTTATCCGATTTGCGTACACAGTTTGAGGACTTCTCGTAAACAATATTTTTCCTCGTTTTCAGCCTCACCGGTTTAATATCCAGCACATCGCGTACGTTATTGGACTGAGGGGAATGCATTAGCATAATAGAAATAAAAATGTTGCGATTTAGAGCATGTAATGGAAAAACCACACAAGATATAACAATAAAATAACGAATAACAGTGAAGCGAGTAGCGCTCTAAAAATGAACAAATACGGACTCTTTTCGAAATCATAAAAATTTATGATTTTCATTTTTCGAAGTGGAGATTCTCCGATAATACGGTGAAAATAGAATACACAAAATGGGATCATCCTTCATCCCATTATGGGTGGAAATACGTTCATAACTTACTTTTTCTCGCTATGGTATTAAGCGATTTGTAAAGAAACGGATTTAATAATTGAATTAATTTATTAAGAGCACTTTGCGGATATTTGGTTTTTAAACAAACGCAACTGTCTGATAAAAACTTTATAAAATTAAGGAAAGTTATAATCCGTCTGGAACGAATCGTATGATACTCTATCACTTATCTTTTAGGTCAGCTACATACATGAAGTAGACGTGGCGCTGTGAAATAGTTTATTGTAATACACATACATACAATGATATCCATGCTAAGGAACTGCATCATAAAAACTTGGCAGCACATGCATCTCAATGACACTTTAGCAATCAGCTGTTTAGTAATAGTACAATATAATAAGAATTAAAACTCAAAGCAAGTACAAATCGTTTCTCTTCTTTTTTTTTAAATATGGAAATTTCCAAATACCAGAGCACTCAGCCTGGTCCATTGTAGTACCAGGCTAAAATCCCTTTTTAGTGTAATCATTGAAGAAACTCAAATTTTGTTCGTTTCTCTTTTATTAGCGGTGACTGTTGGCTGCTGTTCCCCGTTCGGGCTCGAACATGTACAGCTCAAGTTACAAGCAAACACACTACCCACTATACCGTGGTCACTTATTATATACATACTACTTGATCAAAAAGTTTCAGGAATGACTACCGTGTGGTTGTTTTTTAAAGGTTGACACATCTGTCATTAACATTCCCTCCAAATTTTAGCGTCATAGCTTGACATTTGTAAAAGCTGCGCTGTCGAGAGTAAATCTGCCTCCGTGTGTGTTTTCGAATTTTTACGATTTTAAAAATGGGATCAACTTTGCAACAACGAGTTTGCATCAAATTTTGAGTTAAAAACGAATTCAATTACAATTACGCAAATTAAGCATCAGAGAATTGGCAGAGGACTTGGAAATTACTTAAGGATCCGTTCAATACATTTTGATTAAGGATTTGGGCTTCAGACGTGTCGCTGCAAAGCCGGTACCGAAAAACCTGAATTTCATGAAAAAAAAGGGCCGCTTTGACATCGGAAAGACTTTAGCGGCTGAATCCGACCCTACATTCATCAAACGCATAATTACTGGAGACGAGACGTGGATTTATGAGTACGAAACGCAATCTAGGCATCAGGCGATTGAATGGCGTACACCGAATGAGCCAAGACCGAAAAAACAACGTAGCTTTCAGTCGAAAAATAAGGCGATGCTCACGGTTTTCATGGATTTCAACGATGTTGTGCATCATGAATTCTTGCAAGAAGATCAGACAGTCAACAAGGTTGATTATTTAAGCGTTATGAGATATTTGCGTGAAGCAATTCGCCAAAAATACCGGATTTTTGGCAAACAACTCGTGGGTTTTACACCACGATAACGCACCGTAGCACAATGTCATCCTTATTCGTGAGTTTTTGACCAAGAACAGTACAAATACCATCCAACAGCCACCGAATTCGCCGGATTTGGCTCCCTGTGATTTATTCCTGTTCGATTGACTCAAGAAAGCGCTCCGGGAACGCGTTTTAGCACCCGAGAGGATATAATAGAAAAATCGAAGACGGTTCGGATGACTATACCAAAATCCGATTATAAAAAAATGTTTCGAGGATTGGATCAAGCGCAGGCATAAGTGCGTTCCAGTCAATGGAGAGTAGTTCGAAGGGGCCAATATCGATTATCAAAAATAAACTTGCATTTTCAATTTTCTGATGTATGTTGGAGGTATTGATTTTTTTTTTTTCCGTAATGGCATCCTTAAAAATGCCGGATTGCAATTATATTATATTATATTATCTATACCACCGTTTCGTGGAGCTGAGGGCCAAATTGTGGCTTGGGTTCTGAGCTTTCAAAAATACTTAAGAAAGTACCAACAAAGAATAGCAAAGACATTAGCCCCCCATGAATTCCCATTAGTCATGTGTCTAATCTGCGAACTATACACCCGAACACGTATCCAAAGTTGCATATAACACCTAAATAACGCAATAAAGGGACAGATGACATTGGCTCCTCGCAAATGATATAGGCTTTGGAGGAATTCATTATTGTACCAGGAAGTAGACGACGAAGAATATTTCTTGAAGATTTCGGAGTAGAACAATGCGAGAGTATTATCATATTAATGTGTATGTTATCAAAAATATGGGTGAGGTTAACATTACTGAGCGGGTTATTTAACTTTACCAAGTCTGTTTTACGAAAAATAAAGCTGTACGAGTTTTCAGAGTGTAGAACTTTGTTGTCTGTCCTATAAAAATGTAAGAAATAGTAGTGGGTGCAAGCAGTCAAATTTGCAGCTATGAGCTTCAAGCTTCTTAGCGAAGGCACCATATCACGTTCTATCGAGAGCTTTGGAGATATCAAGGGCAATAACTATACATGCACCATGATCATGAATGTAATTAAAATAGGGAACTAAATTATTCCCCAGTACTAAATTTTGGGAATATCGTTACAAAATCATGATCTTTCCACAAATCAGGATCATCTGCATTTCTTAAATTACAGAAATCTACGACATATTTTCATCCAACTTTGCGTGGTCCGTGTAACAACACTAGAGTCTAAAACTTAATCTCGGAGATAGCTATCTAAAAATGTTTAAAAAGTTAACCTTATTTTTCTTAGAAAAATCTATATTTATGAGAAGAACTTTTATGAATAGAGTTGTAGGAAATGGAGCGACAAGTTGTGTGGTGACCTTGAAAGTTCTTCAATGATTTTAGTTTTAAGGACAGAGACCAACTTAAATTGTTTATGTAGGAATGGAGACCATTGAGATGATCAGTATGTAGACGAGGCATACTTTTATTATGCATTTTCTCGGAAACGGGTAGATTTCGTTCATATTCCTAAAACCAATGATACTCAAGGACATTAAGGTCAAGGAACAAAGTATGCCTCCAATCTCCACATACTTTGTTCACAAGTGAAGCGTGATAAATCCACTTTTGTTAATTTTTGATTTTGATGCCATAAGGTTAATTAATTATAAAAAAGTTGAAATGGGCGAAAATCTGCTACATAAACATGATAAGTACGACGAAATAGGTAATATGGAGAAACGTAATAAGTTCAATTTTCAAACTGCTATACTGAAAAAAAAATAGATGTGATTTATCGTGTTTTTTCCCTCCTGTTGTCTTCAACTATTTTTTCCACCATATCTAACACTTACCGAGAAATGTGGTTAAACATCTCTCACTTTTTTATTAGATCCCTGCGAAATGGTAAAATTGTGCAAAAAAAAAAATGTCCATCCGAATTTGATTAGTTTTTCCACGTACTAAACCCTTGGGACCAGGGAACGAACCAACACTGTTTGGTTATCAAGAGGGGATTGTGTTATATCCCGCAGCCTGTGGCCACAATTAAATGGGGTAGAACCAAATGCTTACTAGCTATAGGGAAAAAGGAAATACGCATCTTGATAGGTGTACTGACGGAACATTGTGCGATTAGCACTACGGCCAAAAGGCTGGGCATAAACTCCCCGGACTACTGCAGGAGCTGCCAAGATGAGGAACAAATAGAAACCATCAAACACCTAGTCTGCGACTGCCCTAATCTCCAAAACCGTCTGCTCCTCCGTATGGGAAACAGACTCTTCGGAAAACTGGGTGAGTTGGCACATGCTTCGTTGATGGACTTAACGAGATTCATAAGAAGCACACGCTGGATCGAGTAAGAAACCAGCTACATAACTAGAAACAGTGTTAGATGAGGTAACATAACCCAGGGGGCTATGGACCAATAGGCCCCCGCGTAAGCTTTTTTCAAGATGCACAGCCCCCCAACCTAACCTAACCTAACCTTACATGTACTTTCGTTATTTGGGTATTTCAAATTTATCTTCTCCCTTTTAAAAATAAAAACAATTCTCTCTTAGTTTCTTACAACTTTTCCATTTCAAGGCATTGATGATGCCGCATCCTGTATAATAAATAAATTTAAATTAATAGCAACTTTTCCAAACATTATCCTATGGGGAAAATCGTGAGATTTTTTGTTACATGAAATGAGAGAAATAGGAAAAATTGCCAGAGCTCGTGGGAAAGTTTAATAAAAAGGACCTAACAACACTGGTCCCATTTATATCGTCGGGGAATAGAGCAGAAGATACAACAACGAACTATAAGAATAAGAATTATACAGCGACATCGACCAAGTCAGAAGGGCTCGAATTTATTCCTTGAGATGGCTAGGACATCAACGCTTTGACTAGGAAGTCTTCAAACCCATCCCAGAGGAACAAACGGGTAAAGAAAGATCTCACCTAAGGTGGCGTCCACGAGTGGAAAGGGACCTCAATTAACTTCGTGTGCAAAACTGGAGACGGTTAGCATAAGATCGAACTGGCCCAGATTCACTCTGGACCGCAGAGTCATCTATAGTAAAGTAAAGTAAGTATGTAAATTGTCCGCGTTAGGATGTACGTGTGGTGTATCTAGAAACAATTTTAAGAATGGAGATAAAAAATGCGTGGCTTGAGATAACATGATGTGTTTATTTTTGGATTATCTTTAAAAGTTTGCATTTGATTTAAATGTTTGGGCATTTTAATGAATGATATGTATGACAGTTTAATAAAATTTGTATGAATATGATGAATTTATGAGTTTATTTATTTTGGGAATTTGTAATGGAAGAAAGTGGAGAATAAATTACCTGATTGCTGAATAAATTATCCAGCTTATTAAAGAATTTACGAAAGTCTTCACTTTCTCAGATACCAATCCATTAAAAATTCAACTATTTCCAATACAGACTGGGACAAGAAGGAAAAAAATTAAAAAATAAATTTAACATACCACTTCGCAACTCGTCCTTTATATTTGCGATGTGCAATCATAGTCACATAGTAATTTTTGTGAATTATTATAACAAGGCCATTATTTTGTCTTCTTAGATTAGAGTGTGTCTGCTTTTCCCTTTTAAAGTTATCCACAAGTATTGCGGCCCCAATTTCAAAAATTGCGACAAATTGTGTATTTTAAGCACGTACTTTTTCTGATTCTTTCAGTAAAATTATCTAATGAATAAATCCAAACTCCCCCAGTGGCAGGAGACCTATCCAACGCTAAGAGGCAGAAAGGCGCACAATATTAGCTAATTTTGTTGAGCTGGCACACCAGAAATCACCCCCCAAACCACGACTAGATAAAAGATACTTGCAAATTGTCTACCCTTTGAGTTTGCTGCAGCAACGCTGAAGAGCATGAAAGGAAATTTAAGGAACGACGAAATTGGCTAATGCCTATAGTCAAAGCCAATGCGGCACGTGCAGACAGACTTTTACTTTCGAATACCGGATTATAGTCTATAATGCTCGTACATTCGTATGCGTACAAAGTGCGCATTGATGAGCCCATTTGCCGAAGAACTTTCGTCCTTCTTAGATAATTGGAATTGTTCTGTCAACAATTCCTTCGGTATGATCAGATGGTAAATTATTTCCTTTTTGTAATCGACGAATAACTAAGAGATGCTTATCATGTCGTCATTGCAGGCGTGAATGATTTCAATATTTTTGGTTTTAGGTATGTTCTTGCTAGAAATCAGTAATGGGCAGTACTTAACTGAAATCCGGAAGAGGTTTAGTGGACTGAAAATTATTTGTTTGCAAAATTAGCAATTTAAACCACAATTATTACCAACTTATGGTGACCTACTCATCGATATGCGAATACGGTCACTACATGTATTCCAACTAATCTCGAGATTTAACCATATCTATGTACATTCGAGTGTGAACTGCTTTGGATTTGCTGGAAACGCTATCTTCGAAGCTTCTGTTTTTTTGAGTCACCGCTCCGCTAGTATTTACTATTGCTTCGTAATTTTCCATAACTGCTTAGTGAGGCCATTTAATTCCAGGCTGACGTGCGGCTTAGCTGCATAAGTAGAGGAAGTGGGGAGAGTTGAACCACTTTTTGTTCAAATGCATGTATAAATTCATGCGTGGGACACAATTTAACTTTAATGACATCATTCGAAAGCATTGTTAATGGAATGACATCTAATACTCGTACACTGATAAACAAAATCACACTTTTTTTCTGTTGCATGAGGTTTTTCAACTATTTTTTACTAATTTGACGATGCTCATTTCGAATCTACCGTTACTTTTTATCTAGCAGCTCGAGTTTTTGGGATACAAGTACACCCTAGAATTTTACTTCTTAGTTGACAAATTGTTACGAACGGCGAAGTAATTAACCAGATTTTATAAATATTCCGTGATGTCGTCAGGAAAAAGAACTTGTGTAAACAATCCAAATAGTTTTTGTTTCAATTGTGGTGAATAGATCTTTAAAGAATGTCGCTTGAATGTGTCTGACTTTGTAAAACAAGCCTCTACTTTGGGAAGCAATTAGAAATAAATGTCAAGCCCTGGATCCCAAATTTAGTGTGTAAAAGCTGTGTTGAGTCTTTGCGTTTACTCGTATGGGCAAATGAAAAAAAGACTTACTTTTAAGTACAAAAGTCCAATGACCTGGCGTGAAACATCAAATCATCACGATGACTGTTATTTTTGGGTTGTGAATATTACCGGAATAAACCCCAAAAATCGTTCCAAGTGGATTTATCCTAGCTTCGGTCCCACAGTCCCAACCCAGTACATTCAATTTAATATCTCAAGGACGTTCAGAAGACAGTGATAATGGTAAATATAGTGACTTTCATTGCCCTTTCGAACCTACGAGTAGACTGCTCAATCAAAATGATCTAGATGACTTGATCAGAGATGTTGGACTGTCTAAAAAAAACATCAGAACTTCTACCTTCTCGGTTGAAAGAAAGAAATCTAGTAACACCAAACACAAATATCTCGGTTTATCGCAAAAGGGAAAAGAATTTACTCTCTTCTTTTCTGAAGAGGATGATTTTGTATTTTGCAACAATATTTCTGGTTTAATGGCTGCAATGGGATTACAAAACTATAACTCAAATGAATGGCGTTTATTTATAAACTCATAGAAACGCAGTCTTAAATGTGTACTCTTGCATAATGGCAATAAACTGGGTTCTTTGCCTATTACACATTCAACCAAAGTTAAAGAAGAATACCCTACGATATCCTTAGTTTTTGAGAAAATAAAGTACATAGAACATAACTGGGTTATATGCGTAGATCTCAAAATGGTAAACTTCCTCTTGGGTCAGCAAGGTGGTTATACAAAACATCCCTGTTTTATATGCTTATGGGACAGCAGCGCTAAATCTGAGCACTGAATTAAAAAAGATTGGCCTTTGAGGGAGGCTTTGGTCCCGAGGAGGCTGATTGTGATAAATGCTCCGCTAGTGTCAAGAGACAGTATAATATCGCCGCCTTTGCATATTAAATTACTAATTAGGGTTAATGAAACAGTATGCAAAAGCTCTTAACAAAGATGAGGAGTGTTTCAAGTACATTACAAAAATGTTTCCAAAATTGAGTACTGAAAAGACAAAAGCTGGTATTTCTGATGGTCCTCAGATCAGAAAATTAATAAATGATTCAAATTTCACCAATTGTATGTCAGTTGGTGAAAAATCAGCGTGGAATGAGTTCGTTTGGGTAGTGAACAATTTCTCGCGACTACCCTCAACACATTGAGCAACTAATGTTGCACTTTTAGCAACTTGGATGCAACATGGGCATTAATTTACACTTCCTCTTCAGTCATTTAGGTCGTTTTCCTGAAAATCTGAGTGATTTAAGTGAAGAGCAAGGAGAACGATTCCATCAGGACATTCGCACTACGGAAGAGCGATACCAGGGTTACTAGAATGCAAATATGATGGCTGATTATTGCTGGAGCATTCAGAGTAGTACTCCTGGGTTGACTCATGCAAGAAAGTGGTACGAAAGAAAGTTTTATTCAAATTAATTTTGTGTAATAAAAGATTTTAGCTTGAAAACTGGTATATTTTTTGTAAATATTTCTCCCTTTCATATCTCAATAACTAGAGCTGCTATTGTAAAATGGACTTCAAATTTATAATCAGAGAGACAAATACATTTAGGATTAAGTATAAAACTTCATTCAACAAATCCACTGTTTACCAGTGATACATTCAAATATCTTCATTAGCTTCGTGTCCAGGAAATTTGGCTCAAGTCTCATTCATGGTTGGGAGACTGGAACCTGCAGTGTGCGAGGCACCATTTTTTGTCAGGGAAAAGATTAAAAAATATAATATTTCAAATTAATAAGCCATATTTGATTAAAACTCATCAAGTGGTTCTTGAACTGTTGGTGGACAAGGAATTAGTTGACAACTTTTAACTGCATCAACACAGTTCAATTTTAATGAGTTTTAGGTACAATTATTTGCAAACTGGACTAGATTCAGAAACTACTTTCATTGGCCTAGTTTACAATACTTATTCAGTCTGGGACCAATACCAGGTATGAAATAAATGTCATAAGTATAAACGCTTTGAACACAGCACTAGTTGAGTCAGTCTAACAATTTAGGTAACCTACTCCAAATAAACCTCAAACAGAGTGTAGCAGCGCTCAATATTTTAACACAGCTCGTGCGAGCAGAAAATGATGTTGCTATCCTCAACGAACCGTACAAAAGTATGGACAAGTGAGTCTACATAGAAAGCGGCGATATGGATCTGCGGTAAGCATGCTTACTATGCATGAAAATGGTCTTACAATCGACGGCATATATACGTACATATGCACATGTACCTATACTAGCTTGATCAAAAAGTTTCAGGAATGACTACCGTGTGGCGCTACCAGTCATCTGATTCCATTTTTGTTTTTTTTTTAGGTTGATACATCTGTCATTAATATTTCCTCCAAATTTTAGAGTCGTAGCTTGACTTTGTAAAAGCTACGCTATCGAGAGTACATCTGCCCCCGTGTGTGTTTTCGATTTTTACGATTTTAAAAATTTGATCAACTTTGCAACAAGGAGTTTCCATCAAATCGCATCTTAGCATAACCTACTAAGCTCCGACACCACGACAACGTGCATAGTCGCGCCGGAGTGGAAAAGAGAAAGTAAAACCAACGCCAGAGCTGGGGTGGAAAATAAAATCGCTTGACGAGGAACTATTCTCCTACATCTTTGCCAGCGACATGATATTGATGGGTTCTGCAAGTACGAAACTAGTGCAAGCCATGAGTGAGATTAAAAAAGCCTGTGATGCATCTATGGTAAGGAGGAGCCTGCTAAGAACTTACTGGTCTACAGGTGGAATTCGGAAATACAAAAATGCCACAGAGCAAAGAGACTATTTATACGCTCTAGAGTAAATATGAATTTGGTAAGTTCTCAACCAAAACCCCTTGGGGAGAGCTTATCAAGTTGTTATGAAAAAACTCAAAACGCAAATATCGTTACTGGACTATTCCCACATTAACAAGAAATTTGATATGTGGACGAAGTAACAGAAAATGCATCCAACATCAACATTGTCACCACAGAGGAACTAATTGATATAAGCAAAAAGTTTGGAGACAAAAAGGCTCCGGGACCCAACAACATCGCCAATATAGTTCTAAAGACAGCAATTTATGCGCGCCCAAAAATCTTCGTCGACATGTATAATTTGTGCTTGAAGGAAAAAATCTTTCCTATACTATAGAAGCGTCAACGACTAGTGCTACATCCCGAAGGAAACAATAAACCACCAAGCGAGCCCTCGTCATATCGACCACTGTGCATGCTAGATACGACTGGACAATTTTTTGAGCATTTCATCTGCAATAGACTTGAAGTCACAGCAGAAGAAGCGGGAGGACTTTCAGAACAGCAATGTGGTTTTAGGAAGGCACGCTCAGCGGTAGATGCAGTAAAATTAGTAGTTGAAATGGCACGAAAGTCCATACAAGGAAGGAAATGGAGAGGAGGCTCAAAAAAATACTGCACGACGTTAAAAATGCTTTCAATAGTACAAATTGGAATATATCCATACAAGCTCAGCTGAGTTTCAACTGACAGGTAGCGAAAATCTAACCAGATCGATCATTTTGCGATTAGTCGGCTCTACAGAAATTGTATGTACGTCCGAAACAAGCGCAGAGCTGATATCGGAATGGCCCTTGACTACCATCTTATACTTGCTCATATAGTCCTTCGTACTAAATCCATCGAAAGCAACTTCTCCAACTTGTTAAAAAATTTCCAGGTACAATACCTATAGGATTCGGTATCATATAGTGCGCCAACAATTCAACGCAACGCAGGAGAACGTGGATGACTACTGAACCGCTTTGGAAAATGTGTTTGTAACTGTGGCAAACAGCCTTGTCGGTAAAAGACAGAAAAAATATAGCACATGGATGGATCAAGGTTCAGATTACAGCAAGGCTCAGATTACAGCAGCCTCAGCAGTAGAGAGACGAAAGCTTGAAGCGCAGCATCGCGTAAAGAAAATTTAAATACAGCTTAGCATGTTACATGGAAATGTACTTACATCAGCAAGTTTGCCTCCAACGCTTAGATAATAGCACGCAGATGCTACAGTAACTTCGAGAAGGCTTTCCATAGCTGGAATCGATATACGAGTACTATGCATCTATTATAAAGGCTGCGTATGAAGGTGGGAAGTGTCACGTTTTGTCCAAAGTGGGGTACGACAGAGTTGTATACTCTCACCACTGCTGTTCTTAGTGGAGGGAAACTACGGAATAAAGTAAACAATGAAATCCTACCTTGCATATATGATATGGACCGACATCTAATGACCCACAACCCAGAAGCTGAAGCAAGCAATATACTCGTAGGGTAAAGATAAATACAGGAAAAGCGAAAGCCCTGAGCATTTCCAACTCTAACGCTCAACTCAACATTGCCGGTCAGCAGGTTGATAAAGTGGACAACTTCCTATTTAGGAAGCATGGTGTCGGCCAACGGTGGCACTGAATGGAATGTGGGAAGCAGACTCGATAAAGCTAAAGATGCGTTCGGAATGCTATCAAAAATCTGGAAAGCAATGATGTCAGCACAAAAACCAAGCTTAAACTGTTCCGCTCTAACATCCATCAGTACTGCTGTATGGTTGTAGTACTTGGAAGGTAATCTTCACTCTTGCACGAAAGCTGTAAACCATCGTAAATAGGTATCTACGTACATATCTCTAACGAACAACTTTATCAGAGAACAAAAATGAAAGAGAGAAGAAATGGAAATGGATCGATCACACCTTACGGCGCCAAGGCAATTATATTGCAAAATATGCCCAGAATCCATTCACACAGGCAGGCAGAAGAGTAGGCCGCCTTAGGCAAATGTGCCTTAGAACAGTTGAAGAAGAATCGAGGTCGCTTGGGAACAATTAAAAAGAGCTGAAACGCATTGCAGAACTCCGAACAAGATGAGGCGCAGTCGTAGTTGACGCTCTATGCGCCTCGAGTGGTAATAGGATCTAAGTAAGTAAGTGACTCATACAGACAGGCAGAAAAACATTTTCAGTTTTGCATAGAGATATGGGCTGTCAAACATTCAAATTTTCGAAGCCACTTTACTTGTTCTGGTAGTTTATTGTTTCAGTCCACCTCGCACCGCAGTGCTATCGAAAATAAGTATTCTTTACCTATTACTGAATTAAATTCTATTTCTTACTTCAAAAACTTCATTCAAAATTTGTTGATTTAACATTTTCGAAAATTTAAAGTCTTTTACCAGAAATTCTGAATTGCCTTGCCTAGTGAATTCCATTTCCGCCCAAGGAAATTCACAATCAATTACTGTTTGCCTTTGACAGCAGTCTAACAGTCGAATGTGTACCAGCTGAACTCACCATTTGATTTGTCAGCTGTTCTGTCAGTCAAAAAACGTAAATAAAACAATTTTGTGGGGAAGTAATAAGTTTGCTTTTACACGTTCCTTATGGCAAATATAGATAAAGTGCGTATACTCCTCGTTGGAGATTCAGGTAAAATTATATTGCATACACAAATAAAGGCGATAATCATTTGCAATCACCCACCTTTCAGGCGTTGGAAAAACATGCCTGACGCACTTGATTGCTCACAATGAATCCCTTATACACCCGGGATGGACAGTGGGTTGTTCTATTGAAGTGAAAATGCACGAATACAAAGAGGGCACCCCCCAGCAAAATACATTCTTTGTTGAACTGTTCGATATCGGAGGGTCACTTAATCACAAGAATTCCCGGGGAGTATTTTACAATCCGACACACGGCATTGTCTTAGTGCACGACCTAACGAATCGTAAGAGTCACGAAAACCTAAAGGAGTGGCTATATGAGATTCTGAACAAGGAGGGCAAGGATACTGCAAAAGGCAACAATAGTGCATCATTGGCTTCAGACGCTGCACTATTCGATCCAGAACAATTCCTTGGTTCGACGCAAATTCCAATATTGGTCGTTGGGACGAAGCTTGATTTGGTCGATGAAAAGAGACAACCAAAAATGTTACAAAAGGCTGGCGGAATAGGTTAGTTAATCATAAGAAGTGACTTTTTCTTTGTTAGAAGGTTTTTACTAATTTCGTTTGCAGCCGAACAATGTGGAGCAGAAGAAATCTGGCTAAATTGTAGGAATACACGAAGCTTGGCAGCTGGAACAACAGACGCAGTAAAGTTGGCTAGATTTTTTGACAAAGTTATTGAAAAGAAACTAAGTTCACGCGACTCTGGCATGTTTGGAGGGGCAGATAGGAGAAAGATTACGACACCATCGCCGTACACATCACCGGATAGTGCTCTTCTATATGGTGCACCAAATGTAGCTAAGAATATTGAGGCGACTTTATAAATAAATTGTGTTTCATTCTGGTAAAACAATGTGTTGAGTTGGAAACAAATTCTCCAACAAGTATCTTGAAAAGCTGTTCTGTTTATTTACACAGAACAACTTATAGCATTTCTGTCATTTTAAGATAAGATTACAGCTATAAATATGGTTTTCAAAAAATGGGCAGGCGAAGGATATACACCCCGCGCAACAAAAAAACCCGCACATGGTACTTTAAAAAAAAAAATGGAAGAAATTTAATAAATGATGACTAATCACTGCGTAGTCACTTTGTATTTTTGATGTTTAACATTTAAGTTAACACATTCCCCAATTTGTATTTTTGATGTTTAACATTTAAGTTAACACATTCCCCAATTTGACAATACATTTCGTAGCCTAATTGAGAAAAAGTCAGATATTACCCAAGTACTATCAATATACATAAATTAAAAAAGAGCAACAATTTGAAAAGCAAATTTCTTCTTTCATATTTTTATTAACTAAGAAACATTTTTACATAATTTAAGACTTTCATAATACTAAAAAATAATTCTAGTATTTCGTAGCACCACCCTTCGCCCTAACAACGTCATGAACCCTGTTTGGCATGGAGGCATAGAGATTACCGAGGTAATTGTTATTAATTTCATTGAACCACACTTCTTCAATGACGCTCTTTAGATGCTGCATGGTTTTTGGTTTTTTATCTTGGATCTTCTTTTCCATAAGAGCCCAGACATTTTCGATGGGGTTGAGATCTGGACTGTTTGCCGGCCAAATTAGGGATTCTATTTCTAATTCTTCTTTCAAAGTTTTCATCTGTGGAGGAAATTTAAAAATTAAAATCATAAGATTTTCAAAACACCCATAAATATGAAAAAAAAACCTCGAATTACTCACAGATTTTGCTCGGTGGCAAGGTGCTGAATCATCTTGAAAAATTGGTTTTGATGTTTCTGCTGTTATCATTTCCATACTCGGTACAACATCATCTAAGATAATTTGTTTGTATTGTATGGCGTTAACAGTGCCCTCGAGCATAATAGAGGGTGGCCGTGGTGCAGTGGTAACACCATCGCTTGTCACGCTGTTGATTCACGGTTCGAATCCTAAAGTCAAGAATCATCTATTTATTTCGCACGAAATAAATAAAAAAGTCGATCACTTGCGAAAGCTAAGTCAACTCTACTGTGAAGGCATAACACTGGCAGTAGGGTGGTCATATGGCTAAAATGCAACTTGATCGTGATGATGACCTCAGGAGGACGGAAAAAAAATACTGTGAATCATAAGCAACGACAATGATAGCGAAAAACAAACCAAATACTCCCCAGTTATCTGGACAGCCACCCTTGGAGTTTACAGAAACTTAACACCACCTGAGTTTCAAACCACACCACTCTGTCTTTCTCTCTGTCTCTTTCCCTTTCCATAAAACGTACGTGTTCTAAAAATTAGTATAAGGGTATTCATATTCCCTTTAACACGTTCAAATTATAAAAAAAAAAAATAATGATTAGAGATCCAACTCCGATTGCGGTGATGCATCCCCACACCATAACATAAGGAGAATGTTTTACGGTGTGAGCTATGCATTCGTCGCTGTAGCGTTCCCCTTTTCTACGACCAACTATCTGCTTCCCATCCGGTCCGATTAGGTTAAACTTGGACTCATCAGAGAACACCACATTTGACCAATCTTGAGCACTCCAGTTTTGCCTTTCCTTAGCCCAGCTAAGGCGCGTTTTCTTCATTTTGCTGGTCAGAAGTGGCTTTTTCGCTGGTCTCCTTGCTAGCAAACCCATCTTGTTGAGACGATTCTGGATAGTTCTGACGCTAACTTCAACCCCAGTAGCTTCTCGCAGGTCAGCTCTTAACTCCGATGCATTTTTAAACCTGTTTCTCAAGCTTAGCCTCTTCAGTTCCCGGTCTTCCCGAACAGTGGTACATCTCTTCAATCCTGTACCAATTTGTCTGTCCAGATTGTGATCCCGACGATATTTGTTACAGAATCTTCTTACAGAACTCTCATTGCATCCAATTTGTCGAGCAATTTCACGAAATGACTGATTCTGTTTGGATAAGGCGACGATAACTGCCTTATTTTCTTTACTCAATTGTATCCTTTTAGACATCGCAGATATACTCTTTTCACTTTTATTTAAGAAATACAACTGCACGCACTGTTAAATACTGCCAGACTGAATTCCGACATATTCCAAAATGTGCATTACCTAACCCGGAAGCAATAAAATATAATTCGGCGAATTAGCGCAAAAAAATGGAAAAACCGTATGCGGCTCTTTTGGTTGCGCAGGGTGTATGTATGAGTATGCTCTAAAGTTATCAAAAGGTATGGCTTATATCCAGTCAACGTAGAATCCTGAAATTTAGGGTGTAAACAAGAAATAAAATGGAAAAAAAAGTATTTTTATGTAATGAGAGGTGAGTCATATGTTAATCAGAGAAGTAAAGCTAAGGTTAGACTATGCCTAATGGTCATATACCCCCTTCCCCCTTCTGATCAAAAAGTATCCGGAATTTCCTATTCAAAAAAACCGCGCGTGAGATATTGTCAAAAGCTTTTTTTTTAGGTTGGTACATCTGTCATTCATTTGTCGAGAGTTTGCGCTTCTCAGACGAGCTAAAACTCAAAAAACCACGACAGGGTCGATCCAAAATCAAGGCTTTGTTGATCATTTTCTTTGATTGCCGTGGTGTGGTCCACTCCGAACTTCTCCGCCAAGCCAGACAGTAAATAAGGAGTATTACGCGAGCGTATAAAAGCGCTTGAAGAAAATTGTATTCCGTATTCACCTGTCATGGCTCCTTGTGATTTTTCCTATTCCCACGATCGGGATGTGAAAAGTCCAAAATCGGGATATGAAAAGTCTTTTGAAGATTGAAAGAAGCGTTGGAATATGTGTATTGCTTGCAATGCAGATTACTTTGAAGGGAATAAAATGAATATCGATGAATAATTGAACCGTTTTCGTTTTATTGAAGAATTTCGGGTACTTTTTAATCAGAAGGTATGTGGCCATATTTGACCATTTCCATTAATAAATGCTGTCATACAGTCTAAAAGAAGGTCTAAAAGTATCAAAGTGACTATTGTGTCTACACTTCTTCCACGGCTATTCCTTTTTTTTAAACGTTGAAGAGGGGCAGCAGTTTCTTGCGTAATCGAAGTACCATACGCTTTAACGACTACTCAAACATTGAGAAAATCATTGAAAAGATTAACACTTTGGAATAAAACATTCACGCCTCACCCGACTTTATTTTTCGATTGGATTTTTGGTGGATTTTGCCTTTCTCTTACTATTATTCTGTCAGTCCATCTGGTGGTAACCAATCGGTTGAATGGTTTTTGGGTCTGAATATCAGCAAGCAAGGCAAACCCCACAGGCGGACCAGTAGGGATGCAGTAAAGTGGGAGGGTTGTGATCCTTCTACTCCGGATCATAACTTCGCCGTAAGACTGTAACGCCATCTAAAGTAAAATAAAGTAATATACATACTACAGAAGGTAATGCCTCGTCGTAAATAAAGAACCATTCCATCAAAGAGTAACGTTTGAATAATTTCTTGAAACGATACGTATTTATCGGCTTTTACTAATCAAGCGACGAAGTATCCTGCATGAGTCTCTGAAGCAAATGAAATGAACTAATTTTACATACATATGGTAGTGTTAATCCTACAGCGTAGGCCCAATGGTAGGTAGGCGGTTCTAAGAACCCAATTAGCACTATGTGCCCTTTTAATACCACAACTCATGTAAACCTGGCTATTAAGGTTTGTTGATGAGAAGTCTCTAAATCCAACCTGTGGAATTTAAGAAAGTTATTAGTTCTTTAATATTTTTCCCTGAGATCTCCTCGAGTGAAATAAAAAATGGTTTGCCTAATGCTCGTTGAGATGTTTGCCTTGACTGTTCCCAGCGGGACTTGAACTGGTTCTGCGAATGAACAGTGAAGGGCTAAGCCTTGCCTAGCCAGCCCGTCGGCTTGTCCCATGAACGTTACTATGCCTTGGAACCCAAATCAGGGTTATCCTGAATTCCCTTCGGCATTCTTTCACTAGTTGGGATGATACGAGTATAGTAACCGAGGCAATAGCTTTTACAGCTTCTTGGCTATCTTTTGCCTTGGCGTTATATTTGTATGTAGTTTGAGCTGGCGGCAGACTTTAAGGATAGCGAGTAATTGCGCCTGGAAAACACCGGCGGTGTCCAGAAGTCTATATGATTTGGAGATGTTCAAGGATTCCTTGAACCTTCTGTGTAGATTGTTAGATCGAAATCCTTGACTACTTGTCCATCTTGCCATTCTCTTCTAGTACGTCAAAACGTTTTGTAAAGATCATTTTGGGGGTAATATAATCTATTGGAGTCGATACGAGTTCTCTCGGTAGAGAATCTAAAATATTACTATGGCTGTAGGGTTTCGCAGTCCAGCATCCAGACTCTCTGAATCTGATCGCGCTATGTGCTGTAATGTGTGTTACGAGTATGTGTATATCTAAAGGTAAGAGATGCAGAAGAACCATTAGAGCATCCGATGGTGTTGATCGTAGGGCACCTGTGATGCCTATACATGCAGTTCTCTGAACCTTGTTAAGTTTGGTTATGTTGTAGCCTTTTCTTAGAGCCGGCAATCATACTATTGAGCCATATGTAAGGATAGGACGTACCACGGCTGTGTACATCCATAGCGTCAATTTTGGTTGCTATACATGCTTTTTTCACCCGTTGTTTAGTTTAGCACTGGGTGATAGGGAGAGTGGCTGGCCATTAAGTTGAGAAAATGTGAAGTCAGGTATTTTGGTTTTTGTGGTGAAGAGCATCAGTTCAGTTTTGCTCGAGTTGACGCCAAGACCACATTTACGAGTATTGGCCTAGGTGATTACCTTACTCAGAGCATTTTCCATTATTTCACTTATCACGGAAGAAAACATTCCTGACACCAGTATCACCATGTCGTCCGCATACCCGACTACCTTGATTCTTTCTCTGTCTAATTGTAAAAGGATTTTATTCATGACTATGAACCATAGTAGAGGTGCAATGACACACCGCCCTGAGGTGTTCCCCTACTGGCAAATTTGGTTATATTGCTATTTCCTAGTGTTGCCTGAATAATTCTACTATTGGGCGAAGGCCTGGCTCTGATGAGAGAAAACGATCTAAAGTGTATCCGAAATTGTTCAGATCTGCTCTTCTAAAGGCTGTGTTAGATGGCATAGGCTTCAACTTGCCTTCCTGCTTCGTTAGGTCTGTAGGAGCATAGTAGTTAAATCGAGTTTGAAGTCGCCAAGGATAATAATTTCAGCACCCTGTCTACCTTGTTATATGAATGGTCAAATAGTCTGGCGCGCTCTTGGTCATCATTTGGAGGGCGGCGAAGGTAGCACAAAAGCTTAAACTTTCAAAATTCAAGTACAAACTTATTATTATTGTTTGAGTGTGTAGGTCCAGGAGTATAATGTAAATTGTTATTTGAACACTGTACGACCATTGTAATGATGATACAAGTAAGTATACAACACCTACACTGTTACAGCGCCACATGATGTAGATAACACAAAGAAACCATAAAAGAATGAATGCATTATTTACGGTCTTAAATAATAATTCAATATTTATTACGTTACCTAAATACAAAAAAAAAATCTTTAACGCTCTTCAAATAGAAAATCATGAATAAATACTGTAAATTACGGTGATTCAAGTACTTTGATTATGCAGTTAATTGTTCTTGTCTCCATGTTGAGCTTTTTAAGCTCATACAGCAAACGCATATAGTTCACTGTTCCCGTCAAATCAACCAAGTTCAGTACGTTAGGACACAAACCAAAATAAACAATAACGGCTATAACTTTAGAAATATCATAGGCACTAACTCTGCATAGACTATCAAAGCGATGAGACGTGATAAACTTTTTTATGTGAGCACCGCAACTGGCCTGACATTCTTCAATGTACGATTTTAGATTTTCCAAAACTGAGTTCACAATTTCTTTTGAAACCAGAATGTTTTCTTTTTGTTGTCGCATATAAATTTCGATTAGCTTCAATTGCCAAACTTCATGGGTGTTCGGTTTCACTTTAATCGCTTGCAAAGTCTAATAAGGGAATTAAAGTCAATTTAAAGGTTCTTTTACGATTTGATGAAAGAAATACTCACGTTTACGATCGACAAATAGATTGGCAAGCCATGCATCTTGTCCTTTATGACGGCGTTATAAAAAATAACAATCAACTGTTGATAGCGTTCCATTTCGACCTTTGTCAGTTTACTTTCTCTTGCATCCATACTTAAAAATCTGTCGGTGAAACCAATAACAATGGGATCCGAAGAAAAGGTTTCGAGAGATTTGGTGTCTATTTTCCAGCACGTATATTGTTCGGTCGTAAGTGTTTGCGCGAAAAGGCTTTTCAGTCGATCTGGATCATCTAAATGTGAATGACAACCAGAACGCTTTTTGATATCAATGCAACCAGATACTTCCAGTGCTTTGCTGCAAAAACAGTAATTATTATTTAGTGTATAAATAATTTAACTTTATTATTCTTTAACATACACCAACTGTCCCCAGTTACGTCCCTTTTCAAAGCACACCGGCCAATAGTTAGGGTCGTCTACAATCACCGATTTCAGAGTGCTAAGATCTGGCAACATACATGGTGCCATAGGAAGTCTTTTAAGTTCCGGACTACCGATTTCTATGTATGAAATCTGGCAGAGGCATAATTTTTTTGTATCAAGATCTCGTGGAAGGAATAATCGCGGTTCAACAGCAAGCACATAAAGATGTCGGAACGCTTGTAGATGATATCTGAAAAGAAATAAAATAATTTTCAAACAGAAGAATACGCAAATATTGACAAAAAACCTAAAATAAACGCAATTGCGTGAAATCCAAGATTATATGCATTCGGTTACTGTTTCCAAAATTATAACTAATTAGAAAAACAAAACTCCCGTTGCTCAATGGTTAAGTGCGCAATCACTGAGCGAGAGGTTCAAGGTTCGAATCCAAGAAAACACAAAAAAAAAATTTAAGTTTTGTCACAGTCTCACCGCTCGCGAACGTCTGATTAGAAAAACAGCGCTACCGTTGGCTCTTTTAAGAAATAGTATTCGGCAAAAAAATCTAAGACGATTGATAGCCCTCTGTTAGTGAAGGACTCCGCAGGGTCAGGGTCAGGAATAGGCCTTAAGTAATACACAGGAAGTTACCTTAATGATGCTATGAGCAATACTGTCCGGGATTCAGGTCCCTGACAGGGCCTCCTTAGGCAGTAAGGTCATAGATGAAAAGATACGTCTGCCACACAAAGTGCGGCACACTAGTCAACGTTCTTCCCCCAGAGGGGCGGCTGCTACACACACAGGTGGTAGACAAAGACCCATCCCCTTGTCACCTGTTGAAATACCACCGCATCTTTCTACAGGTTCCGTGAGGTAGTCGTGATTACATTTCAGAGCTTGGTATATGGGCCGGTACTACAGGCACCTCGGAGAAGTTTATAAAAAAATGAAGTGCACAACTGGGTCGCACGTACGAGGGGCGGCTAAGAAGTTTGCGGAATAAGGCATTAATTGATAGAAGAGATTCGATTAAAAAATTTTATTTCTCAATATACTCATCGGGCTTTTTCTTTGCCTTCAAAATGACTCTCTACGGCCGTCTTGATCTCCTTCTCATCTGCAAATCTCCGGCCTCGTAACTTTTCAAATTGGAAAAAAAGAAAAAATCGCTCGGGCCAAGTTTGGGCTGTAGGGTGGGTGGTCTATCGTTGAAAAACCTGTGTCTTTTAAGGCCTGTCTCGAAACCCGCGCCGTGTTATCCTGCAAAAACAACACTCCGTGCCTGAGTTTCTTACGTCGCTTCACGTGCCTGAATCAATAAATTTGCGGAATATTGACTATTCATCACAGTCCCCTTTGGCAGGTAATCAGCAAAACGACTTCGCTGTCCCAAAAAACAGTCGCCATAAGCTTCAAAGCCGACTTTTCCACCTTCAATTTCTTCGGCGGCCTCTCCCCTTTTTCAATCCACTGCACAGACTATTTTTTGCACTCCGGATCGTATTGACGAACCTAAGTCTCATCTACAGTTACGATTCAGTTGAAAATTTCGTCGAGAGATTGTCGCCAGCTAACTCCAAAAAATCTTTTTAGCACTCGAGTCGTCGTTGCTTGTCGAACGGCGTGAGCATTTTCGGTACCCAGCGCGCACAAATGTTTGTCATGTTTAAATGATCGTGCAAAATTTCTCCAACCCGTTCTTTGCTGATGTGAAACTCATCCGCTATCTGGCACATTTTTATTCTTCGGTCGGCCAGAACTAATTTTTCAACTTTTCCGACGCTTTCTTCAGTGACCACTGACACAGGACGGGGGTCGTCATCACAGCTCTCACGCCTTTGTTGAAATAAGCGAGCCCATTTTTTGACCATGGTATACGAAGGCCCAGAATCTTTAAGAGCCGATGACATGTCTTCGAAAATTTCTCACGCTAGCGAGAGCAAGCAGTTTACGGAACTACAAAATACTCACTTTTATTTAAGAACATACATTTCTCTCTATTTATGCTTGGCGGGCAACACGCTTGGTAACTCTCTAGGCTAGCTAGATACTCGTGGATTAAGGGGAGCAATGCGCCCTGCATTGTGTGACAGCCTGTGATAGAAACTTGTGTTGGGGGTAGCTTGGCGACTCGCCACTCACAACCTCCAGCAAACAGCATGCAGTGTGGTTAAAGATTACCTTCGGGAAATGCTCCTGCGGAAGGCATATCAGATAATATCCCGGTTCCCCCTATCGAGAGCCTTCTCGAAGTCATTAGCAGCTAATGCAGAGACGTATATTCCACGCATTGCTCTATGATACTCCGCAATATGTTCATCTGGTCAATGCAGGAAGATCACTATTTATTCGACATAGAGAGTACAATCGAGTTTCAGAATTTGTTTAGCTATTATTTTGACAACCGCGATAAAATCGTAAATATCTTTACAATTAAGGCACTACATCAAGGTTACCCTTTTTTGGGAATTTGACGAACACGCCGTTTTGTTCATTCCTTCGGAAAACTTTCGCATTCTCCTGCATTCCTTATGAGAAGAATGCAGGAGATGCTTATATTATTACAGGGCACGGGCGTTTGTAGTTAGACAGAGAGAGAGAAAGAAAGAAAGATTGGTGTAGAGGTTTGAAACTTATGTGGTATTAAGTTTCTGTAAACTCCAAGGGTAGCCGTCCAGATAGCTGGGGAGCATTTTTGTTTTGCTGTAATTGTCATTGCTTATGATTCACAGTATTTTTTTCCATCCTCCTGATACCGTCATTACGATCAAGTTATATTTTCAGCCATATGCCCATCTATGATTTAGCTTTCGCAATTGATCGACTTTTTTTGTCACGGCCACCCTCTTTACTTGTCACTGGCTACTCTTTGATGATTTAACCTTCTCTTAATTCCTTGGTGACTCTACATGTGTCATCTAAGCATCAACTTGTTCCTCAGTTTATCCAGCATCATCACGTCTCACTCTATTCCGGACATCTTTACTTTTCATGTTGTACTGGCTGAATTCTCTCTGCTACAGAATTTTGAGTGATATATACTCGTATCTTTCGATCTGCATCCAGATGCCTGCAGATAGATATGCGCTATAGTGCTCCTGCCTTAAACTGACAAAACTTTGTGCCACAATTGAAGAATCATTTTTTATAGCTCTCCAGTTCTCATGATCGATCGGTTTGAGATGGCTCCTTCGGCTAGATTGCTGTTTGTGCTCTCCGAGTCTTGTTGGAACGTGTGCAGTACATAGGCGTATAAGAGCCTAAGACGGTGATCACGTTACATTTCTTTGTCGATCCCATGCTTATTCTAAAACGCAACTTTTATAGCACGTCAAACTGGCTGGATTTTATTAGTTGAGGCCCAACTAATTATGTAGCATATTTTAGACTATAACGACAAGACGATTGACAATGCAGAAGTCTGTCAACCGTTTACTTTTATTTCGATCTCCGAAACGGCTATTTCCGACCACATTCGCATTTAGACTGACTTGGCAAATAGGTTGATTTTTTGTGCAGTTGGTACAGGGAACTGCCATGAGCCACATGGCTATTTATGTATGTAAAGGGAGTTTTATTTTTTAAATTGGCAATACTCTTTCCAGCAATATCCTATTTGACAGCTGACAGCTGATTTGTGCTCAGTTTGATTTGCCATTTCACTATGAATAGACTTACGCCAGAACAACGCTTGCAAATTGTGCAAATTTATTTCGAAAATCGTGGTTCAGTTCGCGAAACTTAACGTGCGCTACGTCCATTGTACGGTCGACATAATCGTCCACCCGAGCAAGTAATTTGAATAACCATGGGTTGTTTTCGCACCATGCCTACTCTAATTGATAATACACACCCGCAGAGATGTCGTGCAGTGCATACCAAAGAAGCTGTTGCTGCTATGAAGCGTAGTATTGAGGAGAACCCGAATGAGTCGATTCGTCATCGTGCACAGCAATTGGAGCTGTGTCCATCCACTTTATGGGAGATTTTGCGGAAAGATCTTGGTTTACGAGCTTACAAGATTCAGCTCGTGCAAGAATTGAAGCCGTTTGACCTCATTTATGCGTCGTACGTTCTGGAATGCGCCGAAAACGAGATTGCTCTTGATCCTCATTTTCACCACAAAATTTTGTTCAGCGATGAGGCTTATTTTTGGTTGTCAACAAGCAAAATTGCCGCATTTGGAGTGAAGAAAATCCACAAGCCATTATTGATACGCCATTATATCCACAGAAAGTCAGTGTTTGGTATGTTTTATGGGCTGGTGGAATCATTGGTCCATATTTCTTCAAAAGTGATGTCGCCAGAACGTTACAGTCAATGTAGAGTACTATAGATCCTTGATTACTAACTTTTTCGTTCCCCAATTTAATAGCATTAATATGGAAGAGTTATGGTTTCAAGAAAACGGAGCAACATACCACACAGCGCGCGTCACAATCAATTTATTGAAGGAAACATTCGATGAGCGCATAATTTCGCGTAATGGACCTGTGGATTGGTCTCCAAGATCGGAGATTATTTTCTGTGGGGATATGTGAAGTCTCAAGTGTACGCTGATAAACCAGAGACGATGGACGACTTGGAAGCCAACATACGCCACGTTATTGCCGATATACGGCCCCAGCTGCTTGAAAAACTGGTTGAAAATTAAACTTCCAGATTATATATGCCCGAAATCATATTTAAACACTAATGGCATAAAATTATCTTTCCAATAAAGTCAATACCATGGCAATTACGACGATTTTTATGTGTTTCATTTCATTTTAAAGTTCAATAAAACACCCTTTATATAGCTTCTTATCTTCACCGACGCATTTTAGTTTTAGGACAGGAACGTAACCGAACAATATAGTAATACTCGTATTAATACAAAAGGAGGCGTCTAACGGACCTCAACATATCAAACCGGACACTACTAAATCTACTTAAATAAGTTAGTGTGCTGAATTATATATTTTCAACTCACCTGTTGTCGTTGCTGTGATTAGGAAATTTTGGAAAGAGTGCGCAAACTAACGCGGCAATTGCTCCAGGACTTTTGGATAGTGTATAGCGACCAGCGCCCAAAAACAAAAATCCTAAAGACATGTGTATAGCCATTTGAGAGCCATAAGTAACCTGAGAGTGGGAAGCTCCTATTCTTGACCGAAGATAACGTATTATGCGAAGAATTTCCAAATCACCCGTTCCGGCGTATACTAACGATATGGAGACGAGAATTAGCATTAAGCTGCTTTCCACCGTCGCTCTTCCGGCAAATTCTCCAACATATTTTCCTTGGAATCCAAGGAAGAGCTTTATTGCTTTTCTAAGAGATTTAAATGCTTCTGGATTTTCGGTGCCTGCATATTTTAGACCAATGCAAAACGCAGCTCCAGCGATTATGTTACAGTAAGCTTGACTAGAATAGTTTAGAAATAAAATTATTAATTTGTTTTCTAAAATGAACTCAGAATCTTACGTAATTGCTTCGTGATCTAAGTCATCTCCGCTGGACCCTGGTCCAAGGTTGATGTCGAATCTAAGGTTTGCTGGAAACTGATTAAACAACCATTCTGTACTCGATTGTACATCACTCCAAAGAATCAAACCTCTGGCAATTGTACGTAAGAGCAGCAAATCCGGGCGAACGAGATCAAGCAAATAGCTTGTATCAGGAGGGTCCATCCATTGAGCCACAGCCCTGTTGTCAGTATTGAAGAACATAAGGCCAAGCGCTAAAGTGGCACCAGGAGCAGTAACGTCAATATTTACAGTGTCACCTTCTCGTACTTGAAATGAAGGCAATTTGTACTTTTCCTTCTGTGAGCCCATCAGTGGACGTTTATTTCCTCCAACCATGTAGTAATGAAGTGTGTCAGGGAGTTGCAAATCTCGCAGGCCAGCTGGAGCTTCACCATGTCCTAAAGTCACCAGACCCAAAGCCAAGCCAGCTGTCAGAGCGTATGATTCCCGTTCAACACTATTCTCCATTTCTGGACCAGGAGGTCGTCCTTTGAGAAAGATAATTAGTTGTTTTATATAAAATATTGCATTGCTTTGAAAGTACCTATTTCTTGTAATAAAACTTCTGCTATGTGCCGCTTTGCAGTTCCTTGATAAATAAGCCCTATTCCCATGAGTGATGCCACTTGAATATTCTGCGGAATATCCAATTCTAAAGCTGTGGCTGGAAGCAGCGCCTCAATATGAACGCTAAGTAGTTTGGTGGTTGTTGTGTCCATTGTACCTGAAAAATTATCGTCGGATAAGGAATATTTAAAGTTTTAAATGACTTACCTCTGTGAGTAGCAGAAATTCCCAACAGAAGACCCACGCTCGTCATTTCGTCGCATTTCACTAAATACTCATAAATACTCATAAACGAAAGTGTTTTCAGATGACCATTAAGCCCCAGCGCCATCAAAAAACCTGCATGTTCTGTAGTCACTTCCGTTGGTCCCTTTGGTTTGTTATATACGATCCAAGTGGAATCAACATCTCTAGCATTCGGAGAGATTCTTAGACCAGCTGCCACTCCATTATGGAAACTGGGCCATAGGTTCATGTTGGCGGGAAATTCAATCTGTTGCATCTCGATCGTGGCTCCTTTAACTGGCTCCTTTCCCGTGAGACAAAGTTTCGGAATAGGCATGGATTCCGTTGGTGTTGGAATTGATGTTCGTAAAGTAAACATACCCCTACCCATTGGTAATGTCATAGTTCTCGTGCACATTGCGTATAATTGCTTCTCTTGTTCTTCGATAAATTCATGATCTGAAATACCGGGTGACTGTGCTATATCGATCAAAACCGGCTCAGAACTTATAAGCAAACGTCGCACTTCTGCTATTCGTAAGTCGTCGGGGAAACGCAGGCTTAGAAGTTTTGTATCAACATTTTCCATGCCATCATCATCAGCAGATTCGGCTCTTGAGAAACCGTTCGGGTTTGGAGGACAGCGTGGCGATAAGGAATCTTCTGCGTCAATGTTCGCCTTGTTGAACTTCACCGAATAAAGCTCAGTTGAATGTTGATAGCGAGTGTGTTCCAATAGCTCAGACCGTAAAATAAGTTCATACGTTGGTGGAGAACATCCCATTGGTGGTGACAGACGACCGTGCTCTAAGCACTCTGCAATCATCAGGTATAAGGCAACTGGTAAACGTTCAACATCAGTCCTTGTCATGTCTGTAAATTCAAACATTTAACAAATACCGTTATACAGCAATGGTTGCGAAATCTTTAGTTATTTTCGAAGCTCCTATAGTTGGCATAGTCTTTTCTTTGATCACCACCAATTGTAGTTTATATCCGCATTCGTGCGGTGTAACACAATCATTCGAGGAACAATGTATGTACAACAACGACAATAGCACAATCCGAAGCAAAAAGTATTTTCTCCAAATTGCAAAAAGCTCTTAGCACTGCCGAAATCATCACAGAGTATAGAATTGAATAGTCCGTAGATCCTACTTAGCGTAGTGTGTGACGGGATGAAATAAATTTGATTGACGCCCTAACTGTGCAATCCGAAGAAACTGGAAGTAAATGCGACATCAGAACCATGCTAGGTGATAGGTGATCACAATCTTGTGTCAATATCCGATGAGGAGTTTGAAAGGTGCTTTATTAATTTCGCTGCTACCGAGAGTAATAAGCTCGAGAAGGAAGAGAGGAATCAGTATCCGAGAATGATGATATCGGTCTTATTGAATAAACATATTCAATTCTCCAACGTGTGCGTGGAAAACAAGGTATCAGCATTGGATGACCGATGTTTGTGGAACATAGTGTACGACGGAGTCTTACGATTAACTAATTGGATTCGCTGATGACATTGTCATTGTGACAGTAGCTAAACAGATCCGTACAGTCCAATCAGCTACAAATGAAGCAATTGCTCGGATAAGAGATTGGCTAGTTTCCACCGAAGTAGAACTAACCGACCATAAAACACAAGCTCTCCTTATAACCAGTCGGAAAACCGTAGAATTCGCGAATTTTCAGTTTGGTAACCAGACTATCAGGTGCAAAGAAGCAGTTAAATACCTTGGAGTAATGCTGGACAACGAACTGCAGTTCAAAAAGCACTGCGCATACAGGGAGCTCTCTCACGTATACTGCCTAACATCGGTGGACCTGGATACGCTAGAAGGATACTGCTCTCCAGAGTTTTCACCTCGGTTCTGTTATGTGCCGCCCCAGTCTGGGTGCAGACACGAAGAACGAAGGAGACCAAAAGGAGATTATCATCAACATATAGACTCTGCGCGCAGACGAGGACGCCTTTGTTATAGCTAGAACGGTCCCCATCGAAATCGTTGTTGGGCAAAGAAGGCATGTATAGGTACACAGACGATTCAAAGATGGACTGCTAGGTTGGTGCAGGTGTGTTTTCCGAATCCTTAAACATCTCAAAATCTTATAGACTTCCAGATTATGTCAGTGTTTTCCAGGCGGAACTACTCGCTATCCGCGAAGCCTGTCGCCAGATCATATTACACACAAATATTACGCCAAGGCAAAAGATTGCCATACTCATTGACATCCAAGCTGCCATCGTCTCGGTTACTATATCCACTAAACTAATGTTAGAATGCCGAAATGAGCTAGCCTCGCTAAATGGACAATTCAAAGTAACCCTAATCTGCTAATCTGGGTTCCAGGGTATAGTAACGTTTGTGGAAACGAACTTGCTAATGAACTGACCAGGCAAGGCTCAGCCCACTACCGCTCACTTGCGGAATCAGTCCACGTTTCGCTTGAAGCAGTCAAGGCCAAAGCCAACCTCAAATAGACTAGGCTAACAAACAGTGTCATATCCAAAAGGATGTGGCCAGGTTACAACAATATTAAAACAACCGAGTTCCTAAATAGAATGGGTAAAGACGTCGCCAGATTAACAGCGAGCACTACATGTCACTGGCCTATAGGAGACCACGCAGTCAAATTAGGTATCTCACACAACACACACTGTCGCAGCTACAATGTCGCCTTTATCCACTATTTATGGGCCTGTCCAGCACTAGCTAGGGCCAGACAACGAGCATTAGGAAACCCCTTCTTCAATTTCCTAGAGGAAATCTCAGAGAAAAAGATCAAAGAACTTATCACTTTTTTGAATTCCACAGATTGGATCTAGAGACTCCTCACCAACACACCATAACACCCAGGTTATATGAGTTGTGGTAACAAAACGGCACCTAGTGCCTTCCTAATGGAAACGCCACTCTTACCTACGTACCTACCGAGATAAATATTCTACAAAATAAAAAAAGAAATGTACTCACCCATATTAATTAACATTTGGATGAGCTGTTCACATAAAGGAACATTTACAGAAATAAACCGTTTCTTCTTTTTTGGCATATCCGAGTACATTGTGTCAGGAAATTCCAATGGCTTAATCCAATTCTTTATCTTCATACAGCCGTGAATTATAAGAGAAACCAACTAAATGAAAGAATTGTTTTTTTTTTTTTTAAAAAAAAAGAACAAAGAAGTCATGTCATATGGTATGAACCTGCAAAACATTTCTGCTCATCGTATTAATATTTTCTACATGTGAGTATTGATAAAGTTCTCGATTTTTGAGAATATTTTCCACTTGCTGGAAAATGTTTGGAACAGGTTCGATAAGCAAGTCCTTGTGCAACATTTGTTTCGCGTGCTCCTCTGTAAACATATTCTGCGACTTTATGTTCCCCAAGTGCGGGAAATCTAGGAAATAATGAAGGCAATATGCAGTCAATTGCATATCCGATGATAATTGATAGAGAAACTGAAATGATTCATAAAGAGAGGAATTAGTTTCTGATTAATTCTGACGGCTTTATGCTAAAATCACCTCCGCCAAAGAACTTAAGTTATCGTGCATTGTATTGTCAAGTTTCAAGTCCTCATATAGCAAATGAAAAGCGAAAAATATCTTTGGAGTCTCTTTGAAAAGTGCAGCATTGCAATCAATGGATTTGACTGTATTTACGCTGACTTGTCCTTTTTTGTTTCGTTTGTTCAAAATCGATTCTAAATAGTCCCAATCTTCATCAGTGCCATCTAAAATTTCGTCATTTTTTCTTCTCTTCTTTGGTTCTTCTGCGTGATATGAAACATTTGTACTCGATTCATCAGACGTTGCTACTCGTCCCATAAGTTCAGACAAAACAGCTCTGAAAGTTTGCCATTCTTTCTCGCCACTGAAATCTTGTGATCCTGGTGGATTTCTAGCACCATACCAATGTGTAATAAGCTGAATGAATTGAGATTTTTTCAAAATTTGCCGCAATGCTTCTATACAACGGGTAACAAAGTACGTTTCATTGATGAGAGGCAGCGATAAACGATACATTTTACCCGATGGATACACAAGAGTAAGGCGATTACCAGCTGGATCGCGTAAGTTCAAACAAACCCCACTGGTACTTCTGCAAAAAAATATACGTGGATGAATAATCTTCTGTGTAAGCATTTGCACATTTACCTTATCGGAAACTGAGGCTGCAGTGGGTGCACCGGAGACAACATATGCAATTCTTCTTCGAAATTCGAATCAGTCTGGTGTTGAGCTGCCGGTAGGAGACTGCTTCTTCTGCAAAATATAAGAGGTAGTTTGTATTAACTGATGAGAACAGAGCGTTTTATTAGTGCTATTCAAATTTACCTAGGAAATGGAGAACTAAGAAGTTTGCTTGGTGGCACTGATGATGGTATTACGGCGACTACGTGAACTTTAGATACAAAAACAGTTCCCGTATACAAAATTAATGTTCCACTAGGATCAAGAACAGCAAACATTTTCATTTTCTGAAATAAATAATAATTTAATGTAATACTGTTTTTTAATCAGCTCTTTCGAGCCAAAATTAATTGGTTTTGTTAAAAATAGTCCTGGTATTTTATGGGTTAGGAGGATTACTCTTCGCCTGTTTTTGTTTCATCTAAAATATGTATCAGTTTTCAAGACGCGGCGTGGTTTAGACCATATTTAATAGAGGTGTCTTCGTCTGGTGTATGAACATTTGCAAGGAAGAAAACATTGTTGGTGCCTTGCCGGAAAGTACGACACGATGGCTTTCGAGTAAACGGTTTTGCAGGAATTTACAATTAGGTAATAAGTAGCACAAGGTTTCCCGCAAGTTCGCATAGCAACCTGGCTAATTGAAGTAATGCACGCCCAATCCTTGAAAGTCAATGATATAGCCAGATTTGGAACTCGAATGTTTAACATAAAGAAGTTACACTTTACTCATACAACAACGCCTGAGCGAAATACTCTCCACTACCGTGAACGAGCAGTGGATCCAGTGTCGCTGAATTATTAAAAAAGTAGCTGGTCCACATTGGATTACCAACCACCAAAGTAGAACTCGTGGCACGATGAAGAGTACTCTACACACAACGAAAAAGAGTGACAGGTGAGGTATACAAACAAGCCAACAAATCTTAGGAAAACCGAAAGAAGTTTAAACAAGCCAGAAAAGACTTCAATGCCCATATTCGACGTGTAAAATTCTTACATGACAAAAAATTGAGGCAAAAAATCCTACAATGTCCCAAAGGTAGTAAAAATTTCTGGTCATTCGTCAAAAATATTAAAAATTCTGCCTCGTCCCTACGCTCGTTTGAATGACATTTCAGTTGTCAGCTCCTTAGACAAAGCCAATCTGCTTTCTGCTCACTTTGCAGCAAAATCCACGCTTCCAGATAATGCTTTGATCCGCCTGTATTTTAGAGCGTTGAATTTTCCATGCGACAAGTCCACTTTCGCATTCGTACAGTGCTCAGTACTCAAAGGTCGGTCTTAACATACACAAATTCATTCATTCATTTTTGTGGTTAAAAAACAACGGCCAACCCGTCCAAAGAGCCCTCATCCATAATGGAAGCTATTGGACCGACGGGTGGTGGGTTAGCTGTGAATTCACCACAAAATTTTTTATTAGTATTTTAAATACTTTGAAATTTACATAAAAAGAAAAAAAAAGACAAAATTTTACTTAAAAATATTATCTAATAGTGATACAATACACAAAAAAATAATCGAAAAATCATAATATTAGTAATAACATTCACGTGCTAGTTTTGACAAATGCAATGCATTTTCTTTTGAAAATTCTGGGATTGGCTTCATTTTTTATGTCATTTGGTAGCGTGTTAAAAAGACATAAGCCCTTATAAATAAAAGTGTTTTGACCTGCCGCTGTATTTTGAAAACCCACTCTGAAGTTGTTGGCTTTACGTAAAGGGTATGGCTGTACCTCTCCGACTCGTCTGACACCCCTTGTTAGAAACCTTGGTGCGACTCCGTATTTAACCTTGAAAACAGCTAAAAGTGTATTAAGTTCAAGTCTTTGTTTTATACTTAACCATTTAAGGGCATCCAGCATGCATCTGATTGGTGTATATCTATTACATTTTAAAATACTTCTCATCGCTTTGTTTTGAAGCTTTTGGAGCCTTTCCAGTTGACCCTGGTTGCAGCAAGAGTATAAAATTGTGCCACAGTACTCAAAATGTGGTTTCACTATGGTATTGTATACTATCACAGCTGTTATGCTATCCATCTTCTTTCTTATTCGTTTGAAAAATCCAATTTTTTTGCCAATTTTCTTGCATATGTAATCTACATGTTCATTAAAGTTCAGCTCTTTATCAATAATCAATCATTTATTTCAATGCAAGTCTCGTTACTCATTAACTTTGTTTTTTGTTCATTCAATTTTAATTTGTTCATCTCGCATGTCAGTTTGTATTTGCATTCTTCTGCGTCTTTTCCTTCAGCGTAAATCAATGAGTCATCCGCGTATAGGACAATTTTACAGTTTCGCACTATTTTCGGCATATCATTTATATATATAATGAATAACAGTGCATCTAATATCGACCCTTGCGGTACACCAAGTTCCACTTCGGCAAAATCAGACACACTGTTATTTACTTTAGTTCGCTGTACTCTGTTGTTCAGGAATGTCCTAAACAATCTCAGTTCCTTATCTTGAATGCCATAGTTATAAATTTTTTTAATAAGTATTTCACGGTCTATTGTTTCAAACGCTCTTTTGAAATCGAGGAAAAGTGCTATTACTGTTTTTCGTTTGCCCCCATCTTTCCATTCATTAATTACGTGATTTACTGCTCTCTCACATGAGTAGTTTTTTCTAAAGCCCGATTGAAATTCCGAGAAAATATTGTTTTCTTCCATATATTTCATGAGTTGCTGTTTTACTACTGTTTCAATAATTTTCTCGGCCATACGCAGTGTATTAATAGGTCGGAATTCTTCATTCTTTTTGGTGTTTGGTACTTTCTCTATTGGTGTTATCATTGAGTCCTTCCAAGAGTTTGGAAATCAAAATCCACTGGTCCAGATGGTATCCCCCCACAGTTTTGAAGAGGTGTTCTTCTACGCTGGCAAAACCTCTGCGTAAGCTTTTCTGTCTATCCCACTCTTCAGGGCTCTTTCCGAGTAGATGGAAAACAGCATTTGTCCAGCCCGTCCCTAATCGAATCAACCTCCCTGTCCAATTACCGACCCATTGCACTTACGTCCCTTCTTTCCAAGGTCATGGAAACGCTGATAAATCGTCAGCTTATGAAATATCTAGATTCACGAAAACTCCTTAATGACCGGCAGTATGGTTTTCGTAGCAACAGGTCCACTGGTGATTTGATGGAATATCTCACCCAAAAGTGGAACCAATCTCTCCGTCACTTCGGCGAAACTAAGATAGTTGAGCTTGATATTTCAAAGGCATTTGACGGAGTTTGGCATCAGGCTCTTTTGTCGAATATGCGTGCATATGGCATCGATGAGTCTCTTCTTCAATGGATTAGAAATTACCTTTCGGGACGTTCAATACATACAAGTTATCTTGGACGGCTTCAGATCTGCAATTCACCAAATAATCGCTGGTCTTTTTCCGACTCTCTTTCGTATTTTTATAAATGATCTCTTGTCTGCAACTTCTAATCCAATCCATTCCTTCGCTGATGACAGTACTCTCAGTTTTTTATATTCGGTCCCTAACTCACGTCTTTCACTTAGGCCGTAGAAGGGGAACGGCAACGTATGTTAAACATATTAAATTCCAACCTGGACAGCATAATCAAATGGGGTTCAACCAACAGAGTGGAATTTAATGCTTCCAAAACACAATGCTGTCTTCTGTCTCTCAAGCGAAACCATAACCCTCAACCATTACCCATGAATGGTACTCGAATGGTACCGAAAGACTTGCTATTCTCGGTATGTGTATTAATAACCATCTTCGATGGAACGATCACATATTCGAGGTCGCCAAAAATGCTGCAAAATGTCTAGGATTCCTTAAACGGTGCAAGAAATATTTTACCTAGTCTGATCTGGCTTCGATTTATAAGGCATTCATCCGCCCAAAGCTGGAATATAATGCCCATAACTGGTCTGGTGCTTCCAAGACCGTTCTGCACATACTAGACAGGGTACAGAATCGCGCATTAAAAATTATAGGTGATAGAGACATTGTGATTTTCATACATTCACTTGAACATCGAAGAAGTGTCTCTTGTATTTCCCCATTTCATCGCTTTTTTTTATAAAAAAATGCTCCAGCGAAATAGTCAGTTGTATTGCTCCTCTTCAAAATTTCACCCGCAATACGCGACATACTTTGAATGCACATCAGTTCACCCTAAAGCCTAACTTCGGTCGTACTCTCAAATATAGGGATTCGTTTATAGCTCCATCACTACATCCTTCAAACATTTAAAGCCAACGTGCTCAGGCTTCCTAACGCTCGTGCCCTGAAACAATATAAGGGTATTCATATTCCCTTTGGCGAGTGCAAATTATAAAAAAAAAGCTCTGTAAAGCAGAACAGAATCAATGGGAAAATAATCCCGAGCCAATATGTTTAGATGTGTTTACACAGCACTTTCCGATAATAAGAATAGGACCTGAAGAAAACCCAAGTTCAATCCTACAAAGGAGTCAGACAGACGACATCGGCAATAGGTGTGAATGCTTATCGTTATACATACCTCCAGGACGACGGCATCTTTCGCATGTATCGTACTTATTTCCCCTTCGATTTGTGTATTTTCTTCACCGAAATGCATTATTCTAACGAGTTGCAGTTTACACGAGCGTGGGAGTAAAAAACAAAGAAATGTCTGTCCAATCAAATCGACGTGTACAAATGCTTTTGTTGCAATTTCACAGAATTCTCTGAAATAAAAGAATATTTTACTCGTAATACATTTTTTTTTTTTTTTTTGTATTAAACATCTCACTTTGTAGATGTATTTTCTGTCCAAATATGTTCTAAGCAATATTCCGGTATAATGGGCTTTGAAGGCTGAGCTTGTCCCGGTTTTCGTATATCTTGCAAGGACATTGAATGTGGTCCCATGGACGATTGCAAACGAGTAAGCGGTGATTGACTATTTGTTCTACTGGGAGAAGAGCTGTATTTAGTAAGTTATAGATAAATTCGAATTAAAAGCTCACTTTAAATTCCCTGCACCACTATTCATCGATTGAGAGTTGAGAAATTTGCTTATGTGAGTGTTGCAACCCGTGTTCCCCAAACTCGATCGCGGCATATATGCTGTACTGTTTTTCGCACCAGCTGCTAATTTACTTTCTTTATTTACAAAAACGTCCAGCATCAAAATATTAGTTTACCTGAAAATTTCATTGAGTTCTGCGAAAAACTACCCATTCCAGGTCTTTGAGTCTGATTCACAGTGGCGCTTCCAAACACAGTATCGTTGCTGCATCCGACAAAAGTTATTTCTTCTTCAGACGCCTTTCTTAGTTTAGATACAAAGTGTTTTCCCAGTTTATTGTCGTAAAGAAGAACTAAGTCACTGCGCTCGGTAGAAAAGATTACTCTGTAATCAGCTTCGGTAAGGTAACTAACCACTCCGATTGCGGATTTATTAAGAACAGGACAGATTTCATCTAATGGATGAGATAATGAAAATATTCGAGGCATAGAGATTGCCAGGTTCTGCACTATTGTATTGGTTGCTTCCTTTTCCAGTAGTATACCAAACTTGGTCACCCATACATTGGATACTGGAAATTCTAAGTTTGAGACAAAGTCCTCGCCGTTACTACAATAAACACGTAGACATGTTGCATCTAAACAAAGCGAAACGTAAGAACTAAAGGAAATCTGTTAAAAAATTATGGACTTACTAATCAAACATATAGCTGTAAATTTTGTCTTGTCGATTTCCTTCTTCAAGACACCATGCAAAAAGCTCTGATTGCAGAAAAATGCAAATTTAATTGGAGTCTCACAGGTGAAGCACATTCGCGGAAGGACACCTCTTTCTGCGTGAAGACCTGAAATCAGATAATTTCTATTATTGTTCTCTTGTTAGGCATAATTTGTTCACTTCGGGTTATCCTTAATCTTGAGATATAATTTTGAATCACAAAGCAGTTAGAGTTATGCTAAGAACAGTGATAGTGTTATTGCGTTCGGGTTATGATCGTAAATATAATATATCACCCAGAACATTTCTGTGAGTATCAGCTAGTCAAAGAGGAGGTTCTAAGATCACCTACAACAATGGGAAATTGTTGGAATTTCCAATGCACAGTCCAACCATCAATCTCAAGTTTTGCAAGTTCATGTACAATGGTGACGAATAAGCCACCATAAAAGTAAAACATGTTCGCCCAGATTCGTTCATGTAATATTGTACACTTATTTCATTGCGGCTAGCGTTGGGCTAACCACCTACTCCAGTGTATAAATGATTCATAGCCAACAAATGAGCTTCGGAATGGACAAACCAACACGACGACGACCGGATTTGAAAAGGAAAACGATATTTGGAACCTATAATATAAGGACGATTGTAGTCACAGACTGGATGTACTGGGAGTGAAGTACTCGTAAAGAAGAAGAGAAATGGTACCTTAGCTTTGCAGAGTGGATACATACTAAGGTTTTCCGGAAATGAGCATCACAAGCCGAGAACTAGAGATGAAAATAAGTGGCTGGGAGACTTTGGATTCCAGGATAATAGTGATGCAACTTGATTTGGTTAGCAGTGTCGTTAATCAAGTCGGCGTAACCATTCTTTAAACTCCTATGGGTTCCTGGCCACGTGGGAATAGAGGGAAATGAACCCACGGATGTAGCAGCTAGAAATGAGTTTATTGAACTATTATTCACACATTTTGTCTTTAATAAAAAGGATCCAAAGGTCAGAGCTTATGCTTATGGAAAACAAACGGAAGAAGACTGGAACACCTACACGCATTATTACAAATCATTAAACCTGAACGGTACAGCAGCCCTTTACCCGCAGAAAAACTTCTTCTGCATACTGTATACACTTCAGCAGATCCTGGAGGAAATCCAAATCGATACCCACCATCTTTTCATCGATTTTAAGGCCGCATATGACATAGAGATGAGCTATATATAGCCATGTCTAGTTTTAACATCCCTGCCAAACTTGTCCGTCTGTGCAGGATGACGATAGATAATACTCGCTGCCCCATCAACGTCGGTAACAACTTCACAAAGGTGATGCGCTGTCATGTGACTTATATAACATCATACTTGAAAGAATTGTGTGAAACTCACAAGTCAACAACGGAGGCACAATCTTTCAAAAATCTGTGTAATTACTAGCGTACGCCGACGATATTGACTTAATTGGACGAATTCAGCGTTTCAGTATTGAAACGTAAGCTGCCAAAATGAGTTTAGCGGTAAATGAGGGCAAAACCAAGTACATCCCGTCAATAAAAAGGTACACACAACATCGACGAATTGGACAGAACGGCAGCTATTACTTGGCTCTGCTATAAATTCTGATAATAACACCTCAGCAGAAATCAAACGAAGAATAACTCTTGCCAATCGTTGTTTCTTTGGGCTGAGAGGGCAATTGAAAAGTAAGGCCCTATCTAGGACGACTAAGGGTACTCTATACAAGACCTTAACCATCCCAGTCCTGCTTTATGCCGCTGAATCATGGACACTGTCGAAAGCGGATGTAGATATCCTCGGTCGTTTCGAGAGAAAAATTCTTCGTAAGATATTCGGTTCCGTTTGCGTTGGCGGGCTTTGAAAGAGAAGATTCAACGACGAAATATACGAGATGTACAGCGACATTGACCTAGTCGAAAAACTGCGCATCATTCGCCTAAGATGGCTGGGACATGTAGAGTGATTAAACACCAATGACCCAGCCCACAGTCTTCGAATCGAACCCAGAGGGACAACGCAGTAGAGGAAGACCTCGCGTTACGTGACGCGCACAAGTAGAAAGGGACCTCAACCGACCGGGAGTGTGCAACTGGAGGCAGTTAGCTAAGGACCGGGCTAACTGGAGAGTCTTGTTGCATAATGCCCGAACTGTAGCGCCACCTATGTAAGTAAGTATAACTCCTAAGCTGGAGGAGTCCCACCGGGAGCTAAACTGTATTCGTGCCGTACTTTCCAGTTAATCACCCATCTACCTTGCATACATACATACACCTGACTCAAACAACAGAATTTCCCAGAATCCAACCCTAGAAACATGAAAATAACATTGGATTAAGTAAATTAATCCTGGAATTATCGATAGATTTAACCTAGAACTAAAGATTAACCCGGTGTGGACAAACCGGGCATAGACACGCTGATCTTGATGCATACCTCTATTCCAAACTGCTGTGTTTTTCTTAACATAAAGCTCTTCTTCGGAGTTAACATAGTAATCAGTCATGTAATTGGGACAATTCACTTGCTTGTCCTTCTCTGAATGCAGTGCGTCCCGTCGACAATCCGAATATATTTCGCGTATTAACCAAAATTCATTTTGTTCCTCGTTGGATGAAATATTGACATTCTGCATGCGGTAGAGGAGAACATTCTCGGAAGGAATACTAGAGTTTTGCATAGGCACAACTGGACCCGGGTGCTCCTCAACCGCCTGACGCCCCCGAGGAATGAATTCCTAAAAAAAAAACATCCCACGTTTTGCTCTGTTGCTTGTTATGTTAGTCCGTTGTGTACACTTACCAAAGGTTCTGAGGCGGCGATCATAACTTCGCTAGTTTCATCCAGATTTGCAAAATAATATTGAAACGTGAATAAAATATTCACTTAATGTAAAAGTTTCACGGAATCCAGTTTCCAGATGAGTTTTTATTTTCTGGGAAGCTTCTGAAACAGGCTTTGAATGCCGAACTAGTCTCAAGTCGCCGGTGCAAGAATGGAGAATCGAATACCAAAATGTCAAAAGTTTCTGCTTTTTTTTGTATTCTCCTTTAACCCCCATATTTCTCTGTTTTGTTGTGGTGGCTTCTCCGTTCAATAGGTGTGTTTGTTCCATATTCTGTTTTTTTTTTTTGCTACAGTAATAAACAAAAGCTTGCGTGAATAGTCAGATAAAAAGTTTTAATTAGTGGAAAAGAATGAGCACGTTCGGATTTCAATGCACTAGTTGGGAATGCCTCTTCTTGTTTTCAAAGAGTCATGTGGACATTTTTTTTTAATTACTGTTACTTTTCATTGAACGTAAACAGACACGTACTAGGTGGGGTGAAAAGTAACCTCCTTGACAGCCAGAATGCGCTGCTACTGCAAAAAAGGTTATGGTGCCTTGAAGTCCATTCATATTTAGGCAGACATGCCAAATTTCAGTGCGATACTGTCTTTAGTTTTGTTTTGACAGCTGATTGTTGTTGACGTGTTTGGCATCATGTTAAGTATGGATAAAAACGATTTTCGTTCTCTCATAAAACATTATATTTTGAGAGGCAAAACGGCGAAGGAAACAAAAGAAAAGTTGGATAAATATTATGGGGCTAATGCTCCGTCAGATTACACCGTCAAATATTGGTTTCGAGAGTTTCGTGGTGGCCGCAAATCCACTACCGATCAAGTCCGCAGCGGCAGGCCCTTCGATGCGATTACAGAGGACAATGTCAAAAAAATACATGAAATGGTGTTGGCTAACCGGAAAGTAAAGGTGCGCGAGCTAGCAGATACCACAAAGATTAGTACTGAGCGCACACGCCATATTTTGGGCAATATTCTGCATATGAAAAAGTTAGCCTTCCGCTGGGTGCCGCGCATGCTCACTCCTGACCAAAAACACGAACGCGAGAGCACTTCGAAAGAGTGTTTGGACTTGCTGATGCGGAATCGAGCGGACTTTTGGCGTCGATTGGTAACTGTTGATGAAACCTGGATCCACTATTACACACCAGAGAACAGAATGAGTGCCCGGCAATGGACTGAAGCCGGCACGAGTGCTTCGAAGCGGCCGAGGGGGGCTCAATGGGTCGGAAAGGTTATGGCGTCGGTTTTCTGGGATTGTCATGGCATACTCTTAGTGGACCACCTCGAAAAAGGAAAAACCATCAACAGCGAGTATTACTGTGAATTATTGGAGCGATTGAAGGCCGAAATAGCTGCAAAACGGCCTCAAAGAAGCGAAAAAAATTTTTGTTTTTGCAAGACAATGCGCCGGCGCACAAGAGCATCGCAACCACGGTTAAAATCAATGACTTACGGCTCCAATTGCTGTCGCATTCGCCGTATTCGCCCGATTTGGCTCCCTCGGACTATTATCTCTTCCCAAACCTCAAAAGATGGCTCATCAATAAAAAATTCAGCTCACGCGAGGAAATCATCGACGCCAGGGAGGAGTATTCTGCAGACCTTCCGGAAAATTACTTTTCGGACGGGATCAAGAAGTTAGAAAATCGCTGGAATAAGTGTATCAAGTTAAAAGGGGGCTATATTGAATAAAATAAAAAAAACATTTTAAAAAAAAATGTTTTTTCATTCTCAAGGAGGTTACTTTTCACCTCACCTAGTAATTGCTGTCCTTGATATGCATTAAAGTATTTCCACATTTCATTAAAACCCCAAAAATTAACAAATACCAAATAACCAATAGAATAAACCGAAATAAATCAGGTGGGATTTTTGACCCTAGCTCGAAGGGGAAGTTATTAGGTGGTCATGTGTGCCAATCGACCAATAAAAAGAAAGTTATCTATGTCTAACTAAGGCCTTAAAATCTGAACGCGGCCAATGTCTATGGAAAATGTTCACTTCGCCATCAAGTACCTAACAACAGCATGGTAGCCTTTGATATCAGTCATATGTCTTGAAACAAACGCACTGAGCCTCTGTTCAAGACTAACTTTATTGTAAACCAAAAGAGTACAATGTCCTTACATCTAATTACATGTCCGATATATTCAATTTAATTTTTGAGAAATTGACATTTCTTAATATTTATCTTGACTTGAAATTCCATCAACCGGTTTAAAACGTTCTCTCGATTAGACAAGCACTCCTTAAAATCTTGACCCCTTACTAAAAGTTTGTCTAAGAAGCATTTCGGTTTGAAAGAAATTAAAATTTTATCCATTGTCACTTGAAATACAGCCGAAGCACAATTGTATTCTGGGATTCGTCAACCACCTTCAACGGTTGATATGCCCCTTGTAAATCTAGTACACAAAAACATGTGCACTCAGATAAGCTTGAGAAAACCTAATCCACACCGATAAATAATTCCTTCTCCAGTCAACCTAACTCCTTATTGACAACTTACCGGAATCTAAATGGCAATATGAATATGATTATCTGAAATTAGGAGTCCAATTTATCTCACAAATTATTTGAGCCTTAAGCTTTAATAATGGTTCCGATTTGTTGCCAAACACAAAGTCATTCCTTTGAATTAAGGTTTTGTTAATACTTTTACCATCATCTATATTATAGCCTATCACAGGTTCTGTTAGCCGATTTTTTTTTTATCTTTTTAAACCCATCTTCAACATTTGAGCTCGCAGGCAAGATTGGAATAGAACAAGGCACAAAATGGGAAAATTAGCCGAAAAATGTATTATCGCATTAAATGTAATAAATGTGTTAATTAAAGCTCTTAGAAGATTAAGGGCCTAAGTGACATTTTTAAATATTTGAGTAATTAACACATTCTTCCACTAAGTTGATTGAAAAAGTATGGTCACTTACATCAATTCGAGTAGGTTGTAATATTACATTAGTTAGTCGCTTAGATGCAATTAAATACTTGAATATATTAAATCGATATGAAAGTCACCCATAACAATCAACTCCTTCTCTTTTTGTACATTTCTATCGAATTCATCAATGAATTGAGGTATACTGAGCTTTGGCGGCCTGTATATAGTATGAATGGACTTTTTCACTTCTTTAAGTTCTATCTCTATTTTTAAGCTTTCATAAAAAATTGGCGATTCTCCACAGTTCATCTCATAACGTATATTATTTCTAATGAAAATGGCTATTCCTCCTCCTTTCTTCTTCTCTTCTGTTTAAAAATTCAGCATTATATCCGTTGATTTGGTATAAAACATTTTCATGATCTTTTATATTAGTTTCAACTTGACATGTGACATCAATATAACATAAAACACGCTGCATTTATGTTAAGAAGCTATTCCAACGTTTTTGCATCGGGTTAATCCAATTTCAAAAAAAAGACTAATCCGTTTGCAGGTTTAATCGGTTTAATTGGTAAGGCGGTAAAATATTGCACCTATATGACTCTTTGATAGTGCTAATTAGGTAGGTATTCGGAAAACAAAGGCAGTACTAGTTAGGCATTCCAAACAATTGCCTTGGAATCCGAACGCACCCATTGACACAGTTCTACTAATACCACTCTTCGCAGCTGAACGATCTATCTAGCAAATCTGTCAAAACCATATGCTTATTGTTTATTCAAGAAATGAGTGGAAATGGAACGTAATATACCTACCTCCTTTTTCTATTTTCCGCGGCGTTTGTTGTGCTTCTTCTTCGTGTTATTATTTTACCTTATCAACTCTTTGACATTTCGCTTTGCATATTCCTTTGATGGACTGTCATCGGGCTTCATATCATTCACAAGTTGCAAATCCAAGATTTTGTCTCAGTTCCGCATCAAAGTGAAGAAAACCTTTTAACTTGTTGCAGTATTGATTAATGCGAAGAAAAATCGAAGAATTGATTGTTATCGCGTGATCTTCGCAGTCATGTAAAACATTCGCATAAGACTGTGATCTATTGTGAGCAATTAAGAGACCATGACCACAGGAAGTGCTAACAAATATAATTGGAATTGATACGCATTTTTCTTTAAAAAAAAAAAGAACAACAAAACAATTTGAAATGAATTTGAATTATTGGTTGGGAGGCTGCTTGACCGCACTACTGACTATAATCTATTGCTACCCATCGTTTTTATACATATTTTTGTTTATCGTCTATTCCGCTGTACTAATCTTTGGAGGTAAGTTCATGGCAAGTGATAAGGTTTCTGCCCACCGTACCATAATGATTCCTTGAATTTGTTTATTTTCAGCCATTGCTGGTACAATCTATATCCACTTTATCTTGACGTCGAAGACGCAGCCTAAACTGATTCATCAACCCCTGTCCGTAGTCTATAATGCTACAAAGTAAGTATGACCTGTCTGTCCAACGAACACCGTATAGTAACCATCCAGTCTAATACCTTCAGATCGAGTATTTTCGATTTACCAAAACCCATCAAAAATCCGTCAAATTTACCACTAATTTTTGGTAAAACTGTTGATTTACAATTACAACAAATAGCCGAGTACGTACTTCGTGACTTTATGTCACCATGGTTGGGGTAAGTTTAGAATTGCTAACGTAATTGTGGTTATCATTGTCATGTGAAATTTTTAATTGCAGGCATGTTGCAACGAAGCCGAAACTCATTAATGATGTATTACGTGAGGATTTGTGGAACGCAATACAGAAAATTCGGGAACGTGCCATCAAAGTGGATGCGGCCAAGGTTATAGCTGTCGATATGGTCAATCGTGTTACAGTACACTTGGAGAAGATACGAATAGCAGAGGCTAGAGCGTGAGTTATATATTTACAGATAGAACTATGTAAACAATTGTTTAACATAAAGGGGATAGTACTTCATGTACTTCGACGACGTGCGCAACATTTATTGCGTGGATGTACCACTGAGCGGAAACACCACGTCTGGCAAACATCCGAGAGTACAAGTGTCATGAAAAAGCTTCACAATTATGCCCGATTGTCTGAACAGACAGACACTCTAGTTTTCGTCGAGTACTAAGTACCTAGGCACCATTCTTCATCCAAAACCAAACTGTAAGACAAACATGGAACAGCGGGTTAGGAAGCATGTATTGCAGGTTCACGGTCCCAATCGTGATGTCAAGAATCATCTACTTATTCCGCATGAAATAAAAAAAAAAAAGTCGAACAATTGCGAAAGCTAATGTTTACTCTACTGCGAAGGCATAACACAGGCAGTATCGTGGTCATATGGCTGATATGCAGCTTGATCGTGATGATGACATCAGGAGGACGGAAAAAAATACTGTGAATCATAAGCAACGACAATAATAGCGAAAACAAACAAAATACTCCCCAGTTATCTGGACGCCACCCTTGGAGTTTACTGTAACTTAATACCACCTGAGTTTCAAACCACTACTGTCTGTCTCTTCCCCTTTTCCCCTAAAAACGTCCGTGTCCTGAAATAGTATAAGAGTATTCATATTCCCTTTCAGTGACAGGCGTTTGTAGATAGACAGAGGGAGCACTTAAAGACCAACATCCGTGAAGTAATGGGCGCAATACACCCAGATTGTGCCGAAAAGTAATATCGAAAAATACACAAGAATCGAAGTTTGTAAACACTCCCCGCGGCCATTTAATCGATGTTGTATTCCCTACATAATGGCACAAAATTTAAAACAGTAAATTAATTCCATTGAAATCTTTAATACTTTTCATTTTATTTATATTAAAAACCCAAAGCACAAAATGAATAACCCTGGGGTCGAATTACCACATCAGTGATCGAATAACTCGTCACGTAATTTGCATTGTGTTGTTGCTAGATCTACCAACAACACAATAGAAATTACGTGACATGCAATACGTTCACTGATGCCGTAATTCGATCCCTGTATTCATAAGAAAAGTTTTAAGAAAGTTAAAAAAAAAACAAGGGTAGGTAATATCTAGAATTTCTTGTCGATTTCTGATTATGAATGTAGGTTCATTTCCAATGTTGCACAAAATGAGGTTAGAGTTTAAAATATAATCAAAAAGGAACTGACCTCCATCGTGTATATCAGAACTGGCCCATACGGTGTGGTGAGCGTTTGCATCACAGTCACCAGTCTTTTCAGGTTATTACCAAGAAGAGAGTCCATGTAGTCATGAGCGAGATATGCTGTTATATCGCGATCACTGTAATTAAGAAGTAAAGTTATTTTCTGTCTACTCTTTACCAGTATACCAGTGGAGGTTAATCTGAATTAACTGCAGCATTATTGCTACAATCAGGTAGAGAAGCCTCCACCACAGTGGTATTCATGCCTTCCGAGTCTGAAGACGAAGCTAAGAGCTCGTCCACACTCAAAATCAATTATATTATCGTCCATCTACATGTCCGACATGACCCCGTCATTGACCAGAGATGGTGCTGGGTGTGTAGTCGACGACTGTCATCAACTTACAAAGATGGGATGGAAATTGATGCTTTAGGGTCTTTATACTCAGGAGTCGCGTATAAAGGATGGAGAGCCAATTAGCCTGCATCTAACTCTTTTTATATTCCTTTAAGGTGATTGCATCGAACTCATAGCATATTACAACTTCGGTTTTCGCCAAGGGAGCAAGAGATTCTTTATTGATCACAATAAGCACGCATCTATAAAGACCTCTGTGCTCCTTCAGCTTAGCAACTTTCCAGTTATGAGTCGGAAGCGATGGGTTGCATTTTATTCACGGAGGAGGTGCTGGTGTTGTGCACCTTAGGCCTTTTGGAGTCCGCAACGAATCCCTCTAACGAACTCTGTCGCTTTGATGTGGAGTCGCTGCTAGTCCCAGCTGGGTCAGTACTGGCGATCTGTCTGACCCATTCGAGTCTGATTTTCATCGTCACGGTTCTTTTGCTCTCCGAAATATTTCCGAATTACTGGAGGATACAGCTTTCTGTGTGGCGATTTTTACACGCCTGTTTAGAGGGAGCTAAATGTCACAAGGTGACTTTTTTCGGTTTTGGTTCCACGCAGCTTACGGCAGTAGTTGGACCATGTGAAGCCACAGTCCTGTATGGATTATGGAGGGTGAGGTGATCTTTCAGAGGACGTATGGACTAGGAAATGGAGTGTGGACCAGGTGGTTGATGTTTTGGAAGATGTAAGGGTGGAAAATGATTTTACATGGTGTAGTTGGATCTTTTTTAGGATGCGTGAATGAACCTTCACAGCTCGGTTAATACATTTTTTTGAGTAATTGATTATGTCAACCAATGTTCGCAGAAAATAAATAAATAAATATTTAGGCGCTAACAGCCCATGCAGGGCAAGGTCTAGCTTAACGAATATGAGGGACCTTTTCGAATGTTTGTCAGACGTTCGCGAGAAGTGGGTCCGTAAAAAAACTTGTTGGAATTCGTTTGAGCCACGACGTCCACTCTTCTCGTATGTTCCTCGGGACTCTTAATTAAACGAAAGGTTTCATTCTAGTGGACGAGAAAAAACAAGTACATCACAAATGCCGTTTATGAAGGGTTTCTGGTAATATGGACCCGGGTCCATATGTTGTTGCTTTCGGGGTACAGGGATACTTACCTACCCGCCATTCTAAGCTGTTCGCTCGAAACGTTCGGGTATCCAAAATACTAGAGAAGTGTCGTGCGTCGATCTCAATGTGGCAAAATAAGAATGAGTTCATTTGTATATGTTTATAATTTCGTATTCCTATTTTTTTTTTTTATTTTTTTATTTCATACATTTTGTTAGAAAATATTTTGAACGAAATTTTTATTGAAGCGCTGAAACAACCACGGCTCCCGTTTTTTCAACAAACACTTACCTGCAAGATGACGAACACGAATTTGAGTTTTTACGGAAGCTAAGTGAAATTATGGTAATACTCTTATTGCCAAGAGGATATTCGTTGCCACCGTTAAAAATTCTATTGACAGAAATTTTATCATTCAAGAGTAAGCTTATAAGTTGAAATCCTTAACATACCTAACTAATTATACTTCTTTAGTATTTTTTCCATTAATTAAAATGCTGACTTCGCCTGATTACATTAATCAGAAAGTTGTGCAGAATATCGAATCGAGATTGGCCGCAGTAGCAATTAATAAGCGTAGTTATGAATATGCAGCTAGCTTTGAGGATTTCCTCAAAATCATTAACAACTCGGGAAATATGGAAGAACTTTCGTTGATACGTACAAGTATCGTTAATGATCTAATGCACGCGACAACAATGCAAAATTTGCAGCGAGCTAAAGGTTGGCTTCAACAAATAAGAGCCCATTAGTGCGAATGTTTATTAAAATGCTTCTTCTTGTTCTAGGATTAGATCCAGACACAGACGAGAAATGCTTATCACGTTCAGAACTTACAACTGCGGTAAGATTAAAAAGATACGTTCAGCAATTAACGTACGCGAAAGCACAGTGTGAAAAGAATCTACTAAAGTACGGATGGAAAGGGAATTACTCAAATGATTTGGTATAGCTCTCACTGTACATATTACCTAATGCAGCTAACACATTCTATTTTAGAATTTATCGCTGAGCGATATTTTGAACACAAGTGTTGGACGTCGATATTTGACAGTATTTTTAGAGCCCCTTAAGGCAAGTTCACTGGTTGGCTTTTATTTGGCTGTAGAAGATTTGAAACATGCACCCAAGTCGCAGTGGCATCATTTGGGAACTGAAATTTTCTACACATACATTCGAGTACCGAAACCTGAAATAAAAATAGAAAAATCGGACCGAAAGCTAATCGAGACTTTTCTGCTTGGCGATGCCGGTCCAGATATATTGTGTCAAATCCAAACGAATGTAGTGAAAACTTTGGAAGAAAAGTACTTTCCATCTTTTTTATTAAGTGAACAATACGGACAATTAAAGGATGCTCTCAATACTGAAGACTTTAAGGATCCCACCCTAAATTCGCTCTCCGATGGCCAAGAAGAACAAACTACCTCGTTGGAAACGGACAACCAAATGGATGTAGCAACCCATACCACCTATGCTAGAAAAAAGCTGGAACAAATTCAGGAACGTCTAGATAAGAAGAGTCTAGCGCTAGATGCATTAAAATATTCTGTCAAGCCAGAGTCGAAAGTGCTTTTAATATTAGAGAAAGAAATGGAGTGGTTGAAAAATGAGAAGCGACAAACTGAAGCACATTTGCGACGAACGGATGCTTGGTCCGATCATATAGGCAAGTGGAAGGCTACAATTCAAAGTCTAGAGGTAAATTCAGGTGGGTTTTCATTGTCATTGACTTAATAATTATTATTTATTTTTCTAAAGGTTTCGGACGAGAAGGAATCTCTTCAATTTATGGTTCTCGTTCATGTCGATGAGGATATTAATAATCCAAATACTATTTTCAAAGAGCAAAAGCCCAGCAATATATCGAGTGGATGGGTTGTACTGCGCTCACTGGCACAGTTTCATGTAAATGTTCTTAATGGAGCTTTTGGTAATTCAAATTAATTAATTGTATTTTCTTTAGGAACTGCATCGTAAACTACGACCAATGTGCCCTGAGTTAAAGTCTTTGGATCTTCCGACAAATTTTAAACTTTTCTTTTTGAAGAACGACAAAAATTCCCTTGAGAAAACCAGGGCACAAGTTCAGAAGTACTTAAATGTAAGTATCTCAGTTGGTTTATTACGTTGGTGCTACAGAGATGGCATTGTGGTGGTTCAGTTGTTAAGTTGCTCGCTGCAAATTCTTTTTAAAGAGGTTGATCGGGTAGATAGATTTTTCGGCTTCCATGTTTATTGCTGCATAGTGGTGGGAATGTAATCCCCAGTCGCTTCTTCTTTTGTCGTCCCAGTAACTTTTTATTTTTACGAATCATAACAAAGTGGGCGGAGGAGAGTGGATTAGAAATAAATCTAAATAAAACGGAACTGGTTCTCTTTACAAAGAAAACCAAAACTTTCCACAACTTGGAGGTACTTGGGCATAAAACTGATTTGGAGAAAGAACCTGGAAGAAAGAGTTACCAAAGCTAAAAGGGCATACTCCTATTGGATTTGCAGGAGGGCCATCGGGAAGACATGGGGCTTGAAACCGAAACAGGTCCACTGGATATACGAATGCGTAATAAAACCTATTATCTTTTACGGAGTAGTTGTATGGTGGCCAGTGACAAACAAAAAGTATGCAAGATACTTGCTAACAAAGGATCAACGTATGGTCTGCTTGGGTATCACAGGAGCACAATCGTAAACACCAACCGCGGCTATGCAAGCGACCTTAAACATTCTGCCAGTGCACCTAGAAGCGAAGAAAATTGCCGGTCTGTCAGCCTCACGGCTTAGAACCATCGGCCATTTCAACGAAAGTACAAACACGGGACATCGAAAAATCACCGAAATGTTAAGAGAAATGACACCACTCATCGATTGTCCCAGTGGTTGTTGAAAAATCATATACGTTCCTCAACAACTTCGAAACAATTTTCCCCACAAAAGAATATTGGCCGGATGAAAGAACGACAAGAAACTCCAATGGGTTATCGGTATATACAGACGGCTGTAACATATCAGAGGAATCAGGGGCTGGCTTCTGTGCTAACCCACTGATTGAACTTGCTATTTACCTAGAATCATTTGTAATGGTGCTTCAAGCAGAAGTCTTTGCAATTATGAAAGCAACTGCAATACTCGCATAAGACACAAGTGAAGAGAGGCAAATCGACATCTGCTCGGACAGCAAAGCAGCAATTAGCGCGATCACAAACCCTATGTCAAAGTCACGACTAATACAGTGCAAAATTAAATTGAACTTACTTGCCGCAATAGAGTCCGCCTTGGGTACCGGGACATGAAGGCGTACCGGGCAACGGAAAGGCAGATGAACTAGCAAAGGAGAGAGTAACATAGAACTGAATCATGAAAAGACAACAGGGGTCCCTCTAACAACTATTAAAACGATAATCAATGAGAAGAGATACGACAGGAGTTCAAAAACTTTTGGACGAATCTAGACACGTGTGAAGTGGCTAGATCTGTTGTAAAAAAAACCGAGTAACAACAGAGCAAAAAGAGCTTTAAACTCAAGCAGAACACAGTTGAGATTGATAATGGGACTGTTAGCAGGACACTTCAATCTCAACAAATATTCGTTCAGACTCGGGCAAGCTGATACAACAATCTGCGCCAACTGTGAGGAGGAGACGGAAGATATAGAACACTAGATATAGAACACTGCCACTGCCCTGCAACAGCGAGGTTAAGACTAAAGATACTGGGATCTCCAAAGAAACCGGATCTAACACACCTCAGGAATAAAGGAATCGGTGATATATTGGAGTTCGCTAGACGAACAAGACGATTTCTCGATCACTATATAACATAGTCTTCAATACCCTACATCCCCTCCTAACACAATTTCCACACCACAGCACTATTCCTGCAGTTCGACAGTCGAAGGGAACACAACAGGCCCAATGGAGGCCTGGGTGGAGAGCATAAGCTCTTTATTTGTCTTCTAGAGTCCTTATTAGATTGGATGTAGAAGGAGAGTAGAGGTTCTGCCAACGCCATTTTAGCAACCCTATTACCTTCGATGCCTACGTGCCCCGGTATCCACATGAGTTTTGTTTTGTTGTTACTAGCTATGAGTCGGTCCCGGATAGATTCAGCTTGGTGTAAGGTTGTTGGTGTTTTTAATAGCTTGGATTGTTGGTAGGCTATACGTGCATATTATTTTTTTCCGGTTGGTAACTCTAGCTTCAGCTGTTAAGACTGCGGAGAATTCTGTTTAGAAGTCCTTTGGAGAGAGTGTTCCCGTTTTGATCAACAACAGCGAAGGCTGCTCCGGTACTAGTTTTGGAACCGTCAGTAAAGATGGGGTCCAGTTGGTTTGCTGTTCGGAATCGACGATTTAAGGAACGTATTGAGGTATGTATTGATGCAGTCGTGGCTAAATGTCCAAGGTGGATGAGAAGGTTTTATTTTTGTGGTGATGGGAATGCCTATGTTTCTAGCATGCGGGATGACATTGTGAATTGTTGAAGGGCATTTCTGGGTTTTTCTGCTACCAAGAGTTTTCTTGACGACGCTGGTAATCGGTGAGTCAGTTTCAGTTTTTACTTACGGCATGAGCATACATTCACTGCATTTACGGAACCGTCCAAAAGTTTATGTTTTAGGCCTTTCGGACAGTTCATCATAGAGTACCGTAATGTCATGAACGCCCCCAAAACCACAGGCGCGTTTATTCGCACCTATGGCTTCTGGATAGATGTTATGTGAGGTCACGGAGAGTCTGCTGCCGATAAGAGCAGTAGCAGCCTTGGAATGATGCAGATTAATCTGAGTAAATATTATGGATAAATACTGTGGTATTCGCCCGTGATTGCAACCTTAGCTGGTTATAACACCCATTTCATTCAGACTTTGTGTGCAGACAACACCACCATTTAGACGTGTTTTTGGAGTTTCCACCGGCAGAGGTGTTCGAAGCCTGTTCGGGTCATCAGAGAAGAAGGCAGTGTTGGGTTTCCCCACGCCACCAAAGGAGGGTAACTGTCAGCACTTGCACCTTCAACTGACACGGCATTATCTTTTCTCCTTTTTCTCCTGCACTGGCTCTTAGTCAGAAGTACATCGGAGTGTGCCGCTTCTGAAGCCCGTTGAACTTTTTCAGCGCTTCGATCATATCTATCGAGATGGAAATTAAACGTATCAGGTTGGAACTTTCAGCCATTTTCTGAGAGAGAGCTTCAGGAGTCTTCTGAAGAAGGGATCTTTTCCAGACTCTTAGAATCTTTGACTATTAACCTTTCCCGCCGCGACAAGGTATCTGAAAGAGGAGAAGGTTGTGTCATGTTAATCCAGAGTTGACTGTAACGCCAAGAAGATGCATTAATTTCTTGGATTGAATGTTCATTCAAAGCTCTAGTACAGTAGACGTGTTCTTTTCTATGTGAATATACGAGTAGTTTCGGGCAAGTATTTCTCTCCCTTTTTGGGAATCGGTTGAATGCGGACAGTTTTCCAGCATGAAAGAAACGCTCTCTGCGCTTATAACATGCTAGTTCAGGTGTACTGTTTTTAAGTACAATAACTGGTATTATGCCGGAGCCAGGATGCGTCGGATTAAACGAGGTCGAAATCCCACATCCTCCATCGATGACTGGAGTTCCGAGTGAGTTGATGACTCCGCGAGTGCCGGATCTTGAGTCGAATTACGTGAGAACAAGTTTCGCAAAGAGATCGGTTGTTTCTTTGGGTGTTGCGACTAGTGAACCATCATCTTTTACTAGAGATGGGAATGAGGACTGGCTGCAGTTGTTACTTATAAGCAGAAAGTCCATGAGTCACTGTAATATTTTAGAAGGTTGTTAGTGACTCCCTCGTATTTCGTATTTTGGAGGCTAATGTAGCTAGATCTTGTTCCTTCTGTTGGGCTGTAGGGCTATTGTCTATAAGCTCATAATACCTGTTGAACCAAGTCTTGCTGGAAGTTGATTTTTTGGTGGAGTGGAGAATGTAAAGCTCAATTCGGAAGTAAATTATCTCGGTGATAGCTTCTGGCATACTATTATTGAAACATGTCAGTTAGACAACTTGTAATTCCAAATCAGACTGTAGTGATCCTGTCCTATCAAAGGTGAGAGTAGGATTTGATAGGCACAGGCTTATTGTCGACGCTTGTGTTTTATGCGCATATCTACAAATTGAACGTCCAAATACCTTCCTTTCTAACTAGGAGTTCCTTCCCTCCTAACTAGGAGAGATACTGAATATTTGTATGTAAATATTGTATATAAGAATATTGTTATTTGTCACTTCTATTGAGATGCTTCAGACGATGTTTATGACTGTTAAAAAAAAATAGTAGGCCTGGTTTGGAAATTCAGTGGAGACGGCAAATAAAATCGTTTTGATGTTCGTTTGTTAAGGGCCCACACCTCGTTTAAACTACTCATACTTTTCAATTCTAAAAAAAATTAGATATTTAATGACATTTCTTCTTAGTTTATTCTTGAAGACGACCATTTATGTGGAAGCGAAGCTATTTATACATTCCTCAGTCCAAGTTCGGATCATTTAAAGCAGACTACCCCCTCACCGAAAAAAACTAAATTTTCCCTCTCAACATTGTTCAAAAGCGATAATGCCAAAGCAGAAAATAACAAATCTGCAGACCCGTTTTGGGGTCTCACCCATCATAGAGAAGATGATGATATATCGATGTATTTGGAAGGAGCTGAATCAGAGTCGAAATTACAAGCCGACTTGGATAGTAAGGATTCGATTGCAGAACCACTTTACGCCTTAATGGGCGAAATCTTTGACATGGGCGGCGTATTTAAATGGTTGCGAAAAAGCATCATATCTTTCGTCCAAATTACTTATGGTAGAACCATCAATAGGTAAATTAAAATTAAAATTTTTAGATATACTATTTTATATTCAAATGTACTTTTGTTAGACAAATTCGCGAGTCTGTCGCGTATCTATTTGAGGAATCGATGCTCCATCATTACTTCTCAGCAATATTGAAGTCATTTTGGCCTGGCGGTGTCCTTGCTTCATCATACCCCCCGCGATCAGAAGATATGATTGAAATGACGAGAAATGCGGCAAAAGCTCTCCTCATGGACAACATACCAGAAGTGTTGAGTAATCTTGTTGGTGCACAGGCCGCCAAGCATGGCGTGATAAAGGTCTTTGATGCTCTACAAAACCCCATCTACAACAAGCAGTTATTCTATGTTAGTATTTCATTTAAACGCATGTGTGTGTGTGTGTTTTTTTTTTAATAATTTTCTATTATTTTTAGGAATTAGTGGAGATTTTGATGATTGAACTCTTTCCTGAAATTAGGCAACTGAAAGTAACCGCCGCTGTGAAAGCCAGCATTAAGTAAAATTGTGATTTATGTTATTAGAAATTATTCATTGAATTTTAACAAATGATTGACCCACTCTCTACACACATCCTTAGTACAAATTAAGTTGAATATTTTCACTCGTGGTGTTTTGGCGTAGTCAAATACTCACATGAACCCAAAGGTTACAACTTAGAATAGGGCTATTACACTATAGTTTGTAATGCTAAAATGCAAGTACAGTATTCAGAAGAGGAATAAGCAGACAAAGAACCAACATATTTTTATTTCACAAATTGTACTTGTTTGATGGAAACTGATTTTACTCATGTTGACTCGATTCTCGAATCGTTATTTATTATTGTGATTGTAAATGTTATGGCTACAAGATTGTTTATACTTTTTTTGATTTTGAAATAATTGAATACATTTTATTTTTAGTTTTGTTAATTCAGTATTACTGTTGTAGTTTTTACTGTCTAGCCTCTTAGATATTACTGTTTTATGAGTGTGTGTAATATTATAAATGGTATCTGTACATTTAGGTGATAAGTAAATTAACAATTGAAAGTAAATATTTATGTAGCGAAACTATGTCTATATATACATTATACAAGTAAATAAAGTGGATTTTGTGTAACAAATTTATCGTATTCAATTTGTTAAAGAAAATAACTTAGGCCACATGGGAAGATGTACCTTAAAATATTTGTAGTGGAAATATTGTATCTGTCTAGCTCGATATTTATTGGGTTTAACTATTGAGCGGGCGATTCAGGGTTCAATTACCAGAGTATGTACAAATACACCCAAAAGTTTTGTTCTTGGTCCAATCTCTCGTGTGTATTATATATGTGTGTAATTTGATCTGGCAACAGGCTTCGCGGATAGCGAGTAGTTCTCGAGTAGTCTATAAGATTTTGAAATGTTTAAGGATTCGGAAAACACACCTGCACCAACACCGCAGTCCATCTTTGAACCGTTTGTGTAAATTGTTACATCAAAGTCCTCAATCACGATACGAGTTCTCTTGGTAGAGAGTCCAGTATATCAGTTTTGCTCGACTTAACGCCAAGACCATAGTTTTTGGCCCAGGTGCTTACCTTACTCAGAACATTTTCCAGGATTTTAGTTATCACAGAGTGGAACATTCCTAACACTAGTATTACCATGTCGTCCTCATACCCGACTACCTTAAAGAATTATGTGTAAATTATAGTTTTCTTTTTAAGTTCAGTATACAAATGGGGAATTTTATTGGACTAAACGTGAAAGGTTACGTTTCGAAAATGGCGGTAATTTTCTTTTTTTCGCACATTCGTGCTCTTCCAAAACATTTTCCACCACCTTTCGCAAAATTCCAGGTGTTATGACACGACTTTCATTGCGAATATTTGGTTTTCAGTTGGGAATGGTCGCTGGTTTACTGACGTACAGTCGTTCGTTCAAATAGGCGCAACAAAAATAGGCGAGAGCGGTTAAATCCGGTGAACGCGGCGGCCAATTGAAGTCGCTTCCCGTAACAGAGGCATTGTCTTCATCATTGTGTTGTACACACAAAGTCTTGACGTGTGCTTAGGGTCGTTGTCCTGTTGAAATACGTATCCTTCGACAATTAATTTTAGTCCAGAGCTCACAGAGTTTTCTTCCAATATTGTTTTATATGCCTCCTTATTCATTTGTCCAATCACTCGAGCCAGATCTCCCACTCCATATCAGAACCGCCTCCATGCTTAACGGTAGGAACCATACAGTCTGGTAGCATCTTTTGTTCAGCGCTACGTCCAACTAAAACTATCCGTTTTGTGCCAAATACCTCGAACTTGGATTCATCGCTCCATAAAACTCTGTTGAAATCTTCTTCCACCCAGTCTTTATGCTTTTTAGCTCATTCTAACCTTTTGTGTTTGCAGCAGGGGTTTTCGAACAGCAACTTGCCCAAATAGTACAGCATGTCTTAATCTTCGTTTGACCCTTGTCAAGGACAGTGGTTTATTCCGTGTTTCGAGTGCTGTTTTTCATCTACTTCCTTTCCTTGTTGTAACTATTAGCCATCCTGATCGTAGTTTATCCTCAACACTTCCAAAGAGCGTGTCGTTCAATGTTACGTTGAACGCAGCACCTTGATACCTTCAACTGCGAAGTAACTTCCCGCTGCGATTTGCCTTCTTTAAGAAGGGTGATGATTGCAGGTCGTATCTCGATTGTGGTTTCCGCGACTTTTCCCGTTTTTAACGAGTCGTTTACTCAAGATATGAAGAATCTCAAATAAATTCTTATGACTTCAATGTGTGGCTTTTATGTTCAATGTGTGTGATTTATGCCCTTGCAATTCGGGTCGACAAATTTTTGTATTTGAGAACCCTTTTGATGTAAGGAGTCATAAACAAGTGCTGATTCAGCAACCAAAAGTCATAAAATTTAATAATTTTGAAAAACCTAAACACTTCTCAATCAACCCACATTTGTAGATAAAACGCCAACTTTTATTATCTGAATGTGTTGTGGTTTGGGTAAAAAAAAACATTGAATTAAAATTCAATCTCCATGCATAAATGAAGTCAGTTGTCTCAAACTTTTGGCCAGCAGTGGATGTGTGACGTGCACATTACATCTCATTGTTTTCAGTTTACCAGATGCTTCAAATGAAAATGCTAACATTTTTAGATCATCTTTCATCTTTCTTTATTTTGTAGATTAATAACTATTTTAAGGCGATCTGTAAAAGTGGAATATACAGTAACGGGCATGGAAATCCGGACATAGTGAAAAAACTAATTTTAGTAAAATCATTTTGGAGGTTTTAAAGATAATAAAGATCCATCTTTACCGAACGTTAATTTAATAAAAACATTTTCAAATTGTTTTAAGTTTCAATGAAACAGCAGTGTAAGTGTGACGTGCACATTATCTCTCATTGTTTTCAGTTTACCAGATGCTTCAAATGAAAATGCTAACATTTTTAGATCATCTTTCATCTTTCTTTATTTTGTAGATTAATAACTATTTTAAGGCGATCTGTAAAAGTGGAATATACAGTAACGGGCATGGAAATCCGGACATAGTGAAAAAACTAATTTTAGTAGAATCATTTTGGAGGTTTTAAAGATAATCAAGATCCATCTTTACCGAACGTTAATTTATTGAAATACATTTCAAATTCGGAAAACAATAAACCAATTTCCAAAAAAAGGGCTTTAATAAAAACATTTTCAAATTGTTTTAAGTTTCAATGAAACAGCAGTGTAAGTGTGACGTGCACATTATCTCTCATTGTTTTCAGTTTACCAGATGCTTCAAATGAAAATGCTAACATTTTTAGATCATCTTTCATCTTTCTTTATTTTGTAGATTAATAACTATTTTAAGGCGATCTGTAAAAGTGGAATATACAGTAACGGGCATGGAAATCCGGACATAGTGAAAAAACTAATTTTAGTAAAATCATTTTGGAGGTTTTAAAGATAATAAAGATCCATCTTTACCGAACGTTAATTTAATAAAAACATTTTCAAATTGTTTTAAGTTTCAATGAAACAGCAGTGTAAGTGTGACGTGCACATTATCTCTCATTGTTTTCAGTTTACCAGATGCTTCAAATGAAAATGCTAACATTTTTAGATCATCTTTCATCTTTCTTTATTTTGTAGATTAATAACTATTTTAAGGCGATCTGTAAAAGTGGAATATACAGTAACGGGCATGGAAATCCGGACATAGTGAAAAAACTAATTTTAGTAGAATCATTTTGGAGGTTTTAAAGATAATCAAGATCCATCTTTACCGAACGTTAATTTATTGAAATACATTTCAAATTCGGAAAACAATAAACCAATTTCCAAAAAAAGGGCTTTAATAAAAACATTTTCAAATTGTTTTAAGTTTCAATGAAACAGCAGTGTAAGTGTGACGTGCACATTATCTCTCATTGTTTTCAGTTTACCAGATGCTTCAAATGAAAATGCTAACATTTTTAGATCATCTTTCATCTTTCTTTATTTTGTAGATTAATAACTATTTTAAGGCGATCTGTAAAAGTGGAATATACAGTAACGGGCATGGAAATCCGGACATAGTGAAAAAACTAATTTTAGTAAAATCATTTTGGAGGTTTTAAAGATAATAAAGATCCATCTTTACCGAACGTTAATTTAATAAAAACATTTTCAAATTGTTTTAAGTTTCAATGAAACAGCAGTGTAAGTGTGACGTGCACATTATCTCTCATTGTTTTCAGTTTACCAGATGCTTCAAATGAAAATGCTAACATTTTTAGATCATCTTTCATCTTTCTTTATTTTGTAGATTAATAACTATTTTAAGGCGATCTGTAAAAGTGGAATATACAGTAACGGGCATGGAAATCCGGACATAGTGAAAAAACTAATTTTAGTAGAATCATTTTGGAGGTTTTAAAGATAATCAAGATCCATCTTTACCGAACGTTAATTTATTGAAATACATTTCAAATTCGGAAAACAATAAACCAATTTCCAAAAAAAGGGCTTTAATAAAAACATTTTCAAATTGTTTTAAGTTTCAATGAAACAGCAGTGTAAGTGTGACGTGCACATTATCTCTCATTGTTTTCAGTTTACCAGATGCTTCAAATGAAAATGCTAACATTTTTAGATCATCTTTCATCTTTCTTTATTTTGTAGATTAATAACTATTTTAAGGCGATCTGTAAAAGTGGAATATACAGTAACGGGCATGGAAATCCGGACATAGTGAAAAAACTAATTTTAGTAAAATCATTTTGGAGGTTTTAAAGATAATAAAGATCCATCTTTACCGAACGTTAATTTAATAAAAACATTTTCAAATTGTTTTAAGTTTCAATGAAACAGCAGTGTAAGTGTGACGTGCACATTATCTCTCATTGTTTTCAGTTTACCAGATGCTTCAAATGAAAATGCTAACATTTTTAGATCATCTTTCATCTTTCTTTATTTTGTAGATTAATAACTATTTTAAGGCGATCTGTAAAAGTGGAATATACAGTAACGGGCATGGAAATCCGGACATAGTGAAAAAACTAATTTTAGTAGAATCATTTTGGAGGTTTTAAAGATAATAAAGATCCATCTTTACCGAACGTTAATTTATTGAAATACATTTCGGCTTCGAAAAACAATAATTCAATTTCCGAAAAAAAGGCTTTAATACAAACATTTTCAAATTGTTTTAAGTTTCATTGAAAAAAACAAGTGAGTAAATAATGATAGTTTTTATTGCTATTCGAGTTTATGATTTTTATTACAGGAAACAGGCTTCTCAAACTTACGAGAACTGAAGATGTTAATACTTTGTAGTCCCTGCTTTTTTTTATTACGGTTTTTATCCGGTCGGGCATTGATGTAATCAGGCTGTGTAAAGTATACAGTGCGATTTCGTCATACCACACGTTTTCAATGTTATTGTCCGTGGCTTCTTCTTCGCTACCTGGGCCTTAATTATGGACCAAAGGTTCTCAATCGGATTCAGGCCAAGGCTGTTTCCAGGCCACTCCAATGTTACAATAATATTCTTGGTTAGAACATTTTTGACCTGGAATGAAAAAATGCATTTACAATAATAAAACTTTACGAACGTTTTGCTAATATTTTGGGAAAGGTAAAAAAAATGGCATTTACCAGTTTCGCGCAGTGACAAGGCTCAGAATCGTCTTGGAAATCAACTTATCTGAGTATGATAAGTGTTCTTCTAAAGATGGTAGCAGATTGTTTTCCAATATTTTTTTTTTATTTTTTTGCGTTCACCTTTCCATTTATTAGAGTCAGCCGTCCAACGCTGTGATAGGAAAAGCATCCCCAAATCATCCTTGAGCCTCCTTGTTTCACGGTTGTTGTCACGCACTCATCATTGAATCTTTCTCCAGTTCATCGCCTCACGTATTGTATTCCGTCAGAGCCGAATATGAAGATCACATTTTTCCAACCCATTATGGCCCAGGGGTCGAATTATGACATCAGTTAACGAGTGAATGAAATCCATACACTATCGAGTTATCGAGATGATCACATAAGAATGGTCACGTATCGAGTGCACTTTGAAGATTGTACTAGTACAATTCTACTACATTGAATTGAGATGGCTGACAAATGTCAAAACTACTTATTTTTGTGTGAGGAAAAGTTTTGTATTTATCGTCTTCAATTAAAAATTTAATATTTACTTTATTTTTCATCTTCTGATTCAGAGGATGATCGCTATGAGTGTATTGAACGAGGACATTTAAGAGATAAAAGCGATGCCTTTCCTTTACAAGACTGTACTTACGTATACAAAACTATAATTTTCTGAAAATATCTTTCACAACATACACTTTTGATTGCAGTTCTATCAAAACAGTAAGGCAAATAAGAGTGCATTTTTATTTATAATGGAGAAGATAAATTTTAGAGGATGGCCCTAAACCGCTGTCCCAGCTCATAATATTTACCAAAATCTCCTTTTGCAGAGGATTAATTTTATTTAGACTCAACGTGAAATAAATTCCAAACAATAAATTTAACCAAACGCAAAAATAACAATAAACTACCAGGCTTTGTATTTCCCCATCACTACAACCTTCAAACATTCAAAGCCAACGTGCATAGGCACCTCCTCTGTTCCTCTTCCCCCTTTCCCTGACGCCCGTGCCCTGAAACAATTAAAGGGTATTAATACTCCCTTTGGCGCGCGCAGATTATAAAAAAAAAAAAAAAAAAAAACAGATGTTCTCACATATTTTCTCCCAAATGCACCTCAGCTCGTCAGCAGAAACCATATCGAATAAATAATTACACGATTACTGATGAGAGAATGCCAAATTTCGATACTCGATACTCGATCTCTTAAGCGGTCATGTCAAATCAACATTTATCAGTCACGTGTTGCTCGATAACTGATGCGGTAATTCGACCCCAGTTTTCATGAACTTTGGCCCACTGGAAATGGTTTTTTGGCAGGTCTTCTTGCGTTCAAGTCAGCTTCTTGAAGTCTTCGTCTTACAGTCCGTGAGCTTATCTATGATCCTCCAGCTTCTACAAAGTCTGTTATTAAATCTTCAGCAGTTTTGAATCGATCACGCAGACTTATTCGTTTTAAAAGCCGATCTTCACCGCTGGTGGTCTTTCTTCTGCGACCTGTCTCCTTTTTTCTTTGCAATGATTCCGTTGCCTCGAATTTTTTTTGATGAATTCAGCCACTGACGACTTGCTGAATCCCACTTTTCGCGCTATATCACGAACACTTAATTTTTCATTTCTTAAAGTCATTATTTCGACTTTTGTCTTCACTCATTTTCCTTTTATTTTCCATGGTAATAAAATTATTCCCACTTTCACTCAAATTACTTTTTTTTCCAATGAACTATTACAAAGTGAACTATGCAACTATGCCTTTTTATGCAAAATCTTAAAAAAATACCTGGTAGTTCTCAAGATAATTGAAGTTAAAGAATTTTGTTTACCCTGTCGGGATTTCTATGTCCACAGTAACGGACTTCCACTTTTCTAGCAAGTGGAACATTTTTGAAGGAAGCTTCTGATCACACTGACTATACTCGTACATAATATGAAAACTAAAACCTCGAGCTCGAACATTTTCAGAACAAAAAATTAAAAAAAATCGCAACATTTTATTAAATAGGAAACAATAAGTTCTTAAAATTGATAAAAGTACAAAGAGGTGATTTATTTATAAATCGGAATCTACTCCAGAATCAAGAAAATCATTAACAAGTTGAACAGCCTTCCTTGGTATCATATTCATTACCTTCTCCAAATACAAGTAATGCCCGGGAATACTAACTTCTTGAGAACCATGCCTTTGTGCGCTGACAATAATCTTAGCTGCGTCTTGAGCATTGACCAATCGCATATGGTTGAACCTAAATCTTGGCTTCTTGCACAGTCCAGTATCTACCATATACGGATAGATGGTTGTCAATTTAATCTGAAAGAAATTATTTGTAAATATTTAAACTTTGTTTTATATAAAAATAAATATCTATGTACTTGTTCATGAAGACCGACAGATCGAAGTTCTTCATAGAACGCCGACATAATTCCACGTACGGCAAATTTAGTTCCACAATAAGGAACTAAATTTTTTAAACCAAAAAGACCTGCGCACGAAGATAGAGCGATGATGTGACCCCTCTTCCTTTCAATCATTTCTGGTATGAAAGCTTGAATCATCTAAAAATATACTTTAGTTTGTCGTTTTATTCAAAACTACGGTTTCATTTACCCAGAAGTGCGCCAAGACATTGATATCGTACATCAGTCTGATCTCATTCTCATTATGCTTCAAAAGTGGGTGGCATGGCATAATACCAGCATTGTTGACTAGAATGCTTACAAAACCAACTTCTTTCTTCACCTTTTCAGCAATTTGAAAGATGTCTTCTTTCTTTGTAACATTGCATCTGTATTTGGTAAAATAGAATCTTCAGTCTTAGCCCAAATAACGCTCATAGCGCGTAGCAATCTTACACATATGAAACGGCTTTTCCTCCCATTGATTTAATTTCTTTAACTGTCTCTAAATTTTCCTTCTCATTGATATCCCAACAAACAATAACAGCTCCTTTTCTGGCATATTCCAAAGCGGTTTCTTTGCCCATGCCATGAGCTGCACCAGTTATCTATTTTATATTACCAACAATTTAATATCACTTTCAAGACGACCTGTACAAAAGGATTACATACCAAAACGATTTCACCCTTAACATCTTGTTCTTCCTTTTGAGTGAAGAGTTTCACAATGTGTTCGAAAACGTAGTACCAAAATTTCAAATTAAGTACGATTATATCCAAGACTAACAGGAATGTACCATAAATACCGCCCTCGTTCGGTTGAGATTGTCTAAAAGAAAAAGAATGGAATTTGTTGATAATTAGTGATAAAAAAAACCTGTCAAAATAACAAAAGATTTATCTGAATTTATAAGGATCATCTTCGTTCGTATCTCTTCATTCTTGCATCATAGCAAGAAATATTTACATATAGTCGGAGAGCTACTGACCATTTTCCCAGAGGTATTTTAGCAAGGCCAGTGTGATTATAAAACTCAACTTCCGGCAACTTTCAGTTGAGGTGTTGCGGGGCAGTCTGCACTAGAAAAATGGACGGACGGGACTTTTCTTCTTATCTGTATTTTAGAACGCATATTTTGTGGTTATCCGCTGTAGAAAGTAATTAGGTTAACGATACCAGTCGATTTGTCATGGAAATAGAAAGCTAATAGAAGTACATCCGTGACTACTGAACCATTTTACGTGAACTCGCATTCAACTTCAAAAAAGCTGAACCGATTTCAGTATAATTTAATTAGGATCAGGTGGGATAAACGCGGTCACTTTTTTGTTATGTAAAATAATTTCATTTAAATGACTGCCGCCATCCTGTCAACCCCATTTTCCAGTATATTTTCGTTGGTTCGGGGCACGAATTTCACGAATAGCTCGATCAATATTATGCTTAAGTTCCTGAATCGTTCCTGAAGCGATCTTTAATGGCACCCCGCAAAAAACGATTGTTGAACGGCTTGTATAGCATGTAGCGCTATTTTGCTGGAACCAGAGATCGTCCAAGTTCATTTTCTCAGTTTCTTGGCAAAAAAAAATCGGTTATCATGCCTCTGTAGCGTTCTCCGTTAACCGTAACATTGTTGTCTACTGCATTTTCGAAGAAAAATCCACCTATAATACCACATACCAAACAGTCATTCGCTTCTCTACGACTACGAGTATGTGTGAGTTTTCCGAGCCACAAACACAGCAGTTTTGCTTGTTTATATAGCCGACGAGATGGAAATGCGCCTCATCCGACAAAATAATTTTTTTTTGATTTTTGATTTTCATAATCGAGGCCAATTTCGAGGTGATCTAAAGCCCAAACAGAGAAGGCTATCGAAGCGGGTGGTTATTTTGCTTCAATTTCTGAGTCAGTTGGACCTTGTAAGGAAATAATCCGAGGTCTTTATGTATAATTCTCCTCTGGCAAGTACGGTTAATGTTCAGTTGCTGAGATCTGTTGGGAGTTGAGGTTCTCGGGTTTAAGCGCACATTTTCGGCAAAAACTGCAATATTCTCGGCTGAGCTCACAGGACGAACACGAGGATAACTTCTGTTATCCATTAGCATGCCAATTTCACGAACTTTCTTCACAAATTTGCGAACCGCAGGCACAGTCGGTGCATTTTTCCGACCGACATTTTTTTTTCCAAAAGTCGTACTGTTTCGGCAACACAGCAATCACTTTGGAAAAAAGTTTTCAATATTTTCCAACATTATTCGTACCGCGGATATATGATACTGTATTTCTGGCATTTCTGCCAATTTATTGAGCGTGAAAGAGTTGTCAGTGTCAAAATAACAAATAATTTAAAAAGGAATCAGTAAATACCAAAATTTATTTTAATGCATTTTGCTTTTTTAACTTTAAATCCAAAACTCTATCAAAAAAAGAGTAGAGCGCTATGGTAGCGTTCAAATTTCCCGCATTTCCCCAAAAATATGCAAACTATTGGGTCTTTGACAACTTAAAGGAGATTGCGGAGAAAGCATTCGGAAAATGATCAGCTTTCTTAATACCACAGGGTAGATTTACAGAAGGTTTCCGCTAACCCCCTCATCTCTATAATTTATCATGCGAGTAACACCCGATAGGTCACATGAGTTGTGGCATTAAAAAGGCGCTAAAGCGCAATTTCGATTCAGCATAGGATACTTTTACAGGCACTCCTACCTACCTATCTACCTATTGGGTAAATGTATCGTTTTCAGTGTGATGCAAATAACGATATTGTTCCACATGTTACACAACACTGGATAACCTACAAAATTGAAACTACGCACACAAATCGCATTGTTTCTCCACACTGGAGGAACATGGAACCGCTTTTTAATTGCTCCTATAAGGAGTAAGTATAATTTTTTTGAAAAACAGCTTAAACTGCTGGACGGATTTACTTCAAACTTCACATCTGGAGTCTATTGGCTTATACCTCGAGGTACAATTGGAATATTCATTCTAATCTAAGAATATACCATACTTTGCCTAATGACAATTTTTGAAAAATTGCAATTTTTAATATGAACGGTTACAGTAAGACTGCGTACTCAATTTGTCGCTTAACGATACTTTACACTTTAGCAGATTTGTGAAAATTGGTTATTTCTCAGATATGACTAAGATGATGTTATTCAAAATTTATATCTAAGCCACTTAAGACATATATAAGATCTTCACATCAACGTATGTACATATGCTGGAATTTTGTTAGCTTTCTAATTAAAGATGAGATTAAGAGCGATTTTCAAATAGCAGTGATCAAGAGATCAGTTAAGGAAAAAAGAAAGTACATTGAGATAATGTGATTGCATTGAGACACCCTTTACAATATGTATGTAAAGGGTAGTCCCAAATTCACGCAAGATTTAAATTTTGCGCCATTTCTGCGATAAAGTGTTACCAACGAAAAAAAAAAAAAAAGACAGCGTGACTGTCTGACAGTTCAGGGTTATTAAAAATGGAGTGATGCACGAAAAAATAACGCGTTTTCATTGTTGAGCAATATTTTAAAAATAATGAAGGTTTGGCAACTGCAGTTCCCAATTTTCGCACAAAATATGGTCGAAATAGTGATTTAACTTCATCAACTGTAAAGAGAAAAATTCAGGGAGGCTGGCTCAATTATTGATCTTAGACACTCTGCCCGTCCTTCAACAAGTCGTTGAACACGAAACATCGAAGCAGTTCCTGAGAGTGTTGTTGAGAGTGCAGGAACATCAATTTGGCACCGTGGTCAAGAATTGAACATTTCGAGAAGTTCTCTACAGCGCATTCTTACGAAAGATTTGCATCTTCATGCATGCAAAGTGTAATTGACTCAAGAACTAAAGCTTACTGACCACACACAGCGAAGGGAGTTCGTTGAATGAATTATGGAATGACAACAAGTGGATGCTGATTTTTCAAACAAAATCATCCTCAGCGATGAGGTTAATTTTCATCTTGATGGCTTTGTTAATTATCAAAATTGTGGAATTTGGGGTTTAGAAAGTGGTTGTAGAGAAACAAATGCATTCACAACGTGTCTCTGTTTGGTGTGGATTTTGGGTTGCTTCTGTCTTATAATTCATCCTAAACGACCAAAAAACAAACAAATATTTTCGATACAAAATACATTTCTTGTATTATCCCAACCAAACTCATGTGTTGTTAGTAGAGATTTCGTCCAGGTTTTACGAAAAAGAAAACACATTTTTGATTAAAATTATGTCACTTATTCTGAGAATGTTAAAATATGTCACTTACTATGTCAGCATAATTTGATTTTGAAATAATTTCACCACCGAAATAATTAACTCACAATGACAACTGAGTAACAGAGCAGTTATTCTCCGAAGCCATTGCAACTGTTGAGAAGCGGTTAGAAGTGTGTGTTGAGTGTCTATGTGGGATCGAAGAAGAAAAAAAGCATTGATCAGGTGAGCAGTTACCCTGCAGAAAAATCGTAATTGTTCTCTGCTCATTGCGAAGTACAGAGTGTTGAGTAGCAGTGATCGCAATCACAATCGTACTTTTATTTCTAACGCATATTACAAAAACTTAAATTTTTTTGCTCTTTACCGATTTTGCTTAGATGTGTACATATGGAACAAGTGCATGCGACGCAGTCGTCCCCATTATTTTTTGTCGGATGATCCGTTTCGAGTTATTCGCACTTAAAACAATTTCCATTAATTTCGGGGTAAAGTTGAACATTTTGGATGCGTTCCTACAATTTTTGAAAATTTCGAAAAATTCGGCAACTTGTAAATAAATTTAAGAAATTATACATATTTTCTATTTTCGCTACGACAAGGTAAAAACCCTACGTTTGGCGAAACTTAAAAAACACTGCAATTTCCCATTGCTTAACCGAATTACATATATTGTAGTAATTATGTTTCAGGCACCCACAAATTCGTTTTTGACAAACACACACGCATTCTATGATAACCTTAAACTTAGATGAGAACGTCCCATTCTGCTCCATCCATTGGGAGAATGTTTGGCGATTTGTCTTATTCCCTTACAATATCTGTTCTGCAACAACGCTTTTTACTAAAAGTCGTTATTCGTACGAGATTAGGAGTTCAGGTGCTTATGTTCTCCTACGGTCGAACCGCCACTGGTATAATAGCTATACACTGCGTCAATGAACGGGGCAAAGCTTTTAAAGTTTACGATTGCAACTCATTTAAATTTTATTTTGTAGATTTCTTGAATAGTATTTTACACTTCAGCTCGTAAAATATAAATGAAAAAAATTCAAATGAATCAACTAAGCTACATACATAGGTATACTCGTTCAACAAATTTACTCATTTCTTTTAGAATGATTTATTATATAATGAAAACTTTTTTTTTGTTGAAATAACAAACATTTAAAAAAAATGCATTAACAGAGATGCCATTAAAAATAAGTCAGATAAATGAACCGATAACTTGAATTAAATGCTCATTGTTCTTAATGACTTTAGGACTAAGAATTTAAAAAAGTAAATACTTTAACTTTGTTTATTATAAAATTTAGTGTGTAAACATGTACACACTCATCCACTGGTGCACCGATGATTGCAATGAAACGCGATTGCTTATTATTTCAGTTCTAGAAACCAGTAACTGATCTTCTCTCAATCTGGAAGCCATGGCTCAGTGGTTAAGTGCGCGATCACTGAGCGAGAGGTTTAAGGTTCGAATCCAAGAAAACACAAAAATAAAAAAAAATAAAAAAAGTTTTCCCACCTCTCGCGAAAGTCTGACAAACATCCGAGAGTAAAATTGTCATGAAAAGCTTCTCTCAATCGAAGAAAAAAAATTGCCTTTCGGAAACGGCATAAAACTGTAGGTCCCAATCATTCATTCTGCGAGATGCTAGGACAGGCCCTGCATTGGGCTATTAGCGCAAAATTTTTTTTATTTATTTAATCTTCTCTCAAGAAAGGCGAATCTCTAAAGCTTGGACAGCTCCCCAACATGCCTGTAGTAGATACCTATTAGTTCTGCTCTTGAATAGCTGGAGATTAAAAGCTTCTGGAAAAATGTATGGGATCAAAATTGACTTATCCTGTAGCTGAAGAAATTTTAATATACAAAAGTTCACGCCGTACATATATACATACATATGTAGGTGATGGCAATCCACCAGTATTGCCTAGTACATGTCAGATTTCTAGGGATCATTCCACTGAGGTCTTCGAAACCTTTGTCGTAGTAGTAGAAGATTGGGTGTCAATGCGGGTTCATCAATTAAGCTAACTGCTCGCCTCTGTATGCTGACAAGTAGGTGAAGAGAATGGTTATGGTCCGATTTCCAAAGATGAGAACAATACTTAAGCTGCGGTCTATCTTATGCTTTGTACAGAAGAAGGAGCTGTTTCTCTGTAAAGCTGTAAAGAATGATTGATATCTCAAACTTTTTACCAATTAAGTGCGTTTTAAAGTACGAAAAGGGGTTCATTTATCAGTCAAACAAAAAAAAAAGGAAAATCGTAAATTTAATTCTGAAAACATCTCTCTCTATGGCTTGCTTTCTACAGCGAACGTCCACAAAATATGCGTTCACAATTAATGTAATGAGAATAGATAGGTCAACTTTAAAATTGATCGTTCCTGAAACTTTTGCTAATAAAACCATATATCGTCCACATCCATATCTTCCAATTCGGGCCATAAAAGGTTCGTTATCATCTCACGATAGCGAACACCATTCACAGTAACTGCCTGACCGGCCTCATTATGGAAAAAATACGGCCCGATGATGCCGCCAGCCCATAAACCGCACCAAACAGTCACTCTTTGTGGGTGCATTGGTTTTTCGACAATCACTCTTGGATTATCATTCGCCCAAATGCAGCAATTCTGCTTATTGACGAATCCACTGAGGTAAAAATGTGCCTCATCACTGAAGATGTTTTTCTTCGAAAATTGATCATCCACTGTTGCCATTTCTTGCCACCATTGTGACCATTGACGACGCTTGAAATGGTCAAGAGGCTTTAGTTCTTGAGTCAATTGCACCTTGTAAGCGCGTAAATGCAAGTCTTTATGCACAACGTTCATCAACGACGAGCGTGAGAGGTGCAATTGTTGGGCACGACGACGAGTTGAGGTGGACGGCTCTTCAGCCACACTATCGCGAACAGCAGCAATATTTTCTGCAGTACGAGCTGTACGAGCATGCACTGGTGTTTTCACATCTCCTACAGACCCGGTTTGCACAAATTTTTGCACGATTTTTCCGTTTGTACGCACATTTGGACGATTAAATTGACCGAAAGAATCACGAAATGCACGATATGCATTTTGATTTGAACGCCCATTTTCATAATAAGCCTGAATAACTTTAACGCGTTGCTCGATTGTGTATCTCTCCATGGTTCAAACTGAGTTAGTCTGAAATTGAGAAATGTCAAATGAAATGCAGAAAAAAACTTGACGTTTAGGTGTGGTTCACATCCAACATCGGCCCTTTAAATTTAACCACCCTTTATAAGCGAAGCGGAGTGGTAAGATACGTTAATGATAAATTGTCTACTACTGAACACTTGAAAGTTCATCTGTCTGTTAGCATGTAGCAGGTTTTGGGGATCCTAAGGCCTTCTGCCTTCGATTATCACTGCCATAGGTTTATATGAAAACTTTTCAGTTACACGTGTACGTGCTCTCATATAAGCTCATGGCAGCAACAATTACAAACAAACAGTTGTGAAACTGAAAATTGCTTGTCGGGAGAAGACCTCCGTGTTAAGCTAGAGGAATCAAATTTGATACACACTCTCATTGGTTATTAGTAACGTCATCAAATCACACTCCTCGAAAATTATCCCAATTAGCTCTACTGTAGTGGAAAAGTGAAGACCTTTCAGCCGCATTTTAACATAAGGGAACAAGCCAAAGTCACATTGGAATAGATCTAGGCTGTACTGAGGATTATCAAAAAGACTTATGACAGTGATCCTCAAATAGTCTGCAATGAGTCCTGCTTTGTGTGCTAATGCATAGTGGTGTACATAGGTCCCACCAGCGTATTGCACTCTGGCTGGTTATTTGTAAGGGCTTCCATCAACTGAAGAAAGCACTGTTTCGTGTACCACCTGGCAGTGACTGTCCGCTGATTTTGAAGAATAACTACCTTCACTAAACCTGTCTTTTTGAAAAATACGGCCATCATTCTTCTGTTAACGGAACGAGATCTTTGGGGCTAAGTCGGAACATCCTCATCTTAAAAGAAAAATACCCCATCTTAGCATACCTCACCTCCTCGCGATGCCTATCTAATATCATAGTTTTGCATATACGATTAGCGCATACTGAGTCTGACTATAGGTGTGCAGCTGAACACTCAGACCTGCGCAAGAACAGCTGAGTGAATTTAAGAACGCATGTATCAAACCGGACGAGGCATCTCTTGTTGACCTAATTGGCTGATGCGCCTTAGAAGTTTAACAAGAGTCCCTCATGAGGTATACAATCAACGGAAGAATTCTCTCAATAGAATCAACGTTGGCGTCAACAGTCAGGCCAGCGGATGCCTTATATGAGCCCCAGGTTAATAAGGGCGATTTTGCTATTGACGAAACATGTAAACGAAATAAGGCAACAACTTTCGGATCTCCACGAGGAGTGTTAGGACCCTTAACAGGCCACATGCAGCCGAACAGTTAGCGGATGCCCTAGAATGCAATAAAGCAGACATCACAGCCATCCAAGAAATGCTTTGAGATGGGTTGGGTGGATGAAAAACTGTGATAGTTACTATGGAGCATGCTAAAATTAGCAGAAGCACTTACATATTTGGACGCGGTTTTGTTGTCATAGGAAGCTTAGGTAAGAAGTCTTCAGCTTCAGGCTTTTGAACGAACACCTGATGACAATACGTTTTAAAGCAAAATTCACAAAGAGCTTAGTATGCGCTTATAACCCCCCAAAGAATAAGTATGATGCAACTAAAGAGCTCCTAGACATGACTTACACCAATGTCCACAATATAACGTTCGAATTGTACCTGGAGATTTTAACGCTAAAATTTGAAAGATGGCCGTCTTTGGGAACTCTGGTTGAAAATACAGCCTGCATGACAACTCCTCCGGAAATGAACTCAGACTAAAGATCGACTGCACTATTTCTTGACGTGCAGACATAAATCAGACAACTTTCTCCAGAACCCTAAAATTTGTAAATTCCCACTGCAGTTTACTTGCATTATGTTAGTTTAATGCAATATTGATATCAGTTCTACCAGTATGTACCTATCGTAAATATTGTCAGTGCCTCTGCACGAACCAGCGTGATGTTATATATTTTTATACAATTTGCAGGCAAGTTCATAATATTGCACGTTCACGTCAAAAATTCCACTGATTTCAAAAGCAATTTTAAATAAAATCCCAATAAAAAATTTAGAAATCGTGACTTACACCATGCAGGTTTAGGTATTGACCTACACTAAGGTCAATACTGCTGATAATAATCCGAGCAGCAGAATCAAATACAATACATACTTCTCGGTATGTGTGCTATGTATTAGTACATAGGAAAAATACAAATTAATGCACGAGTTCTTATCTGTACATGTACAAAGTTATCCAAAGTGGCCTGTAATCTAATGCATCTAAACATTTCTATACATTTCAAATTCTTAAATGCAAGCAGAGCCGGCACCACTTTATTCGGCGCCCTAGACAAGGCGATCTATTTGCGCTCTACTTCCTCCGAGTATCTTTTAAACTTGTGTAGCCAGCTGCTAAACCGATAACAACTGGCAATATTCGACGCGTAAGAAATATAAAGCTCACCCAAATTCTATATTCCATTTTCGGGGGGTGTGTCGATTCAAACATGTTGCACTTAAAACGTAGGAGTACAACAAAGAAAACGATTTTTATGAAAAAGGTCTGATGGTAAAGATCATATATTCTTACAAATGTCTTACAAATATTTTTTGAAAATTACGTCAGGGCAAATTACGCCAACAAAATTAAAAAAAGAGCAATACAAATTTGAAAGAGACAATTTTGGAAAAGCAGTAGAATTCAAATTCGAAATTGTGGCAGAAGGTTTCAGGGTCGATGAGGGATGTTGATGCATCAACATCTTTGACCAGCAGTAAAGGTTTCCAGAACTAGCTTAGATTTTATAGCTGCAGTGCTACCTGAGAGGTGCGTTGATACCTCGGATATTAGTTAATGGCAAAGACATCCGTCTGAAATGTAGATTAGTCTTTACCTAGGCTAACTGAGAAATTCGAACTTATTGACGGGTGGGGTTCGTGATTCTTTCAATCCTCAATATAGATGACGATTTTATCATCTTATTTTTCGAACGTTTGAAGGTTGTTTTACGTTGCGACGTAGCTGGGAAATTTTGCAAGTCTATTAATAAGTAAAGTACCGTTATTCGACATTTTAACTGAAAACTGAGTAAATGCGATCTTAACGCAAACGTTAAGATATGAGTTAAAATTTTTCAAAGTTGATATTTACAAAAAATACATACCTTTAATTTTGAGGTTAGAATGAGAATTCTGATTTCGCCTCGAGGTGTGCATGAGCCCTATGAATTAAATCTATGCATCCATATAAACTGCAGTCCAAGGTACATACAGAAGGAGCAATACAGAAAAGGGAAGGAAGCGATTCATTATACTAAAAGTGCTGTGGAATCGCTACTTCGTCGCAGTGGCTTCAAATAATAAGGTATATCAAAATGAGTAACTAGACCAACAGAAGAATTAAGGTTTTACTGCTCGGCTTATGTTCGTTTGTAAATATTGTATGAGTACGTCCACAAACCGCCGAGCAGTGGAACAAGCTTTCGTCTTGTAGGTACTGAACAAACGCGAGGGGAGTTAATAGGAAGTTCGGACCTAAGTTATCGCCATCAGTGGATACCTAATTTTATAGAAAACGTGTGAAAGAAACTAAAAAGGTGAGTTAGCATTGAACTCATCCAAAACTTTCAGACATTCTTCGCGAACTTAAAGGTACTAGCTGTATGTAAGAAAATCCCTCAGCTGGCGATAAGAATCTCATTGAGGGGATGCCAAGCCGAATGCAGGCAGGTTATATAGGTATGTGAGCACGTTTTTATTAATTCAACGAAATTTTGTACTTGCACCTATGATTGGTTTCACGAAATAGTTCGATCTCTGCCTGTTTGTCTGTACGTACATAAAACGGCTCTAGCCATTTTGCTTAAATTTAATATTTGGATTGGGTTAAACGTACTCGTACGTATAAATAAAGTATTTCTTATGATAAAAAAGCATTTTTTCTTTTTTAATTTTCTGTCATCTCCATTCAATAATTAAAGGAAAGGATCAACTGTCATTCAGACCTCTTCGATGGAGCTATGTACAATGTGGCCTATAATTCACACGTTCGTGCTACATTCAATGCCGGTAAAGTTAATTTTCTTATAAACGACATGCAGTTTCAAAAGATGGTGTCACATGCCATACAGCCCGAGACACAATTCAATTACTTCATGAGTCATTTCCTGGTCGTGAAATTTCCCCTTTTAGTGATCAGAATTGGCAGCCCAGACCATGCGATTTAACGCCGTTGGACTTTTTTCTTTGGGGTTTTTTGAAGTCTAAGGTTTATCCCAACAAGCCCACGACCATTTTATCTGTAAATGGAATCTGACGAACATCGATGAACGAGTTCCAAATTTTAAAAATATTTTATTCAAATGCTTTCAGCTGACTGTGCGTTAGTTACTCTAGAAATGGGGCTTCTGCGATTTTTTCATAGTTTTATCTATTTCGTGAGAGAAGATAGGATACATACACCATATCAGGAAGTGTTTTCTTTTCATTTTTGATTAGATCAGGACAACTATTTTAACAATATTCCCATTAGGTTTCCTATAATCTTCCAAAGCACAACCGCATACAAAGTTGGCACGCTTGCGTATAAACAGCTTTTGTTAAAATAATTTTTTTTTTTTCACATTTTATTTAGCAGCTAAAAAAACTCTTTTTTTTAAGTCACTTTTAGAATAGTTTCACATTTTCAATAAAATTATTTTCAGGGTTCCGGTCTTACATAGAAGGTATCTAAAAGTAAAAACGGAATCCTTATAGTGAGAGTCAGTTGTCTGCCCGTCACCTGTCTGTCTGTCTGTCAAAGCCTCATAACTTATGAACTGTTAGACTTAGAAGATTGAAATTTGGACTATATTCTGATTTACCCACAGCTAGTTTTTTTTTGTTTTGGCATTGCTTATCTTCAACTCCACGACGTTTGTTTCTCTCTCCACACCTGCTGTAAATTGGTGAAGATCCATAATCCTGTGTGATAGTAAGCATACGTCGTCAGCGTAGTCTAGATGTTTGAGTTGAGATGCAAAGGTCCATCGAATACCTTTGTTTTCTGTCGACAAAGCAGGACGAAGCAATACCGGCGAAAGAATGCAGCCTTGTTGGATCCCACTGCAGATTTTGAATTCCTCTGGCAGGCTTCCTCTACACAGAACGTGACACATTGACTCATCAAGTCAAGCCAAATAAACTCTCTGTTGGCACTGTCGAATACCTTTTAAAAATCAATGAAGCACACAGTTACCCCTCTAGTATTCGCACTTCATAAGACTTCCTTTCTCAGAGAACTTGAAAGGCATTCCTTTTTCCCACAGCTAGTTTTAAAATAAAATTTTGTAAAAGTGGTAAAACCAAAAAGTTTGGAGGTTAAGGTAAAAGTAAAAAGAAAAATGTTTTCTGTATAAATGTGATATAGTACGAGTATTTATGTGTATCAGGTTTGGAGAAAAATAAAAAAAAAATCTTTAGGGGTGCCACACAATTAAACTCGCCTAAGGCCCCCGTAGACCATAATACGCCTCTGTGTTTTATGTACATAATGTATTTAGAAACATATTCTGAGCGATATAATAGCTCTCCATAGTTTTGTTTTTTCAATTAAGCTTAACACTATTATTTCGAAAGACATAGAGTATTTATAGCTTGAAAAAAGCGCAAAACTCATATTTTACGTTGGGAGCTATAAGAACACCTACAATTAACTCGTAAATTCAGATTTTGCACTATCTTTGTATAACCACATATTCTTGTGGTTTGACACTATAGATAGATACTCGTAATTCATTTTGCATACTTGCTATACAATTTTAATGAAACGTATATGAACTTAGTATACTCATACCTACTCAAGTGTGTGAAGTACCAAACATTAAAACATAAATAAACTCTGATGTAAACACGCTGAAAATATGTTTTTCAATTTTAGAAATAACCTCATTGAAAGTGAAAGTACAAAGAAAAAATAAACTTTTCTTAATTTACGCGATTGTGAAGTTATTTATTTTCAAGTTCTAGGTATTTTGAACATACAATCGCTGAGATAGCAACTTAATCTCTTGAAATAAGTACAAAATCGCCTAGCTAGTCCTATATCATTTTTCCGTATGTTTATTATTTACATAGTCTGTAAGTCATGCATATAATAAGCAGACAGATTATGCAGATATTAATACCAGTTTTTGTCCATTTAATATCTTTCTATCACTGATATCAAATCGTTTGTATATAGTACATACAAAATGCTTTGCTGACAAATTATCTTGCGTGTTAGGCACATACCATGACTAGAGATTCTAGTTAAAATTACTCTTCATAGTCGCGATATTAAAACGCATTGACATTGACGAGATGTTACGTACGCAGTACCATATGAATTGCATTACTGAATGCTGTATATTTTCAAGTTCGATATAATGAGGGTGATCATCGTAATCATAGTTACATGTGCTTGACATGCCATGATATTGTTACGCGGCAGTCTAGATTATGTCAGTGGCTACACTTGGGACACTTAAATGAACTGAAACTATGTCATATCAGAATGATAAAATGTAATTATAAATCTGGCATTTTCATGATTTAATGATGCTCTTAAATTACTTTTGGACATATAAATGATGGTACATTTAACTTAATTGGACACGTTTTAAATACTCATTATAAAGTGGGGCTTTGTCGATAGATAATAAGGGTTATCTAATCCAAAAAAAAAAAACAAATTGAAATACTTTTAATACGATATGACCTGTTTATCTCACGGTCACGTCAAGATAGAACGAAAATATTCTTCGATACGAGATTCTTTGGAGACTTGCATGGCAATTGATCGGGAAACAACTGACTGTTCAAGACTTGGTTTGCGCCAGTAATATAACAAATTCTTGTTTTATATCCACATTTCCTAAAAAAATACTCATTACACGTTGACAATTTTTTGGCTATCGTACTCGTAGGTACGAGTACAGTTCATTGTACTTTAAACCCCTTAAGACAAAGTCTGTTTGTACTCTTAGTGAAAAGCAGAATATCGACTGGGGCTAAAGATTGGACTGAGCCCATTCTTATTACATCGATGTCCAAGGAGCTCAATCTCATACTCTCAAAAACATGACACATAGGCAAAGGAAGTGCTTCGTCAGGATTAATGCGTAGAATCTCTAATGTTTCAATGATTGTCTGCAGTGATTAGGCTAAGCTGCAGTCATTCCTACCCTTTCACAAAACAGTTTGTGGTCTTACAAGAAACAAAACAAAACTCTTAATGTACAGAAACCATGTAAGAGTCGATCCGATAAAGAATTTTTACTAAACAAATGCCAATTATTGGTTCCGGGCTTAGAGAAGTAGTCTCTGAGCACTCTTTCGATAGCGCGGATAATCAGAATAAGGATTATTTTTGGAATTATCACATTTTTGTTCCTTTTTCAAAGTGGCGCTGTTCATGAATTTTTTACGTCCTCCTGATGTCATCATCACGATCAAGTTGCATTTTAGCCACATGATCTGCCAGTGTTATGCCTTCGCAGAAGAGTTGACATAAGCTTTCGCAATTGATCGACTTTTTTTATTTATTTCATGCGAAACAAATAGACGATTCTTGAAATCATGATTCGAACCGTGAACCTACAGCGTGACAAGCGATGATGTTACCACTACACCGTGGTCACATAATGAAGAGACTCAATAAAGTGGGTCTCTCAATTCTACTTAGCGGTTTGTGATTGCAACGGCAAAACGGTTTAACTAATTTTTTTTTTCCTCTTGTGGGTCCTAGATTGTAGATTGATTTTAGGGGTGTAAGTGCATTGCCACCTTGTAGATCTATTGTGCTCCCCCGACTTGGAGCTCTAGTCAATGAGATACTCGGCTTAGAGCACCTAGGTTCTAGGGCCTCTACTACACCTACTTGCCGTCTTGTACGGTTACTGGCGATATGCCTTAACTCTCTCCAACTTTTTCCTAGTTGCCGTAACTTCCCCTCCACTGTTCTGCGCCACGTATTTCTCAGGCGACCAGCTCTTCTGCCATCAGGAGTATGGAATTGTCGCCTTTTCGAAGCTGGTGTTCAATTGACCCCCACTTTCGTCGTCGAAAGGTGATATCTATCTGTTCTTGACTGTTATCTTATTGAGCTGTGCATTAGAAATGCGATTAGGCCAGAATATCTTCAGATAGTTTCGGAGCCACCGATTTACAAACGTTTGCAGCTTTATCGTGAAAGCGGCTGGCTATATTCTTTTCGGTTCCGTCTTCGTTCGAGACAGTACTCTCTACTCTCTCTACCGGTTGTCCAGCAATGCTTACTTAAGCTGATGAGCTAGTTTTGAGGCTCATGATTTTCGTTTTGGCATTACTTATCTTCAACCCCACGACGTTTGCTTGTCTTTCCACACCTGCTGTCATTTGGTGAAGGTCCATAATCATGTGTGATAGTAACCACACGTCGTTAGCGTAGTCGAGATTGAGTTGAGATGCAAGAGTCCATCGAATACCTTCGTTTCTTGTCGACAAAGCAGCACGAAGCACTTCGGTATTTTCAAATAAGAACAATATCGACGAAAGAATTCGGCTTTATCGGATTCCACTGCGGATCTTAAATTCCTATTTGACTTTGACTCTCTATTTGACCAAATAAACTCTCGGTTGACACTGTCGAACACCTTTTCAAAATCGATTAAAATAACTGCCCAATGTTGATCCTCAAGGTCTTGATATGGTCGACATAGGAGGATCCAGATCGGAAACCTGCTTGTTCCTTATCGAGCTCGTCCTCGAAATGGTTTAGCTATTATTTTAGAAACTGCAGGGAGCACATAGATACCTCTCTAGCACTCCATAAGACTTTCTTTTTCAGAGAGCTTGACAAGCATTCTCTTTTTCCATTCACCGAGTCTGCTTTCCAAGCTTCTACAAGTGGATGCAGAAACTCTGCTGATGCCGTCTGCGTTGCTTGCAAAAGTTCTCCGATAATATCATCAAGTCCAAGTTGTTTTTCAGTACTTTAATCACAGTAGTGATCTCATCGTTACTGGGAGTTGAGGTGCATATTCGAGTATTTCTTGCCTCGGGAAGCTCCGAAGTCCGATTTCGGTGCATATCGGTGGCGTATACACAATTTAAAAACAGCAAAGTGCTCCTTCTATCGTTTGAGTCAGTCCTTATCCGAAAGAAGCAAAGACCCATTTAAGGCTTTCATCGGGTATTGGCTAAAGAGGTGACCATATATAAGCTCTTTGGTGATTCTGTAAACAGTTCTACTATCGCACTTGCTCGCTGCTGTCTCTGTTTCTATGATCCGCGCGTTGATGTAGTTACGCTTGTCACGTCGTACGCTACGCCCTGCTTCTCCCATCTTCATTCGATATTGGGACTCCATCTCATTCCTCCCTACTGGTGGGGTTACTGTAATACGGGCTTTGAGTACATTACGTGCATTGATCCTTCTCCAGGTATTTTTTATGCTATGCCTTCCCCGCCATCTACCGACGATATCTTCCGCTCCAGAGGAAAACACATTTTCCACAGTCCCAATATTCTTCGATGATTGGCAGTAATGAGCTGTTGATTGTTTCCTCTCCTTGTGAGAGATGTTTCCCTAATTGTTGGTGCACTGAGGGATATTTTAGTAGGTCAATGTTATACCTGGTGATATTGTAAAGTCTTCGAACAGATGCAGTAAGTAATTGGACTATGGCTACCATAATTTTGTTCAATTTTCAGTTGGGTTTGAGTCCGTTTCAAATCACTATGCAGTATCTCGGCGCATGTTTTCTCTTTTTCAGTGATCCTCTCTTGTGTATGTACATACAAAATAGAAGAAAAGTCACATATACTCTCCCTGTGATGTTGACTGATATGGTGTGTTTGCAGACAGCAAATGAGTAGCAAATATTTCGTTGCTCTCTTTGGGTAGTTTTCCAACTGCATAGTGATTTGAAACGGACGTCGTACCAGATTTTTGAAAACTGTTTATTTTTCGGGTAATCACTCAGTCGATTTTATGCGAGGACATGGCATACCGAGTTAAATTTTTTTTATTTTAACAAACAAATAAACATTCTAACGCATTAGCCAAATAAAAACTGCGAAAAAACAAAATGCGAGTTGTTGAAATGTGAAATAATAAATTGCGAAATGATCGCAGCGAAATAACAGAAAGCGTGAAAAAAGCAGCGAGTTATACCATACCCAATTTTTTCTGGGGTACAACACAGTTTACAGTTTACAGTTTTTCTGCCTAATTATTATTCGGTTCACCACATGTTACGAGTATTTTTGTACAAAATTTCAAATGTCTAGGTTTAATGGTTCAAAAGTTACAAGCGTGTGACTTACGAACAGCGAAACAGAACAGTGTTGAATCCATTCCGTTTTATACCAATTTGATGTGGATCACTAAAAAACGTGATAAGCTCAGCTTTCAAACTAATGCGACTTATCTGTTGCTCCCCTGCGGTCTTCAATTCTGAATCATTAAATCACTAGAAGTGTAAATAATTATAGCACAGGTCCCAAGAGATTAGGAAGTGCTGTCATAAATTGATTACGCTTTTTCTGAATAGTAATACTGTGAGGTTTAACTCCAGGCGCGTAGTATATTAAAAGTTCATTCACATTTTGATTAAAATTTACTAAATGCGTTCAATTAATCAATGATTCTTCTTAGTAAATAAACATATCATTTCCCACTGTTGACATAATGAATGAGTTTATAAAAAATCAAAATAGAATATTCACATATACTCGTAATTCACAACGAGCACGAAGATATTCGTACCTCTATCTTTTCTCTTCGTCTCTATCTCTACATCTTTACATATTATAAAAGTAAAATGTTTCTCTGTCTGTCTGTCTGCGTTTATAACTCAAGAACCACTTGACCAATTTTAACGCGGTATTCATCAGGGCATTGAAATGTTTTCTGAGCATTTACTAGGCTATATGCCAATTCTGTCCAACATCAACACTTTGGACATTCAAGTCGGGTAGAAATCATCAAATTAAATCATTAAATTCGATACGGCGGCTAAACTATAAACGGTATTTGAAAAGACTGTATACGAAACTTTTACAGTTCCAAAAGATCTCCAAAAAAGTCTGCACGAAACATATACTTAAGGCCACTTTTTATGATTCTCATGTTTTAAAGTTCAACTTGATTACGGCTAAACTGATTTCAATGCAGTTTTCTCCACATATTGACCATTTCTCTAGGAAGGATTAGGGATACTTTTTATTATTGGCTAATATCAGGAAGTTCAACACTCAAGAACAATATTTGCATGCCCCATAAAATTTGACATGTTGGCTAAACTGTTGGAGTCTAATTGTTGTATAAAAATCTTGCAGCCCAAGTTAAGTTCTATAAAAAATCCGCGAGAACATAAAGCTATAAAGACAAATCAAGCTTGACACTAAGCTCGAAGTACGATTTTGTTTAAAAAATATGGCGTCTCTTAATATGAGCTAAATTAGAATTAAATCGATTAAAGAAACCGAGTATGCTATTACCACCACTGCAATATTCAGTGTTCATATTTCGATAATGACTACCGTGTGGCGCTTTCAGTCATCTGACACATCTGTCATTAACATTCTCTCCAAATTTTAGAGTTTAGAGCTTGACATTTGTAAAAGCTACGCTGTCGAGAGTACATCTACATCCCTGTGAGTTTTCGATTTTTTACGATTTTAAAAATGCGATCAACTTTGCAACAACGAGTTTGCATCAAATTTTGTGTTAAAAACGGATCCGAAGAATAAATCCGACCCAACATTTATCAAACCCTTAAATACTGGAGACGAGACGTGAGTTTAGGAGTACGAAACGGAATCCAGGCATCAGGCGAGTGAATGGCGTACACCGAATAAGCCAAGACCGAAAAACCACATAGTTTTCAGTCGAAAAAAAAGGCGTTGCTCACGGTTTTCATGGATTACAACGGTGTTGTGCATCATGAATTCTTGCCATAAGATCAGACAGTCAACAAGGTTTATTATATGGGCTTTATAAGACGTATGCGTGAGGCAATTCGCCAAAATATATCTAATTTATGCGCAAACAACTCGTGGGTTTTGCACCACAATAACGCACCGTCGCACAATGTCATCCTTATTCGTGAGTTTTTGACCAAGAACAGTACGAATACCATCCAACACCCACCGAATTCGCCTGATTTGGCTCCCTGTGACTTCTACCTGTTCGATCGACTCAAGAAACCGCTCCGGGGAAAGCGTTTTAGCAGCCGAGAGGAGATAATAGAAAAATCGAAAACGGCTCTGATGGCTATACCAAAATCCGAGTATAAAAAATGTTTCGAGGATTGGATTAAGCGTTGGCGTAAGTGCGTTTCAGTCAATGGAGAGTACATGAAAGGGACAATATCGATTATCAAGAATAAACTTGTATTTTAATTTTTCTGAATAAATTCCTTTAATACCTTTTCGATCAAGGTAGTATACTAAAGTTAGGGTACCCAACTGTACTCAACAAGTGTACTCTTCTTTAAGTCTGTTCTTATTTACACTTTCTTTTTTTCCGAATGCTGTTTTTTTTTTATTATTAGGTATTATTTCTGTGCTAGAAGTATCGCGAAAAATAGTAGAAAATATAAGGCGTTGCAAAAACCAAATACGTGTCGCACAGTCAGAAAAAGACCGCACGTTTCGCGATATATCTCACAAACTAGCAAACATGTTTTAGACATTTTTTAGTAAAACCGTAAAAAATAAAGTACATGACTAGGTCGCACGTACTTCGACCAACATATGTGCGTTCATTTGCAAATTACTCAAATTTTAAATTTAAGCGAAATTGTTAAAATGTAATATTTTGAAAAATGCCTTAAAAAGCAAAAACTTTTGTTTTTACAATTTTTCAAAACTTGTTATGCTTAGATTTCAAATTTCAGCAAAATCGTTTGAGTCATATCCCAAAAATAAAAATTTTAAACTAAGTTAAGTACCGTTATACAACATTTTCTTCATTCGGAACGCCATTTAGTGTCAAAAGCTGAATACAATCCAAATATTAAATTTAAACAAAATCGCTGGAGCTGTTTTCGAGAAAAGTAAAGTACCCCTTGAATTATACTTTAAATTGTGACCCCACAGATCCCAGATATGAATTTTGAAGAAAATCCGTTCAGAATTGAGAGATCCATTTTATGGAGTTTTTCTATCATAGTAGTGTAAAGTTTGATGAAAATCTTAGGATCGAACGTTTCCAGGAAACCAATACTTGCCCTTATAATATAAACACACGAAATTAGAAATTTCAAAATATCCTGTTTTGATCCTGTGATAGTACACTACAAGATTTTTCATATGAATGAAATCATCTGATAATTTAAATAAATTGTGAACCCACCGATCCCGGATGTGCATAAACATCAGCAGATAAATCGGACTTGATGTTGACAGGCAGAATTGACCCACTTTTTAAGAGTCTCTATTAAGTCAAATAATAAAAATCTCAATTAGTACAATGAAGTATTCAAACTTTTCGTGATAGTAAAATTATTGTCTATAATGTAGAAGTTATGATGAATAATTTTGTTTAACTCGTCACAAGGCATGATTTTTTTTTCTTTGAAACGTTTGTGGAAGATAAACATATAGCTTTATATAAAAATAAATTTAAAACTATACTGGATTCCAGCCACAAGAACACATGCGAGAGGAAGGGCAAGTGGAGGTTCCATCTACGGAAATAAAAGAGACCTGGGATAAAAAAAAAATATGCAAACTACTCGATACTTACGAAACTCTGTGAGAACGAAGAAAAGTTATACATTGTCCCCGTATATAAAGAGTGTCTCAAAATTCACGCAAGATTTGAATTTTGCTCCATTTGTGTGGTAAAGTGTTGCCAACGAGACTGGATCAATTAGTGATCTTAGACAATCTGGCCGTCCTTCAACACAAAACATTGAAGCAGTTCTTGAGAGTCCAGGAACATCAATTCGCCACCCTGGTCAATAATTGGACATTTCTAGAAGCTCTTTACATCCTATTCTCATGAAAGATTTGCATCTTCATGCGTACAAAGTGCAATTGACTCAAGAACTGAAGCTTACTGACCACTCACAGCGAAGACAGTTCGTCGAATGGGTTATGGACAAAACTGATTTTTCAAACAAAATCATCCTTAGCGATGAGGCTCATATTCATCTTGATGGCTTTGTTAATCGTTAAAATTGTCGAATTTGGGGTTCAGAAAATCCACACGAGTAATTGTTGAGAAACAAATGCATCCACAACGTGTCACTATGGGGTGGATTTTGGGCTGGAGGCATCATCGGAGCATTCTTCTTTGAAAATGCGACTGGTCAGGCAATAACAGTTAATAGTGCTCGCTATTGTGACATGATAATCCAGTTTTTTGTGCCTAAATGGCAAAATATGTAGTTCAACAAGACGGTGCCACATGCCATACAGCCCGAGAAGCAATGCAATTACTGCATGAGTCATTTCCTGGTCGTGTAACTTCCCGTTTTACTGATCAGAATTGGCCACCCAGATCATGCGTTTTAACGCCGTTGGACTTTTTTCTTTTTTCTTTTTTGAAGTCTAAGGTTTATGCCAACAAGCCCACACCCACACACGCTTTGAAGGAGCAAATTGAGCGCTGTATCAATAAAAAATTCAGCCACATTTATGGAAAACAGTCATGGAAAATTTCGACAAAAGAATGCGTATGTGCCAGCAAAGCCGTGGAGGTCATTTACCCGATATGCTAGCCCTATACTGTATACTTTATGAATCATTAAAACAAAATTACTTTTTGCGTGAATTTTGGAACACCCTTTATATAGAGAAATGAGTCCAAAATCTAAAAACATTCCAAAAACCGTATCTTTCCTTCGACACAAAAGCGATACACAGCTGTGAAAGCAGACAAACAGCAGAACTTCACTATAACTCTATTTATATCGAATAACTTCCTATAGTAGCAAGCTTTACGGGAATTCGTCTCTAGATATTAACAGTGTGACAGGCAGATAAACAGAACGCCCCGTCTAAAAATATACATCTAAACACGTTTCACAAACAAATTCAAAAAAAGTGTCTATCAAAAGATGTATTATATTTAAAAAAGTATTATATAGGGACCCGTACGGGGTAAGGTAAATTCTTCACCACAATAGTACAATCCTTTCAGTTTTTATAAAATCTTTGTAGACATAAACAAAGCTTATCACTTCGGTAATAACGGTCATAAAATCACACAATGTTACACATTAATTGAGGTCTAGTAATATTATGAATTTCATAATCTAATTGCAATTCGCAGTAGAGCAGCACTTCAAGAACGCACGATAACATAGTTTAAAAATGTGTTAGGATTAATTAAATGTGAATAGAAAACACTTGTGATCCATTAACATATTATTTTTGCATTTTTTATTATTTAAATTTGCACTACACGTACTCGTACACATTAGTTTTATTAAAAGATATTAAAAAAAAAATATGTATACTACATATGCACTTACTGCTGATTACTCATTTTATCCACTAGTCGCTATTACTTTTCACAACTAAAATGAACGAATCGATTCAACACCCGTTCCTTTGGCGGTTTGCGATACTACTAATAGAACTGAAAATCAATTTTGAAATTTAAAAATATTACAACTGTCCGGTTGCAGTAAAATTCTCGTCCGGAGAATAAATACCGATAGCAGTGTCGAGACTAGCAATAGCATGTGTTCTAGTCTCTAAACACAATCGTATTATTAATACCTCTCCATTATCTAGCCGCTTACTTTATACATGGAAGATTTGAAATACATACAATTTGTATCTTGGCGACAACGGGCACACCAGCAGCGGTGGGCCGGCATTCTTATCAGACGCAATCTGACAAAACTCAAATAGGTAGTTGTTCATAGTCCGCGATATCTTGGATATTTATATTTATTTATTTATTTATTTATTTACTTTTATTTTCATCTCCATTGAACCGGGTTGCAATGAACATAGAGTTTAGTTAAGTTCTTCATAGCAATTATAATAAACTCGTATTTGCGGCTTTGTGTATTTTGAATAGCAAAACCGTTTTGCATTTGAAGTTCACATGTCACCATGCAGATAGCATCTGTTATTGTTACATACTTGTACACCATAAAAAAAAAAGTACAATAAATTGGGTGCATAAACAAATGTATTAATTCTACAATGGAAACATATTGTGTGGATGCTTTATGGGTACTTTCCTTTACATTGGGGCCGTATCTATGGGAACTGAAACATCTGTTCTTATATCAATCCATCATTAATGGAATATTGATCTACTAATACTATCAAGTATGGGAACATCAATTTGGAACGATTTTCCAATCATTGCAATGATAACAACTACTACGAAGAATAAACTTTTTGATATTACTACTCGTACAATGAAATGCACCTATCATTATTAGTTGGAATTCGAATAGGATTTTGAACTTTGGGTTTGAGATAAAGATAAAATGTTATCATAATATTTTACTATCGACAGTTCGGTACAAGTGCCAAATTTATTTATAAACGAAAAAGCTAAAACGTACTCAATACATATGTAGGTATGATAGTGTGTATTTCCAATTACGAAGCAATTTTTTGTTTATATCGAATTTTAAGAGGTTGATTGCGGATGGTTAGTTAGAAATGGTGATATCACAACACTTTATATAGGCTCATAGGGTGATAGATGGGGACCCGCCGCCCGGTGAAATATCACCACATCTTGTTATAGGTTCCATGAAATAAAGAGTTTTCCAATAGGGACATAATAATTTTGTATTTTAATACAAAGGCACCCTTAAACTTTTTATATGATCTGGCAATGTCAAAATGTCAGTCAAGGTTTATGTTTTTATCATGATGAATTTCACGAACGAGAAACGTTTGGAAATTATTAAAAATTACTACCGAAATTCTGAGTCGGTGGTCGCATCTTTAAGAACACTTACTCCAATTTTCGGTCGTAATAATCACCCCACATATTCACTATTGAATGTTCCTGTACCAGTGAGACAACGCACCGGTCGAAGTACTGAAAATATCGCAGTCGTAAGTGCTTCAGTTAAAAATGAAGTGAAATCAGTCCAAATTCCATGCCGTTCACAGCAATTGCGAATCTTTCAGTCCACATTATGGCGAATTTTGGGTAAAACTCTTGACCTACACCTTTACAAGATAAAATTAACTCAAGAACTAAGCACCGAAACTTGTCCGATTGGGCTTTGCAAAAGTTTGAAGAAAATCCTGAATTTCATTTAAAAATCATTTTCAGCGTTTAAGCACTTTTTGGCTTAATGGCTTTGAAAATAAGCAAAATATGTACTATTGGACAGAAACAAATGTGTGGTTCTTCAAGAGACTCCATTGCATCCTGAAAAAGTGTGGATTTCATGCCCGGAGGTGTTATTGGGCCGTATTTTTCGTCGGTGAAAATGATCGCTATGTTACGGTCAATGGAGTTCGCTGTCGTGCCATGTTGGAAGATAACTTTTGGCCAGAATTGGATGCACTTGACATCAGTGATATGTGGTTCCAACAAGATGGTGCCACATGCCACACAGCTGGTCAAACAATCGATCTATTGAAGAGGAAGTTCGGTAATCGTATAATCTCGAGAAATGGTCCGGTAGAATGGCTAGCTCGCTCATACGATTTAACGCCGATGGATTTCCTTTTATGAGGTTACTCGTACGTTAAGTCGTTGGTTTATGCCAACAACCTAACAACGTTAGAAGAGCTCAGGAACAATATCGAACGCGAAATTGCCAACGTTCCGGCCGATATGTGTGGAAGAGTGGTGTAAAATTGGCTACAAAGAATCGATCGCTGTAAACGTGCTCGCGGTGGTCGTATGAATGAAGTCGAATTCCATACTTAAATCTAATATGTGAACTATACCTGAAATAAATTTCAGCCCGATATGTCAATTATTCTGTGTATTATTTAAATATAAAATTGTTATGTCCTTATTGAAAAACACTTTAGTAGTTATTACGTTTTGGAGTTTGAAAGATGAGCCGGTGCATCCAAATGAAGTCACTTCCTGGAATGAAATATTCTGGGTTTAAACAAAAAAAACTGAAGCAACCGCCTCTTCCAGAAAGAACACGTCCAAATTATCCATCCCAAGGAAACTATGTATCTTCTTAGCATTGCTGTGAACACTCATGTGACAAGGCATGACCACACATCCAACACCACAAAATCGTCGTCCATGAAGTGGAGCCATCTGTTCAGAGCAAAGAGATACTTTACAGTGAAACAGCTCCTTATTCCGAAGCACAAGTAAAGGCTGAACTATAATAGTAGAATGCTTTCGTATGACCACTTCCGAAACAGAGCTAATACACAGGATTTGTATTGTGTGACCATAATAGCTTTTTGCTTCGGTTCGTTAAGTTTCGTTCACTTTTGCTCACTTACAAAAGAGCGATTGGATTCGCTCTTTCGTATGTATGAAAACTTGACAAGCGGTCCCCCATCTAAAGGCTGAACTATAATAGTCGGAAGCAATCGGAAGCTAATGTCATAATCCTACGTTAAGTTTCCTTCAGTACTGTCAATTGCTCAAGTAGCCCATAATAGGTGTATGTGTTCGGAAGCAAAGGTTCTCGTCAGATCACCGAAATCAAGCACCATCAGGCGCTACTTAGATGGGGGACCGCTTGCCAAGTTTTCATACGTACACTTACGAAAGAGCGAATCCATTCGCTCTTTCGTAAGTGAGCAAAAGGGAACGAAACTTAACGAATTGAAGCAAAAAGCTATTATGGTCACACAATACAAATCCTGTGTATTCGCTCTGTTTCGGAAGTGGTCGTACGAAAGCATTCTACTATTATAGTTCAGCCTTAAGTACTAACAGCGCACGATGGTGCTTGATTTCGGTGATCGAACGAGAACCTTTGCTTCCGAACACATACGCCTATTATGGGCTACTTGAGGAATTGACAGTACTGAAGGAAACTTAACGTAGAATTATGACATTAGCTTCCGATTGCTTCCGACTATTATAGTTCAGCCTTAAGACTGCGGCTTTAGTATTCTTCTCATATATGGATCTCGCCAAGTTTTTTTTTGCCTTATTACACTTAGTGAAAGATTTACACCGCTGATTTGGTCTGGGACCAAGACCAGGTATTGTCAAAAGTGTAAACGCTTTGAATACTGGTTGAGTCAGTCAAAAATTTAGGTAACCTATTAGTAGACTATATTTTAATGTGGTCTACGGTGTGTCAAAACTTTGAACTATTAATTTCATGAGCTATATGACGCTTTTTAAAGGAATGTCATAATGCCACACTTTATTGTTCCATTAAATTTGCCGCTTGCGAGGTTAGTGAAGTTTATTTTGCTGTGATAAAACATAATGGAGCGGGCAAAAATAAATACTAAGGTTGTAATTGAATGAATGATGAGCTGCGAATATTGTGCTATGAAAATCAATAGACTCCCGATAGATGGCGGGTTCGAAGGTGACGTGATCAATGTATGAATTAAAATATCACATTGCCCTGTTTGGTGTAAACTCAAAGGACTTGCCATAAACTACATAAATTTTAGTTTTGGTTCGGACCTAATTCGAAGGTGTAAATTAGGCCATTAAAACCAGGTAAAAATGGCAATGGTGTAAATGCTTTGAAATACAACGTAGGCTTCGTGAAGTAGTAGTGACGTGAAAACGTTTCAGAACTTGACAGATCGTTTGATACCATTTTTTTTTTTTTTTTTTAATGGAAGACAAATGTGCGTTCATAATTACATATGAAAACACGGGATACACATAGAAATTATTTTTACTTGTCCGTAGTTGGTTAAAACAATAAAACGGTAAAAAACAAATTGAGAATATAGTACGAGTAATTGTAACAAATAACATTATAATACTCACTACTTGTTTGACATCTAGTAATTTATTTACTGTAGTTGCTCCGGAACCCTCGGCAGATGAGGCATATTTATGCTTGATCGTATGATTGCCGATCCATTTACAGAAGAGACGACTTCGCCGTTGATCACTTAGAGAGCTCCCTCCCAAGCATGCGAGTTAAATTTAAGTTTCAGATGAATTTATAAGTCTGTAATCAAGCCTGTAGAAATACAAACCCAAACACATTTTGAGGAATCCAACACATCTAGTACCACCTTCCTATCATTAGAAATTTGCTTATTCTCGCAAAGGTAACCTAACATAAATACCAATCACAGCGAAACCAGTAAGTAAAACTAATTAAACAAGAAACAATCTAAGACTATCGATGTCAAGGATCCAAGAATAGATAACTACCGATGGTGGCGACTATTGATAATTTCCAACTCTTCAACGCTATTGTAACATGGCACGAACGCAAATCAATCATCGCAAATTATTCGTCCATGGAGTTGAACTATCTGTTCAGAGCAAAGAGATACTATACAGCGAAACAGCTCCTTCTTCTCTAGAAAGCACAAGTTATACAGAGGTGTATGGAGCTCGGCCCCTAAACTTTGGGTTCAGCCGTGCATTGCATAGTGTGGGAAAACATCCCAAACAGAAAACACCTCCTATTGTTACAACTGAGAGGAAGTCTCATCCAGTAACTTTTCTCTAATATATCATTAACGTTAAAGGGGTGAAGCTCATTAGCTGACCCCGAAATTAATTTTCTGACTAAATAAGTGTACTTAAAATTGTATTTAGAGGTTATAGATATACCTATATATGTTTATATAATGCGGCTATGTTTTTATATTTATATCTAGATTTTCGTTAAGATATTAAGTCATACGGCCTTAATCTTTTCAGCCGCCTAATGGCATTGGTATTTTCTTCCAGCATGTATTGTATTTGAGGATTTACATGGTCTTGAAGTTGTTGGTAGTGTCTAAATGCATATTTTTTTTAACGATTTTACTAACATTCTCTACTTGTAAATCTTTGTGTAGATTGTCATTTCTTATATACCAAGGTGCATTAACGATGCATATTAGCACTTTATTTTGGAATGTTTGTATCATTCGTAGATTTGTCTTTTTGGTACAGATCCAAAGCTGTATCCCATACTTCTATAGAACTTGCTTGTATAATAGCAGTTTGTTGTCAATTTATAGCTGGGAATTCCTTCCCATTGACCAATGCATTTGTCTGAGTCTAATATTTAGTTCCTCTTTTTTTTTCTTTTTGATATGCCTCTTCCATCTGAGCTTGGAGTCAAGTGTTACACCCTAATATTTAGAAGTCGGTCTTACTCAACTTATCGGAAATCATGGAAGGCTTCGAAAATAGTTCCTGTTTTAAAAAGCACAGTCGCCAAGGATAAAGAATATCGCCCCATTTCCATAGTTCCATTCATCTCCAAGGTGTTTGAGAAGCTAATGAGCTCTCAAATATATTCATACCTGAACCAATTCCATCTTACATCACCATTTCAATCAGGCTTCAGACAACAACATAGCTGCACCTCTGTACTGTTGAATCTGGTTGCTATGGATCGAGAGCACATCACTTCGCTGGTTCTGCTCGACTTCTCAAAGGCTTTTGACACTGTTCCGCATGAAATTCTTATGCTTAACTCAAACACTACTTCAACTTTGATGTAACCGCCATAAAGCTTATAAGAAGTTACCTTTCGAATCGCACTCATACTGTGTTTGCTAACGGTAATATGTCAGATTTTCTTGAGTCGAAGGCCGGTGTCCCACAGGGATCTATTATGGGACCATTACTTTTCTCTCTTTTCAACAACGATATACCTTCAATCCTAAGAAATTGTAATTCAGATGTATGCCGACGATGTCCAATTATATATCAGCTACCCTTTGATCTCGGATTGATCAAAGATGCTACTGCGCGCATTAATGAAGACCTAAAATTAGTTGTTCACTGGGCCCACATAAACAAGCTTAGACTTAATTCTGGTAAAAGCCAAGCTATCGTTATCAACCGTACCAAATTAGACATGTCCTGCCTTCCCCCTATCGAAATAAACGGTTGTCGTCTTGAGTATTCTCATAGGGTTAAAAATCTAGGCTTGAACTTCAATCAGAATCTAACCTGGGACGATCATATCACAATAACTGTGGCAAGGTTTATGGCAGTTTACGCGCATTGTACCAATCTGGATTCTGTCTCCCAACCAGGGTAAAAGCGACATTGGTGAAAGCTTTAATTCCGCCAATGTTACTTTATGCACATCCAGTTTTCTGTGATCCCAGTCGTTTTAGTTGACGAAAATTAAGAGTGGCATTCAATACTGCTGTGAGATTTGTGTATAATGTACGTCGCCATGATCACTTCTCTGGATATGTAAAAGATTTCCTTGGTATGGCGTTCCAAAATTATTTTGATTTTAATGTTCTAGTCTTTTTGTTCAAACTCAAGGAAAATAAAATGCCGAAGTACCTTTATCATAGACTTCAGTTCGCTACCTCTGAAAGAAGTCGAGCCTTAATTGTGCCAACTTTTAGATTTAACACGACCGAAAAACAATTTGTTGTGTACTCAGCACGACTTTGGAACTCTCTTCCAGCCAATATAAAAAGATGTCATCAAGGAATCGGTGACTTCACGAGAAGGGTCAGACAGCATTTGACTACATGAGAGCTAATGGTTTATCTTTTTGTTTAATAGGGATGAAGCTAACTTTAAGGCTAGGGTATAGGGACTTTTTTTGGTTTTTTTTTTGTGTTGTTGTTAAGATACGTTTATTTATATTTTAGTTTTAAACTTATCATTTAAATTGTTTTAAATTCCCATTGCTTCATTCTGCACAATTATGGATATTATATCTACGTGTATGATTAATTGAAATAAATTGAAATTGAAATTGAAATTTGCGTACGGAACTTCTTTTCCATCAATTTTAACTCTTACAGAATTTATTCTTCTGTTAGTAAAGTTAATACGGATAGATTTAGTTTCATGAAGCTTAATTCTGCATTTTTTGTCCAATCACTTATAGATTTAATGGCCTTTTGTAATGAGGTAGGTCTCTTGTATAGATGAGATAAAGGATTGGTCTTAAGACACTTCCTTGTGGAACTCCTGCAGATATTTTCTTTAAATTAGAGTATTCATCTTCATATCTTACGTGAAAGTAACGATCTGCGATATAAGATTTAAGAATCAAGTAGAACTCTTCGCGGAGATCTCTTTGCAGTTTACATTCTAGTTCTCGATGCCAGATTTATCAAACGCTTGTGCTACGTCTAGAAATATGGCTGAGCAGACCTTTTTGTTCTCAAGTGCTTTTTCTACTATACTCGCGATTCTATGCACTTGTTGTACAGTAGAGTGTTTCTCTCTAAATCCATATTGGTGGGAAGGTACAAGATTTCTTTCTTCTATTATTCACTTGAGTCTTTTCAAATGCAGTTTTTCAAATAGCTTCGATATTACAGGTAGGAGCGAAATCGGTCTACATATACGATTTCTTTTCATTTGGCGACTTATTTGGTTTCAGATACATGATTACTTCTACCACCTGCCATTGCATCGGAACATACTTTAGCCTGAGTGCTGCATTAATTATATGTAGTTTACGTTTAGCTTTATCCGGGAACTCCTTAATTATTTGTTCAGTTATCATATAACGTGTGTTTTTTAATTTCACATTTTAGTTCTTGTAATGTTACAACCTGTATGCTCCTGTGATCATTTCTGGACTGCAGAAATAGGTTTTCGTCTGATGTTTGCCTAGGAAATGGTTGGAAGGTTTCTTGCAGGTGATCTGCTAATAGGTTAGCCTTTTCTTTTGCATTTCTTGCCCAAGACCCGTTTTCTTGTTTAATGGGCGGTGCTTGTTTTGCTGTTTTTTTTTAAGGATTTGACAGCTTTCCTTAGCGTATATTCTGTATCCTTATGGGCTGATAGATTATTCAAGTATCTGCCAACTGATTCATTATTTACAATTTTTAGAATCCTCTAGAAACCTCTTGAGTTCATTGCACAATGCTTTAAGAATCCTTTTATTCTCAGGTACTCGAATTCGGATTCTTTGCCAAGTTTTACGACTTTTGCGTTTTTTTCCTGATTAATTCTTTAACTGCATATGGTTAGTTTAGGTCTACATTCCTCTCTTTTTCACAAATAGGAGTGCTTATCCATGCTGCTTGCTGGATATTTGTATTAAATAGCTCAATTTTTTCTTCTAGTTGAAATGAGGTTTTTATCGGGACTTGTAGATTTATGCTATCTTCTAATGTTTGCCTGAATAGGAGCCAGTTTATTTTATGATTTACAAGACGTGACTGACTTTCAGTTTTCAGTATACTAACACTAATTGACATCTGACGATCGATTATCTTTATTTTCTACATAAATGTAGTTATCAGATATTCCTTTTCCTACACAGAATTCTATTAGGTCTCTGATTTTATTCTGATCTACCGGCCAGTGTGTTGGCATAGCACTTTAATGGATATTACAATTCAATGCTCGTCCTGCTGAATATAGTTCTTTACCTTTGGTGTTCGTTAGTCTTGAGCCCCAAAATGTATTTTTGGTATTAAAGTCACCTCAGACTATAAAGTAACTTCCCAGTATTTGAAAAAATCTAATATAGTCGTCTTTTTTAGATTATGATTTCGTAGGCAGTATATTGCAGATACTTTAATTTTCATTTTGTTCTCTATACGAGTATGTATCTGAATCTGGAGTATGCATTTTTCAAACATCATTGTTCCAAGCTACTATTTTTGTTTTCACCTTTTTTTTGTAACATTTTCTTTGCCCTTTGCCTGGACTTACTCGTATGAGTGGTGATGACACTGCTTTACGCTTCTTGCTTGGTCTCTCTTTCTCTTTTATTACCCAGTCGATTTCTCCAAGGAGTTCCTCCTCGTCTGTGAGGTACTCATTGCATTTTTCTTGCGGTTTTGACTTAAGTTCCTTTTTGAGGTCCTTATTTTCTTTAACTAGCTCTTCTACTCCATTTTGTAAATGACTTGTGAGTTTTTCCGGAGTTCTTCATTTTCAGCCTGCATTTTTTAATCTCCTCTAGCAGTGCTGCTGTGCAATTCTTTGCATTGGTTGGTTTGTTACCCTGAGGTGTTGTGGGTATTGATTTGTAGCTTCTACTACATTCCCCTGGCGGTGATCTAGACACTCTAGCTCTTCTTATGAATGGGTCGATTAGATGCAATAACTGGTCCTGCCCAGAATCAGTAGGACCGAACTCGTTAGAGTGTGGATTTTCCAATAAGCCTGGTCTGCCACCTGGGGTATTACTTCCTGTTGTTTTGTTCATTGCATGGTTTTTTCGTAAACTTTTTTTCAAAAAGTTTAAAAATCTGTACTTTAATCGCCTCTTATGACAGGTATGCCTACCTATGGTAAATTGTAACCCCTATCCCGAAGGGGGACCAAGCAGTGTTCTGTAAAAATATTTTGCTCTAAATGTCAACACCAAAAGGGCATATGAACCAAATCGCATAGTGGTCGTCATATACGAGGAAACTGGTCGATTTGTCATGGAATGACACCTCTAAGTTTTCAGTGCATTTCAAAATGTCTACTCATTACATACAGAGTGTTACATACTTCAATGCCAATCTGCCACGATATTTAAGCCGTTAGAAACGATCTAAGAAAAAAAGGTTACAGCTTCTAAAAGTCCAAAATTTTTCTCATTTTCTTAATTTAAATGCGTTTCCATATCATTATAGTCCTGAAAATTTTCGATCTCGATATTTTGATCTATCTTGGTATTACTATAACAGAGAATTTATAAAAAAGCTGGTCTCTCAATTTTGTCTGTATGTTTGATTATCTGTATGTATGGCCGACTGCAACCTAAACTGCTGAACGAATTTTCTTCAAACTTCATATCTGGAATCTATTAGGGTCAGATTTAATGGCAGATTTAAAAAAAAAATGCATTTTCTCGAAAATGTCTTACGATTTTGATCAAATTTCATCATCAATTGGAGTGGACATATATTAAAGATGGCGGACCAGGTTTTTACCAAAGAATGCTTGTAATGGTATTTTACCTTGTGACCTGTTTTTGAAAAATGGCTCATTCTCGGATATGGCTCTGCCGATTTTATTCAAATACGATATCTAAACAAAATTTGGTTTATAAAACGTCATGGCTTACCAAGTTCAGGAAATATATATGTCAAATTTTTTTTTCGACTTTTAGCCGATTTAAACAATAAAAATAAAAAAATGTGTACATATACATACATATATTATTGGTTTTATTTATATTTCGAACTGCTGATTGATTTGAAACCAAACAACATGTAGGTACAAGTACGTGCGACTCAGTCGTGCACTTTATTTTAACTGCAATTGATTTGTTTTATAAATTTTCTACAAACGCGTTATATTAAGATTTTACGTCCGATCAACGGGAGATGTGGCAAAACTCGTTATTTGTAAAAACAAATTTGCTACTCGTATTTGAAACAAACATTTGCTACTTCGAATTGAAGTCATAGCTACGAGTATCTTATTTTCTTATTTGTCACTTTAGAGTTTCCATTTTTTTGTTGTCTCGACTCAAGGAATCATCTACGGCTGTTTGTCATTGAAATGTGGAACACCCTGCATATTATTACTATGCATCGACTAGTAGTGAAATCACCTGCATACATATCTAATAAGTTGAAGTTAACTGAAGTGCAACTAATGTGTCATTGAGTGAAACATCTTCACTTGGCCTGATGAAAATAAATTGATACAATGCGAATGCATAGCTCTTCTTGAAAACTATAGTTCAGATGTTGTATGTACATATCTACATACAGATGTATAGGGTAAGTGTACTAGTAGTTGGCCACTTATAATTTTTTTGGACTTCGTTTCGCAATGTCTCAGAAATATTTAGTAATAGTTCGTTAACAAGAAGAAATTATAACTAAACAGTTATAGTTTTTGTGTTAGTACTTAACCACCAATTATCACACATTTCTAGTGTCCGGCCATCCAGAGGAAGTAACCTTAATGATGCTGTGAGCACTGCTGTCTGGGATCCAGGTCCTAGCATTGCCTCCATATTTAAAAGGTGAAACCTCTGCCCAGAGAGACAATTGTTACCTAAGGCCCCCACCTATATATAATACACGCATTTTTATGGAAGGTTGCCCATAACCAACGGATTTATGAACTTCGACGGATAAAGTAAGATGACTTTCTACTTTTTTTAGTCCGTTGACCCGTTGGCAGTTCACACATTCACGCTTTGAAGTTCACACATTCACGTATTGAAGTTCAGGCATTCACAAATTGAGAGTAAGCACATTCATTGGTGGAGGCATTGAAAGAATGTAGTGAAACTGTCATCGACTGTCATCTGTCAACGAAGGTATTTATGGAACCGTTCTTTCTGGCAATACATGAATGTCAACGTCAACTTCCAACGGAACGACGTCGATGGTTTCTATTGGTCAGATGGTAGACAAGGACCCACCCCCTTGTCGCCCGGTGAGATACCACCACATAGTCATGACTACATCTAGATAGACCGGAACTACAGACATATCAGTGTGCTGTCACAGCTTTATAAGTACGCCTTTCCTGACAGTTTATAAAAAGGTGTTCATATATATAAGTATACATTTAGTGTAATTATTCCAATCATACCTATACATATACATATAAGTAATTAATTCTAATTAAAATATTAATATTTTAAAGAAAATTATACCCGCAATTAAATGATAATTATGAAAAAAAAAAATCAGATAATTGAACGAAAGCCTTTTGTCTTGTGCTTGTTTCGTGTTACTCTATCTACTCGTAGATAATTTACTTACACTTTATACATATGTACGAGTATTGTGAATATGACACAAAACACGTTAACTATCGCTAGAGACCATTTCTCTATTACTTAAGTGAAATGTACTTAAACAAAATCTCTTAATCATTTTATTTGTGCAAACATTCCATTTATGTTTGTTGTGGTGGATGCCCGCTGAAACAGGAGGGCTTATTTGCTTATTTAAGCCACTATTGTGGCGTACATTGTGATTCCACATTTAGAAGACGCATAAAGTAGACGAATTTATTTGTCGATGTCGTGTAGTATGGTACAAAACAATTTCTTTGGAAAAATTAACCATCTTATGTTTGGATAATATGTTAACTACATTCATTCAATTATAATTTATTAATAATAATATTGGTCGTGTTCCATACTATGAATGCGGAAAGTTCCAGCCTCTAGATATAGATCACCTATTCTGGGGGCTTACGTAGAGTGTGAGTATCATGGATATCGGAGTTTATCATTTGATATCAGTCTATTCACGTATGGCCTTCAGTTCACACAACGCAGAGGGTTCACAACATCAATGTGCGTACAACAACTACAATCGAGTGGCAGATCCTAATCGTGCAGTCACTGCGTGGGATTCGATGTTGACGTCATTTTATGTGGATGATTTTCTGGCACTATTAGCAAAGCAGTACTCTTAGCCACAAATGCATAATGCTATCAGCCAGACATTTCAGACTATTGAAGTGGAACTCCAATAGCACACAGGTGATTAACAATATACTCGTATAACTGGTGGGAGTTATCCTAATGCAAAGAGCTCAACATTGATTGCTTCAGTGATTGGTTTGCGGTGAGATCTACCTTCTGACAAGTTATTCTTCAGGGTGAAACTTGAACCACACAACCATTCTCTAATGAAACGTCATGTGCTTAGTGAAGTGATGAAGATGGGCCGTGCAAAAAGCAGATGCAAAACTGTGACATCTACTATAGCGAGACTGCAGCGTCTATTTGGATGCGGATTTGTCGGCAAAGGCAGACAAATCAAATCAGACTAATTGACTTTGCGACAGCGCGAAACATCACTGTAGCTAACGCTGTTCGGATCAACTAACTGTCAACAAAATTCATCACGTCACGATTGATGCAAGGTACGTAGTATTTTTGATATTCACACCTTAAGAGCAGCTAACATTGGCTTGGATCACTACCTTGTTGCTGCCAACGTTCATACGCGGATATCCCAAACACCACAACACGTAAGAAGTACTGCGAGAAAATTTATAATAACATTCAACGGCTACAATCGTAACAGACTGCTAGAACCTTTCAAGAGTTCCAATGCCACTAACATTAAGTACAGATGAACAATGACTTCATTGAGGCGGCGTTCTTAATGGCTTAAGAACGCCGCCTCTGGGATGCTGGGTTTCTCGCATACATCACAAATAAACTTCCCCTAGTTTGATGAAGAATGCCGCCAAGTGCACGCAGCAAAGCAAGAGGCCTATAAAGCAACGCTCCATAGAATAACGAGAGGAGCTTACGACATTTACGAGGAGAAGATAAGGGAAGAAAGAAAAAGGGAGATTATGAAAAACACGAAATCGAGTCGACGGAGAGGTGTTATAGCAACAATGATGTTCGAAAGTATTACCAGAAGGTTAAAAGAGCATACCAAGGCTGCAAAGCGTGAACAGAAGCCTGTAGGGATGAAAAATATAGTAATAGAGTCACAGTCGGTGTTGAGGAAAGAACACTTCTGCAGATTGTTAAACGACGGTGACGACCAAAACTTCGCTGTCAGGCAGACCGCTTTTCTCAGCCCGAACGATGACGATCAACAATTCCGTCCACCCTACCAGAGTGAAGTGAAGATAGCAATATTTAAGTTTAAATCTAACAATGCTGCTGGATCCAACGTTCTATCTGCCGAGCTATTTAAAGCAGGTGGGGATGAAAACATGTAGAGCAAATGGGCAACGACACTCCGGCCCGAAAGGTATTCGAATCCATCTCGGAGGGACAACGCGGTATAGAAAAAGAATCTAACCTAAAGGAACTAGAAAGGAACCACAACCAACTTCGCGTACGTAACTGGAAGCGGCTAGCACAAGATCGATCTAACTGGAAACGCTTAATGGTTGAGACCCAGGTTCACCCTGGACTGTAGCGGCATCTAAAGTGAAGTAAATAAAGTAAAGACAACTGGCTCACTTGCTGTGGACTTGCTGTCCACACGAAGGTGGCACCGCTGGAGGCCACTACGATCCTTAGGATTTATGAACACACTTTTATTTTTATTGTCGGACTCTCATATCATCCTGCGCTAGCTAGACAAGACATACATATGCGGCAAGACACTTAAGCCATATGTGTCTAATCAAGTTTGCCAAATTAAACTAGTCATTGCACTTACTGAACATTTTAGTCCATTTCAGCATTTTCTACGAATATGACGTTCGTCTCGGAGACTTGAAGATTTGTTAATTTCCGCCTTTTCAATAAGTATGAGAGTTAACTTCTTTCCTCTTGATTACACGTCCTCGTATAAGCATTCTATAAATTTGTACAAAGGATCCTAGCTCCTTTTCCCAATAATCTAATTAAAAGCATTCCTTAAGTTTGTCGTAAATTGTTCTATTAGCGCATAAGTCTCATTTCTTTTTGCTCTGGGCCAGAAGTCTCCATTCTCCTTTGTTTCTTTTGATCTTAAATTCCTTTTGGTGTCAAACCTATCAGCTGTTACTCATTTGATCATTTTCTATCCACTCAGCAGGCTTTTTTATGCAAGTTTTATTTCTTTTAATCTAATTTGTCTCTCATCATTACAATTGTGAAATACGCAAATTTAAATGTTCCTACCCAAAAACAAACAGCTGAGCGCACAATACTGACATTTGGATGTGTAAAAAGCTGAAATTGAAGCAAGAAGTCGACGAGTCTACACGTTTCTATGTGTTTTCATATAACTCAACATTTTTTGACATATTCATGTGTAGACCATCGTGAGCGTAGCTACGTAAACGTCGAGATTGAATCTTCGTATTACCATATACGTGGTCGATATCTATCGTACCTAGAAAGCCATCCGATGTTTCCACAGTCAAATTCATAATTTCAAGATGGACGACGATACATTGCTAGCAGTGTGTCAACCCCCCGTAATTTATTTAAGAGTTCTTTCAGTGCCAATTTATATTTATAGCGAAATACTGCACGTTTTTATTTTTCAATAAGCATTGGCATGTCATCGCCGTTGACAATCGGACAGCTTGAAAAGAAAACACTTTCAGCAATAACAAAATGTCATCGGCTGTAATCTGTCAATAAAGGTATGCGACAGGTTTTATGGAACTGTTCTTTCTGGCAATACGTGAACGTTAACGTCAACCTTCAACGGAACGACGTCGACGGATTCTATGGTCCAGGCCTTTACTCCAGAATAACTCTTGCAAATTGTGCAAATTTATTTCGAAAATCGTAGTTCAGTTTACGAAACTTACTGTGCGCTACATCCATTGAACGGTCGACGTAATCGTCCATTAGAGGCAAGTAATTCGAATAACCATGGATTGTTTTCGCAAAATTGATGAAGTAAATTCACATGCCATTATTGAGACACCGTTACATCCACAAAAAGTCACTGTTTGGTGTACTTTATGGGCTGGTGGAATTATTGGTCCATATTTCTTTAAAAGTGATGCTGGCCAGAACGTCACAGCCAATGGAGAGGGCCATAGATCTATGATTTACTGACCTTTTCGCTTGAATGGCATTAATGTGGAAGAGCTGTGCCCGAAATCATACTTAAACACTAATGGCATAAAATTGTCTTTCCAAGCCAATACCAGGGCCATTGTCATGATTTTTATGTACTTTATTTTAGTTTGAAATTCTATACCTTTAAAAAAAAATCACCCTTGTTATCTTATTAATTTGAATAATAACCGTACGCCATTATACCAATAAAATAATCAACAACCTCTATATGTATTATATGACGGACGGCGACAATGACATATCATAATGACTTATCAGATTTTTATTATGGTATCTAGCCAGAGAGATTATATTATTTTCTTCAAGTTCTTGCTGATTCATGTACAATCATACTTTGCCTTACGACCATTTTATGAAAAAAACAACTTGAGATACGACCGTTATTTGTTTCTACCTTGGACGCCCTATACATTTTCAAAAAAATAAAAATTGCAATTATTGATTTAGTCTCGAAGTTGTAATTTGTACTTTGAACAATTATAGTGCACGAACTTATGATAGAGATTACATGATTTTAACATTCTCGATAAGATTGCAATAATGTATGTACATATGTTTTTGTAAACGTACATAATTTGATTAACCAGTTATTCAATTTATTACCACATGATCGGCCCCTACGTTCCTGATACCGAATGTACATATAAACATGCTAACCAGTTTCAATAAAAACGATCGCGGAAAGTTTTGTAATTTAAAGATGGGCTCTAACAGTGGCAGGTCTGTAACAGTGATAGGCTTCATTAGCTTAACAGATTTAATATTGTTTATTGAATATTGCATTGGCGGTGTCTTGCAGCAATTTTTTGAAAAGTTAGATCATGTACTTTTCCAATGGCATGATATGGGCTTCAGTGTACTTCTGGGGGTCGTACTAGCGCACTCTTTTGACGAAATTTTCCATGACCGTTTTGCATAAATGTGGCTGAATTTCCTTGATACAACGCTCCTTCAAGGCATGGGTGGTCGTGAGCTTGTTGGCATTAACCCTAGACTTCAAAAAAAAAAAAACCCAAAGAAAAAAGTCCAACAACGTTAAATCGCATGATCTGGGCGGCCAATTCTGATTACCAAAACGGGAAATTACACGACCAGGAAATGACTCATGCAGTAATTGAATTGTTTCTTGGGCTGTATGCCATGTGGCACCGACTTGTTGAAACTACATGTCGTCCACAAAAAACTGGATGCGAGCGGTCACCATCAATTGTTATTGCCTGACCAGTGGTATTTTCAAAGAAGAATGGTCCGATGATGCCTCCAGCCCAAAATCGGCACCAAACATTGACACGTTGTGGATGCGTTTGTTTCTTAACAATCACTCGCGGATTTTCTGAACCCAAAATTTGACAATTGTGATGATTAGCAAAGCCATCAAGATGAAAATGAACCTCACATCGCTGAAAATGATTTTGTTTGAAAAATCTTGTTTGAAGAATCACTTGTTCTTGTTCCTTAATCCATTCAATGAATTCACTTCGCTGTGCGTGGTCAGTAAGCTCAATTGCACTTTGTATGCATGAAGATGCTAATCTTTCGTGAGAATACGCTATAGGAAGCTTCTCGAAATGTCCAATTCTTGACCACGGTGCCGAATTGATATTGCTGGACTCTCTCACGAACTGTTTCGATGTTTTGTGTTGAACGACTTGTTGAAGGACGACTAGAATGTCTAAGATCACTGATTGATTCAGTCTCCCTGAATTTTTGAATTAATCTCTTCACCGTTGATGAAGTTAAATCACTTTCGCTATCACACTATATTTTGTACGAAAATTGCAAACATAAGTTCTTTCGTGTAGCACTCCATTTTTAATAGTCCTGAACTGTCAGCTGTCACGCTATCTTTTTCTTCGTTGGCAACACAAATGGCGCAAAATTCAAATCTTGCGTGAATTCTGGGACACCCTTTAGCTTCATCGTTAGTTTGAGTACAGTTTGTTTCCAAATAACTGGATAGAAGCTGTGAAAGACAAAGTTGTCCTTTTTAGTAGTATCGAAAGGGAGTTTAATAAAAGCTTCTCGGTAAAGTTGACCTCAAAATATTTTCCTTGAATTGTGGCTGCAAAGCTTCCATTCATGAAAATTTATTCTTTTGCTGTTGTGGTATGGAAATCACACCGTCATGCATCTTCACGCCCCTTCCTGCATACTCCTTTACACTTCATCACCTCGTTCGTTAGATGAGAAAAATAACTTTTCCCACACGAGCGAAGGGAGTGAGGAAAAAAAGAAAAAGCTTTATTTGTGGTACTTATTCTGAAAGCTCTCTGTCTACCAGGACAAAAATATGCTTCATTTTTTTATATGGGCGTGCATCTGGGTAGTTTATTATCTGCGGTTATAGTAACTTCTCTTCTACTGATTGGCGTTTTGAAGCACATCAATTCCGATATTGACATATTGATGCGCATACCCTACTTCTGGTAGTATTTGAAGAGCTCTCTGGATATATTGGACTGACTTATGTGAGCGAGTCATCGGCAAAGAAGCAGCATCCGGTCTATTCTTCGCGCTGAGGTTGATCGAATGTGTAGATGTTGAAGAGCAATGGCTCTAATGCTTTTAACTGATGACTGGATGTTCCCGATTTCGATCCAAATTGTATCAAAGGCTTTTTCCACATCAAAGAAGCAGACAACGATGACTTGTGGCTGTTCAAGGAAAAAAAATTTATTATGAAATTTCATTAGATGATGAAGGGTGGAATCTCGCTCGGAATCCAAACTGCATGCTGTTGTTATATTAAATATTGACCTGTAGCCTACAATGTCGTTGTGGTTGTTCTTTTTTTTGGTATGGCCACAACCTTGGCAGTCTTTCACTTGATTGATAAGTAGCAGTAGTTGTGTTGACGCTTTTACTCATTATGATTGCCAGAATAACCATTGCAACATCAGGCTACTTCCTTAGAACGAAGTTGGATATTTTATCCAGCTGATTGCTGTGACCGCATTGAATAACTTCTGCGATTTCTTCATCCGTTGATAATACGAGTACTTCAGCTAATACTAATGCTTCTTCTTATTGATGTTCTGACTTCGGGTGCCTACCGCTTTACCCTCTGTCGTTGTAAATTCGCCTTGGCTTTTGGCAATTTTGTCAAGCATTGGTACTCTTTTGCCGATGATTTTATGAATCTTTTTAAAGGTGTAGGGACTAAGCTTCATATTTTGCAATCTTTTCTAGAAGTGGAGTTGAGCTCCTTCTGAATAGACTAGTAATCGTCGTTGATTGTGTTCTATTCCCGCTGATAAATTCTCTGTAACCGTTTCCTTAGCCTTAGCCTGTGGTAATACAGGTTTTGAATATGAAGTGGAAGATGACTGTGCCTGTCATTTGATGTTTTTCGTTTCTTCTGGAGGTCAAGCACAATGATGACTGTATGCTCTAAACCTACAGTAGCAGCGTCTATCTCAGCATACGTCAGGTTTCTCGTTGTCAAAGGCAAAACCAGGCTGTTTTTAACATCCCCTTTGTAGTCGCTCAACATCGAGTTGTCTGTAATTGACCTGATATTCTTCGGGTGGATTGTTGGTGAAGATCTCCTGTTGAAGTCTGATTGTAAGTTGGGGTCGTGCACTTGTATTTTCGTAATTTTGACTGGATGTAAACCAGGTTTGCCAGAAAAGAATTCAAGCAAGATGTGGTCCTCGGAAATGTTTTCATACAACCATCCAACAATCATCTTGCTTGTATTGTTCAAGATGCTATCTGCCCACATTTGTTGTCTGGCGTTGAAGTCCCTGCCGATGAGTGCATAGATATGCTGGGTCAATAGTTTGCTGAGTAATTGTAGATCGTGCTTTATATCCACACTATTGGCGGTGCATTTGTTGTAGATGCTGACGACCATTCGGGTTTTATTTACTTGACTTATACTTGACCGGCAACGCCGGTGGCTTCGAGCGACTTCAGACAATGGATAGGTACTCTTCTGGTGCTGATGTTTATATGCATAAAGAGAGCTGAGGGGACATAAAGCAGACATTTGAAAACTTTGCATTTTCATTCGGTCAGTGTCCCAACGATAAGCTAAATATCATTCCTATGAATATATATTTACATATTTATGCAAATCTAACTTATGTCTAAAAACGTGTGAAAAATCTTAATTGTTCACTCTACTCTTAAGTGGTTATAAATTACACGTTTGCAATATGATATTTATAATAAACTTATGTACGTCTAATTGGTAGATTAGATCTACATTTTTGTAGATCCCATAGAGTCATAATTGCTAATTGTTTCTACGTTGAGTAATTGAAAAACTAGTTTTCCAGTTAATTTCATCCATAAATAAGATGATTCCGTATTACATTATGAAGTGTTATAATTTATCTACGTACGAGTATGTAGTGAATGAAGGGAAAAAATTACTTCATGTTAGCAATTAAGTGTTGGAAAAAAATTGCAATTCCAATAAAACTTGTCATCTCCGTCGAATACCTCTAACTTAAGAATTGCATGAATTTTAATGAAATTTAATTTATTATCTTAAAAATCAGAAATCTCCAGGGCTGGATAACATAAACAAGCAAATACTCAAAAATCTTTCTTTAAACGGCCTGCATCCAGATGCAGTATTTCCCTACAAAATGGAAAAATGCTAAAGTGGAAAGGACTCAACTAAGCCAATCAAAAGGACTCAACTAAGCCAATCAGCTACAGAGCCATCATTAATATATTGCCGCCGGAACAATTCGATTTTCGGGAACGTCACAGTACCTCTCATCAAATCTTAAGGATCTATAATCGGTCCAAATCCGAAAAAGTCAATTGGTTAAGTTTTATTAGATATTGGAAAAGGCTTTTGATTAAGTTTAGCACAAAGGACTAATCTACAAAATCTAGTTCTTAGTGAAAGTAACATTTTCTTCTCCGAAATTTGTGCCAGCTGGTGTTTAGTTTAGTTTAGTTTAGTTTACTTTATTCCATCTACCGAGCTTAACTCTAACAGATATCAGATAAATTAATAAATAAATTCAAGTAGAAGCAAATATATGCAATAATAGTAATTTAAAATTGAACCTATCATAACATAAGTAAATCAATTTCGGTACACACTGAGTTAAATAATTTTATACATTTCGTTATTGGCTCATTGAGACCATAATTATAAACATGCCTAAAAAATTTCTGGTACGAAGTATTCTTTCCGGTGCATAGAATTCAAAGTATCTAAGTATATCAGGACATATTACACGGTAAGAAAAGACATCATAAATAAACAATATACAATGAACATTTCGCCTTTTTTCCAAGGTATCCAAACCGATCTAAGCACATCTAGTAGAGTACGAGGGCATATCATCAAGATTCCACTTCAACTGTTTTACAACAAATCTTGTAAAAGACTTTTGGACCCTTTCCAATCGCATTATAGAATTACAGTACAATATTCAAGGAAAGGACGTACTAAAGACATATAAACGGACTTAAAAGCATACGGGTTAGAAAATTCAGCACAAGAACGTTTAAGAAAGCCAAGCATAGAGTTTGCTTTAGCAAATACATAATCGACGTGAAACGAGAATGTAAGCTTTGTGTCAAAGAGCACACCAAGATCTTTAACCTCAGTTTTACGAATCAGGGCGGTCCCAGAAATTGTGTAGTCGTAAATTATAGGTATCAATGTACGATGAACGGAAAAAGAATGATATTTATTTATATTTAATGAAAGACAGTTTATTCGACACCAATCGACTATTACATTTAATTCATTTTGAAGACTTAGGCAATCATAAATGTTATTGACACGTAGAAATATCTTAAGGTCATCGGCATACAACAGACAGTTAGCACGATGAAACAACAATGGGGACAGTAAAGGTCCCAAGTGGCTACCTTGTGGAACACCAGATAAGACCTTAATAACTCTAGATTAAGAAGAACCAATCTTAACAACCTGTTTTCTATTCAATAAATAACTATAGATCCATTTAAGCAAACTGGAATGAATCCCAAAAGACTTAATTTTGTTAATAAGAATGATATGGCATACTGAGTCAAATGCCTTCACAAAATCAGTAAAAATAACATCAACTTGGTAACCTGATTCCACAGAATCAAATAGATATTTAGTGAATAGAGTCAAGTTTGTTAAAGTGGATCTACCAGATCTGTTCTTTGATACTGAAATAAATTTTTTTTGTAACTATTGACTCAAAAAGTTTAGGAATAGCTGAAAGTTTAGTTATTCCTCTGTAATTTTCAATTTTTTGCCTGGGCCCAGCTTTGTAAACGGGAGTTATAAATGACAATTTCCATTCATCTAAGAATGTGCCTGAAGATAATGACAAATTGAATACAATATTCAATGGCAAAGACAGAGATGAACTGCATTTTTTTTAGCACATCAAAAGGAATACGATCAGGGCCAGCACTTTGACAGGAGTTCATAGATTGTATGCCCTGGAAAACATCATCCATCGAAAAATGTAAGGATCCTATGGAGGTGTTGGAACTAGTAACATTATCCTCGAGGGATATATTAAGATTAGAGTAGTCGACATATACTGATTCGAAAAACTTCGCAAATAACTCGCATGATGAATTAGTGCTACAAGAAAGAACACCTTCGTATTCCATATTTTGATGAATACCATGTACCTTCCTTTTACCATTCAAAAAAGTCCAAAACCCCTTTGGATTCCTCGAAATATGCGATTCAGTGTTCATTACATATTGTTTGTAGAGAAACCTCTTGAGAAAATCATACTCGCGACGCAATTGGCAAAACCGGCTTCTATACAATTCAGACTTATATTTTTTGAACAATTTAAAAGAACTATTTTTAGCATTCTTTAAATTTATTAGTCTTTCATTTTGCCATGGTAGTTTCAAAGAACTCCTTTTTTTAATACGAGGAACGAATTGGGCAAATCCGTGGTTTAATATTCTTAAAAATTCTATGTATTGTAATATGCGATCTACGGCTCGAGTAGATAAAACGATATTCTGTGAAATTTATTTCTTTATTTTCTAGTCTATAGAACAATTCAAGTTCACACTATACTATTCTTCGCAAATTCTTTTCTTACAAGGTCTCTTTCCTCTCAAATCACTTTATCTCCTTTCAATTACTTAATTCACAAATCCAATCTAATTACTTCTTCTTGTTAACTCTCAACTTTCATTTTATCACAAAATCATAACTTCGCCCATTATCACTTTTCCAATCTCTTCGTGCAGTTCACAACCAACTGCTTGGTCTCGATCGCCATCTGTCCTTAAATAGCCGCATTTCTAATAGCCAGAAACTTCTAGCAAATTCTTCGACCACTGGAATAAGAAAATTCTGATGTAATAATTCCAGGATGACAGCTGCAGCCAATAATCTCTTGTTCTCTCTTATCCGTGATATTATCCGAACTGTGGAGACTAATTGCAGACACGAACCTCGAATGAAAAGACACTTCGGAACAAAATTATGCCAGAATGAAAAGACACTTCGGAATTTGTTGCATTATGCTACATTATGTTACAGTTTACAGTATGTATCCTTAAGCTGTGAACCATAAAGAATAATCAACCAATCAACAGAATTAAAATAATCATTTAGTGCATTATAGTTTGCTTTGGAAAAATTGTAGCTAGTTTCGTAACCACTTACACTTGATTCAAATTTAGAAAAAGTAGTACATTTTAAATCTATACATAGAGCAATATGATGAATAGAATTTTTCATTAAAGGACATGCAATTTCTCGAACAATACAATTTAGATTATTATTTGCAAACACAGGGATCCGTTCTAGCACCAAAGTCATTCCATGTTTTTACAGCTAACCTACCTAGTATATCAAATTACAATATAACACTATATGCGGATGACTCCGCCATATGTATACTCATCTCACGAGTTTAGATCGATAATAGAAAATAATTTACAAATCGGGTTTTCACGCAAAAAAAATTGAGTTCCTATTTTCCAGACAGCACTCTATAATTAAACAACTGTAATGCACCCACGTTGCATTGTTCAGTTTAGTACCTCGGGATATACTTAAACCAGAAACTAATCTTCGCCACACATACAAAAAGTATCCCTGGTAAAGTGAGTGCTGAGCATGCAAAATCAAATGATAATATTTAAAGCGGTTTTTCAAAACTGTGCTAAGACCCACATAAAAAACTATTGCACAAAATAAGTTTCTAAAATTGATGTTGGGACTTTGCAAAAAAATTATTTTGCATGTAAGAGCCGGAGTCGTCCAAACTGCAAGAAGAATTTAGGTTCTCAATGAAATTTATGTGGAAACAGTGCTACTTTATGAGTGTAGCACTTGAAAAGTGGCCAACATCGTCACAAGGTAGTTGCAAACCTTCATAAATAAATGCTTTCGCAACATCCTAAGGATATTCTGGCCGATTCGTATATTGAATACGCGATAACGGGCCAGGAGCCAATAGACATCAAAATACGGAGGGGAAAGTGGCAGTGAATTGGTCACACGAATTCAGTTTCATTGCGAAGTATGCCATGCAATGGAATCCACTTACCCAATCAGGCAGATGAGTACGCCGCCCTAGGCAGACATGGAGAAGGATAGTCGAGAATCCACATCATTGGGGATGGCTTTTAGGGAGCTCCAGCGCCGGGGCTGCCCTTGTCCAACGAGGGGTCAGAGGACAAAACTAACTAAGTACGAGTATGTATTCGATTCCTAAAAATTTCATATTTCATTATTTAAAAGTAGGCGTGTTTATGAGCAGATTTCAAAACTGTTTACACATGTACTGCTTCGAATTCTAAGGAGCTTATGTTTGCAATTCCATATTCCGAGCTCAAAATTTAACCCCCAACAATTGAAAACATACATATAGATGGAAGGACGGAAATACATGCATGGCTCAATCGAAACTTCTATTGTCTTGTATCTTCATGATTTCTCTATGTTACAAACTATATGTATATGAAAATGAATATACCCTATGGAATAGCGCATAAAATGGTCACGTAAGCGTACCCAGGTTACTTTTTGGCAAGAGCGAAGCCTGTCGTTTCTGTTTATTACTATAGTCTGTAATTAAAAATTATCATTACACACTACATATATACTTGTACATATCTGCAAGCAGTGCAACGAAAAACTATGAACAAATTTGTTTCACTTGATCTCAATACAAACGAGTACTTACTTAACATACAAGCAACCTTCATTCAATTTGACTAAACATCTGAATTAATACAAATTTTGAACATTATGCATTTTATTAATAATTTATTTGAGAACAAGAGATAAATATTCCAACAAATAAAGTGAACAATATCCAACTTGACTTGATAACATATTATTTCAGTTAACAAAAATTTAATAAATACAATAAAGATTTTCACTACTAAAAAACGCACTTACGAGTATTGCTCGATATATTTTAATTATATACATACATAAATACCTACATACATTTTCAAACTTAAATTATTATTTAATTTGTATAACCGAATAAAATATTGTGTATTAATTAAACTCAAATCATTATATCTGCAAAGTAGAAAAGAATGAAACAATAGCACTGTCAGTAGGAAGGCATTGTCCAAAAGCTTCTATTAATAATGGCTGTGCATTTACTGTGTTAAAAAAATCCTCGAAGGAGACCTATAAAAATATTTGTTTAAATTTACTTGAAAATCATTTAAAAAAAAAAAAACAAAAAAATACCTTCCCATCCTTATCCAAATCGAATTTCTTTAGAACAATCTCAACCAAATCTTTCACACCTTCATCTGGGTCCTCATCTTGGGGCTGCTTAATTAAGCAATTCTTCAAAAGTGTAAACATTTCATCTTTGGTAATAAATCCATCAGCGTTCAGATCGTAAACCCTAAAACAGAAGGCTGCTTTCTCAGCATTGGTCCCGCGAAGAAATACTGATAGGCCTGTCAACCAACCTTCCAGTCGCAGAGGTAGACCTTCATGTGCCTTATCCCAAATGCAGAATATCCTTTCCATCAAAACCTCTTCCGTTACTATATCGAAAGTACTGTGCAATAACTCTCGAAATATTATTCGATCAATACCCTGCAGGAGAATAAATAAATTCTTAACTGATTTTGTAAATTAACCGTTAAAGCTGCAATCGTTTTGGTAATCGATTTACTTATTTATTCAAATTTAATACAAGCAGTGCTTAAAGCTAAACTTAATATGTAATATACGAAGAACTAGACAGTCTTCTACAAAATTCATATTCGCGAAAGATAAGAGTAGGAATCCAATACACTAACCAATGAATAGGATATCCAACTCTGCATTGACGGGTCTAAAATGGATGTAGGAACCAGGAGTTGTCTGTAAGACTCTCAGAATCAACGACTAATACAAATTCAATCTGAAGTCTTCGCCATTGAGAGGGCAGCAGAGACTATTGTATACTACAATAAATCCTTCGAGGATTACAATCTTCGTAGATAGCCAATCTGTAATCAAGACACTAGACAGCATTACAATTAGATCTAAAGCAGTATCCAGTTGCCGACAAATCTTGAATAAAATATGCGCTACGCACAAGATCAATCCCTGCTGAGTTCCCTCACAAGAACGAGACGGCGGATGAACTAGCTATAGGAGGACCAGCATTAAATACAGAAAACGTTAACACATCAATATTAATTCATATCTGTGTACTGAAGATACGAATAGACCTTAAAGCAAATGAAGTAACAAACACCGCCTGGTCTAGAGATGACTGCATAGTCATTATGACCAAAATTGATCGAAAAAGGAACCAAGAGCCTACTGGCAATGGATAAAAGAAAGACTCGTCTTGATTTTGAGGCATATCCTCGCCAACAGCGCTCCCTCCATCTTAGCTAGTTCTCATCAGAAATCAACAGAGACCCATACAAAGTCTTCACTGATTGTTGGTGCAAGCAGTGTCCACCTATCAGCTCTTTGGTGATTCTGTACACGGTTCTGATGTCTCATCTACTTGCTGCTTTTTTGGCTTATTCGGCCATTGCGTTGATGGCAATTTCTTTTTTCACGGCACACATTATGCTGGTCTTCTCTCATCTTCATACGGTACAGGAACTCGTGTCAGCTTTTACCCTCTCCAGCGGTAGCTGTAATGTGAACATTAAGTTGTTTCCACCCTTCAATCGATCTCCAGGTATCAGCAGATAACCACGTAACATGGAGTACATTTTTCGTACCATTTCAGTGTTCGTTTATGTTCGACAGTAATGCGCTGCTGTTTGCTTCTGTCCCTTGAACAATATGGTGCTTAATTTGTTGGCGGACTAGAAGATCCCTTAATTTGTCGGTAACATACCTCTTTCCTCGATGCGCGATGTTGTTGCTTGTACGGACGGTTGCAGTTTGAAGGCGGATGCTAGCTACCAGCCGCATTTTCACATTCGTGCAATTTTGTACGGTTTTCTTGTTTTAAGCAGAAAAGTGTAAAAGTGGCCGTTTACTAGAGAGTGGGCGGGCAATAGTGTCATTACCCTACACTTTTTCTAAAATTATTTTTCAAGAAATAGTCGACTCTCGTCATCGTTATGGGCTACAGAAACCAAATACGTACATATAGGTACACTGCAGGCCAATAGTTTGAGGCCGTCCTCAGTGCTCGACGGGAAAACAAAATCTAACATCGAAACAAACTCTTTATTAAAATATTAATCATGTAAAATTAACGGGGAACGTATGTATATGAAGCCAAAATAAGGAGAAATATATTTCCATCTTATTCTTAACATAAAGGAATTTATTAAAAACAAAAAAAAATTACTTGCGATTATTTGTCGAAAAAGCCACCTTTACATTCGATCACTTTTTTACAATTCTTGGCATTCTAGCTACCAGTTTTTGAACTGTTGCCCGTGGTATATTGCTCCAGCAATCGAATAGTATATTCCACAAAGCACATTCTGATGATGGGCATTAATCCAGCTCCTCCCACAACAGCTCTATAGGGTTTAAACCTGCTGATTGCGGCGACCATATCCTAGTTTGTAAGATTTCTTCATCTTCCCTCTATTTCAGGTAGTCTTGACAAAGTCTTGATGTGTGTTTAGGGTCGTTGTCCTGTTGAAATAAGTATCCTTCGACAATTAATCTTAGTCCGGAGGTCACAGCGTATTCTTCCAATATTGTTTTGTATGCCTTCTTATTCATTTTTCCAATCATTCGAGCCAGATCTCCTAGTCCATTTGAAGAGAAACATCCCCAGACTATATCAGAACCGCCTCCATGCTTGACGGTAGGGACCATGCAGTCTGAACTTGAATTCATCGCTCCATAAAATTTTGTTGAAATCTTCTCCTGTCCACTCTTTATGCTTTTTGGCCCATTCTAAGCTTTTCTGCTTGTTTTGAGGTCACAGCAGGTGTTTTCGGATAGCAACTCGCCAAAATAGTCCAGCATATGTTAATTTTCGTTTAACCTTTGTCAAGGACAGCGGTTTATTCCGTGTTTCATTTATATCGACGCGTATTTCGGGTGCTGTTTTTCATCTGCTTCGTTTGCTTGCAAATAAACACGAGGATCGGCTAATAGTCACAATTAGCCGATACTCGTGTTTATTTGTAGGTCCAGGTCGTCCTGACCCTGGTTTTACCGCAAGACTTCCGGTTTGAGCGTGTCGTTTTGTTATTTGAGAACCCTTTTGATGTAAGGAGTCATAAACAAGTGCTGAACCAAAAGTCATAAAATTTAATAATTATGAAAAACCTAAACACTTCTCAATAAACCACAAAAGCGGTTTTTCTCACATTTGTAAACAAAACGCCCACTGTTCAAAAATGTGGGTGTAAAATCCTATTTTTATTATCTGAATGTGTTATGTATCGTACAGGTAGAAAATTTAGGTAAAACAAACGCAATGTAATTCATAAAATGTATGGAGACATGAATGAAATCAGTTGTATAGGTAGGTCTCAAACTTTTGGCCTGAAGTCTACATCCTAGGTCCATATCTTTGGCGTGAAGAGCGTATTTTTCAATTTCATGACTTCATGACTTTTTTTTTTCAAAAATCCCTAATTCCATAATCCAGCCTATGTCAAATATTGTGTAGATGTCGATTTTGAATAAAATCGCCACAAATAATATTGGAAAACGAGCCAATTTTCAAAAACCAGCCAATAAGTAAAGCACTATAGCACGCGTGGCTATATCGAGTTAAAATTCTAGGGAAAACAAAAACCCCTTTGTGAGGATAATAATGACTCCCTTTTTTTATATCAATTACAACTTTTACTTTATTAAAAACTCAACAACAAAAACAATATCTCCTCGAAGGATCCGAAGTTCTTCTTTTGTCTGTCGGCGTAGTTGAAATGATAGGAAGTGTCGTACGCTCCTAGGTTAGAAAGTGTTCGTAGTACTTTTATTTTTTTTTATTTCTCATCGAGATGTCGCTGGGTTTAGAAGGCGGAAGGTCAGTCACCACAGTACTCCCCCGTGAGCCACTCAGAACAGCTAATATGCGAATTTGACATTTGCTGCTTTCGTTTTTCGGCCCAGGATATGTTTTCAAGATTCCGGGGAGTGTCTTCGATTTGTCGACTATCCTGGACGTTGTTGGGTGCTGCAATGGCTGGCTCGGATGCTGGGTCGATGGTGGTGTTGGTAGACATAAGCTAGGTGGAGTCTCTGATGGATTCGCTGGAACTGATGTCTGAGTTGGTGAAATTGCGGTGTGGGCTCATACGAAGAACGCCGGTTTTAATCGTTCGGTGGAAATAGTCGCTAATGCTAGAAAGTACGTAGTGCATTTTTTTCTTATTTCTCATCGAGATGTCGCTGGGTTCAGAAGGCGGAAGGTCAATCGCCATAGTACTGTTGCACGGATTTTGTTAGCAAAATCCCGATTCGCCATTTGTTTGCATATATTCACCATAACTGAAATATCAAATTTGAAGAAAATCTTTCCACCCGTTATCGAGCACATCGTTTTTTTTTTTGTAAATCACCCATTAGTTACCGTTAATTTTGGGGTTAGAAAACAAATACCGATTTCGTCTTGAATTGTGACCCTAATGATCCCAAATATGAAGTTTGAAGGAAATTTAATATTATTTCCGCTTTTACTTTTAACGATACATTTTTGCGTTACGTCCCCGTACAATACAATCAAATCGCAGACAAAATATGTAAGTACTAACTCCATCACGTAAAAGTACACAAAAACAGACACGACAAATTCATAACAAAATTTCAGTTAAAAGTTAATTGACACGTTACCCTTAAAACAGAAGACAAATACGAGTACGTGTGGCAAAAAATTGGTCAAGAAAGCCGGATTACCGAGAGTGCCGAACTATCTAAGACGCCTTAGCACATCACTTAATTATAGAAATGTTAAAAATTACTGCAATTCTTTGCACCATCCTTGTTATGAATGGGACGTTATTTAGTTTAACCGGTGCAAATTAGTTTAATCCACTTCGTTCCTAATTATCATATTTTGTCTAAATCAACTCTAAATAAAAACTCACCTCTACAGCTGCATGAGGTTTAGCAATAACAGAGCTTGAAGTACTAGCGGCCAGTGCCTTAGCAGCATACTGACAATTTGAAACCAATTTCCTGTATATTCTATAAAGCGCATCAATTTCATCCCTAAAAAAAAAAAAAAATAAATTACTTGTTTCCCATGTGAGTGAAACTACATCAATTTAAAAAAAAAGACAAAAAACTAACAATAATTTAAAATAAATAATTACTTAGTAAAACGTGTCTTTCTTCGTAAACTTTCAAGTAATTTTGGGTTCGGTTTTCCACTACTTTCATCCATTTTACGTGTACGCTTCTTTGTAGATTCTTGTGTGCTTCTTGACTGACGACTGTTTCGTTTACCAGCGGCCAAAAAAATCGAAACAGTCTTTAGAATTGTCTTGTTTGTGCGATGTGAATGCGATGGGGGTTGCTGTTGTGTTGCCTTGCCACGAAAGATTGGGGTTGAAACACTTTTAGCGCGAGCGCCAATCGCCGCCGTCACCTTTAATTTCATGTTTCTTTGTGCTCCTAAAACAACGTTAAATGAAAATACATAGATCAAAACCCATTTGGTAACAACTAGTGTGTTATAGCTGCAGTTAACATGGTATGTCATATGCTCCCTAAAGTTAGTGCCGATAAAAGGGTCGATATATTCTCAAACAGACAGTTTGATGAGCTTGTTATAGAAAATGATTGCCGTCATTTACGCAATAAGTCACGGAAATGTGCTAATAAGGGTAATGAGGTGTTGGCGTTACGATAATATTTTAATTGAAATATAATCGCACGCAGTAGTTTAAGATTGATAATATGTTAATTTGTAGAATAGCGATGTACCTTATACAGTCAATTGTTGGCTAAAAAAAACAATTTATCAAATGCTACAGTTAGCGGTTGGCCAAGTTATTAGCACATTCGCAAAAATTCCGGATTTTACTCTTTTTAGTGTTCATGTCGGTTTTTTTTTTTTCAAATTGCTTTTGCCTTGACTCTTCGCAGGAAGATTTTCATACATGCATATCTCTTTAGAATAACATAACGGCGCGTTTTTGTTACAACTCGAGAAAAATTCAAATTGTACAATAAGAAGATGCTATATTGACTTCTTATAAAATGTGTGAACGGAACGCCCATATACTATTAATGTTACTTTTAAATGTTGGTGTCTATAGCCATGATGCACATATTAATTTTAAACACAAGCGGCTCACGCGTTTTGGCAAACAAAAGTCACACACACACGATTTGTCAGAAAAAGATTGACAGAAATCAGAATATGTCTGCTATGCTTCAATTTGTGTCCATTAATCGAATTGAACTTGAATAGCTGAACAGTTTGTGAATCTGCGTTTGCCGTTGCTGCTCAAAATATGAAATGTGTGGAAAACAGTAGGCCGCAACACAATGTGCGTATGAGTCTGAGTCGTGCATCATTTTGAACTTGAATTCTATTCAACTTCAAGCAGCATAAATTTGTACACAAAAACTGTTGTTGTTAGAGAAAAATGAGATTCTTTGGAAAACAAAAAATTATACCGCTGCTTTCACATCCTGATTGATTTAAAAAAAAGATCCTCGCCATGCTCTTCGAGGTGTTTGAAAGTTGTTTCAAAAAATCCTCTTTCTTTTCTTTCTTTATAAAGGGAATGAACCCACCTTCTCCGTTTTGGAAGGGATTTCTTCTTGTTCGTTCATCTCTACAAATAACAAACTCGTTAAACAATAGAAATATTTCGAAGAAGTAAAAAAACAAGATGCAAAGCTGACAGCCGCTTTCATTGTGTTAGCTTTAGCGCTTCAACACTCAAACTCCGATGGACATTCTGCTCAGCCCTTGAAACATGCTATGAACGATCAAGTTACGGGACAAAGAGAGCAACATGTCAAATAAAAGGTATCGTGCAAGCACTACGATGAAATGCCACGCTAAAGCTAATCACTTAATGACCAACTGAACAGGTGTAGAAATTACTTTTATTATCCACTTCGTCGATTATTTTTCGTGGATAAACATTAATTATTTGTTTACAAAAATTAAGTGTAATTGCCGCACTACAAATTTGAGCCCCATGTGACCGATGGAAAGTGCTTACCGCTACCACTTTAATGAAGCACACATTTACTACGTTTAAATGCATACTTGAAGCCAGGTTCAACCCGACTTCAAATTCATATAAACGCAGATCGAGTTGAAATGGGATTGACTCAACTCGACTCAGCTACAGAGCTGGATCGAGTTAGAAAAATGCATGTATACCTGGGTTGAGGGGTTGAACTGACATGTTGTCTCTGTGTGCGTGTGTGATTTCAGATAACGAATCTAACACAACAGAACACTAACACAATAAAAAGTTTGAATTTTTCAATCTTTCGGCTCGGTGTGTAGAAATACTCAGATCGAAATCTCAATTCGATTCCTCGATTCTGCATATAAACGTGGTGATTAGCTTTGCTTCAAAATTCATTAAGCGATGAATAAAAAGTGGTGATCAGTGAGCAATCGCTTAAATATTGTCCCCCATTTGAATAAAGAAATATTAGGAAAACCAGAATGTTTTCCAGGGTTATTCTTCTCGCGCTGTTATTCCCAGAAAAAACAGCCCCAAGAATAACTGGGAAATTATTTCCACAGTTTTAAAAAACCGTAAGCTACCTCCTAGGTAACTAAGACCTAGGTAACTGCACCTGCGAACAGCTAGGCAGTGTTATGAGATTTCGCATTTTTCTGTTCTTCTTTTTAGCATGATTTGGAGTCAAAAACGACGTGCATTAGTATGACTTGTTTTTTTTATATTTTGGCAGTTACCTACAGTGTATGGCAACCAGCGCTTCTAGTATAAAAAGGCGTAGTAGATTCTGAAAAGAACGTAGTAGAATCTCACTTTAGCGAAGTAGATTTGATAATAAACACACAACTATTTTAACCTTCTTTATACAAGCAATCATGAATTATTTACGGGATCAGTATTACTAAACATAATGTTACTACATGTAATGCATACCGAAATCTCGTATCTATACCTTTAATTCAACGTGATTCTTTTCACTACGCAATTGTAATCTAGATTACCATTTCATAATTTATTTATAAAAGATCTTTCATTTTTAGTTTAGCCAATATTGTCCAAAATTTTCCCAATCTTATCCGTGAAAAAAGATGTTCAAAGTATTCACGACCAATACGTAAATTAAAATTCGATAAAATGGCGCCAAACCTCTTGCGGCACGCTTAACAGCCGTCTTGTTGCCTAACCAAACCACGTCCCGAATACTGTGATTTTTAGGATGAAACACAAGATACGAGTAATCTTGAATAGGACACAGAGAAATTGCGAATAAAATGTCAAGGCAGCAGCCAGGTTGACAAAAAAAAAAAACATCCTTTTTATACATACGGATTCAATGCTCATAATAAATTGATATTTCTGTCATTTATATTTACCAATTTGTGAAAAAAAAATAATAATAATAACACGGGACCATAACATGAAAGCGGTGGATTAAACATTATAAGCATGCAAACACATGTTTGCCATTCAAAGATTGTTGATTCACATAATGTACATACTCGTATGTACATTTATTTATACCATATATATGGTATTTACGATTGCAGAGGAATGTCATAATCTGACTGTTTCTCTGCAATTTCGTCTAATATCAAAGGAACATTAAAATGTATATATTCCCCATTTAAGGATAGCCACAGTAAGCACAGGATAGCGTGGCGTATACGATATCATGCACATGCATACGACTTAAATTACCACAAAATGAACATCTTTGTGGTTAAACTGCAAAGATACGGTTGTTAACTTCTACAACAGACAGCAGGAAATACATGGATTAGGTACTACTATTATCGATCAAACTGACTAGGGCACTTAATGTATCGCAATTTTCATGTGCCGTTTTTTTATTGTATTTTTAACAGGCATAGAAATGAGATTTCATGTTTGTGGTCAATGCATAAGTTGCTGCCTACAACGGAAGATATCTTTTACTAATAAAGATGATAAAATAGGAAATTTTCAAACCATTGTTTAATAAACTGACTTTTAGGTATCTTCATATTGTTGTACATCTGTAAATACATACATATATAGATATACCTTATATATTGAACCTCTTAGTCTTCTACTGTTTGAGTTTGACCTTAATGAAGAAATAGAAAATTGTTAAAGTCTACTCTGAAGCAGGCTTTTGTTAGTTGACTCTTAGATCCCTCCAGCATTGCGTAGAAATGAAACAACTTATTAAAAGTCGACTTTTCTTCATTATTGTTAGTAATTTTTGTATTTTGTATGCGAAAAAAAATAACGACTGGGTAGCACTTACTTGCTCCATATGTGCTTTTCGTTTGAAAGTTATCCAGATTTCAAATTTAAGCCAAATAGATACGAAAATGCGTTAATAAACTAAAGCACTTTTTTTTGCGTCAAGTCAAAAATTTTAATACCATGTCCTTACATATGTCAAAAATAACGCAGATATCGATTTTGAATAAAATGGCGTCAGCCATATTCGAGCAATAACAAATATTCGCAATCCCTCTAATAAATAAAGTACTATTATTGTCAAAATTAATTAAATTCTCGAGATCTAAAATTGTTACGAAAACAATAAAAACATTTTGGTTGTTGCTTTAGATTCAACTTAAATACGACGAGTCAACTCGTTTGAACCGTTGCACAGTGGGGCAGCCCACACGTCAAAGCTGACAAAAAATCAAAAAAATAAATGATTGAGATGAGTAAATATTGTTGTTATACCGTTTTGTTACATTCAAGTGCATCATTCGCGCAAAGTATTAACTTTGTTACATGCCCACTGTCTGACGTTTAGTTGAACCAAGACTAAGGTTCAAGCTTCCACGTGTGTTTTAATGAGTGATTGAAATAGTTGAGCGTTTGTATATTAATAATTTGTGTATAAATCAGGTGAACATTTTGATTTAACATGGAATCGACACGCTTCTACATCGAGAATTTTACTCTGTGTGGTATGTTTTCAAATAAAAGAATATTATTAGAATATTCATTCCTAAATCTGAATCGTTCTAATTCTGCTGCAGGTCCACATTTAAGGGACTTGTTTCTTACTAGAATGTAGTTATTTAATATAATGAAGGGATCAAGGTATCAAAAATTGGAAGAAAAAAACAAATTTTTAAAGGAACACCTTCAATACCGAACCAATTGTCGTGAAGTTAACCTGAATGAACTTAACCGTAAAATTTCCATGTTTTCAACAAGATTCAAAGAAAAATGTTTACACGCTGATCGAAAGAATCTCGATTTAAAGAAAAGAAATCAAGAATGGCTTGGTACATCGATTGGTTTCGAACTTCATGAAAGTACTCCCGCAAAATAGCGAGGCTGCCCGGAGACATCATTTGAGGAGAGTTCGGATCGAACCAAACGTCTCAAAATGGGAGACATAAGAAGAAACATACATATCTACTTCAGAACTTTGATACGCAGCAAAAATGAATTTACGAACTTCGGGCCACCCAGTTGCATCCAAATTAGTGGAGAATATAATATGCTCACCTCACCGTGTAACTCAATATAAAAATGCGTATCAGACGCGTAAAGAAAAACGCACTGTGGAGATGTCAGGGGAAAAAACTCTTCAGCTATGGAGGAAGCCAACCTTACAAGTCATCAATATAATATAATAAGGGCGAAGAATCCTAAAAGATTTCCTTACTATAAGGTTGTACAAGCTGGAAAAAAGAAAACTGCTATCCAAATAGAGAGGACATTAAAAGTACTTCTACTTCAGCGCTGCTACATAACTAACTATTCAAGCTCTGATAATCACACTGTTGAACGTTTGATATTAGAACAAAAACAAGTCATTTCCACATTGAAAATTGAGCAACTAAACAATTTTTGCTTAATTTCCAAGTGGGGATTTGATGGCAGTTCAGGCCACAGTTCCTATAATTATTTCAGAAAATGTTCTGAAATCGGCATTGGTGAGGTGTGATTTTGTATTTACTCAAACGGAAGGAATTGTGTCTTACGAGGTGCGGCTGATAAGTTCGCAGCCTGAAATACTCAACAACGATTCATCTTCTCATTAGTGATAGCACTAACTGCGGTACTCTTTAGTAGTAATGTCACCACATTTTGTTAATATTTGTGGTAGGACAAACAGCACCGCACCCTGATAAAGTACCTCGTGAAAAAAGGAAAACCTCCTAAAGGCATTTTCGAAGACATCAGGTCAAAGATAGGCTCGCTTATTTCAACAAAGGCGATAGGGCTGTGGAGGCAACCCCCGCCAAGAGAGTCCTATGTCAGTGGTCACTGAAGAAAACGCCGGAAAAGTTGAAAATTGAGTTCTGGCCGACCGACGAATAAAAATGTGGCAGATAGCGGACGAGTTGCACATCAGCAAAGAGCGGATTGGAAAAATTTTGCAAGAGCATTTAAACGTGAACAAAATTTGTGAGCACTGGGTACCGAAAATTCTCACGCCATTCGACAAGGAATGACAACTCGAGTGCTGCAAGGATTTTTTGGAATCTCAGACACGGAGTGCTGTTTTTGCAGGATAACGACTTTTTCTTTTTTTCCCAAATTGAAAAAGGAGTTACGAGGCCGGAGATTTGCAGATGAGAACAAAATCAACGTGGCCGTAGAAGGTAATTTTGACGGCAAAAAAAATTAATATTTTTTAAGTCACTCGAGGCAAATTATACTGAGGAATAAAATAATAAATAAATAAAAAACTACTGATCCCAGAAATGAAGATTGAAGAAAATCCGTCCATCAGCTTAGACTGCAGTCGTGCGTACAGACAAACAGACAGACTGAATTGAGAGACCCACTTTATTGATGGTCTCTATCATAGTAATGTCAAGTTTGGTTAAAACCTCGAGTTCGAACATTTTCAGGAAACCAATACTTGCCCTTATAGGTTCTAGAAAAGCCAACACTATTGAAAATTTCAATACAATTGGAGAAAGGACTGGAGAACTTACTCTATCTCAATAAAAATCGTAAATTGGCTAATTGTGTTCTCTGCTTACGTTTCAATTCATTACATCGACTTCACTGATTCACTCCGGTTCGAGAAGGTGTAGTGCCGTCTTACCTGGGCATTTTTTTAGCAATAGGATTGGCGTCAAAAACCTAAAACCAATTCAGAAATAATTCACATAAAGCTAGAAATAATCTCAATAGCTTTATTATAAATGAGATAACAACTCAACTGTGCCCGCCCTCCTCTAATCCCTTGCAGCGAGTATGTTCACGACATCTTGGGAAAAAACGACACCGAAATTATATTTTTGCAAAAATGTGAATCTTGCGAAAAGTAATTTTAAGACCTTAATTGTTTAGACATTGGCAAACCATTCTTGAAACATTAGTTTCACTTGCGCTTACGCCCCCACAGAAGAGAAAAACGATACCACAATGGATTACCACGACGAGCTTCTCGATAAAACTTAGCAGTAATGCGTGAATTATGACGTCCTTGGGGGTTTTAACGCAAAAGTTAAAAAACGGGAAGCATACGAAACCACCACCGAAAACGGATCCATGCTCATCGACTTGTGGACAAATATTATAGTAAGTAACACGAAGTACTGATAGATCATCATCACTTCTATCAATTAACCCATTCTATCAATTAGACCCCACAGGGTCTATTCCCTGCCAAAGAGCCGGTTCCTGCCAGGGCCTCCCTAGAAAGTAAGGTCATATTTTAAATTGCGAAGCTGAAGGTAAAAATTAAGTGCGTCTGTCACACAATGTTCGGCACATTGGTCAGCGTCTGACTACAGAGGTGCGTCTGCTATACACACAACTGGCAGACAGGGACCCATCCATTTGTAGCGCCCGGTGAACGTAATATACCAAATCAAAATATGTATGTATAATAATACCTAGGTATACATGTGTATATATGTAATTATATACATATTTCGAAATAAAAAGAAAATTATTGCAAATGGTTGTCCTTTATTTTGTATATCACAACCCATTCGCGTTGCCCTAATATCATGGGTGACCGAAATCGTAGATTTCTTTTGTTTCGAATAATAAAAATCCTGAAGTTATTCATTTATTCATCTACATATTTAAAGCTACGCGCATCATAACAGTTCTTCACAGTTTTCACTCTTCATACATATTCATGGTTCATAAACTTTACGATTTTTAGAATACACAAACATTCATTAATAGCATACATGGGGCGTTCGCATTTCAAATTATGTGCCTGAATCATGTCCATCGTTCACAATATAATAGAGTGCACATAACTTGAAACCTGAACGAATTATTTATGAAACAAAACCCAACATACATCTGTGTTGTTATGAAAACTTTAGTTGAAAATTTCTCAAATTACCTGAGTTCATTTTGGGTGTGAGATATAACTTTAATCACGAAAAAACACTTTCCACTTACACTGTTAAAAGTAAAAAAAAAAATATTTACATTGTTTCTATGGCATTTCAGTAATTCTTCGATATAGATATTGATGAGATATATTGATAAAACAAATCTACAGTTCTTATGGTTTCACGAACCAACAGTTAACCTTGGTAGCGAAGCTGACTTGTGTGAATCACACAAAATATGCAACTATTCCCAGTTTTTTGTTTTTGTTCTGCACCACTTAAAAGTGTAAGGGGAATTAACGGTTGAACAGAAAAGTAAAGAGGTGACGATGCTCGTTAATTTTGCATCTTTATAAATTGTAGGTTCCTCAAAATACTGAAGACGACGAGTCATGTTGAGTGGTTAAAAAACGATCTCTTGAATTTCAATGTTCGCTCGAAAACAGGTTTTAAGATTCTGCAGTTTGCGGAAGATGCAAGACGTGTATTTCGATCGAACAGACGGATTGGCAGGACACCATTAGATTTCATACGAACAATTGCGATGGCAGTACCAGTACAGAAGTAACCTTACAAGCTTGAAGCGAGGGAATTTGATTGCAAATAGTCTGATCACTGATCAATCTATATTTTTGTCGCTAAACACGATCGACTAAACTCTAGTATGTGGTGGGACCTCCAGCCCAAACATGGGAGTTATATTCAAGTTGGACGAATGTTAATTTTTTAGATTGTAGACTAGTCTGCGAGAGTGAAAAATCGATTACATCTCTTATTGTTGTAGAAAAAAGTACTTATTCGTTACTTTGTACCCGTTACTTTGATGTACTCATAGTACTCGGTACCCATAGTTAAGTAGTAATCAGGAAGCAATTAAGAGGATACGATAGGCATGTTTTTTTACCGAACCGTATACTCAGGAATGTTCGAATTTACACTAGAAGCAAAAACAAAATCGTACGCGAGAACTGCCGATAATTTTTGCAGTCGATAATATCCGATAATGTCTGCTTTGGACACATTGTTCGGATACATAATAGGAAAAGAGCACTGATTGCTGAAGTATACATTTCACTATGTTGAAGCTCATTTTTGGCTTAATGGCTTTGTCAATAAGCAAAATATGCGTTATTGGACAGCAACAAGCCCACATGTGCTTCAAGAGACTCCATTGCATCCACAAAAAGAGACCGTGCGGTGTGGATTTCATGCCGGATGTGTGATTAGACCGTATTTTTTCGTCGATGAAAATCATCGCCATGTTACGGCCAATGGAGTTTTCGCTATCATGCCATGTTGGAAGACTATTTTTGGCCAGAATTGGATGGACTTGACATCAGTGATATGTGGTTCCAACAAGATGGTGCCACATGCCACACAGCTGGTCAAACAATTGGTCTATAGAAGGGGGAGTTCGATAATCGTGTAATCTCGAGAAATGCTCCGGTCTTTCTTTTTACGGGGGGGGTCTATGCCAACAAGCCAACAACGTTAGAGGAGCCCAGGAAAAATATCGGACGCGAAATTGCTAATATATGTGTGGAACAGTGGAGGAAAATTCGCTCCAAAGAATCGATCGCTATAAACGCGCTTGCGGTGGTCATATGAACGAGATAGAATTCCATACTTAAATTTAACATGTGTACTATAACTGAAATAAATTTCAGCCCGATATCTCAATTATTCTGTCTTATTTAAATACAAAATTATTATGTCCTTATTGAAAAACCCTGTATTTTGTTTTGCCCTCGTTCCTGTTTCAATGGTCAGGAAAGCACCACTGACAGCCCGCTGCGTTCTTGCAACTAGTCAATGTCGTCGGCATAAGCAAGTAGTTTTACAGACATTTGAGAGATCGTAACCCTGATATTAGCTTTAGAATTTTGTACAATCCTTTCAAGTATGATGCGTTACCTTGTCTTAGTACTTTTCTGACATCAAAAAACTCGGGGATGCTAGTTTAGGTTAGGTAGATGGGTTAACGAGGGGAATACATCCCTCTGCGCCACACTCAGGTCAATATAGACCCATTCTGATGCCCATTTGGGGGGAAAGTATCCCTTGCTCGCGGGGCAATCCCTAAAGTACTCTCCTATTTCCTTCGGGTTTCGAACCACCTTGAAGCCTTGATGAACATACAGATGTCTTTGATAAGGAAGCCACATACTTACCCTTAGCTTTTTCATATGATGTCGCAGAGAATTATGCTCTGTTATCACTCCTACAAGAGTGGAAAGGTTAATTCTGTCTTTCTGCAACATTGCATTAGATTTGGCCTTGTACCTTACACGTCGTTGTACCTTACACATCGGAACTTTTACTAAGTGATAAGCTTGCGTTAGGTCCAACGCAGAACCTTTTCTAGCGGTCAGATTCATCATTCCCTTGTATGCCCTCATGTCCAGGGACCCGGTATAGTCTTACTTCATGCTATGTGCCAAGAACTTTAAGCACTTCGCGACAACACTTCACAAGCTTCGATTGTCGTGAGTATCGATTTGGAGTTCCTGGATTTTTTTTTTCCAAGATCTCCCGCAATGTGAACTGATCTATGGTGCACTTTCCCAGCCTAAAACCACACATGGACTAATCAGATTGTTGACAAAAGGTTTAAGGCGTTCACATAATAAAGTACAGTTCACGCAAAATCTTTACCCGTATATGCTATTATAGCTTTTTAACCAACACTTCGAGAAAAACAAGTAATACCTCAAATTAAAAGTTATTTATTAAGTTTAAAAGTATTATTAAAATTAATCTTAGATTTCTTTGCTGTGCAAAAAATTTCGGGTGTTTTTCCTGATGGACCCGATAAGCTTCTGAACATCTTTCCTGTTGACTTGTGCTGCAACATGGTTCCATTTAATCAAAATGGAATTCAAATTTTTGACCATTCCTGCATACCTCCTTAATTTAAATTTAACAATTGCCCAATATTTTTCTATTCATCGAAGCTGGGGGCAGTTTGGTGGATTCATGCTTTTGGGTACAATATCCACATTGTTGCTGTTGTACCACTCCATGGTAGCCCTGGAGTGGTGACAACTGGCTAAGTCAGGCCAGGTTACTACTGTATGACGTTGACGTATGAAAGACAGAAGTCGTTTTGTTAGGCACTCCTTGATGTAAACATCCGATGTAATTGTGGAAGTTATCACAAAAGTCCTGCTCTTAAGGCCACATAGCCAGCCAAACCATTGCCTTCTTAGGAAATTTATCCACTTTTATACTCGTATATTTAAACTTCAAAAGGACTTTGCCACGATTCATCGAAACATACAATTTTTGACCTCGTAGCTGCTTAAGCTCAAATTTATCATACGCTTCATCGTCCCTTACTAAGCAGGGTTAAAAGTTTGTTTGTTCTGATAGTACGAGTATCAAAGAATCCTAGCCCGTTTTTTCGCTACTAAATTTTGTTTGTCAGACCGTTTGGGGTATTTTTATTGCACGATACTATTTAAACTCTGGGGTTCGAATTACAGCATCAGTTATCGAGCAACACGTGACTGATAAATGTTGATTTGACATGATCGCTTAAGAGATCGAGTATCGAGTATCGAAATTTGGCATTCTCTCATCAGTGATCGTGTTTTTATTTATTCGATATGGTTTCTGCTGACGAGCTGTGGTGCATTTGGGAGAAAATAAGTGAGAATATCTTTGTTTATTGTTATTTTTGCGTTTGGTTAAATTTATTGTTTGAAATTTATTTCACGTTGAGTCTAAATAAAATTAATCCTCTGCAAAAGGAGATTTTGGTAAATATTATGAGCTGGGACAGCGGTTTAGGTGCATCCTCTAAAATTTATCTTCTCCATTATATATAAAAATGCACTCTTATTTGCCCTGACTGTTTTGATAGAACTGCAATCAAAAGTGTATGTTGTGAAAGATATTTTCAGAAAAATATAGTTTTGTATACGTAAGTACAGTCTTGTAACGGAAAGGCATCGCTTTTATCTCTTAAACGTCCTCGTTCAATACACTCATAGCGATCATCCTCTAAATCAGAAGATGACAAATAAAGTAAATATTAAATCTTTAATTGAAGACGATAAATACAAAACTTTTCCTCACACAAAAATAAGTAGTTTTGACATTTGTCAGCCATCTCAATTCAATGTAGTAGAATTGTACTAGTACAATCTTCAAAGTGCACTCGATACGTGACCATTCTTATGTGATCATCCCAATGTAGTTACTCGATCATTCGATAGTGTATGGATTTCATTCACTCGTTAACTGATGTCGTAACTCGACCCCTGCTTTCCAGCGTATACGCCTCGCTGTACTCTCGCTTGTATTGAACTTTTTTGCCCGATCATTGTCCGATAGCCCCTTGATTACGTTTCACAGATCTCATTACCTTTGAGTCCAGTTTTGAATTCTTACATCCCGTTTTCTTAAATTTATTTTTTAGCTCTTTCGATACTGAGTGTTTCTTTATACTTTTTATAACACTGCACACAGTAGCTTTCGGTAATTTTAACACCTTTGCGGTCTTTGACCTTGACCGAAGGATTTTCAAGAAATTTGTTCACTATTATTTTTCAACTTATCGCTAGGGCCGCTGCAAAATCTTCAAATGGTTGTAAAGATTTTGCGTGAACCGCACTTTATCGCAGATAGGATCTTATACGCGATGTTTAGGAAACTAATACCTATGTAGTTGGCGCAGTTCAAAGCGTTTTCTCTATTGAGAATCGAGCAAACGATGCCGAGGTTCCATTCGTCGGGCCTGACAACGAAGTTTTGGTTGTCACCGCCGTTTAACATCCTACAGAAGTGGCTGTCTAAATCGTTAAAAAGAAACCATGACGAAATATACTCCTGATCAGAAAAAATTCTTTGAAAATTGAATTTGTTTTAAAAACATAACACAGACGCTTTGTTTCAAAAGATAAATTGTTTTTATTTATTGACTTAAAATTTCATCTAACTGGCACTACCGTGCCACACACTGTTTTACACTCGTCGCCAAAATTATTGTTACACGTTTGAAAATCTTAAATAGCGCTAAATAAATCTGTTTCTACAAATACTATGTATGTTCAAATTATCTTAATTTGGCGGCAATATATTCAATGCATTACTGATGTTAAAACAAAAAAAAAAACATCTCATAATGTTCCCGTAGACTAAACTACGGTAACCCTAACGTATTTTTTTTTTTTTTGTTATTCTATTGCTTACAATATTTGTGAATTTTCTAGCTTAAAATTTGTATTTATAGCATATTCTTAACTTCCTTTAACCTATTTCTATACAATTTTAAAATTTACATCATTTGAATGATTATAATATTGCAAATGAATTTAGATCGCTGGGTGGTGGTGCAATGGTAGTAAAATGTAAAATCAAGAATATGCAACAAATGTAACTCAATCGAAAAATCCTAAAGTATATTCTATTGAGATCTATGAAAGCCAACTGTTTTGATGCATGTATAATGTAAGTATTATGATATGTGGGTGTTAGGAATTTATGTTTTTGTTTTTTTTGTTTCAATGTTTGTATTGTATTAATTAAAATGACATGATTATAAGTCTTTTAAAAGGTTCTTTACACAGGGTGCAACTAAACTTCTGTTTTTTTTTTTTTTTTTTTTAATTTAACGATTTTTGTTATCATTAATATATAAGTTATGCTAAAATTATATTCTTTGACGGTGTACTAAGTTTAATGACCATGTATGAATGCATTGACCAATTTTGAAAAACCTCGAAGGGTGTCACAACTGTCTACTAACAGTAAACAAAGAAATTTCACGTTAATAGTAATTTTAGGTATATCGGTCGTGAATATTTAGTCTGTATATTTGCGAAGATTTAACAATTAAAAAATTAAAATAAAAAATAGACAACAAAATGTTAAAAAAAAAGAAAAAAAAAACACAGTTACAAAAATAAATCAATCGCAAATTAGTCGTGTTTTGGAATGGTATGCATTTTTTTTTTTGTCAGTGAAATACGTCCTATTTGTCTTAATTGGATCTCTGCGTTTACTGAAATTTATTTTCTTTGTCTTCTAGCCTCATACTTGTGTCAGGATTTTCTAAGATTTTTTCCGTGCTCATAAGTGATATTTTGGCGACTTCGTGGAAAATCTTGTGCGAGTATTTACTTCTTATTGTTTTAATTGTTCCTTTGGGTTTACGGTGCAGACCAGCATTTAAGACTGGGATAATGTGTGCAAAGTCTTCTAACGAGTAACCTGTAAATGAAAAAGGAAACAAATTAATACACATTACTTGCTTTGAATGTGGTTCTAACGAGTCCACAAAATAATAATCCTTTTCAAGAGTTCTTCTAACAAATGCCGCGATACCAAGTGATCTAGTAGGTTGCCAAAATAAAGCTCCTCTCCGAATTGTTGATACGATAATCGTTTCACTCGGTTTTTTCTTCAGTATCGAAAGAATACGATTAGACGGGACATGCTGGAACGTGTCGGGAGGTTTTTTGTTCACAGCCTCTCGGTACAGTGATCAGTCTGGGCTCAGGGTTACCTACTACGTGAATGATATCTAATCGAAAATATACCGAATGTACAGAGTATAAATTAACTGACAAATCAGGGAAGGGCCTAAGACAACTACATATTACTTATGGCAATTATCAGTTCAAGCCCTGTTGACCACTTTTTCACAAATTCAAACGAAGTGAAGGTAAAAGCTTTCCAATACCGAAGTCGTCGAGACGTCTAATAGTTGACACAGCTAGTTAGCTGACTCAGCTACGATAGTTTTACTCATGTCGATGTGCCTGCGCAACATCCTAAAGATTTTCTGACCCAATCGTATCTCTAACGAACATCTTTACGAGAGAACGGGTCAGGAACTAATAGGCACAACCATCCAACGATGGAAGTGGCAGTGGATTAGTCACACGCTCCGAAAGGGTGACAGCTCCATAGCGAACCATGCTATGCAATGGAACCCCTTAACTCAGGACGGCAGAAGACCTAGTGGTCCAAGGAGAACGTGGCCCAGAGCAGTCGAGAAGGAAGCACGGCAATTGGGAAAAAGCTGGGGAGAGCTGAGACACATTGCCAGAAACCGTACACGATGGCGCGTAGGCGTAGTCGAGGCCCTAGGACCCACAAGGGGATATAGGACATAAGTATGTCGATGTTAAAAGCAATTCTTGTGTAATTTAACTGTAATACGGTTCCATACCAAACCGGTAAAACCGAGCATTTGTGGATTCAGCATGGTGTCTGTCTGTTTGTCTATCTACTATCTGGAGATAATATGAAATTTATAACACAACTTCTGGCTCACGCAGTTTTCAGGAATAACGGAATATATGGAGTGAAAACTAGCCCCGTTAACACAAATCCGAAATTTCATCGAAATCCGTTAAATGCTTCTTGACTTAGGCGTATGAATGTTTAGTAAGTCCCGCCAAAAATTACGCGAAAACGCGAAACAACCCAGAAGACGCACAATGTATTACAAAGAATTAGCATGAAAGATCGCTTTAAAAGTGCTGTCCGTATAAGAGCAGAGCTGCATGAATTTCGTAAAATTGACCTAAGCGCCGAAACGATACGCAGTGAAAAAGCCTAACCACAAAATGAAAACAGCTCGTTTGACGTGGGCAAAAAAGTATCAAGATTAAACGCAGGATGATTGGCGATGTGAGATATGGTCCGACGAAAGTATATTTACTTTGTTGTGTGCCGACTGATTTGCCATACGAACGACGGCTAGCAGGTGAAAGGTTTAAGGACGAGTGCATAGTTAAGACAGTGAAGTTTCCTCAAAGCCAAATGGTTTGATGATGTTTTTCTTTTTATGTTCTGAACCCTTTGCACTTTGTTAATGGAACTATGAACGCTCAAAGGTATGGGAGATTTTGGTACCAGCCATTGACCAGCATCATTCGTATACTAGCAGGTGCATTTTTCGACGATTCTACACCTTGTCACCGAAACAAATCGGTAAGTAAAGTGTTATAAATGAACTTCTAGAAGTATAAATAACAACTAGAGAAGTAACCACAGACTTTCAATCATTTGCGGCTCAATACAACATTTGATGACCTCGGAATTTTCGGACTAGACAGGCCAGCGAATTCGCCCGATCTCAACCCAATTGAACACTTGTGACATGTAATGAAATGTACGAGGGTGGGTCAATAAGTCCCTGAAAATTAACACAAATTGTGTCGTCACCTTAAATTTAAGTTTTTTTTTTGCCAAGAATCGTCTTTCAAAAGAACGCACCCAAATTTACTGACAGATCTGTCAAATAGTTTTGTTGTGGCAGCCATTTTAAATAGACGCCTACGAGCATTTTCTTTAAAATGGAAAAAAGTGAATTTCGATTGCTCATTAAACACTATTTTTTGCGAGAAAAAACTATCACGCAAACCAAACAAAAGCTTGACAAATATTATGGGGACTCTTCACCATCGATTGAAACCGTTCACCACTGGTTTACTCAATTTCGGTGTTGTCGTTCAAGCACAAGTGACGCTGAACGTTCTGTTCGCCCAATTGAGGTCACCACACCAGAAACGGTCGACAAAATCCATGGTTTGATAATGGACGATCGGCGAGTGAAAATGCGCGAGCTTGAAGAGGCCACAGGTTTATCACATGGCTCAGTGATTCCGATTTTACATAAATATTTGGACATGAAAAAGCCTTCCGCATGATGGGTGCCGCGTTTGTTCACAATCGACAACAAACGCATTCGTTTGACAACTTCAAAGGTGTGTTTGGCGATGTTCCAGAAAAATTCGGCTGAGTTTTTGCGCCGTTTCGTAACCGTGAATGAAACCTGGATTCACCACAACACACCAGAAACCAAGGAACAGTCAAAACAATGGACTTCTCCTGGTGAATCGAAGCCGAAGAAGGCCAAGGCGGGTTTGTCAGCAAACAAGGTTATGGCGACAGTTTTTTGGAATGCGCGCGGTGTTATTCACATCGATTACCTTGAAAAGGGTAAATTAATCACCGGCGCATATTACGCAGAGTTGCTGGATCGATTCCAAGCCGATTTGAACTAAAAACGGCCGCATTTGGCAAAGAAAAAAGTTATTTTTCACCAGGACAACGCACCGGCGCACAAGTCCGCAGTCGCAATGGCAAAATTGCAAGAGTTAGGCTACGAACTCCTCCCTCATCCAGCATATTCCCTAGATTTAGCCCCCTGCGACTATTTCTTGTTTCCAAACATGAAGAAATGGCTTGGAGGTAAGAGATTTGGGTCGAATGAAGAGGTCATCGCTGAAACAATCGCTTCTTTTGAGGGGCTCGAGAAATCGTATTATTTGGAGGGCATCAAAAAATTGGAGAAACGTTGGATGAAGGGTATAAAGCTAAAAGGAGACTATGTTGAAAAATAAAATGTTTTTATACCGAAAAGAGTGTTCCTTATTTCATTTTTCAGGGACTTATTGACCCACCCTCGTAAGGTGGCTGAACATAAACCAGAGTAAAAAAAAATGAAGTTCTGGACCATGTATCGGATACTGAAATTTCACGGGATATTACTGAAATTCTAGTAAACTCGATGCCATCTAGAATAAAAGCTGTTATTACCGCCAAAGGAGGAACAACCCTGTACTGATGATGTTGTGCTAAAAGTGACATATCTAAACATCTTACATATACAGGGTGCGCCACCTTTTATACCTGAATTTTGGAGGCAAATTTTGATGACCGGCGAGACCCATTTGGCACTCTCTGGCGCCGTTAACAAGCAAAATTGCCGCATTTGGGGAACGGAGAATCCACACGAGATCCATGAAACCATCATTGGGCCGCCATTTTTCTTCAGAGAAGGCGAAGCAGTCGATGGGAATCAATATCGGTGGATGTTAGCTCATTATGTCTGCCTACAAATGTGAGAAAAATGTCTGGACGGTTACTGGTTTCAACAAGACGGTGCGCCATGCCACACTGCAAATTAAACAATGTAGTTTCTGCAACGAAAATTCCCTGGACATGTGCTGTCAAAAAATGGTGACATTGACTGGCCACCCAGATCTCCAGACTCGACCCCTCCGGACTTCTTTTTGTGGGGCTATTTGAAAAGTAAAATGTACGCCAGCAAGCCTCAGACCATTGACGAGCTCAAGGCAAACATTCGTGCCGAAATCATCGCTATACCGCCCGAGATGCTCGAAAAAAGGGCACATTTTGCTTTGGTTAATAGAGGCGGCCACTTGATTGATGTTGTATTCAAAAACTAGTCCAAATAAATTGTAAAGGACCAAATTAAATATAAACACCTCATATATGGAAATTGGTTGTTTTCTTTTAAAGTTATTCAATATTCACATACCGACATAAGAGATGGCGCACCCTGTACACATATAAAAAGTATATCGTTTGATTTTGTTACCCAATAACAGTACTAATAAATTGTCAAACAATTAGAAAATTTATTGTTTTTGCTTTCTTTGTTCATATCTTCTTCCAATTCATTCAATAAACAGATGGAAATTACGTAGAAATATTTATAAACTACTGCGGAGTACTCAACAAAAACTTCATCTTAATATATAAAACAAAGTCGGGTTAGTTACACCATTTATAACTCAAGAACGGCTTTAGCGATTTTTATGATCTTTGATTTGTTGGATGTGTCTCCGCCCCGAATAGCAGAATAACTATTAAAACATCGGAAAAATTCATGAAAAAAAATAAGAAGAAATTTTCTCATACATTTTGTATGGAACGGCTTTTTTGATGTTCGACATCCTTCTCATCGAATCCACGTGAACTGTGGAACAAGTATAAGGATGACATGTCAGAAGACATTTTACATCGAATTCGTGTCAGTTCAGGGTTCATCCCGATCTCGAGGTAAACGAGGAGATACATAACCAGGCTTTGCTTTTGATCGAAGACATGTGATACCTCATGTGCGGCAGTTTGTTAGTCAAGTTAGGAATGCCAACGCCATATCGTGGAATGAACGACGGTTTCAATCGAAAATTGGAGCGTGGACGTAAATACGATCGAGATGCATTGAACCAATCAGTTCGAATGAATGTACCACTGTTGAACCCCCAACAGAAGGAAGTGTGCGCTACGTTAATCGTGGCATATTTTTCCTCGATGCGCCCGGTGGAACTGGGAAGACATTCCTCATGTCATTGATTTTGGCCACTGTTCGTGCGAGATCCGAAATTGCTGTAGCAGTTATTTCTTCTGGGATAGCGGCCACGTTGCTAGAAGGATGCCGAACCGCTCATTCAGTGTTGAAATTGCCGTTAACCCTTCAAACGACTGAAAAACCGACATGCAAAATTGCGAAATACTCAGCAAAGAAAAACGTTTTGGTAGCAAGTAAAATCATCATCTGGGATGAATGCACAATGGCGCACAGATGCGCATTAGAAGCACTCAATCGAACTATGAAAGATCTGCGCAATGACTGAAGATGTTTTGGCGGCAGAATGATTCTACTGTCTGGCGATTTCCAAGATCGACCGCTGCCGATGAAATAAACGCTTTCCTCAAATCATCGACGTAGCGCCACAGAGCTACGTGAAGAAACTTCAGCCGACGACAAACATGCGAGTTGCATTGCTAACCGATTCATCTGCCGAAGATTTCTCCAAGCAATTGCTGACTATCGCTAATGGCCGCGTTCCTGTCGACGAATCGAACGGATTGATTTTGTTTCTGCAAATTTCGTCTCAACGAAGGACGAGCTCATCCACAAAGTGTTCCCGAACATCATTGCTAACCACAAAAATCACAATGAATTGAGTGAACAAGCAATTCTAGTGGCAAAGAACAAAGATGTGGATCACTTAAACTTCACAATTCAAAATCAAATCGTTAGTCCACTGCATTCCTTCAAATCTATCGACTGTGCAATAAACGAAGACGAAGCAACCAACTATCCAACTGAATTTTTAAACTCACTGATGCCCGATTCACAATGCAGCGTGAGAGCGAGACGAGTCTAGCGTGAGAGCGAGACGAGTCTAGCGTGAGTTGTCAAAAAAAGTTTCGATCTATGCAAATGTATGAAACAATACACAATGATGCGAGACTCGTTCTATCGCAACGCATTCTTTTCGGAAAATTGAAAAACTCTCGCGACGAGATAGGCTGTCAGCAGGCTGATGCGACTTTGTTATGTAGCCAGAAAGAGTGTGTTGCCGTTGTTGCTTTTAGATAAACAATACAAGCTCGCTGTCAAAAGTATCGCCTTCATTATGAACTGGGAAACGATTTTATGAGGACGAGGATTTCTCGCCTCGCTCTAGTCCCTCTTTTTTTTTATGATTTTCGAGCGCCAAAGAGGATATGAATACTCTTATACTATTACAGGACACAGCCGTTTGTGAAGGAGAAAGAAAGATTTAGTGTAGTGGTTTGAAACTTAGATGGTATTAAATTTCTGTAAACTCCAAGGGTAGCCCAGATAACTGGGGAGCTTGTTTGTTTTGCTTTTGTCGTTGCTCATGATTCACAGTATTTTTTTCCGTCCTCCTGATGTCATCATCACGATCAAGTTGTATTTTCAGCCATATGACCGTTCTACTGCCAGTGCTCTGCCTTCGCAGTAGAGTTGACTTAGCTTTCGCAATTGATCGACTTTTTTATTTATTTCAGACGAAATAAATAGATGATTGTTAACATCAGGATTTGAACCGTGAACCAAGAGCGTGACAAGCGTTGATGTTACCACTACACCACGACCACCCCAAAAAATGCTCTCACGATGCATTGTGAATCGGGCATGAAGGTTGGGTCGGTAGTCATCATGCTTCGAACCAACCCAAACTATGTAACGGAACGTGTTTGGTGGTGAGAAAACTCATGGGCAATGTGATTCACGCGACGACACTCAAAGGAAAGTTCAAATGTGAAGAAGCTCTCATTCCGAGAATTCCGATGATCCCAACCGATATGCCATTCGAATTTAAATGAACTCAATTTCCGATTCGTCTTGCATTCGCTATGACGATCAACCAATCTCAAGGCCAATCCTTGAGTGTTTGTGGCCTGAATCAATTGTACGTAGCATGTTCACGTGTCGGCAAACTATCCGGTTTGTTCCTTCTCGCACCTGACAACGAAACGAAAAATGTCGTATATCACAAGGTACATCAATGAAGGGAATCGACCCGAGTGCAACCCATTCAGCAAATATTTTAACAGAAAGTAGTGCAACAGTGCTACGCGAATCATTTCGATTCACTTCAATAGAGCAAATGCCTTGCTGCCACGTGAATTATATTATTTATCTTACTCGTAATAAAAAACTGAATTTAATTCAGCTAATAAGTTAACACAACATTTATTGATTCTGAGGCGGTACGAAGTTCGCCGGGGCAGCTAGTTTCATTATAAAAAGGATAATCGTAGTTCTTAACAATTTCTCAATAATTTTGAAATGGTGCGGTTTTTATGACCGCAAGTGTATATATTTGTGATCAGCATTGAAAGTTAGGTCGATCTAGCCATGTCCTTCCGTATGTCACCAGTTTTTTTTGGCCTTAAATATTGAGCTAGGAAGATAAAATTTGGTACGTGTAAACAATATTCTGAAATATTTTACCTTTACAAAATATATAGACATCCATACTGTTCAGGGTCAACTCCAAAAAAAAAAAAAAAGTATTTCGCTTTCTCAAAGTGATAGTTAAGTACCACTTTCCGGTAAGAAAAAGTCATAGTCTCGAGTATACATGATAATAAAACTTACCTGTGTAGTATTCTAAAGTCTTTGTCCATGCTTTGACTTCTCCGTTCATCCGTAATGCTATCATTAACGCCGCAGAGGCCATTTTTGAGTCACTAAAGCTAATGGTTGTATAGTCCATAAGAGAAAACTCTAAAATATATCTAGCCAGGGTGAGTGTTGGCATTGGCACTTTGGCGCACTTCACATGCAAAGATTTTATAAAGAACACATTCCAGCGATACAAAATATTTTAAACTTACCCTAGCGTATCTCCTTAGAAATCTATACGATAATGGTATTCCCAAATCGTAGTTAATTGTTTTTAATGTAGTCATTTCCATTTTTATCAATTCGTCGTGATTGTATGCTCCGTCACATATGTACAGAAAGTCCTCTATCAATGGCGGCGTTCGTTCCTGTTTAGAGTTAAGAAAAAAATATCCCTATTAGACATTTTCTAACAAATATATTATAGTTTTTTCGTTTTAAGACTTACATCGAATTTGGATGCAATAAATAGCGCTGCTGCTCCAAGCAGTTGTAATTTATCCTTGTGTATAACGACTTTTCCCAAAAAAATGTCCACCAATTTGACCGCCAAATATAATGTTTCATGATTAAGTTCAAATGTCTCTTGCACCTCCACCATCCAATCAACGAGTAAAGACCGCATCCATTTAGACAAATGTACTTGCTTTGGCATATAGTCATCTATTGGGAACTCAACCTGTGATCAAACGTAATGTCTTAAACTGATTTTTTTTTTGTTTTTTATATCATTCATGGTATACCTCTCTCGATTTTAGATAGTTAAAAATGTCCATTGCATAATGAGACACTTGAAATGGATCATTCCAATTGGCTTTATCGAAATCCACAACGCCATCGGGTATATTAGCTGGAGGATTTTTCAATGGCGAGGGTGTGGCTATCCTATTTTCATTTCCTTCAGCTGACACGTATACTGAAATCTCTGCTTTCTGTTTCTCGTTTTGCGTAATCGATCGTCGTTTTGGATCAAAATTGCCCGAGTAACGCACTGAATCAGAACCTGAAATGTCCTCCAGCGCTGACATATACAAGCTCTCTTCAGTCTTATTGAACTCATTCGATATGCGTCTTGTAGGTGGCTTTATCACTTCAAGATCATCCTTTTTCTTTACTTGTGTGGCGGCGGCTTGTACTGACGACAACACTTTTTGTTCTTCGAGTATTTGTGCTATAGCATTGCGAGTATTTGCACGAGTGCTTATTTTGGTTGGTCGAAAGTTAATTACCGCCGGCACATTATCTTTCTGAAATACAGCAGAAAATCAAATAACTTTGGCTTCATTCTTTTGGTGAAAAAAAGTTTATTCATAATTGCTACTATACTATTAGGATGGAGTTACCTTAACGGCTGCAACTTTCTTTTGGGCTTCGTTAACTTTAGCGCCGACTTTTTTACTTTCATCATCAAATTGCAGTGTGTTAACATTGTTTGTTAAATTACCTAATGCTGATCTTTTGATCTTATCGTTCTTTAGTGGACTGTTGTCAGCTTTTCGCTTGCCTCTTGTAACGATTGGCTCTGCATTTTGGTCTTGAATATTTTGTGGCCTTAAATTTGACATAGAAAGAACCGTTGAAGTCAGAATAGATTTGATATGCTTACCTTTTAGTAATTCCTTTCCTGGCCAATGGCAAGAGAGTAGTCGCTTGATTTGTAACACTTCTTGTAGATTTTGTTGGAGCCATAATATATTCTTCAGTTAAAATAGGTATATTGAGGCTTGTTTGGTTAAAAAATATATTTTATGATGGTAGTCCCTTACAAATAGTATTATATTATTTTTTAAAAATCTGAAAAATAAAAATTCTTTCTTCAATAAACATTTGGATTTGAATTCATGTAAGACTGTAAACAACAACTCGATTTTGTGCGATTGTCAACGGCGATGACAGTTTCTCTACATTCTTCCACCAATGAATGTGTTTACTCTCAATTTGTGAGCGCTACTAACGGATCAACGGACTAAACAAGAAGAAAGTAAACCTACTTTACCCGTCGAAGTTCATATATCCGTTGGTTATTGGCCAACTAGCTGTCAGCTTAAAACGAGGCAGCAACGGATCAACGGATTCTATGGGTCGGGGCCTTAAGTTAACGCACAAAAAGATTTACACAAAAGTCGTTTGTAAATATAGAGTGGGAGGATACTAAAAACCGTGATGTGGTAATTGACGTTCACAAGTGCAACATGGAGAGGCAATATTTTCCGCCCCTTGCAACCGCTTGGAAATACTCGGAGTTGTGTGTATCGAACTGTTAAATTGTTTAAGCACACTCCTCGCACTGTCAGAACTCCACAGGCAATCAAAGCTTTTGAAGCCAGAATTAATTGGAAACCGCAACGAAAGCAAAAAATATTGACACGAGAAATGAAGAAATCCATGTCTCGCATTCTCAGACAATACGCGTCGATACTCAGCGAATATAAAAGACACGCCCACTTACTCGGAGTCCAGCTAAAGCAAAAACGGAATGAAAGATCGAAAGTTCTACGCCACCGCAAAATAGTGACAGGGAAATTTTGTTAACGGATGAAAAAATGTTTACTATTAAGGAATCGTTCAATAAGCAAATTACAGTCTATGCCATCCAAAGAAGCATCAGAACTTATTCCGCGAGCATCTGTGGTGGTTTGGTGGGTAGTCAGCTGCAAAAGCGTTACCGACCTTCATTTTTGCGAGAAGGGAGTAAAAAGAATGGGAACGATATACCATACGGATGTTCCGAAAGGCGTTGTGAAGGGATTTAGCCAACAGATTTCATAGCAACAGACGATTGGCCGTCAGGCAGTCCACACCTCAATCCTTTGGATTATAAGCGGTGGTATATTTTAGAGGCGATGGCTTGCACTTTTCCGTAAAATGGGCAATTTATCAATACACGAGGTGCGTGCTGCGATCGATCAGTAGCCATAGCGATTGCAAATGGCGGCCATTTTGAATAAAGTGTTTAAATATTGTTTCCTAAATAATCAATTAAAGTTTTAAAAATGTGTGTACCAGTATTTATGATTTCACTAAGTACATTCATATATGTATGTAAAGGGTGTCCAAAAATTCACGCAAGAAGTAATTTTGATAGAAAACACAGGTTTTTAATTAAAAATTGTAAATGTTTTATTAATTCTTAAAGTACACAGTATAGGGTTATGTATGGAATAGTATATCGGGCAAATGGCCTCCACGGCTTTTTTACTGGCACGTACGCACTCTTTTGTCGAAATTTTCCATAACCGTTTTGCATAAATGTAGCTGATTTTTTTGATACAACGCTCAATTTGCTTCTTCAAGGCGTAGGTGGTCGTGGGCATGTTGGCGCAAACCTTAGACTTCAAAAAAGCCGAAAGAAAAAATCGCATGATCTGGAAGGCCAATCTGATCACCAAAACGGAATATTACACGACCAAGAAATGACTCATGCAGTAATTGAATTGTTTGTCGGTCTGTATGGAATGTAGCAACGTCTTGTTGAAACCACATTCCATATCTTGCAATTTATCTTCATGTCGCGAAAGCGAGCACCATTAACTGTTGTTGCCTAACGAAAAAGAATAATGGTCCGATGATGCATCCAGCCCAAAATCCGCACCAATCAGTGACACGTTGTGAATGAATTTGTTTCTCAACAAACACTCGTCGATTTTCTGAACCCCAATTCGACAATTTTGACGATTAACAAAGCCATCAAGATGAAAATGGGCCTCATCGCTGAAAATGATTTTATTTGAAAAATCAGCATCCATTTGCTGTTGTTCCATAATCCACTTGTTCCATAATCAAGAATTGTACTTTGTTTGCATGAAAATTCAAATCTTTCGTTTGAAAGCTTCTTGGAATGTTCAATTCTTGACCACGGTGCCGAATTGATGTTCCTGGACTCTTAACAACACTCTCACGAACTGCTTCGATATTTTGTTTTGAACGACGGCCAGAGTGTCAAGATCACTAATTGATCCAGTCTCCCTGAATTTTTGAATTAATCTCTTCACAGTTGATGAAGTTAAATCACTGTTCCAACCATATTTTGTACGAAAATTGCGAACTGTAGCTGCCAAACCTTAATTATTTTTAAAATATTGCTCAACAATGAAAACGCGTTGTTCTTTCGTGTAGCACTACATCTTTAATAACCCTGAACTGTCAGCTGTCACGCTTTCTTTTTCTTTTTTCGTTGGCAACACTTTACCATATAAATGGCGCACAATTCAAATCTTACAACTATGATAAAACTACCAATATACGAAATTCGCTCGAGTTTTAATTTTTAATAAATAATAAAAACTTTTATATACATAATTCGGTGCTCTAATACGAATTTTCTCGGAAAAATTCTCGTACTTAACCGAACTGCAAATTTGTATGAAATTTGACGAAAATTAATCAAATTCACAAGGATCACCGGTACGGGAACAGGATTTGACCAATTTTTGTAATAAAGTATGTCACAATTACAGCAAGCCAGTGGAAAACCTTGTGCTAGGCACATTTGATGCATCCACACTTACGACATATGTACGTGGTACGAAGTCACTATGTACGATGAAAAATCAAACAGACACAGATTTTGCCTACGATGTTTTTCAAACGACCAAGTTGGCATCCACACCAACGAGATATGTAAGTGCTTGTACATCGTACAACGTGGATAAACACGAAGGTCTGTACCCATACGGTGCACATCTAAATAACCCAATAATGGTTTGTTCTTTTGTGAACCGACTTTTATTATTTTCAAAAACTTTTACTGACAAATATTTGTTCCCTGTCTCAATATTTAAGCAAATACCTTTCTTCTTTCGTGACTTCTGGAATTTTTTTTTTTACTACGTTTGTGACAAGATGCACTTTTAAGTACCGATGGAAGTCATTGTTTCTGATGTACCAGGGTGCAAATACGAGAAACAGTGCCCTGATGTTTTGGAGCTATTTATAAGACTGTTTTTCTGAGGCGGGCTGAGCACTGGAGGGGGACGGACTTGTGCGCCTCCACTGGACTATTTGTAGTAAACAGATGAATTTGAAAAATCTCTTAAAGCTCGTTACTAAGTGTTTTACCCCGTATTGTCGTAAAAAATTTTAGAAAAAAAAATTTTAACAACAAAGCTGCATTTGCCACACAAGCCACTGCTACTGATAATAGCAAGAAAAAAAGAGGGATGTTTTAAAAATCATTCAAGGTATCTACTCTATTTGATTTATCACCACGAGTCATTACAAATAAGTACTGCAGATGATGGCTTTAGTTTCTCCTTGCAGCACATACCAATGATGTGCAATAGGAATTGACTAGACTTCCCAGGCAGACTTTCTCTATGTTCAGCAACTCATTCCATTCCTATTGTTTTACTAATGGCGTAACAAAATTACTCATTTCGTCGCAGTTTTAACTGCGTACCTACACTGTTTATACAAACTAGTAACTCAACTTGAAACTGAATATGATGCACAGAATGCTCTTATGCACCAGAGTACACACAAGATGCGCATGCATCTTCGGATGTAACTATCATTCATTTACAATAACTTACCAAAGTGTCTCTAGTTAACAAATCCAACAAAAAAAAAAATAAACACTTTTCAACAAACAAAACCACTTAACCTACTTAAACAGATTAACAGTAACAATATAAAATCTTAAATGAAACAAAACTTAAAAACGCAAGTAAAGTTAAAGAAGGATGTTGATGGCTAACCACACCGCCAAAAATCTGATCGACAGATGATTTCCCAGATCTGTTCTCCTGAGGAAAAATTCTTCGGAAATAAGATTCCCGGCAAAAAAAAAAAAAAGACAAAAGGAAAAGAGCACACACTATCACTTCGATTTGTCCTCTTCTTTATCTGTGAGCACAGAAGAAGACAAATTCAGTGTATCGGGAAAATTAAGGGATCCTTCTTTCTTTCTTTCCATCCTCACAGCAAGGGAGGTGAGATTTGGCAGGTAATGGTTTTGTGAGACGATCGTCGGCTCCTTGCGGGTTCTTTTAACAGTTTGGCATTTCCCCTCAACCTACATATGCGGTAGTGAAATTGTACAATCGCCGCATACATAGACAACTATTATTGTCAAAATTAAACAAACCAAAGTAGCAGCTGTAGAATGAAATGCCTTTCCTCATCTTTTTCTTCTGGAAAACTTGAAGGGTATGATTCGTTCAAGTTTTTTTTTCCAAGATTTCAGGTAGCAGCAAATAATTGGTGTTCCTTCACCCAAGGAAGGCATATCGCAGGAAACTGTTATGATGGATGGCACGCGAGTATTCCTCGCGCTTCCACTAGCTCATCGGGGCAGCGATTCGTTTACATGGTTATAATGCGACAATAACACACAGTTTGACTAGTAAACTTACCACGAGTTTTAATCTCCTTGGTACGATTCCCTTTTTTTGTGATTCAACAAAAATAAAAGCATCTACCCAAACATTTTTCGCAAACAAATTAGTAAATGAAAAAGTTCCTGAAAAACGATCACACTTCACTCGAAACGGTATTCACTAGATGTACTTTTATGTTTTTTTATTTACAGAGTACCGAAGCTTGTTGTTATTTCTTCTTTTTGAATAGTTTATTTGAAAATCGAATCGCCAGCAAAATGCCGTTCTTTCGTTCGTTCGATCGTTTTTCCACTTTTGAAATTTTAATTTTGAATGCACGCAGAAATGGCGATAAGCTGTCACTTGTGTTGGCAATGCCATTCGTGGAGTTTCGTTAAGATTGATTAAGGCCACTGTGTCATTTATGTATGTAGGGAGGTAGTTGAAAGAGTAATCACTTTGATTACCTTGTAGTTAGTTTTCTCTTGGGCTGAGATTTTCAATAGTCGTGTTTTTTTGTGAAAATTATTCCCAGAAGAATAAGAACATCAATTGGACCATTCCACACTAGTATTCTTACATCAGTCTTCGAACCGTTTTTTTAGGAACACTTATGAAAGGCAAGGGGAAATCTGTTACTTGTCCCCTGAGAAACTGGTTGGACAACTAACTGATGCAAGAATAGGTCTGTTCCCTTACTGTTTTTTTTTTTTACTAAAATTATGAATCACAAATTTCAAGGATTGGGAAAAATATCTTTCTGAAAAAGGTGGAAAGTTTCAGAGTGGTCCATTAACTGGGTACACAGTTTTAATTAGCCGTTTCACAATATTATTCTTGCATCAGTTGTGATACCTGGTTAACAACAGTACGCGCTTCTACACTGATATTCTCGCATCAGTCATTGCCTTCAACAGATGAATAAGGATGTACGAATGTGTGTATATTGCTATCTGACTCCGTTTCATTATAATATAGTGTTTACCAATTCAGGTTGATTTCATTTCTGCTGCAAATGTCTATCTAAAGTGATCACTTTTGCAGAGATATTTCCCTGCCTAACATACATCTTGCCAGCAAATATCTCTTCAAAGTGCATCAATTTCTTAGAGATTTCCCTTTGCCTTTCATACGGTTTACATGAAACCAATAACTTTCTTCGACAACTGATGTAAGATTATTAGTGTGGAACCCAATAACTTTCGATATTTTACACAGTTACGATAACATTTGGACTATGGAGCAAAATAATGTTTCACTGAAAAATGTTGACAAGAGAAAAGTGTAATTTCATATCTTTAATTTTGCATTCTGTTCAGTGTAAAATAATTATAGGATTAATTTAACAGAAAAAACTCCAGTCCGCGACTAATACAGTAGGGAAAAAATTTCAAAAGACAAATTAGGAAATGTTCTTTTTTTTTTCCAAAATTCACTAAATTTGATTTACCATTTGTTTTTATTTTCTTCATCTATAATAAATTATTCTACGACTTACTGTGCAAAAACTTTGGAGGAAACTTTTCTTTTTTCTTATTTTTTAAGTGTTCATCTTTTACTAGACAATACATGTATTTTCACTTAAGGCTGAACTATAATAGTAGAATGCTTTCGTACGACCACTTCCGAAACAGAGCGAATACACAGGATTTGTTTTGTGTGACCATAATAGCTTTTTGCTTCGATTCGTTAAGTTTCGTTCACTTTTGCTCACGTAAGTGTACGTATGAAAACTTGACAAGCGGTCCCCCATCTAAGTACTAACATCGCCCGATTGTGCTTGATTTCGGTGATCGAACGCGAACCTTTGCTTCCGAACACATACGCCTATTATGGGCTACTTGAGCAATTGACAGTACTGAATCAAACTTAACGTAGAATTATGACATTAGCTTCCGACTATAATAGTTCAGCCTTTAGCGTTAACTAACGACCGTGCCCGAATTTATAGCCATTTAGAATTGAATAGACTATTTTTTCTATACTGATTATAAGTCCGAAAGAATTATTTTAACAAAGCCCCTCCATGATCTAATAAGCAGACAGATGCTCAAGGGATTGCTAAAAAAAACTCTAATGAAACTCCTTTATCTTAAAAATGCTTCGTTAAGACTATTATACGTTCCAAGACAATGGAAAAATGGATAATGAACAAAACCGGGAAAATCTGCAAATGACAGACCGATATCGCACCTGCCGATAATATCAAAGGTATTTGGAAAACTCATATTGAAGAGCCTACACGCAGGTTCTTCCCTGTAAACATTTTTTTCTTCTGCTCAATCCCCTAAAAGTATGAAAATAAAAGTTATTTAATGCGGGAACAATTATAACCAATTTTATAAAATATTGAACTTTTACGCCGTACCTGTGGAATCAGCTTATTTGTAATATACTACGGTGGCATTTTGCGCAACAAGGTTACTATGTTACAACGGCTTTTAGGCATTCTGATTGGAGCTTGTTGGCGAACGCGCCCAATGAAATAATAAGCAGTGCTCACATTTTCCTACACTGCTTGCAAGTAAAATATCAAATAACTATTTGGCGTCGAAAACAATTTAAGATATAAGAAAACTATATTCATAAGACCCTAAAAATTCTCATTATGTAACCGGTTGTATTTACAAGGCACTGCCATAAAATAATTTCTGAGAAAACCCTTAATTTTCTTCTTTTGGGGAAAAAACCGAAAAATGGATGGGACAAAAATAATATTTATTACATGTTGATCATTTTGTATCGATACCTCGCTCAGAAAGTGCTCTTGTTTTATTATCTTTGGTGTTAAATTTGATAAACTTTTCCAAGAAAGGACAACATGGTTATTGCGGAGAAATGTTAAATTCAGCTGAAGTACAAGCAATTTTGAAATTTAGGAGTGAAGGCTGGAGTATTGCAAAAGTATCAAAGTGAAGAGAAGTCGAACAGTAGTGATAAATTTAATAAACGATCTTGAAAATTATGGCAAAATAAAGTCTCCTGGAAGACCACCAACATTAACTGCAAGAGAAAACGTGCAATTTTGCGGGAAGTTTTAAATTCTTCTTTAATGGTTCGTCAAATCGCAGCTAAAGCGGCAGTTACAATCAACATAAAAAATGTGAGGAGAGTTTTACAACAATGCGAACATCTCCAAAGGCGAAAACTGCTTCTGAATCCACCTTTAACCGAAGCTCACAAAACGAGTCGTTTAGAGTTTGTTTGCAGCCATTGCCATTGGAAGAAAAAGTTGAGAAAAGTCATATTCACAGATGAAAAAAGATCAATTTAGACGGACTTGATGGCTGGGATTACTATTTTCACAATCTGCTTAGGGACCAACAATTTTAAGTCGTCGTCAAATGGGAAGATGTTCTGTAATAGTATAGCGCATGAAACTGGCTACAAAGGAAGGCCGAAATAAAATTCAGTCAGTGGGAGAATTGAGAGGTTAGCTTAAATTATTACCGAGGAAAACTTGAGTGGACCAAGGCTTCAACCAACTAGTTTCTCCAGCCAGCTCGATCTTGTGTTAGCCGTCTCCAGTTGTGCAGACAAAGTTGGTTGAGGTCTCTTTCCACTTATGTGCTCCACCTTAGGTGAGGTCTTCCTTTACCGCGTCGTCGCTCCGGGATGAATTTGAAGACTTTCCGGTCCGGAGTGTTGATGTCCATTCGTTCTACATGGCCAACCTATCTCGGCAATGAATTAGAACACTTCTGACTGGGTCGATGTCACTGTGCAACCGGTATAGTTCGCTGTTGTATCTCCTCCATTCCCCGTCGATACAAACATGACCTAAAATTACTCGAAGAATTTTACTTTCAAAACAACCAAGGGTGTCTTCATCCGCCTTTGATAACGTCCATGCTTCTGCGCTGTATAACAGGACTGGGATGATGAGGGTCTTATGTAAACTCAATTTAGTTGTCCGTGAGAGGACTTAGCTACTCAATGGCCTTCTTAGGTTTGATCTCTGCGAAGTCCTTAACTATCTCAAAATTGTAGTGCTATATTCTGACTTTTTGTCCAAGCTGCCGATTTTGAGGGCCAGTATATATTTTGTTTTGCCTTCGTTAACTGCTAAAATGGGTGGTGAGTATCCATCTGGAGCTCTTTGGATTTTTCTAAGATCTGCTGCAATGTGAATATCTAATCTATGGTGGACTTTTCTTCCATTCGTCGTGCATACTTTCATCCGACCATATTTTACAAATGAATTTATATGTTCTCCATACCACCAGCTGCTTTAAATAGCTTGGCAGTTATAACGTCGGCTTCAACAGCCTAATTGGATTTAAGATTAGATATTGCTATCTTCATCCCACTTTAGTCGGGTTGACAGTATTGTTGATCATCGTCCGGATTGAATGTCGCTTTCTGCCTGACGGCAAAGTTTTAATCGTGACCACATTTTAAGAGTCTCCAGAAGTGCTCTTTCCAAATTCTCTCGCACCGACTGTGACTCTACTATTCTGTTCCAGCTTTGTAACCTTGGCATGCTCTTTTTACCTTATGGTAAAACGTTCGAACATCATTCCTGCTATAACACCTCTCCATTGATTCTCCATCATTAATTGTTCACACTTCGACCTATAGGCCTGATCTTACGCACCCCCAGAAGCTGTAGCTTTTGCACTATCGATTCAAAATGTTCCTATGAATGTAGAGGACACCTGTCTGTATGAATTTGCGCCCCCACAATGAAGGCATTTCGACCGCTTTCCTTGTTTTATTGAGAAAAGTACCAGAATATTTCAAAATAATGGATCTTACTTATTTCACAAGAAAAGGCGTTTAAGTTTATCTATATGTATTATATTTCAGTTTAAGACACAATTTAGATTTCTAAAAGACAATATGCATTTATAAAATTTGTTACTATAAGTATACATCATAAAACTTGATATTTAAGAAATTTTTCTTCTTTTTTTACAAAATTGTCCAAAATATGCACGTAAATGTGAAAATTTAAAAAAGGTCCAGGTTAGGCATTTAGGTCTCTTAAGCAGTTCAATGCAAAAACAGTAAAGAAGCTGAGTCCAATAGCAGAAATCTCGATCTTCGGCACATCATAGTTGCTGGCTATTCGCTTGAAGACGTAGTGGTTTAAGGCGGTCAACGCAATCAGTCCTCCAGTCCATACGCCAGTTTCTTTTGCTATCTGTAAATACAACAACGACCCTAAATTGCCTAATAAGGCGATGTCGAGGATTTGCTCTGCGTGTTCTTCTATTGCAAATTGTGCAACTATTGGCAGGATAGTGGACGCAAGGTGGGCATATGCAAATTCCTTGCCAAATCCACTTACGAGGTAAAACTCAGCATTTAGCAAAGCTAGAGGTGCAAGTTCTGCTATTATAGTTGTTTGCCGGAATACACTCTTCACTACTTCCGCCGGATCCGGATGAGTTGTGTGCAAAAATCCAATTAAGCTGTGGCCAAACAGAAACGAAAATGCTCCTAGCGCGTACGAAGCCGATGTCGATGTTTGCTTCAGCGCCCAGCCAGAGGTACCGGTCAATATCAGATATGCAACGCACAACGATGGCTGACTTCCACCGGTTGGAAGAGCCTCCATACTTCCCAGTCGCCCCTTTAGAATAAAAAAAGCAATTTATATTTGATGCTGACACTGAAATCAAAGTCTATGGGGAGACTATTCGATTTGATTTGAAGTTAAACAGCAAAGTGTAAGTGTAGTGCTCACATTGTTTGAACTGCGCGTTCTTGTCATAATTGTGCGATTTGTGAGCAATAAGTTGTTAAATTATAATCGCAGAATTGAAACACTTTATAAATATTTTGGATGATGGCAAAACAAGTAAATAAACAACAACAGAGTTACTAGTTCTGTTTGCCTTTTAAGGATTCAAAGAAAAAATACCACAGCTAAATGTCAAAAACAGCCGGTATTCCATGACATCTCAAACTGTACAGCAAAATGCATTTGCCATTGAATTTGGACATCGTGTGTACAGCGACATCTTCAAAGTCGATAATATACTTGTGCATATCGCAGACATGGTGATTGATTTCAAACAGCTTAGTATCGGACGTTTCAACCACAACTGACAAGCATTCAAGTCAATACGCCTTTAAAAATAGATTATGGGAAAAATTAAAGCAATACCAACCCTAACCTTATTGCAAAACCAGTGTGACCAGTTACCATAAAAACTAGCAAATAAGGAGCCAAATCATTTTTATTGTTACTAGGCCGAACACCGGATTGCATTATTTTTAGCAAAGTCAAAGCAGAGCAGAAACATTTATTTTCATATTTTAGTGGAAAAAAAAAATTAAACCATTTCCAAAAAAGCATGCAGGTCGCACTGCCCAAAGTGAAAAGATACACACAACGATGGTCAAGTCGAGGCGCCTTTAAAAAAGCATTATGAAAAACCCACAATCATTCGTCTTACCCAGCACGCCGCATATAGTGGTACAGGTAAAATGGGTTGTCTACCCTTTTTTTACAAGTGCTCGGTTTTTCAGCTGCTTCAAGTGCAAGTAAACACAATACATGGTGACGCGTGACAATTATCGGTGTTAACAAATAACAGTAGTGTTAATAAACGTTAGTTATGTCTTACTCGTAGTTTACGTAATGGATAAGTCAAAATTCTTATTAATAAACAAATTCAGACTTAACTGACGTTTGCTAACTTGTAGTTAACTGCTGAAATGATCGGAAAAATAGACAAGTTATACAACAATTTTAATTCATTTAAATTTAAAAGACCACAAAAATTCCAGAAGGCCATTTTTTTTTTTGGAAATGAAGAGCAAATCAATTTCTTAAATGAAATGAATATTTTTTTTTTTTGCCAAATATTACATTTTTTTGATAGGTCTGCTAATGTAACTGAAAAGATGCGATTTTTAAAAAGAAGGCAGCAGAATATAAATGCTCTTATTGGTATTTCAATTACTTAAGGGCATGGATGGTATTATTTCCTTTTAACCAGAAACCTCAATCAAGATTGTCTGGAAAACACGTTCGCTGTTTTACGCAACCGAGGAAATAATAAGATGCTGACACCGTTTCAATTCATTTGTCCATTTAAAAGATCTTTTTCAGCAAAATACATGGAGGTTATAACCCAGGAAAACTGCGAGCCAACTGCAAATTTAGATCTTCCCTGAAATGCAGTTAGATTCACCAAAAAGAAGGACAAACTGATTGATGCTTTCAGCACCGAATCTGACTATATAACTGTTGATTTCGCTAGTGAAAATGCATTTTATTACTTTGCAGGCTACATTTAAAAAAAAAACGTCAAAAACACAAGTGTGCGTTGGAATTAAGTCAGCAACCTAGTATTTATTTATAAGGGTTACCATTTAACACGTTCGTCTCAATAATTTTTACAAGTAGATGCATTAGAGAGTCTAGAGCAAAAATTTATTTGTACTTTTGTAATAATTTTGAAATGAAAATGTATAATATAATTTGATTACCTGTAAAAATCAAAACAAAGAATTTGCTATAAAATTTTACGCTACGTGTTCGAGTGTATTATATATTAAAAAATTCAATAAAATTATCAAAACAAGCAAAAATATCTTACCGTAACACACATGTAATTGTTATTAATTTTTTAATAAAAATGAATGACAAATTAATGTTTGCCTTTTTCTAACGGAGCACCTTGTGCTATTTTCCGAAAAAATACTCCTCCTCTATTATATCTCTTTCAAATGTGAAGAGTGTCCCTACTCGTTATAATGGATATTCTCTAGTTACAACTTCCTTGTGAGCAGCGCCGCCACTTTACTGTGACTTTTTAAGAAAATATACACACTTGCAACCCACTTTCACCAATTTTTTCTACGTTTTAGACTTCTTCTCAGTTTGGTTTTTTGCTTCCTCGTTACTCGGAGAATAGAAAGCAATGTAGTCATTTCTGAAATACAACAATTTATTAGTTTCCGATCTTAAAATTATTAATTGATTTCAGATTTGAAAACCACCATATCTCAATGAAATTCGGTTTCGCAGTCCCAGCTAGTATGCAGACTGGATGTGAGAAAAATGTAGTAGATTGAGTGCAAAAAGTCGACAAATATTGGAATTCTTACGTGCAGTGGCGGTAAGTTATGGGTGGTGGAAGGTGGAGTCTCAAAATCTTCCAAAAAAAACCCCTGTAAAGAGGGTAACTCTAGAACCAATTAATGCATTAATTGGTAGACAGGTCTTCTTTGAAAATCATAGAAATTGAACAGTAACAATTTGCAAATCCCTAATTTTCATAATACACATTGGTACAACATTTTCCATAACTCAGCAAACACCAAAGAAAATAAATTGAGACATAAAAGATTGTAAGTTCAAGAAAATTATGGGCGTACGCTTTTGATTTTTTGACACCAGATTATTAGTTTGTGTTTATGGAAGAGACACGACTTTTAATAATCCTAAATTTAATGCTTTTCGAAATTTCTAGATTTTAAAATATTGGACAATTTGTTCCTGTTTAATTAAAATAATAATAATCGGAATTGGTACAGGTTGGAGTCAAAATAAGAAGTTGGTAACAAAATCGTAATGAATGTGAAATCGTTGGTTAAGACTTGTTTTCTGTTTGTCGTGATAAGAAAAAATTGACTATACAATACTAGCACAAACTTTTTGAAAAACCCAGTATGTTAACAAACACGTTTTCGTAAAGAATTCGACTTTTCTATTATGCTTGATATTTTGTTGTGCTTTGGAAAGTTATTTATTAGTGGCAGCACTGTTTGTGGGAGTCGTATCCAGTGTCGCCATACACTTTCAACTTAAAATCGTATTGTACAACTTTAAAATTCGTAACTTTTAACGACATATATAGAAAGTAATTGGGCCAAATATGAGGGGACTAACAAAAGCTAGCTTTGGTTAGAAAAAAAAAACAATTTATATTTGATTCTGAAACTGAGTTGACTTTATGGGAGGACCATTCAGTTTGGTTTGAAAGTTAAGTAGAAAAGTGTAAGAGTCTTGCTCACATTGTTTGTACTGCTTGTTCTTGTCATAACTGTGCTATTTTTATGCATTAAATTGTTAAATCTCATAACTGAAACTTTTTATAAACATTTTGGATGATGGCAAAATAAGTAATAGACAACAACAAAGTTGGTAGTTCAGCTTGTTTTTAAGGATTCAAAGAAAAAATACCATAGCTAAACGTCAAAATAAACCCGTGACTTCGCAAACAGTAAAGGAAATGCATTTGGCATTGAATCCGGTCATCGTAGATACAGCGACATCTTCAAAGTCTATAGCATACTATATAATGTGTATCTCACGTACTTTGTATTGGATACGTGAAATTTGTACTAATGATTCGAGCAGTTTAGTACATTCCTGCCCTTATGTGCAGTGGTGCCAAAAATAAATTTTCCGTAGCAAAAAGACAAACAACGGATAAAAATTAAAGTTTCCCATAAAAACTTATTCATTAACTACATTGTTAGTTATTTTGTTGTTGTTTTTTTACATTGCGAGTATAAAACCATTAGAATCTGACCTTATTTCAGACACTATTTTTTAACACGATCACCGGCGCTTGTATTTCCTTAGAACATGGAAGTAAAAATAAGTTCCTACGACTACTGCCAATAGATGGCAATGACAAACACATTTTGACACTTTTAAGTCGTATTGTCCGCCTAGTTGTATAGTAAAGTATTAGAACTGGTTTAAGAAAACGATTTTAGGTGTGAGTCTTCAGTAAATTTCTGCTATTGGTATATTAGTAGATGTTTTATAATCAACACCTATTTATTAATCTATAGAAAAACCAAGTTACAAGGTTAAACACTGTTGGGGGTATTATGATGAGTATGTCCATCTACATATATTCGTCATTTATTTTGATGTTTTTTTGACTTTTAATTCTGTCATTGGACCATTGACCACACGTATAACTTTAATTTTTCTTTTTGAACCAAACTTAATCTTTTTTTATTTAAATAATTCTTATCCAGTAGGACCAGTGAAGTATTCTTTTGTTAATATTGTAGCATAATAATAACTACGCCCCCTAAAAATATGACGCAACAAATTCCGAAGTGACTTTTCATTCTGGCAGAATTTTGGTTCGAACTGTCCTTTCATTCGAGGTTCGTGTCTGGGACGAAGTCTCCACAGCTCATGTCAACGAAAGAGACGAATAATATCAGGGATAAAAGGGAATTATAACTGCAAGAATTATTTCTCTTGTTCCAGTGGTCGAAGAATTTGCTAGAAGTTTCTGGCTATCAGAAACTTCTGCTATATAAGGACAGATGGCGATCAAAAAAAGAGACAGTAGTTTTTAAACTGTGGCGAGGAGATTAGAAAAGTGTGCAGTGGGCGAAGTTGTAATTCTGTGATAAATTGAAAGTTGAGATTTAAGAAGAAGAAGTAATTAGTTTGGATTTGTGAATTAAGTAATTGAAAGGAGATAAAGTGATTTGAGAGGAAAGAGACCTTGTAAGAAAAGAATTTGCGAAGAATAGTATAGTGTGAACTTGAATTGTTCTATAGACTAGAAAATAAAGAAATAAATTTCACAGAATATCGTTTTATCTACTCGAGCCGTAGCCTGCATATTACATTGGTGTCAGAAGCTGGGATAAAACTTATTCTGTGAATAACTATTTCCGTGGTGTGAAATTGCACAAGAAAAAAAAAAAAAAAAAAAAACCATTTCTGCGTTGAGTTAATTAGTTGCGCAAAATGGGTCGCAAATTGGGAAAACTAACTATAACTCAACTAAAGGCAGAACTCAGTAAGCGGAATCTCGACACAACTGGGGAAAAAGATGCCCTACTGATTCGTCTGGAAGAAGCAGTAACGCAGGAAGGTGAAAATCCGCATGACATAGAGTTTGACGTGGAAGAGGAACCAGCAAGTACAGTAGCCGACCCGGGTATAACAAGTCTGCTCCTGCAACTTAAGTTAGTCATGGACGAACAAAAGAAAGCAATAGAAGATCAAAGTCATAAGCTCGATGACCAAAAGAATTCTATAGAACTTAAGCTGGATGAACAAATGAAAGCAATGGATGAACAAAAGAAAGCGATGGACGAACAAAAGAAAGCAATGAGCGACCAAAGGAATTCTCTAGAACTTAAGTTGGATGAACAAAAGAAAGCAATGGATGAACAAAAGAAAGCAATGGACGAACAAAAGAATTCTCTAGAACTTAAGCTGGATGAACAAAAGAAAGCAATGGACGAACAAAAGAATTCTCTAGATGCTCTGGAAAGTAAACTTGATGAGCAAAACAAGAACTTGGAATCCAAATTCGAAGTGATCGAAGAGAAAATCGAGAAGGTCGAGACGCAACTCGAAAAAGTCGAAACCAGATTCGATGAAAATTTTGAGAAACATGAAACTCAGTTCGGGAAGATAGAGACTCAGTTTGAAAAAGTGGATACGCAATTCGAGATAGTAGGAAAGCAAGTCGAAAATCTTGCTAAGGAGCTCAGCAACGTGAAGAGACAGAAAGCACGGGAATATTCCACTGGCGGTCTGAGAAGAAAGGAGATGCAGCCTCCTATCTTCGATGGTCAAACATCATGGCCAATTTATAAAAGGCAATTCGAAGCGGCCGCAATGACCAATAGCTGGGACGATGAAGAGAAGTCCATTGCACTCACACTTGCACTGAGGGGTCCAGCTGCGGAGCTCTTGCAGACCATCCCGGAAGATAAACAGCAGAACTACGATTCTCTGGTTCAGGCTATCGAGATGCGGTTTGGGGATGAACACATGCAGCAGGTGTACAGGGTTCAGCTGCGTAGTCGAGTCCAGAAAAGGGGGGAAACGCTCCAACAGTTGCAAGCGGATATAGAACGACTAGCCCATCTTTCATACCCTAAAGCCGGTGAGGAGCTTATCAACGAAATAGCGGTGGAAGCTTTTATTCAGGCCATAGAGGACAGACAACTGCAAATGGCTGTAAGGATGGCTGAAAAGCGAACACTCCCCGTGGCATTGGCATTCGCTTTGTCAATGAAGGCTGCGGACCAAGCATACCAGGGAATACACCGTGTCAGGGAAATGTCCGTCGTGGAATGCTCATGCCAGAGAACAGCCGTCATGGATGAAGACAGAGCTCGCGGAAGTCAAATCCGTTGCTGGAATTGCAACCGAACCGGACACCTACAACGGCAGTGCAGAAGTGCACCTAGACGAGGAAATTGTCCACTTTGCGGAAGTAGGAGAAGCAGAGAGGAAGCATCTGGCGGTGATAACATCCATCCTGTCAGCCAGACTTCCCAAAACCAGCAGTTGGGAAATGCGTAAGGACCAACTTCGCGGGGCAGAAGTTGGTTACTGGAATCGAGGCCCCCAGGACCACCATTCAAGTTTCGCAAACCAAACGGGGTAACAAGAGCCTGACAGTGGAGGCACTAATCAACAAGAAGAAGTGCGTAGCCACCATCGACACAGGTGCCACCGCCTCCATTGTAAGAAGAGATATCGTCAAAGGCTCCTGGCTGCACAACACCAACAGCTACTGCCTGAAGACTGCAACAGGGGAAATGGCGAAGGTATTTGGAGAAGTTCGTCTTACGATTACTCTGGCAGGACTGACGTTCTCCCATGCGTTTCTGGTGGCAGATATATGCGACGAGTGCATCATCGGAATAGACTTCATGAAAGCAAATGAAGTAATCTTGGACATCGGGATGCAAGTACTGAGGTATCGAAATGTGGAGATTCCGATGGTGTACGGAAACGAGAATGCCGCAACTCTCAGGACAGTCATCAGCAAAGACGAAGTTTTGCCGCCTTCTTCAGAGAAAATCATTTGGACGAAGCTGGAAGGTGATCTTGGGAGCCACCGATTCTACATAGTAGAACCAGACCCAGAGAAGAATTCTCAAGACTACGTCGTGGGAAAGACGTTAGTCGAACCAAAGAACACCATGGTTCCAGTGAGAGTTTTGAACACAAGACCACACACTGTCAAACTAAGGCGAGGGGAGGTGACTGGAAAATGCACGCCGATTACCGCCGTCGCAACAATATCTGAACGTGATGCTCCAAAACCTCTCCCATCACCTTGGACAGCGGAAACGAGAGAGACGATTCTCCAGTCCAGTGAGCTGAATCAGGAGCAGCGAACTATGGCAGAGAATCTTATCAATGAGTACGCTGATGTATTTGCCTCACAGGACGGAGAATACGGCCGAACACACCTGGTACAACATCGAATAGGCACTGGTGATACTAGACCAATTCGTCAGCCTGCTTGGCGCCTTCCATTGGCAAAGCAGACAGAAGTTGCAGAGATGGTGTCGGCAATGGAGAAAGAAGGTCTGATTGAAAGTTCCAAAAGTCCGTGGGCATCACCGGTTGTACTGGTAAAGAAGACAGATGGCAGCACGCGGTTCTGCGTGGACTATCGGCAGCTCAATTACGTCACCAAGAAAGACAGCTATCCTCTGCCACGGATTGACGACACGCTAGACACACTATCAGGAGCCCGATGGTTTTCCACTCTCGACTTGAAGAGTGGCTACTGGCAGGTACAGATCCATCCAGAAGACCGAGAGAAAACCGCCTTCACCACAGGAAATGGGCTATGGCAATTCACGGTAATGCCATTCGGGCTGTGCAATGCTCCGGCGACTTTCGAGCGATTGATGGAATGTGTCCTGCAAGGGTTAACATGGAAAACCTGTTTGGTATACTTGGATGATGCCATCGTCTTAGGAAAAACGTTTGCGCAACACCGAGACAATCTAAGGGATGTGTTTCAAAGGCTTCGAAGTGCCCACCTGAAGCTCAACCCCAAGAAGTGCGCCCTGTTTAGAGCGGAAGTCAAGTACCTGGGACACATAATTTCAGCGAAAGGAGTGAGAACCGATCCGGAGAAGGTCGAAGCGGTGAAAAACTGGCCAGTCCCCAAAGACAAACACCAACTAAGGAGCTTCCTGGGCCTAGCCACCTACTACAGACGGTTCGTGAAGGATTTTGCCGGGATCGCAAAGAACCTGCACCAGTTGACGGAAAAGGGAAAACAATTCAAATGGTCAATTGAGTGCGAGAAGAGCTTCAAGGCACTTAAACAACGGCTATGCGATGCCCCGATACTGGCTTACCCCACTCCCGGGGAAACGTTCGTTGTGGATGCAGATGCTAGTAATGTCGGGGTAGGAGCCGTACTCTCCCAGGTGCATGACGGCCAAGAGAAGGTGGTTGCGTACTTCAGCAAGGTGCTCTCTAAGCCAGAAAGGAACTACTGCGTGACAAGGCGGGAACTTCTAGCTTTGATCTTGGCTACGAAGCATTTTCACAAATACCTCTACGGGAGGAAGTTCGTTCTTCGCACAGACCATGCAGCCTTAAAATGGCTATTACAGTTCAAGAGTCCTGAGGGTCAGGTCGCAAGATGGATCGAAAGGCTGCAAATCTACGACTACGAAATACAGCATCGTAAAGGAAAACTCCACTCTAATGCGGATGCACTGTCCCGGAGACCATGCAGAACGGATTGTAAACATTGTGCGCGTCAGGAAGAACGGGAGCTGGTTTCCATCCAAAGAATGAGAGCCGAACCTATCGCCGGCTGGAGCGTAGATGAGATCCGGAACGCTCAGAAGGAAGACCCGGATATCGAGCCGATTCTGGCCTGGAAGGAGAACATGGAGAAACCGGATCATCAGGACATCTCTCACAGAAGCCCGACCTTAAAGGCATATTTTGCGCAGTGGGACTCCCTCCATGTCCAAGAAGGTGTTCTGAGAAGAAAATGGGAATCCTCCGACGGAAAGTCGTTTGTAATGCAGCTTGTCGTACCGCGGACGAGGGTCAAGGAGGTGTTACAGGAAATGCATGGCGGGGCGACCGGAGGCCTCTTGGGAGTGAATAAGACGCTAGAAAAGGTACGAGAACGTTTTTATTGGTTAAAAGCGAAGGAAGATATCGAAGACTGGTGCAGAAAATGCGACGTGTGTGCAGCTAGCAAGGGTCCGAGAATCAAAACTCGAGGTAAGATGCACCAATACAACGTGGGAGCACCTTTTGAACGAATCGCCATTGACATCGCAGGGCCCTTTCCGGAAACCGACAATGGTAATCGGTATATCCTCGTAGTGATGGACTACTTCAGTAAGTGGCCGGAAGCGTTTCCGATCCCTAACCAGGAAGCCAGAACCGCGGCGGAGCAGATCGTCTACAATTGGGTTAGTAGATTCGGTGTGCCCTTGGAATTGCATTCTGACCAACGGCGGAACTTCGAGTCAAGAATCTTCCAAGAGATGTGTCAACTACTCGGAATCAAAAAGACAAGGACAACCCCGCTTCATCCACAGTCGGACGGTATGGTGGAGCGTTTCAATAGGACTTTGGACGAACATCTCTCGAAGGTCGTAGGTGACTACCAACGGGATTGGGACCGGCAGATTCCCTTGTTTTTGATGGCCTATAGAAGTGCCGTGCATAGCACTACTCGACATACGCCGTTCGAAATCTTATTTGGTGGAATAGCTCGTTTACCCAGTGAGGTGAAATTTGGATCTCCTACCAATGAGCCCAGAAATGAAGAAGAGTACGTGGCGGACCTTAGGGAAAGGCTTAGGGACATACACCAAAGGACCAGAAGCCAGATTAAGATGACGAGCGACTGCATGAAGACCAGGTATGATGCCAAGGCAACAACGTCAGGATTCCAGGAAGGAGATCTGGTGTGGCTGTATAATCCCCATCGCCAAAAGGGGAAATCACCTAAATTACAGCGGAACTGGGAAGGTCCCTACAGAATAGTAACCCGCATCAACGATGTTGTCTACCGCATCCAGCGAGGACCGAGGGCCAAAATGAAAGTGGTTCATGTGGACCGACTGAGTCGATACAATGGCCGAAATGAGGATGCACTTGTTCGGGACGAACACGTCTAAGAGGGGGGCAGTGTAGCATAATAATAACTACGCGCCTATGTCTATGCAGCAAATTCCGAAGTGACTTTCCATTCTGGCAGAATTTTGGTTCAAACTGTCCTTCATTCGAGGTTCGTGTCTGGGACGAAGTCTCCACAGCTCATGTCAACGAAAGAGACGAATAATATCAGGGATAAAAGGGAATTATAACTGCAAGAATTATTTCTCTTGTTCCAGTGGTCGAAGAATTTGCTAGAAGTTTCTGGCTATCAGAAACTTCTGCTATATAAGGACAGATGGCGATCAAAAAAAGAGACAGTAGTTTTTAAACTGTGGCGAGGAGATTAGAAAAGTGTGCAGTGGGCGAAGTTGTAATTCTGTGATAAATTGAAAGTTGAGATTTAAGAAGAAGAAGTAATTAGTTTGGATTTGTGAATTAAGTAATTGAAAGGAGATAAAGTGATTTGAGAGGAAAGAGACCTTGTAAGAAAAGAATTTGCGAAGAATAGTATAGTGTGAACTTGAATTGTTCTATAGACTAGAAAATAAAGAAATAAATTTCACAGAATATCGTTTTATCTACTCGAGCCGTAGCCTGCATATTACAATATGTGTAACTTGCTCTCTTTTATCCGTGATATTATCCGAGCTGTGGTGACTAATTTCAGACACGAACCTCAAATGAAAAGACACTTCGGAATTTGTTGCCTGTTCGAGGGCGTAGTTATTATGCTACATTATGTTACAATATGATCTGGGCCTTGTTTGGAAAACCAGGTCCTTACAACGCACACATAATTAAAAAAAAAAAAACTAAATTGTCTAAAAGAATAATTAAAAAATCCAAAAGCCTTCAGCTTATTAACTTAACGACATTAATAGAGTGCAGAGAAAGACCGCGCATAATGTGCATTATTTTGTTTATAAGCTTTATCGGTGATTATAAGTACAAAAAATGCCTTTTGATTGAAATGAATATAGAAATTAGTTAGAAATAGAAAACTGTTTTTTTTTGGGTGGGCCTTATTAGAAAAACGTACACGAAATATGTTTTGTATGTAATGAAAAAGTATTCCATTTCAATTCCACCTTAAGGTCCAACCATGATAGGCTAAAGCTAAAGCTAATGTCAAAATTAAACTTAAGTTCTGTCGAATACAAAAGTCACCCGTAATACAGTTTAGCAAACTACAGATACTCGTATTCAAGTGAATGAAGTTATTTTAAAAAATAAAAACATCGAAAAATAAAAAGAGAAAAAAAGAAAGGTATCTTTAATAAAGGCTAACTGTCAAATCAAATCCGTACTGAATGTCCGATCCTGCGATGGGTATGCTTTTAGCTCTCAATTGTAGAGCGTTGGTGGCTAAAACGTTCCCTGTCCTTGGATCAAATGTTTTCTTCTTTGTGCAATTTTTCAACAATATTTCATTCTTTGGATAGATAATTTGGTCGTTTATTTGAAGCTGTAGAACAGTAGAAATAAAAAGGCATTGGGTGTTCTTTGCATTGAAGTCGACTAAGTTAGCTTTTTCCCACATTTAATGAGTTGATCTGGTCGCATCTCTGACAATGTGATGTAAAGGGTTTTTCAATAAGGACATAACAATTTTGTATTTAAATATAACACAGAATAATTGAGATATTGGGCTGAAATTTATTTCAGGTGCAGTACACATATTAAATTTTAGTATGGAATTCCATCTCCACCACTCTCCCACAATTTTCCACCACTCTTCCACACATATCAACCGGAACGTTCGCAAACTCGCGTTCGATATTGTTCCTGGGCTCCTCTAACCTTGTTGGCTTATTGGCATAAACCAACGACTGGCCATTCAACAGGACCATTTCTCGAGAACACGATTACCCAACTCCCCCCTCAATAGATTAATTGTTTGACCAGCTGTATGGCATGTGGCATCATCTTATTGGAACCACATATGGATGTCAAGTCCATCCAATTCTGTCCAACAATAGACTTCCAACATGGCACAATAGCGAAGTCCATTGACGGTAACATGGCGATCATATTCATCGACGGAAAAATACGATCCAATCACATCTCCGGCATGAAATCCAAACCACGCGGTCACATTTTGTGGAGTGGCAATGAAGTCTCTTGAAGCACATGTGGGTTTGTTGCTTTTCAATAACGCATATTTTGCTTATTGACGAAGCCATTAAGCCAAAAATGAGGTGTATATGATTGATCGCTGAATATGATTTTTCGATGAAATTTAGGATTTTCTTCAAACTTTTGCAGTGCCCAATCGGAGAAGTTTCGGTGCTTCAAATGATCAAGAGGCTTCAGTTTTTGAGTTAATTTGATCTCGTAAGGGTGTAGGCCAAGATCTTTGCCCAAAATTCGCCACAATGTGGACTGGGAGATTCACAATTCCTGTGAACGGCGTGGAATCGACTGCTTTGACTCATTTTTAACTGAAGCACTTACGGCTGCGATGTTTTCGGTACTGCAACCGGTGCGTTGTCTCACTGGCTCAGAAACATTCAATAGTGAATATGTTGACTCGAATTTATAGACTATAGTACGCACAGCCTGTCTGGTGGGATGATTATTACGACCGAAAATTGGAGTAAAAGCTCTTAAAGTTGCGACCACCGGCTCAGAATTTCGGTAGTAAACAACAGAATCTTCAATTTTGCCAATGACAGCATCCTGCTGTAGCAGCATACTCGTGAATGTAAATAAAGGCTTTTTCAATAAGGACATACTCGAAACAATTTTGTATTTTAATACAAACGCACTCTTAAACTTTTTTTACGATCTGTCAGTGATAAAACGTCAATCAAGGTTTACGTTTTTATCATGGTGAAGTTCACGATCGAGCAAAGTTTGGAAATTATTACATTATGTTTTATCACTGACAGATCTTAAAAAAAGTTTAAGAGTGCGTTTGTATTAAAATACAAAATTGGTACGAGTATGTCCTTATTGAAAAAGCCTTTATTTACATTCACGAGTATGCTGCTACAGCAGGATGCTTTCATTGGCAAAATTGAAGATTTTGTTGTTTGTTGATTCTTGGAGATGGTTGATACGGAGTAAAAACAAAGTTGGTGAAAGTATATAATCCTGAGGCACTCCAGCGTTTGACATCGGAAGACACACCATCGACCACAACTTGAATTGATCGTGTATGAAGAACATTTTTCATCCAACCGCAGAGCTTTGTGGTGGTCCATAGGAGGCTAGCTTGTTTAATAGAGCACTATCGAATACCTTGAAATATTCCGGATAATGGGTCTTGATTCCTCTTGTTTTTCTATGGCTGAGGTGGGTTACATAGCCTAGCAGGTGTCCAATTGAACGGCAGCTATTGAAACCATATTACCAGTCACTTATCAGCCCGTGTCCTTTCAGATATTTGATAACAACAGCATTGATGGCTTTTTCCATCACTTTAGATAGCATGTGCAACAACCCTATTGTATTGTATAGTTTTGCGGCAAGCATTTCATTTCTTTTTGGGTATCGGATATATCGGTTTTTTGCACATAAGATATAGAAAAACGTCTACAAAGAATAAATGTTAGTTCTGGGGTACAGTTTTTGAGGATTATTGAGGATGCGCCGGATTATACGAGGTTGAAACTTTAAATCTGGTATCGATGACTGAACTTTCGTGATAGTTGGTGGCTTCGATTCTGCCGGATCTAGTGTCGAATTGCCTTAGAACATAATAGAGAAAAGATCGTTTTTTTTTTTTCTTTGGTGTAGTGGCTAGTGACCCGTCGCCTTTCGCCAGAGGTGGGAATGAGGAGTCACTGAAATTGTTGCTTATTGCTTTTGCCATTGACCAGAAGGAACGTGAGCCACTGGGATAATCTAGGAGCTTGATAGTGACTCCCTTATTGTAGTTCTTCTTCGCGGAATCGAGTGTTACATTACACGTGTTTCGGAGACTGACGAAGCTAGATCTTATTTGTTCTGCTGGATTGAAGATCCATTGTCTATAGGCTCATAATTTCTGTTAAACCAAGGTTTGATGGAGGTTAATATAAAATTGGTACAAACGCGAGAAAATTGTTGTTTAACTTGCCGATATATAATTTAAAATAATTGTTTGCAATATTTAATGTCCTTAATTTCTTGGAATTTGCAATGAATAAATTGTGGTTTTGTTTTTACATAATATTGATGAGAACTAATTTTGGTAAATGGGAATGTAACTATTTTTGTAATTACTAACACATATGGATCTGGTGTCCGAGTTTCACTTTGAGCAGATTTCTGACCAATACCCCTCGTGGTCCCCAAACGAATCATAAAATATCTTGAATATTACTTAAATTTATATATAAGTGTCAAGTTCCATGACAAAATGCATACGAAGCAAGAGCCTGACACTTTTTTTTCTGAAAGCACCCAATGGCACACGCTTCATACAATAATGATATTTCTTACATATTCATTACAATTCGGATTGATTATTATCATCAATTGTAAAATTACATGGCTTCAAATTGCCCAAGATATTACCTTCTTTACTGCGTGACGCGGCGAAGTCATCCCAGACAATGAAGAACCTAATCCAGTACCCAGAAATTATTTTATAAACACTATAATCGACTCTTTCGTTCTCTACACATGTACGAGTATATGCTTTAAAAAAAAAAAAAAGAATAATGAAGTAATTGAAGAACTTCTCCTATTATCATGTGGGATGAAAATAATGTAGGTATTATTTCTTAAAACCACAAAGGTATCTCCATCACTGCTCCTAACCGCTAGGCATCGGGTGCAAGAAGCGCTAAGAACAAGGCAAATTGCCTTTGAAGTGTATGTACATATATAAATGTACTCGCAGTTTATTAGCAAGACCAGTGCTGGGACGACTCGTGGTCACCTATAATATCGAACAAAAAATTGAATGCCGATGACATGATATTTTCCTCACACTACATTACGGATTGAATGTCATGAAGCAGTAACAAGTCCGTTGTTTCACTTGGGTGGTATTTTAGCATCATATCTTGTACGAGTGCAATTTTTATTTAATTATCTAGTTCATTGAATTTCCCTCGATTGTGTGGCTTGCGACAAAGGTGTAGAGTCACATGCAGGAGTATCAATTTACTCGTATAACATAAAGTTTCAATAAAAAAAACTTAACTTAACTAAACTACAGCGGGTATCAGACTTTAATGCCGAAAATTCAAGAAGAGCAGGCGACACACAGAGCCTGAGGTTACTTGGCTTACAAGTATTTGTACACAAAACTAAAAGAAGCAATTGGGGCAACAACACTTTTGGTGGTCAGGCGAGTTGATATTATATGCAACTCCAACCTACTACATTATTCTTGGATTAGGATCAATCACTCCGTTCAATAAAGTTCTAGAAATTAGAATGGAACTACAATCCATTCAATATCAAACAGTGTTTTGGCGAGTGTAGATTGATTTCTCAATAAATTACGCCTAATGATTTCAGATCTTCACGACCCAGGCAAATTATCAATTTCAGATAAACATTGAACCGTAGTAAAAATAAAAACTTTTGTAACCATGTTTCTAGAGAGTTTTAATGAATTGGCGGATCTGCGTACTTGTTTTTACAATTTTGTTTTGTTAAATTGAAGAATTGTAGATAATTCAATGAAAAGTAGATCGAACATTTTGGATGAATTATTGATGCAAAGTTTTGAAAAAAACATATAAAATGTGAAATTTTTTTGAGAATTTCTATGAAAATTTTGAGTTTTATAAACATTGTTGTATACCATTGGATAGAAAATTTTATCATATTTCACTCATTAATTTCCGTTATACAATTAAAAAGTTAATCCAGTATAAGTGGTTTGAGTCAAAACTAATTTTTAGCACCATAAATGGGAACGATTCCCATTTTTTTTTTGTTGTGGTACGTCTGAAGTGGAATCAACCTGTATAAAACTGAAATACAAAATTTTACATTTCTCCAAATACCTTCCAAACTCCGTAATGGATTTAAATTTTTTTCTTAGATCGGAGAAAACATACACTCGTTGCGTGGCTCCATCCTGTTGGAACCATAGTTGTGGATGAATTTGCATAACTGGCTTCAAAAATGTATCCAACATTGTCCGATATTGAGCAGCATTGATGGTAACTGCGACACTGGCTTCATTTTTAAAGAAATATTGGCCAATGATTCTGTCGGACGATACACCGCACCAAACAGTACACTTAAGTGGGTGTAATTATCACTGATGAACTCCTCTTGGATTCTCCGTAAGCCATATCCTGCAGTTTTGCTTGTTAAAGAAGCCATTTAATTGGAAATGTGCTTCACCTCTCATTATCAAATTGTGAATGAGATCATGATTTTGCTCTGCTTTTTGCCGCAACGAAATGGCATAATCAATCCATTGCTGTTAGTCTGTAGGTTTCAATTCTTATACATGCGATAGCCCAAGTTGAGCCGACATACTCTCCATATTTTCATCCAACTGCGCGGTACATGGTTTTCTGGTACAAGGGCGGTACCATACTGACCCTGCTTGCCGAAAACGTGGAACCAGGCAATTTATTATCGATACTGTGGGTGTGATCCTTATATTAAAATATCGACGATATGGACGCTACATCAAAACAATTGCCCGTTGGTTTTCAAAATAAAATTCGATGCTTTTTGTTCATTGTTCTGTTGTGTATCGTTCCACATCAAATCCCCCGAATCTTGTTTACAAAATTTTGAAAAATACTAATAAAAAAATATTGAAATAAACAAAGTTATAACGAATTTAAACCATAAAGGTCATTTTGCCTCGGGCGTCGTGGCGTAGTGGTTAGTGTGTCGGATCACTACGCAAGATCCCACCTCTCGCGAACGTCTGACAAACATCCGAGAGTATTGTTGTCACGAAAAAGCTTCTCAAAACAAATTGCCTTTCGGATACGGCACTAAACTGTAGGTCCCTTCCATTCGTGTGAAAAATATAACGCACACAACACGAGTGGTTGCGAGAAGCTAGGCCCTGGCACTTAAAGAGCTGTTGCGCCAAATATTTATTTATTTATTTTATTAAAGGTCATTTTGCGCCACCCTATACCATATACCTATATTTTCTTCTTTATTGCAATTCTTCAACAAATATTTCTCTCTATCATTTTTAACGAATATAGCAATAGCTTTGCAAAATACAATTTCAAAAGTACCCCTTTTGATACAAACAAATGTAAGTTACGTCCATATCCTTAAAATAAAAGACACTCAGGACTCCTAAGCTCACAATTAAACTTGACCTTACACTCCCTACAATTTTGCTCAAAAGTATTTTTCTCTTATGTCCAACCGTTTTCGAGAAATATGAGCTGAACTTTTTTAAAAACCCAGACTTTCTTTGCTATTACCGTAACGGTTACGAGAAAATATTCAAAGTAAAATTAAATTATTTGTCTATGACCTTTCGACTACTCGTAACTATCTAAAAAGTACCCATTCTACATATTTAAATAAAATGCACCACTGGCTCGCACTTATTTGTGCCTGAACATTAAATTGCGTATCTTCTTCTTCTTTAGGTGACGCTACAGTCCGGGGTGGACCTGGGCCTCAACCAATACGCCTCTCCAGTTAGCGCGATCTTTGGCTAACTGCCTCCAGTTGCGCACTCCAAGTAGGTTGAGGTCCCCTTCCACTTGTGCACGCCACCTAAGGCGAGGTCTTCCTCTACTGCGTTGTCCCTCCGGGTTAGAATCGAAGACTCTTCGGGCCGGAGCGTTGGTGTCCATTCGCTCTACATGTCCTAGCCATCTTAGACGACTGATGCGCACTTTTCTGACCAGGTCGATGTCGCTGTACAGCTCGTAGAGTTCGCTGTTAAATCTTCTCCTCCAAAGCCCGTCAACGCAAACGGGACCAAAAATCACTCGAAGAATTTTGCGTTCGAAACGACCAAGAAGATCTTCATCCGCTTTTGCTAGAGTCCATGCTTCTGCGCCATAGAGCAGAACAGGGATGATGAGGATCTTATATAGAGTCTCCTTAGTGTTTCTTGACAAGGCCTTACTAATCAATTGCCGTCTTAGGCCAAAGAAACAGCGGTTGGCAAGTGTAATTCTTCGCTTGATTTCTGCTGAGGTGTCATTATCAGAGTTTACCGCGGAGCCGAGGTAGACAAAGTCCCTAACTACCTCAAAATTGTAGCTGTCTATCGTGACGTTCTGTCCGATTCGTCGATGTTGTGTGTCCCTTCTTGTTGACAGCATATATTTTATTTTACCCTCATTCACCACCAAACCCATTTTTGCCGCTTCTGCACTAATACTTGCAAACGCACCAGTTACAGTTCGCTGTGTTCTCCCAATAATGTCAATGTTATCGGCGTATGCAAGAAGTTGTACAGACTTTTGGAAAATTATGCCCCTGGTGTTGGCTTGTGAGTTTCGCACAATTTTCTCAAGAATGATGTTGAAGAAGTCACATGACAGCGCGTCACCTTGTCTAAATCCTTTTTTGACATCAAAGGTCTCGGTGAGATTGTTTCCAACCTTTATGGAGCAGCGAGCGTTCTCCATCGCCATTCTGCACAATCTGACAAGTTTGGCAGGGATGCCAAAACTAGACATGGCTCTGTATAGCTCGTCTCTGTAAATGCTGTCATATGCGGCCTTAAAATCAATAAAAAGATGATGAGTATCGATCTGGGCTTCTTGGGTTTTCTCCAGGATCTGCCGTAGTGTGAATATTTGATCGGTCGTGGACTTACCTGGCCTAAAACCGCACTGATAGGGACCTATCAGATCGTTGACGAATGGTTTTAGGCGCTCACACAGTACAGCAGACATGATCTTATACGCAATGTTCAGGAGACTGATGCCTCTATAGTTGGCGCAGTTTAGAGGGTCTCCTTTCTTGTGGATCGGGCAAACGAGGTTCCATTCATCAGGCATACTTTCTTCTGACCAAATCTTGGAGACGAGTTGGTGTATGCTCTCCACCAGGTCATCTCCCGCCGCCTTAAACAGCTCGGCAGTTAAACCGTCCGGTCCAGCAGCCTTGTTGGATTTAAGCTTAGATATTGCTATCCTCACTTCATTTTGGTCAGGTGGACGGAAATCTTGGCTTTCATCGTCCAGGTTGAATGGTTCATTCTGCCTGACAGCGGAATTTGTGTCCTCTTCGCCGTTTAGCAGTCTGCAGAAATGGTTTTTCCATGTCCTCAGCACCGACTGTGACTCTACTACAAGGTTTCCTTGTTCGTCTCTACATGTTTCTGTTCGGGTCTTTTTGGCACGACACGTTCTTTTTACCTTTTGGTAAAACTTCCGAACATTATTCCTGGAGTAGCACCTCTCTATATCCTCGATCGCGCGCTTCTCATGCTCTCTCTTTTTTCTCCAGAGGAGCCGATGTTCTTGCCTCCTTTTTTGCTCGTAGAGCTGACGAGCTGCTCTCGTCCTTCTATGCAGTGACGCTTCGTAGGCACTTTGTTTTGCTGCATGTGCTTGCCGACACTCTTCGTCAAACCAGGGGTTTCGTGGGGGTGGACTGGTGAAACCGAGCACATCAGTTGCGGCGTTTTTGATGGCTTCTTGGCATCGATGCCACTGGTCTTCGACATTTGATGCTGGCAGCATAGGACTTCTCGAGAGGTTTAAGGATACGCGATCGGCAAAGGTTCTGGCGGTTTGTTGCGTTTGTAGCCGTCCAACGTTAAATCTCCTCATAGTATTTTCTCGTTGTTTTGGCGTCCGGGATATCCGCATCCGTACCTTGGCTACAACAAGGTAGTGGTCCGAGTCAATGTTGGCCGCTCGGTAAGTTCGGACATCTAGAATACTGGACGAGTGCCTTGCGTCGATCGCAACATGATCAATTTGGTTGACGGTTTGATGATCTGGTGACCGCCATGTTCCTTTGTGGATATTAAGGTGAGAAAACCGTGAACTAGCTATGGTAACATTACGTCCCGCAGCAAAATCAATCAGCCTAAGTCCGTTTGCAGACGTGGTGTCGTGTAGGCTGTGCTTTCCGATTGTGCTACCAAAGAGGTCCTCCTTTCCTATTTTGGCGTTGAAATCACCTAAGACGATTTTAACGTCATATTTAGGGCATTGCTCATATGCTTTATCGAGTAGCTCATAGAAACAATCTTTGGTAGCATCGTCTTTATCTTCTGTGGGGGCGTGAGCGCATATAAGGCTGATGTTGGCGAATTTAGCCTTGATGCGGATAGTTGCAAGGCGTTCACTTACATGTCGAAAGCTCAAGACTTCTTGCCTAAGTCTGCCGCTTACAACGAATCCGCATCCAAATAGACGCTGCTTCTGTTCCCTGTAGCAATCACCGTAGTAGATATCACAGTTTTTCATCTTCCTTTTGCCCGGCCCATCCCATCGCACTTCCTGGATGGCGGTGATATCTGCTTTGTAGCAGTCTAGGGCCTCCGCTAGTTGTTCGGCTGCACGCGGTCTATTCAGGGTTCGAACATTCCACGTGCAGATCCGAACGTCATTGTCCTTATTTCATTTAGCCGGGTCGTCAACAGTAAATTCATCCTTATCCGAGGCTATTGGTCGCTTCGTAACAAACATTTTTTTCCGCGGTAGGGTTGTTAGCTCCACGCACAACCCCCAACCTGGAGGACCAGGCCCTTTCTGCGACCCCTTGGATAAAAGGAGCCGGAATATTCCGGAGTCAGTAACCCGCTGCGGGGATGTGAGAGCTGCCGTTGACCCATTAAGGGCTCTTCCGCCACCATCTCTATTTCAACACCCTGACTAGTGTTGAAAATCCTCAATGACCTCAGCTCCAAATACGTCGAAGTAGCTCATTGAGGTAACTGCCATGTTGACTCTTGACGCCACCGTTGATTCAACCATGTGAATTCATCCGCCGTACGTCCTCTTTCTGAGGGGCTCATGTTAGACTTCTGAGACTCGAGCAGACAGTCAACTCCGACAGAGCATTATAGTGTTGCTTTATTTTCTGCTTTATCAACACTCGCACTTATAAGTTCAGCAAGTCAAGTCCGGATGGACATAGACCAGTACCCGGTGGTGACCACGGGGAGGTAAAATAAGCACAATTGATGAGTGTGAGATAGTTGCGACACTGGACATCGCCAGGTTGATGCCAATCAGATGCCCATCCCTATTCACACAACATCCATTAAATTGCGTATGCGATTGCATTTTGAGCAAAACTGATTGAGTCGTATCCGAGGAATTGCCAATTTGTAAGAACCAGTTAATAAGAGAAGTACAGTTACACGTACTTTCTGATCATTCTGACTTTTCAAAATCGGCCATAAATAAAATATCTTTGATTTTTGAGTTAGAATAAAAATTCTGATTTCACATCGAATTGTGAATCCATCGACCCCAAATATGACGTTTGAAGAAAATCTGTCCTGGCGTTTAGGCTGTAGTCAGCCATGATTACAGGCAGACAGACAGAAGGAATTGAGAGCCCCACTTTTTTGAGTTTCTCTATAATAAGGGTAGTCCCAAAAGTACCTGACCTGACGTATAGATGGCGGTTGTTGTTTGAAAATAACGACTATGGTAGAATGTACCAACCTTATAAAGCTTAAATTTGAAGTTTGATGACGCTACGTTGTTTAATATTTGTTCGGAAGCCATCAATAGTGAATTTGTAAACATGGAACAAATTGGTCATCGTTATGTAATACAATACTTTCATTTGAAAGGCCTTAGTCCAACCAATATCAAAGCGGAGCTAGATTCTACTCTGGAGGAGTCTCCTCCTTCGTTTACAACAATAAAATATTGGGTGGGAGGGTTTAAACGAGGCCGTTTGAGCTGCCAAGACGAACATTGCAGTGGTCGACCAAATGAGGTGACTACTCCAGAAATGGTGAACAAAAATTCATAAAATTGTATTGGATGACCGTCGACTGAAAGTGTGTGAGCTAGCAGACATGGTACGTACAAAAGTGCTGTACATCGCATGTTGACTGAAAATTTGGATATGAGAAAGCTGTGCGCAAGATGGGTGCTGCGATTACTCACAATGGAATAAAGACAGAGTCATGAGGATTTTTCTATCAAGTGTTTGGCGAAGTTTCATAGCAATAAAGCTGAGTTTTTGCGTCGATTCATACCATGGATGAAACATGGGTCCATTACTTCCCACCCGAGACGAAGGAACAGTCAAAACAATGGATTGAAAGAGGAGAATCGGCTCCAAAAAAGCCGAAGACAGTTCCATCTGCAGGCAAGGTCACATCAGTCATCGCGATGGCCAAAATCTATGATTTTAAGTTCGAATTGCTTCCTCATGCACCCTACTCGTCAGATTTAGCCCCCTCGGATTATTTTCTATTTCCCAAGTTGAAAAAATAGCTCGGTAAGAGATTTGCAAACAATGAAGAGGTGAAGTTTGCGGTTGATGGCTATTTTAAGGCGCTCGACTATTCCCACTATAGACAGGGTATCGAAGCTATTGAACATCGCTGGGAAAAGCGTATTGAGCTAAAAGAAGACTATGTAGAGATATAAAGATATTTTTTTATGTTTTCTTTGTTACGGCGGGGACTTCTGGAAGTACCTCTTATATAGTAATGTCAAATTTGATCAAAATCTTGCAGGTGCCCTTATACATATGTGCAAGTAAAATGGTAAATTTAGTCCGTATTCTTAAAATCATTTTTTTAAACTTTTCTCTTAAATATTTTTCTCATACCACTCACCATTTCCGAGATACTAAGGTGTCTCAATTCAAAAAAAAAAAAACTCCCCCTGTATAATAAAACTAAAGACAGTAATTCACGCATGTTTCTAATGTATGAAAATATTTGTAGAGAAACGGAAATTTAAAAAAATGCATTCGGGCAACACCGACAGGGTGCTCTGTAAAAAAGTTTTAATAATTTATTTGATACCTATAGGGTACAGACGGGTACAAATATTATTTCTAATTATAGTGCACCAAGTCAGATTTATTTTCAAAACTTGCAGACTGTTAGGACTAATTCGCAGGGCGAATATCTAATTTGAGTGATCTACTCTCAAGTGTCCATTAACCTCATTGTTTAATATTTATGCAATAATATACAACAGTCAATAAAAATATTCCGTTATACGTACATAATGGAGAACATATGAGACCCCATTTTTGAAAAAGCGTACAATGGAAATAATTAGGTACATTACAGTACATAGAACCGGAATCCCTTTAAATTAAAAGTATCTATTTCATCAGATTGGATTTTGTGCACCCTAGAGTACTATTCGGTTTTCCTTGCTACGGGTGTATCTATGCGTAATAAAAATGGCGAAAAATCTCCCTTCACAGAAATGAATTACAAGTTTCATGCTTTCAGATTAGATTTAAGATACGGGAAACTACATGTATTTGAAAAGAAAGATACTCGTTCTGGAAATACATATGTACAACATTTCAAAGCGAGTCGCACATACAAGGGTCTATGCAAGATATGCAAATTTTATATCATATTCCTCTTCCTGGCAACGTACATATTGTACGTGTATTATTATTCCCATTGTTGCCATAGATTTCCACTAGGGTATAATCATTTCAATGCATAGTTTGTAACATAGAACATAATTAAAGTTCTAACATTTGAGTTCCTGTGTTACCATTTTTGATTGTTTATTTTTGTGAATATTTGATTGTGTTTTGTCTGATACTTGCATTATGTTTGTTAATCAAATAAATAAATTTTATTTAAAAAAAAACGAAAAATATTATAGGTACACCCTATAAAGTATATACTAGCAAACCAGCCGGCATTGCTCAATTAAATTTGTTTAACTTAGTCTCTATACAAACATGTTCATGCATTAGGAACATGCGTGCGTTTATATTGAGATGTTTAAAATCTGTGTCACTCTTGGGCTGTTATATTGTGAAATATTTTTGTAATCCTCTCAAATTGGCCGCCATTTTTAACATCTACTGCATTAGGAAATACGGTTGTGTTTTCTGAAGAAAACCTATAGTTATGAAAGTTGATTTTGTTTCTCCTACATAAAGACAGAAGTACCCCTTTCCCAATAAAAAGGTAATTTTTGTCAATATCCTTCAAATAGAGGATATTCAAGAATTTTTAAGGTCATCATTAAAGTCTCAGCAATTTTGCTCACTAGCGTTTTTATTCATATTTCTAATCGTTTCCACGGGATTGAGGTGGCTCAATTTATGTAACAAACTCACCCTCTATATTTTATACGACTTAACATGGGGAAAGTAATGTATGAGAAAATGTGGAATGTGGGGTTCTCTACTGATTTTTGTCTGCTCGATAACTTGATGGAACACCATGTTACACGGTTATGCCGGCATTTCAAAGGGAAAAATACCTTCTCGAAAAACCTTATCTAGGTAGCTCTTGATTACTCCGTCGCTGCAAGTCGCAGCTTAATGAAACTAAAGGCACCTATGAAGTAACTACATAATTGAACAGATTCAGGTCAGAAATCATCTATTGGTTTCTTTTTAAAAGATAGATTGTTGAATGGCTTGTATAGCACGTAGCGCCATCTTGCTGGAAGCAGATATCGTCCAAGTTCATTTCCTCGGCCATCATGCCTCTGTAACTCTGTTCGTTGACCGTAACGTTGCTGCCATCTTCATCTTGTAAGAAATGGGCCAATAATGTCGCTATTCCACAAACGACTACGCGTGAGTTTTCCGAGCCCAAAATACGACGATTTTGCTTGTTTACATAGTCGTCGAGATGAAAATGTGCCTCATTGGAAAAAAAATATGTTTTTTTTTTTAGCAAAAGCGACGTCAATTTCGAACTGCTCTAAAGCCCAAACATGGGAGGTATAACGAAGAGGATGGTCATTTTGATTCAATTTCTGATTCAGAGAATAATCCGAGGTCTTTATTCATAGGTAATCCTCCTCAGGCTAGTGCGGCTAATGTTCAGTTGCTGAAATCTGTGGCGAGTTGAGGTTCTGGAGTTTAGGAGCACAATTTCGGCAGCTGCATCAATATTCTCGATTGTCGAACAAAGGACGAACACGGGATAACTTGTGTTATCAATTAGCATGCCAATCTCACAAACTTTCTTCACAAACTTGCCTACAGCAGGTACGGTTGGTGCATTATGTCAACCGAAATTTAGCACTCACTTTGGAAATAAGTTTTCAATATTTTCCAACATATCGCAGAGATATACTGTGTAACGTAGATATATACTGTGTATCGCAGAGATATACTGTGTATCGCAGAGATATACTGTGTTTCTGTACATTTTTTGAGCGCGAAAGAGCTGTCAGTGTCAAAATAACATGTATTTTAAAAAGAAACCAGCAGATGGCCTACCCGTTATAACCAGCCACGAAAACTGCAATTTTGACTTCCTTGTGAGGCTTCTTAATAATTTTTCTCGATCATTTGTAATGAAAGCAGAAATTTACGAAGAATTATTTTTCCTTAAAATAATATGCAAAACTTAAAAAGTTTATGTTTTTTGTTTACAAATATTTTACAAAATAAACAAAAACTGTCGATCAAACTATTATAGTTGGAAAAGTAATTTTTTATAAATTTGTGTTTCCATTAGTATTTGTCTTCCTTAAATTTTAATTTATGACCGATGGTGCCAAAAATTATAACAGACTTTTCGGTTTTCTTATACGAATTTGCTTTCTTATTTGACCATGACTCGTACTCAATGGGTACAAGTACTTTTCCAAAATGAAATAGTTCAAAAGTGGAAAAATGTTGCATTTATAACCAAAAAGTTAGGCAGTTAAATTTTTTTCAGAAGAGCAGAAATAATGTATTCTTATATCTTTGACTAGGATATTCATTTGGCAGCAATGTAGATATAGAAAATAAAAAATTAATAATTCGTGGCTAAACTTCGAAAAAAGTTTCTGATTACCAAAACGGGAAATTACACGACCAGGAAATGACTCATGCAGTAATTGAATTGTTTCTTGGGCTGTATGCCATGTGGCACCGTCTTGTTGAAACCTCATGTCATCCACATCCATATATTCCAATTTAGGCACCAAAAACTGGATTATCATGTCGCGATAGCGACCTCCATTAACTGTTATTACCTGACCAGCCGCATTTTCAAAGAAGAATTGTTCGATGATGCTTCCAGCCCAAAATCCGCACCAAAAAGTGACACATTGTGGATGGATTTGTTTCTTAACAATCACTCGCAGATTTTCTGAACCTCAAATTCGACATTTTTAACGATTAACAAAGCCATCAAGATGAAAATGAGCCTCATCGCTTAACATAATTTTATTTGAAAAATCAGCATCCAATTGCTGTTGTTCCATAATGCATTCAACGAACTCACTTCGCTGTGCGTGGTCAGTAAGCTTCAGTTCTTGAATCAATTGTGCTTTGTATGCATGAAGATGCAAATCTTTCGTTAGAATACGCTGTAGAAAGCTTCTCGAAATGTTCAATTCTTGACCACGGTGTCGAATTGATGTTTCTGGATTCTCAACAACACTCTCACGAACTGCTTCGATGTTTTGTGTTGAACGAATTGTTGAATGTCTCCCTAAATTTTTGAATTAATCACAGTTGATGAAGTTAAATCACTATTCCGACCATATTTTGTACGAAAATTGCGAAATGTAGCTCCAAATTTTTATTATTTTTAAAAAATTGTTCAACAATGAAATGCGTTGTTCTTTCGTGTATCACTTCATTTTTAATAACCCTGAACTTTCAGCTGTCACGCTGTTTTTTTTTTCGTTGGCAACACTTTACAGCACAAATGGCGCAAAATTCAAATCTTACGTGAAACGTTAGAAGGAAGAAAGTAAGAAAAAAACTAAAATGATTTCCGTAGAAGTATGCAAGGCATAAAATGAATAAATATTTTTTTTTTTTAATTTTTTTTTTGTTTATTCAGTTGATCTAAACAAAACAAACATTTTATGCTAAAAATAAGTTCCAATATTTAGTAAGCCATTGAATTGTTTGTTTACTTCTTGCCGAAATTAAATTTCAAATTTATTGGTAACAATAACGGCAAACCCCACAGGCGGACCAGTAGGGATGCAGTAAAGTGGGAGGGTTGTGTGATCCTTCTACTCCGGATCATTACTTCGCCGTAAGGAAAAGAAGAAGAATAACTAAATAGTTCAGTAATATGCATATAGCCGTAAATATTGTATAATTTATACAACATTTTTAATAATAATTGTGTTAACACTGAAATATCATATAAAACAGGTACGACTTTAGCAAGAAAATAAAGAGTAACTTCATGTTGCTTTTGTGTGAAACACATACCTCAAACGTGGAAAATAGCCAGGGTAATTTCATAATTACCCGAAGCCATGTAAACCACCTATTGAAGTCATGTCGTATCGACAGATATCTTTGCCCTTACAAGATTAAATTAACTGAAGACCTGAAGCTTCTTGATTATTTGAAGCGCCAAAGTTTCTCCGATTGGGCACTGCAAAAGTTTGAAGAAAATTCTGAATTTCATCGAAAAAACATCTTCAGCGATGAGGCTCACTTGTGGCTTAATGACTTTGTCAATAAGCAAAATATGCGTTATTGGACAGCAACAAACCCACATGTTCTTCAAGAGACTCATGCCCGGAGGTGTGGTTGGACCGTATTTTTTCGTCCATGAATATGATCGCCGTGTTAAGGTCAATGGAGTTCGCTATCGTGCCATGTTGGAAGACTATTGTTGGACAGAATTGGATGGACTTGACATCAGTGATATGTGGTTCCAACAAGATGGTGCCACATGCCACACAGCTGGTCAAACAATTGATCTCTTGAAGGGGAAGTTCGATATTTGTACTCGTATAATCTCGAGAAATGGTCCAGTCGAAAGGCCAGCTCGCCCATGCCATTTAAAACCGATGGATTTCTTTTTATGGGATTATGGTAAGTCGTTGGTTTATGCCAGCAAGCCAACAACGTTAGAGGAGCCCAGGAACAATATCGAACGAGAAATTGCCAATATTCCGGCCGATATTTGTGGAAGAGTGACGGAAATTTGGCTCCAAACAAACGATCGCTGTAAACGTGCTCGCGGTTGTCATATAAACGAGATCGGATTCCGTATTTAAATCTAGCATGTGTACTACACCTAGAATAAATTTCAGCCCGATATCTCAATCATTCTGTGTTTTGTTTATATACAAAATTGTTATGTCCTTATTGAAAAACCCTGTATGAAGTACAGTTTAATATATTGTAATTCACTGATTTTCGTACTTGCAGTACTATACAACGAACATTATATTTATATACCAAAGCGATTTCCAGTATAATAAAGGAGAAAATGAATTCTGCAGCTTACTTGGAATGCAGTGCGCTGATATGCCTACAGGAAATTACTTGGTTTCTTTGTCTAACCGCAAAGAACCAAAGAAACCACAAAAATGAAAAATAAGTATTTCTTAATAAAGCTACATATGTAGCTAGCTTGTGGTATACATATACGTACGTATATGTACCTATTGTATAATAAAGCTGGCAATTTCACAATTTACGATAGTTGCACGGATGTACGTACCTTTATGAAAACCGCAAAATATATTTATTTATTTTTTTAAAGTTGATTATTTAGGTCTGTCAGTTTAAATTTAGATGTCAAATATTTGTTAGCCTTCATACTAACGTTAAGGCTCCCCTTCCATAATATTTAATCCCAAAACTAGTAGGTATTTGGATCAACAGACTTAAACTACTCGTATATTCTGATATTAAAAGTAAGAAAACTATCTTTTGGTGAACTAAGTTCCTCAAAGGCGGAATTCTTTCAGAGCATTAAATTGATTGCAAGTGAAAGGGGTTGTTCTTCAATGTGGTATATAATTTTTTTTCGTAATCCGATTAATTCTTGACTTCTGCGATTGCCCGTAACCCGGAATGGAGTAATGATTGTTATCGTTGCAAAATCTTTGTGAGAAATGTACACAAATATGTACAACTTTTAGAAGAGTTAATCTTTGAAATGTATTTCCATAAATGTGTTATATTTTATTAGAATTCATTTCACAACGCATGCAAACTTTGGGAGACTCAAGTTTGCTACATATTTCTAAAATAGAAAAAAAGCTTGAAACCATCTCACGAAAAACAAAAACCTTTCCTAAGTTCTCGTGTTCATAAGAATCAAATTTCATGTCAATAGCGTTGACAGAAAAATAGCAGTTATTTGTATAAAGCACTACATTCTATACTCGGATATGTACAGCATTAAGAGGACATTAAGTACTATTAAGACTGTCACTGTTAAATAAGGGTGACACTATTGTATACAGTAGCTCTGAAACGTTGATATTTCAATAAGCAAAAAGGGAAAGGATTAAAGAACATACACATGGCATTGTAATAATGCATAAGCAAAATGAATGGGACCTAGTTCAATATTTGCATGTGTTCCACCAAAACGAATTACGGAACACCTTTTTATTTTTAAATAAATCTGCATAGGGTACAATTTTGAATAGTTAAATATTGGATCGTAACGATGACATGCGAACACGATCATGGTGCTGATTTGGATAATCTGACGATAAATGATGATGCGAAGCATGAAACAGAAAAGGGTTGATTTTTTTTTAGTTTGACATCCTTATTACTGTGTAAACATCGATATGATGATTCAACACTTTTAATTCGATTAGTGTGGATATGAGGTCCTAGACTGTGTATAAAAATTGGGCGCCTGTACGGGTGATTTTTTTTTTTATTGTACAACGCCGGTGCTGTGAAGACGACTAAATAACAATGGGAAGGGTTGAAGAATTCGTTCGCGTCTGATCGGTAATTATCCGTAAATTCATTTTTATCTATCTCGTCATGGAAAATTATGAGAATTATTTTATGGCAGCAACATTCAGTTTCTCGTTGATTCAGGTTCGTTACCATTCTTTCCCATTACTAATTTTATTGATTCCCACTGATTTAAAAAAGAAACGTACATTCAAAATTGGATTGTGGAAGATTTATATTTATGTACTATGGTGATCTATGACGTGTTGAACAGTTGAATGAAATTAAATCTAGCATACTCTCTAGTATGAACTTTGCTACTTTAAAGTTACAAGTTTAGCGAATTTGCTACTTTTGGTCTAAGTAAATACACGAGTTTCCCAATTGCGAAAATAAACAGTTGAAGTGAACTCTTCGTAGGTATTCATGTCTTTCCTTGGTCGGTTTACAAAAGTTAGCTCATGTCTATTTAGAGTATCGGTCATTTGAAGCGGTGTACTTTGAAAATCAGCACCACAGCCAGGTCCGGATTAAAATGAACTACCGTTGTTTCAAAGCACACTAAGATCGGGTACTCGGAATTAGAGATAGACAGTGTATTTTATTATTATTATTTGTGTAGGGTCATCTTGCACTGCGACCTAATGGTCTATTGTGCCCCAACTAGGACAGGTTTATTCCCTCATTAGAGTTTCCTTCAGAATATAATTCCTTCGGAATTGTTATCGAGGGTTAAACACTCTTTCTTTGCCTTAGCAAGGATAGTTCGCCCTAGAGCACCCTTTCTAATCCGGTTTCTCTTAGGAATCTGAGAATGAGAAGTGGGTCTATGGTTAGCATAACCTCATCTGATAGTTGGTACTTGCCCAAGCATTTCAATCTTTTGTAGGTCAGTGCCCCACAAGACTCCAGAAGATTTTCTGGAGTATCACTGGACTTATTGCAGAATCTACAAAGGCCTTCGTTTGTTGAACCTAGTTGCCTTAAATGCTCGCCGAGTTTACAGTGCCAAGTTAGAAAGCCTGTTAGGATACGTTTGTTATTCTTGTTAAGGCAAATGCATACTTCGAATCCCTTACGGTTATAGTGTCCCAGCAATTTCTTAGCTTGCCTCAGACCTGGAGTATTAATCCAGGTTCTCGCCCTGTTTTCTTTCTTCATCTTCCTGAAATCTTCGCCTATGGTGTGGTTTCCTATTCCGCAGAATGGTTCAGGTCCAATAAAGGATTCTGCTGTTCCTTGTCTTGCCAAAGAATCTGCTTCTTCATTGCCCTCTACTCTAGCGTTGTCAGGTGTCCAATAGAGGGTTACCTTGTTACTGCTACCCAATTCATTAAGTTTGCATAGGCATTCCCGCACAAGTTTTTTTTAATGACATGGGAGTCAAGTGCCTTGATAGCTGCTTGACTGTCTGACAATATTGCTATGTCGCATTTTGTGTATCTTCTATCGAGATTGAATTGAACACATCTATCTATAGCGTATATGTCAGCTTGAAAGGTGCTGGTACTTTTGCCCATAGGTCCTGGTCCTTCTTCAGTTTTCGAGCCGTCCGTGTACCACTTTATTTTCCTCAATCCTTATATTATGAATTCATTGCTCCAAGCCTTCTTGTTACTCAACTTCGTACCGAATTTTTTATCAAAGTTAAATTTCCTTTTACTATCATATTCTTTTGAACTGATGCATTTCTCTTTCCCGATGCCCTCTTTTGCCATCCTTAGGATCGTTCTCTTTGCGCTTTGCTCAACTACAATATGAAGCGGAGTTGGCTCTAGGAAAACTTCCATGGCAGCAGTTGGACATGTCTTTGCACTTTACTCGTAGTGAGTGTATCCCTCTTTGTGACTAGACTAGTTCGTTTGGCCCATGCTATCGCTCCATATGTGATCATTGGTCTCACAATGGAGATATACATCCACCTTAGAATGCTCGGGTTAAGTCCCCAAGACTTACCCGCTAGGCTCCTACATATCATGACAGTACGGGTGGCCTTTTTGGATATCTTCTCCGTGTGATTTTTCCACATAAGTGTACCGCCCCTTATTTGTACAACTTTATTCAGTGCGTAACAGTCAAACAACTATTTGCAGACTGCAGCATTCGCCCTTAGTAATATAAATACTAAAAGCAACTCCTAGTTAGGTGATTGAAAGGTGCTTAAAACAGATTTAGCAGAAATGAAATCCAGAATAGTTATTGTGATTCATTTCCACATTTTCGCTACTATGAACATGCACAGCTGACTTTTCAGAAATTCAATTCAGGTTTTATGCTAAAAATTCTGCATTAGTGTAGTATTTTAACGCATTTAATCATTCTTTTATCCGAGCTCTATTATTCATTTTATCATGAATAATATCAAAATGACTTATAATTTGTCGATCCTCCATTCGAATTTAAAACTGACTTAGAGGCGGGTGACCTACTGCTAAACTGCTTCCTATTTTAGGAGTGACATTCGTGTTTATTACTACCGGTTTGAAGTTAGAGGAGACTTTAAGAAAAACGAGAGTTTAAATTCCTTTATTACTAAGGACCATTGACTTCATTGCAGTAAATCCTTCTACCCCAAGGAAGGCCTCTGTGTAAATCCAAAAAAGCATCCATTATGCCTATTACCAGAAGAACAAATTTAAATCTTCTCATTCGCTTCTTCATCTATGAAACTATTCGATTCCTGCGAGAAGGATGAACCATCCTGTACCGTAAATTGTTATGGAATCCTCACACTAACCAAACTATCGAAAGAGCCAATCGAGCACTATGGATCTGTCGCCGCATCTGTGGGGGGAACTGGGAACTAAGTCCCAAAATGATTCTTCAAATATACACCTTGATCGTCAGACCTACCTTAGCATTCGCGGCAGTAATCTGGTGGACAAAGATTAACGAAGTCAGTACAGTTAGAAAATTGGAATGAGTCCTACGCCTAGCTGATATTTGTATGACGGGCTGATGAAATTGAAGCTAGTTCTGGAGACAGTCAAACCGCTTCTAGAACTAGCAAAGAAAAACTTGGTCATTCTACATTGGATCTCTGCAAAGGTCACATTGGTAATGAAATGGTCGACACACTGACCAAGATCAATGCATCAGCCCCACTCTCTGGTCCCGAAGCATTATGTGGAGTAAGCAAGGGCCTTCTAAAAAACCATTCGAGGGAACATACCTTGTTTAAATCCAATTTGATCTAGGCGAAAACTCCAGGACAGAAATGCATTAAGTACTTTTTCCCTGCACTTTCTCACAAGAGAAACTTTTTTGTGAATCTGAGCAGGAACCACTTTATGACCCTAACCGACGTCATTAGTGGCCATTGCTTATTGAAAAAGCCCCTCGACAGACTTAACTTATCACCGAACCCTACCTATAGACTAGAGAGTGAAGAAACCTACATATTTTTACGTTTTCACAGACTGCCCCACTCCCACATACGTGAGGCAGCGGACTCTTGGCAGCGAACTTGTCTGCGTTATATCCTGAGAAGTTGATGAACTTCCTGACAGCTTCTGGAATAAATTTACACTAGAACTCTGGCTTTCCAAAAGAAAGAATTTAAGCAATATTGGATTTGTGATGCCGTGGAGTTCAAATGAAAGAAAGAGACAAAGGAAAAAAGAATCTTAGGAGAAGCAAAGAACGACACGAGTATTAATGTAAACGTGACGCCGAGGGCGAATTTACTAAGCAGACAATTATGCGAACAATTTCAAAGAATGTTTTTTAAAGTTATATCTCTGCAATCATAACTAACTTCAAAGCTCTTTGAACACAGATTACCAAAATAAGAGCATCCCCATGAAACACTCAATTCTGACTTCAATGATTTTTTTATTGTTTTACTAACAAGATAAATAACGACACAGTTTCATACAGAACGTCACGTTCTTTTCTGCAAAAGTCATGAATACTTCCTAGAATAGTGATTCCTGAAATATTGCCTCGAAAATACGTTGACATCACCTTTATAATAGTCAAAGCATCATTGTGCTAACTGACTACTGCGACAGCAGAACCGACAACAATGGGACTCTCAGCAGGACATTAACACTCCAGGAGGCTCAAAAAGAACGTCGAACAGAATGACTGAACTAGATGTCAAATATCCCCGGGCTGTTTTGTATCTGCAGGTCCTTTTTCAAAAGTACCAACAAAAGCATGGGGAGTAGGTATAATTAGACGTAGTCCCTTTCGTAATTTTCATTCCATAAAAAAATGAATCAATAGGTGATGTTTGAAAGATACGAGTATATTATGTGTTATACAGTTTTCTTTTTTCCTTAAAAAAAAAATAATAAAAAAAAACTCTTTGTCTAGTGCATGTGTGCCATTCTGCGTTACGTACCTGTGTGCAGTAGGATCCTAGCTCAGTGTTCGCATTCAAACGTCTCTCGTATTTAAGTCATACTTAGGCAGAACGTCCTTTTATGGACTTATCCTTAATGCAATCAGTGTAGGAAAAAACACCCCAGAGGATTGACTAAATCTGTTTTTTGTTTTGTTTTGGTATATGGACACTGAATCCCTACATGATATAGTTTCACCACCTGTAGGAGTATCTCTTTGAATGTTTTGGACTCAATCTTCGTTTTATGTCATCTGTCCTATTCAGTTGTGCAAATCAAGTGGATAAACGAGCAGATCTTTGCTTTGAGTTTTACCGAAATGTTCGAAACTTCATGAGAAATATTTCAGAGCACTAAGTTGGCATTAGCAGTGTCTTTTTATTTGCTTGGCTCATGCAACTGTAGAGGGATTAGTCATTGAAATGGAAATTTGCCGGAAGATGTAATTTTGTAATTTGAGTTAGGTGCAATGCAACAAAAGACTGTCCAGTATTGTTGTTGAAAATAATACAGCATTCGAATGCGTTCTTTTCATTTTAAGCTGCGCCTACATGCATCCCTCTATATTCCAAGGTTGGAGTGCATTGTTGTTGAGCAAGATTATCCATGCATTTTGAAAAATATACGAGTATATATTCACCTGTGATTGATTGATGAGTGAATGCTATCTTGTACGAGAAATTGTTAACAGTGAATTCTGAGGAAAAGAAAGTTAAAGACGTGGGACATATGAATCTCTCAAAAAAAAAAAAAAAATATAACTGTTATCCAGGATGATGTCCTATGGGACATCGCTTACGGTTTATGGCGATGTGTATTAGACCCAACCAACACTATTCTGCACTCATCTTACCTCCTGGGTAAGTGGGTTCCATTGGATGGGGCGGACCTTTTACAGCGTATTATCGCATCTATACGGTCTTCAGCCCCACCAGGTTTGTCTTTCCATGCAACTGGCCTACACAGCGTTGTAGGTTCTTCTCTCATAAAAGAAGATTTTTAACCACCTTTTATGAGAGCAGAACCCATAACACTGGGTTGATACCTTATGGTATTGCTTTTTGCTCTTGTTTTTCTTATTCAAATTTTAACATTGACTTTATTTTTCTGGCTACCGACTTAATAGGGTAAAGCAAACAAATTTTCAGCCGATGATATGCCAATTAAATGGATACATGAGCCACAGATTGTGAACTTGGTATTATTCGAGAAAAAATAGAACTTCACTAACAAAACCAAAATATCTGGCTTTATTCCTCTCCGGTTATATGGACAACCACTCTAGTATTTGCCCAGAGCAATCTACGTGTACATTATTCTCTATCAAAGTTTGACTGGAAACTAAATACGGTTAAGAAAGCATGGATAGGCTGCAATGAAACCTGTGAAAAGAAATGTAGGCTTCATCAAGTACTCACTTTTATATATCATATGTTCCCATAATAGCTCAAGGTATTACTTGAATAAAGAATGGGTTAGAAATTTGTATCTGTCACCTTATTTTTCAGATGACACGACTATGAGAATAAGGGTGGTTTTAAGCATCGAATGGTGCAGTGCATACAGACTCAACGAATTTTGGTGCTGAACCGCTAAGTCGTAGTATAACACTGGCTACGTCTCCAACTAATTAAGTCATCCTTAGACGAACTGAAGAACGGCGAATTGAAAAATATTATAGACCCATCAGTATTCAAAGATGGCTCAAAGACGAAATAAGGGGTCATGCAAGTGCTATTACCCACAGGACTCTGCCAGAGTCCTCCAACCGGAACTACTCCAATTTCAGCTAGGCTTGTAGGATATTCAAGTACGGCACAATGGGCTAGCGGAAGCTTCTATCTTCGTTGGTAGTCAGGCCGCTTTCAAAGCCATAAGTGGTCAGCTTTAAGTCATTCTGCTCTGGGTCCTTTCCAGAGCAAAGCTCGCGAAAAGAAAGAGCTAATAGGCAGGAAGATATGAGCCACCTGTAACAGGGCCAACAAGAAAAAAAGATTTGTGTGGTATCACACTGGCGATGAGTACGGACCACTGATTAATCGGAAATCGAACAAAATACCGCGAAATATGCATTGCTAAAATATTGTACATTTCGAGTACTATTTTCGCTTCTTTTTGCAGCTAAAGTTGTTTTTCTCACTATTTTTGCTAGTAACTGGAAAATATTGTGCAGGTAAAATATGTAGGCGTTGATCTTCTCTACATTTCATCCATACATTATATATGATCACGCCCATTATTTGGGGCGTTTTCTTAAATAAACCATGTATTGCTATTCCAAAGCTGTTTACAGTGATGGTTTAGTTTTATTGTGAATATCTCTTCATAATCTATGATCATTGGATGCAAATTGTGGGAACCTTTCTGCTAAGAAAAAGTTGTAACAACAGTTTTGTGATAAGATTTCTAAAAATCGCGGAAATATTATCTGTATAGAAAGATATCATTGCATCTGTTCAAAAATTTCGCAACCGTACGCTCACTTTACTAGGGATGAGTTAGAATATGTTTTCTAAGGTGAATGGATAAATAATGAACTTGACAAACGTCATGGAACCCTCTTCCACAAAATGCAAGTAATTGATTCGAAATTGGTTAATATAGGAAAAGGCCCAAATATACACACCTGTTGTTCTACCTCAAAATCACCGTAGCAGCTAACGATTATGAAGTGCGAAATAATGTTGTTTATTAGCACACGTTTAAGTGATAAGACAAAAAACTAAAAAAAAAACAAACTGACTCATTGCAAGAAATACATAACTTTGACTGCAGCTGGGATTATTTGTAGTGTATCTCGATTCCTAGGTCTACCATTATTTGGAAAACAAAGCACATTGTTTCCTTCTTATCCCCATGCCCGTAACTGCGGCAATGTGTATTTTAGGGGAAACGATACTTACTTGAATGATTCCGGACTAGCCAATGAGTAGAGTCTTGTTAAGGTGTTGGTTTGCATTGCATGCTGCAGCTAAGTAATGTACTTCACCTGAAATTGGGCTTTGGTAAGAAGGGAGTAAATATTTTCCTTAACAAGTCTCAGCGGAATGTGAACTCTTTCTGCAGACTACCCGGAAAGCCTTGATGATTTCCAGAAGTTCAGCCTGAAAGACACTGGCAAGGTCCGGCAGCCAACAGGACTTGGATGTATTCTAGTCATAATGACTGTGACGATTGACTGCTCTTCCATTTTACTTTGATGGTGAAATCAAAGTTGAAAGTTTAGTCTATAAGGATTCAGTTCGAGTCGAGAATGTTGCTGTAACCGTATGCCTTAATTGTCTCGCAAACAGATTCCTTGTGTCTGACTCTAGTACACCATACGATGCATTTAATATGTAAGAACAAGCTTAGAACATTTGTCGGACATGAAAGCAGAACACCTTTGGTGAATATACTTTCAGTACCCCTTTTGGTGGTCCTTACTTAAACAGGCAGTCAGTTAGAGGTCACACTTTCCCTACTTCCAGCTCGTAGTGACGTAGAGAACGGGTTGACAAGCTGGTAAAACGAGGATCCTTTGCGATGTGGGTTCACCTTCCGCTTGCGACGTTTTGCATTTTCTATCAGAGGCTAACTACAGGAGAAACTACAGGAGGGGTGGTTAAGATAGGCTTATATTACAGTATAACCTAATTCAGATAAACTGTGTATGATTAATCCGTCTAAATAAATCTGTTCGGATAGAAATTGTTCATCCGAATTCGAAAAGTTTTATTAGAATCGGATAACATGGACGTAGAATTGGTTATTTCCTTACTTACAATGTGGGATACATCCTAAAAAAAGATTTCAACATGAAACAACATGAAATTGTTTATAAAAGTTCTGGTGCAGATTTCATATACGATATACGTTTCAAAAACTGTTGGAGATTCGTCTAATTGTTGTATAAAAATCTTTCAGTGTAAGTTAAGTTCTATAAAAACATCCTCTAGAACATAAAGCTCAGATTAAAAGATACACAACATTTATCACCTTAACCGCAAGAAATGGAACAATATCATAATCTATGAACTTTTAAAATAGTCTACATTCTCTAAACAGACAGGCTGCGGGAGAGTACATGGTGACTTTTATTGCCATTGGCGAAGCCGGGAGTGTCTTCTAGTGCATATTACAATTAAGTGAGGTGCAGTTTGCACTTAATAAAAGTTGTCGTTAAAAGTCAATGTACAATGTAAGGTCATAGGCATAAAAAACAGATGAATACCATTGACGGACTGAATGAATCTTGAAATCCATATCTCAAAGCTAACCGAAAAGTACGAGTATTAGCTCTTCAATAGTGTGCAATAGTGCAAGGTTCACCCGGACTGCAGCACTATCCTAAACATTCACCCCGACTGCAGTAAAATAAACATTCTCAAACTCAGATTATTGAAATCAAATTTATTAAAAAAATAAGGGTCGGTCAATAAGTCCCTGAAAAATGAAATAAGAAACACTCTTTTCGGTATAAAAACATTTTTTTTTTTCAACATAGTCTCCTTTTAGCTCTATGCACTTCATCCAACGTTTCTCCAATTTTGTGATGCCCTCCAAATAATACGATTTCTCGAGCCCCTCAAAATAAGCATTTGTTTCAGCGATGACCTCTTCATTCGACCCAAATCTCTTACCTCCCAGCCATTTCTTCATGTTTGGAAACAAGAAATAGTCGCAGGGGCTAAATCTGGGGAATATGCTGGATGAGGGAGGAGTTCGTAGCCTAACTCATGCAATTTTGCCATTGCGACTGCGGACTTGTGCGCCGGTGCGTTGGCCTGGTGAAAAAGATTTTTTTTCTTCGCCAAATGCGGCCGTTTTTGCTTCAAATCGGCTTGGAATGGATCCAGCAGCTCTGCGTAATATGCGCCGGTGATCGTTTTACCCTTTTCAAGGTAATCGATGTGAATAACACCGCGCGCATCCCAAAAAACTGTCGCCATGACCTTGTTTGCTGACAAACCCGCCTTGGCCTTCTTCTGCTTCGATTCACCAGGAGAAGTCCATTGTTTTGACTGTTCCTTGGTTTCTGGTGTGTTGTGGTGAATCCAGGTTTCATCCACGGTTACGAAACGGCGCAAAAACCCAGCTGAATTTTTCTGGAACATCGCCAAACACACCTTTGAAGTTGTCAAACGAATGCGTTTGTTGTCGATTGTGAGCAAACGCGGCACACATCTTGCGGAAAGCTTTTTCATGTCCAAATATTTATGTAAAATCGAAATCACTGAGCCATGTGATAAGCCTGTGGCCTCTTCAAGCTCGCGCACTTTCACTCGCCGATCGTCCATTATCAAACCATGGATTTTGTCGACCATTTCTGGTGTGGTGACCTCAATTGGGCGACCAGAACGTTCGGCGTAACTTGTGCTTGAACGACAGCACCGAAATTGAGTAAACCAGTGGTGAATGGTTCCAATCGATGGTGAAGAGTCCCCATAATATTTGTCAAGCTTTTGTTTGGTTTGCGTAATAGTTTTTTCTCGCAAAAAATAGTGTTTAATGATCACTCGAAATTCACTTTTTTCCATTTTAACAAAAATGCTAGTAGGCGTCTACATAAAATGGCAGCCACAACAAAACTATTTGACAGATCTGTATGAAAATTTGAGTGCGTTCTCTTAAAAGATGATTCTTGACAACAAAAAAGAATAAATCTAAGGTGACGACACAATTTGTGTTAATTTTCAGGAACTTATTGACCCACCCTCGTATAATAAGGAGAACTTACTTTAATAAACATTTTTTCGTGATGCTTTATCGCAAACCGTACTTTCTTTCCCAGTTATTTTACACTTTGTTTCCAGTTAAATATTTACCGAGAATAGTCGAATAAAGTTCTGCAAAGTATTAGCGAATTACTATTGCTCCCATTCGACGTATGACTATAGAAACGCGTACTAACGATCTCAGTGAGCAGCTTACAAAGATTTCACGCCTCAAAGATTTTCTGCAGGGGTCCGTCTGTCTTAACAACCAGTTCACTGTGTAAATTTTGTACTGTTTTGTTTGACTGTTACACAGATTTTGGTACAAATAAATGCCAAATTAGAATTAGAAAATACCAGGCTCACGAATGAGACGTTGAAGTATGAACGAGGCAATTTTAGAGTAGATAGAAACCTATTCAACCATTCATGGTAAAATCGACTCTGAGTTAAACCAAGGAAATTTAGGCTATTAGGCGACATTTAAAAGATTTAGAATACTGGAGTTTGAGTATATTACTCAACCATATCCGCGAGATTATAGATTCCTTTAGCTTGGGTACCCATGGATGTCCGACTTGACTACCAGGTCTTCTAAATTATCTTGCATTTCTTTACTCGTAGTGATTGAATTGAAAAAACTGACCTTACTAGAATACACTCTCTAACTTTGAAAGCGTTCAGAAACTACAAAATTGATTGCTATGCTAAAAAGCGGATACTTACCTTGCGGAATAATTCTTCCAATTTGATTTTATGTACCTCCTTTCCCATAGAACTTAGGTAGCTGACCGAATTCTGCGATTTTATTTTAGTAATTTCTTTCTTTATTTAGCATGCGACGATCAACTCATTACTAAAGGGTTATTCATTTCGAGGTTGTGATTTCACATCCCTGCAACATGGCATCTATCATCCATAGTGACAGGTAGTTAGTTTTGTCCTTACCATTTTACAATATGGATCGTTTAACCACGGCACAACGTATTAAAATTGTTACATCTTACTAGCAAAATAACAGTTCTGTAATATCTGTCCTAAAGCCTGCGCATTGAAGACATCGATGTCAGTGACATGTAGGTCCAACAGAACGAAGGCAAATTTGGCTCTATTGCATAAAAAGTTCCCTCCGTTTAATTTCGAGATTTGGCGACATCAATTGGCCACCAAGATCGTGTGATCTGACCCCATTGGATTTCTTTTTGTGAGGCTATGCTAAAGATCGTGCCTATGCAGAAAATCTCCACTTAAAAATCAACATCCGTGAAGTTCTCACCTCAATACAGCCAGAAATGTGCCGAAAAGGCATTGAAAATTACCTCCTACAATTACCTCACGCAAAAACTTCCGTGGCTGCCATTTAGCCAACGTTGTATTGCATACATAATGACATAGTCCAAAATTTAAAACATTAAACAAATTTCATTGAAATCTTTAAATCTCAAATCTCAAAATTTAAAATCTTAAAGCACAAAATGAATAACCCAGTATATTGTAATATGCAAGCTACGGCTCGAGTAGATAAAACGATATTCTGTGAAATTTATTTCTTTATTTTCTAGTCTATAGAACAATTCAAGTTCACACTATACTATTCTTCGCAAATTCTTTTCTTACAAGGTCTCTTTCCTCTCAAATCACTTTATCTCCTTTCAATTACTTAATTCACAAATCCAAACTAATTACTTTTTCTTGTTCACTCTCAACTTTCAATTTATCACCAAATTACAACTTCGCCCATTATCACTTTTCCAATCTCTTCGCCACGGTTCTAAACCAACTGTCTCTTTTTTGATCGCCATCTGTCCTTATATAGCAGAAGTTTCTGATAGCCAGAAACTTCTAGCAAATTCTTCGACCACTGGAACAAGAGAAATAATTCTTGCAGTTATAATTCCCTTTCATCCCTGATATTATTCGTCTCTTTCGTTGACATGAGCTGTGGAGACTTCGTCCCAGACACGAACCTCGAATGAAAGGACAGTTCGAACCAAAATTCTGCCAGAATGAAGTCACTTCGGAATTTGTTGCGTCATATTTTTAGGGGGCGTAGTTATTATTATGCTACAATATTATGGATTACAGATACTTTTCTGTCGGTGTTAATTGATTGTAATACACAGCACACAGCGGCAGTTTGCCTTAATCCAGCTTTATCTACGAAATATTTTGGAAACTGAAAAAAGCTATCAATTTTCGTAAGCAGAAACTTATCTACAATACTTGTTCATCTCTAGTTATTCCCATATCGCGTAATCGCCATCACCAAGGAAAGCGAGCGGACTGAAGCAGCCTGGCATAATAGAGCGGTATGCACCTGGTGCATATGCACAAGCCACGGCTATTGCCACACATCTTACATGATACTGAGTGCAATGGAAAATGGAAAGCGATACCTTTATAAGCACCCGGATGTCGCATCCGACTATGATTATGGGAACTGCGTAAATATGTATCCCAATTAGTTAAGGTTTGAAGGTTAATATCCTTCTTTTGGAACACTTTTTCCAGGCTATTTCTCATAAAGCTTGACTTTATATATACTCGACCTTAGCGATTATATCTTTTATTCCATCTACAGTAAAAAAGAATAAGTTCTGTCTGGAATACTCTCCCCCTACCTTCTGTTTGCTTTGGCATTAGGACTTCACATGGAAGGATTGAGAGCAATGCTTTGTAGATATCAAAATTTGAGTTGAATGTTTTTGATCCTACATGTACATATGATAATATATGTATTTTGTTTTAACTAATCCAATAAACTTCAAAACGATGTTCTTGTAAGGAATCCGAAGAATGCTGTATCCCCTAAAAAATGCGAATATTTGACGAGTGGATTTTTTTTTGTGATTCTTAGAAGGCACGTTCATTAATTTCAGGGGTTGCTCTAAGGGTTGAAGCGAAATAAGGATATGTACATACATACACAATTCTCAGGCAACTCCTCTTATTATCAGAGTTTGCAATTCCTGACGTACGATATTTATGGAATTTAATTCGTAATCCTTTCAGAGCATCCCTTCGTTAAACAACACAGAAGAATTTACGAAATAAAAAAAAAAAAAACATGTTATCCTTCCAAGTTGGAATTCCTGCATTTCCCATTTGATGCCAAATAATTGAAATTAAGAAGCACGTGTTAAGGATTCAAAGAATTTACACGAAACGATGTTGTTTGTCTTATATCGAACAACATTCAGACCGTATACGTGCTATTTATAACTACTCCTTGCTTATCTGATTTATTTGAATTTCTAGTTTAAGTTGATGCTGAAGTTCAATTCAAATCAATAAACACGTTCTTAAAAACTCCTTTCTCATCCCAATACGGAAGGAAAGTCTACTGAATTAACTCATTTCTAAGCAATCATTTACAGCAACAATACAATCTCAGCAGGATATCTTTCATCGCACCAACCCTGATGTTTTCATTTTCAATCATCGTTTCTGTTTATTGCGCTAAGAAAAAAAAAGTCTGTTACTGTTGCCGAAAAATAAAAAAATTCATTAACATCGTCATCGGATGAGCGCCTTTTGCAATAAAAAGGGCCAACATATGCTTCCACCCCTTTCCACGGTTTTCGCAGAGGCTTGATCTCGCATCATAGTTCAATTGGACTCGCATGAATCCTTTTTTTGTTATCCCTTTTATTCCGTGTAATGTTACAGTAGTTGAGTTGAAACCATGGTGCGCTCTTATGAAAAAGGGGTCCACTTTTGACATCACTTCGACACACCAGGAGAGGAAGCATGAAAAGGTTGTGTTGTCATCGCACTAGTGTGAACACATTATGGACTAATTTTTACCCATCATAAATCTGAGAGTAAATTAGTGCAAGACGGCATCAGATGCGTCTGATTAGTATAAATGATAGTTTCAGCTTTGTAAGCAAAGAATATTTCAACCCTCAGGAGAGGGATGCGATATTAACTGCTCCTCACCGTATAAGGTGGGAGGAATATCATTTTAATTAGAGCTGAGAGTGTACACGTGCAAGCACTTTCAACTGACGCAGGTTTAAGATTACTGCTTATCCAAATCCATGAATACTTTACTTCTAGGGATTAACCGTAATATTAGATAAGTTACGTTCGGGCCAATAGAGTCCTTCCGCTGAAAGGAATAGTTTGAATGGAATGAACTCCAAAATTGCAGCTGAGCAGGACGATAATCTCACATGGATTGTATGGAATGATGGATATTCAAAACGAATTGTATTGCTTATTAAAGGTTACTCGTATATTTAGAAGCAAACAAGTGGAAACTTTCTGTCATTACATCCACGTGTGGTCGGGCCTTTCAAATGTTAACCTCTTCTTCTTATTATTATGTTATAAATAATGGGACACGTTTAAACGCACTCATCGTGAAACTATTGTAGTGTTGAACACATCCATTCTATCATATATTGACAAGTATTCAATGAGTGACATTTATACAAAATTAACCCGCAAAAATATTTACACCGTTTGTAAATATGGGCGATATTGAAAACCGTGTTGTAGTAATTGGCCTTCACAAGTGTAATATGGAAAGAGGCGATATTTTCCGGACTTTCCGAGCGCTTGGAATCACGTGGAGTTTTGTGGAATGAAGGTATCGCAGAAATCTATGTCTCGCATTATCAAACAAGATTTGGGACTCAACGCATATAAAAAACACAAACGGAATGAAAGATCGAAGCTCTACGCTTTGTTGACGTATGAAAACATGTTTATTGAAGAATCGTTTATGCTCGGTCATTCGAAAAACATCAGAACTTATTCCGTGAGTCGAACGCCCCAGCTCATTAGGCAAAAACAACATAAGAGTGGCTCCAAAACAATGTACTGGACTTCAAAGCAGCAGACGTCAATCTTTGACAATACTTTGGATTTTAAGCTGTGGTCTACTTTAGAGGCGATGGCTTGTTCTACTCGACACTCAAATATTGAGTCCTTGAAGTGTGCTATATGATATCTCTTGGAACTCTGTCGAAGGCATTATCGAGATACTATAGATAAAGATGATATGCAGATCTTTCGAGGTGTCGCGATGTTTTCCCATTATTATCCGTAAGCTTTAAATCGTGTCGTAAGTAGACTATTCTCAAACAAAGCTACATTGACTATCATGGAGTTTAATTATTTTTTTAGAAGTTTTCATTATACACAATACTAATTGTGAATTTGATTAGGTTTGATTTTATCATTGGTAAATAATATTTTAAAAACTGCAGAAATTAGAAAACTTTTTGGAACAGCGTTCATGAGCTAAGTGGGCGAATGAACGAAGCCAAAATGAGCACGCTTACACTACATTTCTAATCCTTATTGGCAGCAGATGAAAAGTTGCAAACCTTTCGCTACGCCCTACCAAATCTGAGGGTTGTTTGACTCTCCAATATCGATGGATCAATTGGAAATGATATTGTTTAAAATGAAAAACAAACATACATGAAAGCTACGATCCTTTGGGAACGGCGAACTTATCAGCCCCCTCGTAGCTTCAAAAAAGCAATATCACGTGTTTCGAAGAAAACGCTACCCAAAAAGTAGGAGTGGCGTTATACAACGTATTGGCGAATTGTAGAAAATGTGAACCCTCTGGTTAGTATCGCCAAAAACTTCACAGGAAAAAATGAAAAAACTGTATGCGTGCTTCATGGATTTTAAAGACCCTTTTGACACCGTCAATAGACAAGCTCTGGTCTACAAATTGTCAGCTTTCAGAATCTCCAGAAAGTTTTTACCTATGCACGCTAATCTTTTGTCGTCTACAAGTGCAGCGGTAAGGGATGGTTCTGAAATATCTGATTGATTTGCGACCTTTGTAAGTGTCGTGTACCACAGGGTTGCAAGCAAAGCCCAATACTTTTTGCACTTTATATAGATGACATTCAGAGTAGCTTTTTTTGCTGCAATCAATACAGTAATAATTTGTTATGTGAATCTATCCAAAGACTATTCTTCAAACAATTATTTCATCACTGAGTTCAACTCCGTCGTATGCAATCCACATGGAATAGCTCCAATTTTTACTAAAATTTTAGAAGCACTCTCAGACTACTTAATAAAATTAATGGAAAAGTGTGGAACTTCACACAATTGCACAGATCAAGACCTTTCCATAGATACCCAATTTGTCTAGTTATGCACCCGCGTTCAAGCAATATGTGTGTCACAAAATTTGCATTATTCTCTTAAATGTATAGATAAATGGTTGCATACTGATGGTCTTACATAATGTACACTGTTATGCGACTGAATGGCTCTTTGGTCGGGCGTAATTTAATTTTTTTTTACCAATAATGCAAATGTTAGTGTGGCGAGGTCTTAAGTTTGAAAGACTTACACGGGTATGCTGTCTTGAGCAACTATATTCAGGTAGGTCATACTTGTCAGACTGGCTGTTGATCAGTAATGATCTAAGAACCGCCTTCTCCTAAGTTAAGATGTTTTTTTTTTCTATAATTTGCGCGTGCCAAAGGGGATATGAATACCCTTATACTATTATAGGGTACGGGCGTTTTGAAAAAGAGAGAGAGAGAGAAAGAAAGATTTTGTTTAGTGGTTTGAAACTCAGGTGGTATTAAGTTTCAGTAAACTCCAAGAGTAGCGTCCAGATAACTGGAGAGCATTTTTGTTTTGCTTTTATTGTCGTTGCTTATGAGTCGTCGTGGCGTAGTGGTTAGTGTGTCGGATCACTACGCAAGAGGTTCCAAGTTCGAATCCCAGAACACACCAAAAAGTTTTTTCACGATCCCACCTCTCGCGACCGTCTGACAAACATCCGAGACTATTGTTGTCACGAGAAAGCTTTTCAAAACAAATTGCCGTTCGGATACGGCACTAAACTGTAGGTCCCTTCCATTCGTGTGAAAAATATAACGCACACAACACGAGTGGTTGCGAGAAGCTAGGCCCTGGCACTTAAAGAGCTGTTGCGCAAAATATTTATTTTTAGTTTTTTTTTATGATTCGCAGTATTTTTTTCCGTCCTCCTGATATCGTCACGATCAAGTTGCATTTTCCACCATATGACTACCCTACTGCCAGTGCCTTCGCAGTAGAGTTGACTTAGCTTTTGCAATTGATCGACTTTTTTACTTATTTCATTCGAAATAAATAGATGATTCTTGACATCAGGATTTACACCGTGAACCAACAGCGTGACAAGCGATGATGTTACCACTACACCACGGCCACCCTAATGTTGTGCGAGACATTGACTAATTGATGATCTGAAGCGTTTGCATTTAAACGAGACATCCCTAAAACCATACCACTCTTATCCGGTGCAACGATGTCTTTACCTTGTTTTAGGATCTCTAGTAACCATAATCATTTTTAAATTTGAACCTTTTCTGACCGATCAATAAGTAAAGTGCCGTTCTTTGTCGTGTTTTTTATGTTCCAGGTGGGTTTTGTTTTGCCACCATTTTGGTTTGATTGGCATTTGTCAGTTCGCATATGATGGTCGTGAACAGAAGTCGGTAACAATTTTTGAGACAAAATTATCATGAGTGATGAAGCTCGTCTCGAGTTAGGCTTTGTTAATAAACAAAGTATCCACTATTGGGGCACTGAAATCCTCAATTGATACACCAACGACCTCGCAGAGTTACTGTATGGTGCGCCATTTGGGCTGGCGGCATCATTGGGCCACATTTGTTTGAAGACGCAAATGGCAATGCTGTAACAATTACTATTGATTGCAAACTTCTTGGTAACCGAATTGGGTCAATTGCTCCTACAAGACATGTGGTTCCAACAGGATGATTTTGTGTGTCTATCGGGGGGTGGTGGCTTTGGTCAAAGAGAACCAAGCTTTGCTCAACGAAGAAGAGCTTCATAAATGATGTCATGCCACGGTCTGAAGGTTCTACACACTCAAACTAGAAAGACACTGCCACGAAAAAGACATTGCAATTAGGCGAGATCAAAAACGTTTTTCTACACTGAGTACCAGGCCACAGGGAAGTGGATGGTAAAGAAGAAGTCGACAAACTAGATAAATAAAACTCCGCTACAATATTCATAAGGCCATAACCTAAATAAATCTAAACTCTTCCAATCACTCTCAGAGTTAAGGCAGGCTAAGAAGGTGGTTCATAAATAAATTAGTAAATTGTAAAAGTAATTCTCTCCCGAGAAGATTATAAAAAAAAAATTAAGGAAATCAATTTCCTTTCAGCTTTTGTTCCACCTGCCATCACGCACTGGTTGGTATGTCTACCTACTCGTACAAATCGACAAACATTGATTGCCCGTTAAGCACGTACAACAATGACCAGAAAGGGGATATCGTTATTTGGAAATGTTTATCCCAAATTAGAACTGAAATCGTATTCGAATCTCAATTCTATTTCTCTGACTTTCCACTCTGTTTGGAAATCATTAAAGCTGTCCGAACAACAAAACAAAATCTCCGCCCTTCATCTGGCTATAAGTGCCAGTTTGAAGCACGTCATTCTGAAGTCATATCATTCAGAGCGGATAAACGAAACTAATAAGAGTTTTACAAACAACAACAAATTAGAGTCAGATAGATTGTATGAAGGGATGCCGCCGTTTCCGATGTGAACATTTGCTTTGGTACAGCGTGCTGGTCCCTCAAATTAGAACATATCGAGAATTGAAAGGATCTACCTAGAAGAGAGCAATTCCTATTCTACTGACAACAAAGCCCACGCATTGTCGATTGTTTGTGCATTTCCCCTTACCATCGTTTCAAATCCTCCACCCCCATTTGACCTTTGTTCAGCGAGACGTCGAAACGACTTACGAACAATTCACATGACATGCCCTCTTTTGAGGACTAATTGTTACCGACCTTTGTCGCGATATTGCACAAATGTGCGCTGATTAATTAAAACATATTTGTGAAAGGGAGACGTGCTGCATTTAATGTGCCTCCTGTAATCTTGAGGAACTGACGAAAGGAGTTTATATTTGGACAAGAAATACAAGAACGACGAATGTGAGTAAAACAAATAAGAGAAACAATCTTCGACTTTTTTTAATTATTCAAAGTCGTTTATTAGAATTGATATCCTTACCAATGGGATATGGCAGTTAAAAATCGAATGGGATTATGTCCAACTAAGAGTAAGAGACCCTTATTGAGGTACAATAACTCAACGTATTTTAAGTATGAATAGATGGAACTTGACTTTGACCTTGCGAACATTCAGCTAATCATCTAAAATCAACTTGAATTTTTTTAAATCCAAATCTTTGATATTAATCGTGTTTTTTGTATGTTTCCACATCAGCGAAATAAATCAGTAATCACGCTTGCAACTTGCAAAAGGGTAGACAAGGTCCACACGCTGCGCCCTGGGTAATGTCTATTCAAACTCTCTGGTTGCCAAATAGTTCAAATTTAAGGACCGTTTTATTCACTATTGTTCAATTTGCCGAAAAATCCAAAGTTGTACATCTTCGGCTTTGATTTCAAATCGTGATTTGAACGACAAGTTTAAAATTGCATTTATTCACTATTTCAAGTCTTGATTCGGCAGTTGAAATTTAAAAGTTGGCATACTTGCAGTTTCTTCAAAAACACTGGGATATTTGTGACAGATGACACACTATTTGTCACTCTCAACTTTAGATTTGCTTTTTACACGTCATTTTCGTTGTGTGCCTACAATTACAAACTGCTTTTCGGAAATAAAAAGGGTGCATTGAATGGATTGATTTCAGCTCGATCTAATATGGGCTGAAAATGCGTGGTCAGTGGCTGCCGATGTTGCTTTCAAAGGTGTAGCCGATGGAATATACGTATGTGGCGGGTAGCATATCAGCGAATCCGGGCACTTCCGATGGTGGTTGCGACTCATTTTCGTCACTGGCTATTTTGTAGAGGACGGCACAAGCGATAGTGATTAATTGAACTGTTTCCAATTTGCACCTTAAACTAGTGATCAACACTAGAAACCGCCTTTTCCAAATACCGTGCGAACGTTTGACGCAATTGCGAATGCGAATCTGTGATTCGTTATATAAATTTTCATCATTCTTTGTGACATTCAGGAAAGACGTCGTAAACCTCGTATTTGAGTAGCTCAAATCACCAACGAGAATGAAATGCTCGAATTCGTCTCTTTCGAATCGTTGTTTCAAACTCGATAGATCGCTGCTCGAAGAAGATGGTGGCCAATTCTGCCAGAAACAATTAACGTGAAACATAACTTTAATTTTACAATTTAATTATTAATTATTCTCGGCATTCGATGTCAAGAGCGAACAGTCAACAACTAGAGTGAATAAATAGAAATGAAAAAACTATGTTTGTGCTATTTGTGAAAAAGAGCCACGAATCATCGAAAATTATACTTCAAAATTGGGTTGACAGGGGCTACTGCCAAGCCACCCGCGACAGCCAAATTATTTTCCATAAATAATCGGAAAGAATTAATTTAATTTTTTTTATACAAATTTTAATAAGAAACCAACATCACTTAGGACTATGTCCATTAAAGTTTATTAACCCAGCGATGAAGAAAGAAGAAGGGTACCCACAGAGGAGAATCAAATATTAGAGAGAAAAGGATAGATAGTGAGGTGACGATGCGCCTTAATTTCGAATTTTTGCAGATTATAAGTATCTGGAAATAAAGTTATTCCATATTTGTATTGAGTCTACATACTTGAAACTGAACACCATCGAGTAAACTCAAGTATGTTAATCTAGTCAATTGAGGAATGCCTGATTCTGAAGCCGAATTTATGATCTGCTATTAAATATCTTTCTCAATGACAGGATGGAGTTCTTCAAATACCTTTGATATTATCGGTACGATTTTTGATTAGGGCTTTCTTTGGCATTTCCTTGAAGTCCGGTTATTAAATCAAATCTAGGGGCCTTCTTTTTGTTGCCTGGTGAACGACACACTTTTCATTTTGAAGTTGTCAGGTACCTCTATTTATCAAATGGCTTAAACGTAAATACAAATTAAAAACAAATATTTGTATGAAAAAACGATTTATTATAAAAATGGGTTCAAAATCCACTATTTTCGAAATGTGGCCACCCGGGATCCTGAAGTTGAGAAGTATCCAAATGGCTAAGTATGCCACATACCAGTAACCCTGGCAGCGATACGCAGGCCAAGAATCAAATGAGCAAGATCAAGACGAAAACCAAGACCGAGAAATCCTATTGCATTTGAACATCACTAAATAAAAAAAACCAGGGATGTTTCACATACGACTAACAGCGGCGTAGTGGAAGCGAGTTCGCTTGTTAATCCAAAATTTTACAGGGCCATCTTTGGGGTTAACACACCTTCCCAAAGAAGAAAAAGATTTATTTTTATTAGATTTACACCCTGATTTGTGCAAATGGACTTTATATTTATCTAGGCAATGTGAAATCCGCATACACACCATTCAGTCTACCCACACACCATTTCTCTACAGTAAGAAAGAAGACTGGTCATAACTTTTCACTTTGTTATTTATTTCCCTACAGAGATTCTATCCTATCGATTGTCACTGGAAAACCGTGTTGCCACTTTGCTACAATCATAACATTGGTACACCATATTTCATAATTCGGCAACCATTAAAGAAAATAAACTAATATTTGTGTCAATATTTATCCTGAGATTTTATGCGCAAAAAACGCAAGTCCGAAAGCAGGTACTAACACAAGAATGTACGAGGGTGGGTCAATAAGTCCCTGAAAAATGAAATAAGAAACACTCTTTTCGGTATAAAAACATTTTTTTTTTCCAACATAGTCTCCTTTTAGCTCTATGCACTTCATCCAACGTTTCTCCAATTTTTTGATGCCCTCCAAATAATACGATTTCTCGAGCCCCTCAAAAAAAGCGATTGTTTCAGCGATGACCTCTTCATTCGACCCAAATCTCTTACCTCCGAGTCATTTCTTCATGTTTGGAAACAAGAAACAGTCGCAGGGGCTAAATCTGGGGAATATACTGGATGAGGGAGGAGTTCGTTGCCTAACTCATGCAATTTTGCCATTGCGACTGCGGACTTGTGCGCCGGTGCGTTGTCCTGGTGAAAAAGAACTTTTTTCTTCGCCAAATGTGGCCGTTTTTCCTTCAAATCGGCTTGGAATCGATCCAGCAGCTCTGCGTAATATGCGCCTGTGATCGTTTTACTCTTTTCAAGGTAATCGGTGTGAATAACACCGCACGCATCCCAAAAAACTGTCGCCATGACCTTGTTTGCTGACAAAACCGCCTTCTTCTTGTCAAACGAATGCGTTTGTTGTGAGCAAACGCGTCTTGCGGAAAGCTTTTTCATGTCCAAATATTTATGTAAAATCGAAATCACTGAGCCATGTGATAATCCTGTGGCCTCTTCAAGCTCGCGCACTTTCACTCGCCGATCGTCCATTATCAAACCATGGATTTTGTCGACCATTTCTGATGTGGTGACCTCAATTGGGCGACCAGAACGTTCAGTGTCACTTGTGCTTGAACGACCGCACCGAAATTGAGTAAACCAGTGGCGAATGGTTCCAGTCGATGGTGAAGAGTCCCCATAATATTTGTCAAGCTTTTGTTTGGTTTGCGTGATAGTTTTTTCTCGCAAAAAATAGTGCACTCGAAATTCACTTTTTCCATTTTAACGAAAATGCTAGTAGGCGTCTATATAAAATGGCTGCCACAACAAAACTATTTGACAGATCTGTCTGAAAATTTGGGTGCGTTCTTTTGAAAGATGATTCTTGACAAAACAAAAATAAATTTAAGGTGACGACACAATTCGTGTTAATTTTCAGGGACTTATTGACCCACACTCGTATGTATACCGATGTTGTGTGAAAAATTTTAGTTCAAGCTTATGGCGAAAATCCCGGGACCCTAGTAAAGCCTTATTTTTTTTAATTATTGGAATACGTTGATTCTTTATGAATATGATTGTAGGTATTGACAAATTTAGTGCGATTGAGAATCGACATCATATCGGTTTCTGCATTTGAAAGTTGAAGTACACATCAAGATACAAGGGCTAAGAATTGAACACTTCAAGGTTCGGGAAAATTATTGGAAATTAAAGTTTCTGTGCATGAAAAGAAATACTTTAGCGAGATTCTTAACCGTGGCTCAGCGGGAAACTCAAGGTTCGAATCCCGGGAAATACAAAAAGTTTCTTCTCAGAATTAAGACAGCATGATTAGAAAAGACGGTCGTTCAGATCTGGATGTGAAAACTCATGTAAATTAAGCACGGAAGTTTGGAGGGGAAAAGGGGGAAGAGGAACAGAGGAGGAGCCTATGCGCGTTGGCTTTGAATGTTTGAAGGTTGTAGTGATGGGGAAATACAGAGCCTGGTAGATCATTCCACATTCGTGTTGTTCGGCTTATAAATGAATCCCTATATTTGACAGTACGACCGAAGTTTGGCTTTAGGGTAAACTGATGTGCATTCGAAGCATGTCGCGTATTGCGGGTGGAATTTTGAAGGGGAGGAATGCACTGGAGCATTTTTTATTAAAAAAACGATAAAACATAGAGAGACAGGAGACATTTCTCCGATGTTCTAGTGAATGAATGGAATTCATAATGTCTCTATCACCTATAAGTTTTAACGCGCGATTCTGTACCCTATCAAGAATGTGCAGAACGGTCTTGGGTGCACCAGACCAGATATGGGCGTTATATTCCAGCTTAGGGCGGATGAATGCCTTATAAATTGAGACCAGATCAGACGGGGTAAAATATTTCTTGCACCGCTTAAGGAATCCTAGACATTTTGCAGCATTTTTGGCGACCTCATATATGATCGTTCCATCGAAGATGGTTATTAATACACATACCGAGAATGGCAAGTCTTTCGGTTTCAATGATGCAAGTACCATCCATGGACAATGGTTGAGGGTTTTGGTTTCGCTTGAGAGACAGAAGACAGCATTGTGTTTTAGAAGCATTAAATTCCACTCTGTTGGTTGAACCCCATTTAATTATGCTGTCTAAGTCGGAATTTAATGTGTTTTACATACGTTGCCGTTCCCCTTCTACGGCCGAAGCGCAAGGACGTGAGTTAGGAAACGGATATGAAAAACTGAGGGTACTGTCATAAGCGAAGGAATGGATTGGATTAGAAGTTGCAGACAAGTGATCACTTATAAAAATAAGAAAGAGAGTCGGAGACAAAACAGAGCCTTGGGGAACACCAGCATTTATTAGTGGAATTGCAGACTTGAAGCCGTCCAAAACAACTTGTATTAAATGCCCCGAAAGGTAATTTCTAATCCATTGAAGAAGAAACTCGTCGATGCCATATGCACGCATTTTCGACAAAAGAGCCTGATGCCAAACTCTGTCAAATTCCTTTGAAATATCAAGCGCAACCATCTTGGTTTCGCCGAAGTGATGGAGAGATTGGTTCCACTTCTCGGTGAGATATGCCATCAAATCACCAGTGGACCTGTTGCTACGAAAACCATACTGCCGGTCATTAAGGAGTTTTCGTGAATCGAGATATTTCATAAGCTGACGATTTATCAGCGTATCCATGACTTTGGAAAGAAGGGACGTAAGTGCAATGGGTCGGTAATTGGACGGGGAGGAAGATTCGTTAAACGTCAATTTTAGGAACAAAAATGTTAAGATCCTTATTGTTCAGAATGAGATTGTCTACCAAAAGTGTCTTCACCGTATGTTTAGTAAAGTTGATTGTATTCGAGTTAGAGCCGAAAGAAGTCTAGAAAGAAGCTTGAAATGTGCGAAATAAAAAGTCTTCTTACGTATTTAGGTTATTCCAATTTCGTCAGGTAAATTTTGGTAGGAGGTAAAGAAAAGTAAAGAGAGTGGGGTATCTACCTAACTCTGTTTCCATGTTATCGAGTAAAAAGTGAATTGTAATAACTTAATTTTTGTTGTTTAGAAGAGGGAAGTGAGGGTAGGGGGCACCGAAGCTTAGGTTTGCACAAAGCAAACTTAGTGGCAACACTGCTGAAGAATTGTTCAACAGTTCGTTGCAGTAATTTGTGGTCAATGTACATACATATGGATGTACATACATTACATATTTATTCCGATTGCCGTTTTAAGTGTGATCATCGGTTTGTGAATTTAATCTATCTCCCTCCTATTTAAGAGAAAGTTCTAGGCGGGTATTTGGGGATATGTTTCTAGGCTTATGTCGCAATCAGAAGGAGACAATCGGCTCCATATCAAATCGTTCTATGAATTCTGAATCTAAAACTTTTAAACATCAACTTCTTACTAACTTTGGGTTTTATTTTACTGCTTCGCTATAATCCTTATCATATGGTCTATCAAATGGACCTTTCGCTGTTTATTATTTAAATAAAAACATTTTTCTATTTTTCTAACAATGTGCATATATTACCTTCCGATCATTTCATATAAGATGTTGATATAATCCACAGCACTTGGAATACATCACGCCGATTCGAAGGTGACAACATGTCAAGGCAAGGAAACATTGAATTACCTTTTGAATGGGACCCATGGTATCGAGGGGCGACTGCTTATTGTACGTGCGCGTTCATCACACATCAATGGAATCAAAATAAAAGTTTAATGAGGATATCTAGCGGATCAACAATACCTGCAATTTAATCTCGTTTACGAAAAGGGGTTCCCATTTCACTTTGGATGAATGCCGCCCGTAAAGAAACTGAGGAAAGAATAAAGAATAAAATATTCTTCAACTACAAACACTTCGTTGGCCTACAAATATCTTTGTACAATTTTTGTCAATGAAGCCATCAAAAGCAAATGTTGGAAACGCTTGAAACAATTAAAGTGATTTATCATCTGCCATCAACTAAATAGCATCGCTTTAATATCGAAAATGATATTTTTTTTCGGAAATTTTCTCGATTATATTGATCATGCACTCGGTGCAGCGCCATAGCATGAATTAATGAATGTAGACGTGTGCTTGATAAAATAAAAGATGATATATGGACGAGATTAAAGCAACCTTTTTGTTGTGCAATGATAAAGGGGTGCCGCTTGATATGGATCTGAGTTGAACCCTTTCTTTTAATAGTCGCAATAATAGAATCTGGGCGTGTCTCACAAATGGACAAGAATGAAGAGAAAAAAAAAAACGTTTAATAACCATATAATGGGTAATCCTGTTGGGTCAGAGTTATGCTAATGTGGAAAAGCGCAAAGGAGTCGAAACTGTTGCAAGTCATCAAAGTGTATCGTAGTTTCACAAGTTGGCTTGTTAAGAACGCCTACTTTTTAATGTTCATCCATGGGCTACACTGAGGTCACTCGGAAAAGGGTTACATTGAAGTCACATCCGGCATTTCAACTGTTGGTTTTGAAATAATAAATCACATCACATTTCGCAAAACAAGTTTTCAATACTACAGAGCAGCTGAATCCAACATTTGTAGCAAATTACGTAGTTATTCATTCAATGACTCTGCATTTCTTATAACTTATCTACTGGTTTGAGTATAAAATGTCACTTCCGCTTTAAAACATAACAAGTAATGGTATAGCTGCATCTGTGAATGTTAAAAAAAGATGTAGTGCAAAGTATTCAGCATTAAATACGAGCAGCTGAGGCCCCCCCCCACAAATTCTGGTGTTGCGCAATATTTTACAGGAAAAACAGTCTAAGGAAATAAAAATAACGGACTGTAAGCACTGTCGTTTGCCCACCGCATTTTACATAACAGTATATCACACAAAATCTGTTAAATATAATGAAAAAATGTTTTGAAAATTCCCCAAAACTTAGTATGACATAATCTTGTATTTGTCAAATATTGTTCAGATACTGATTTCGAATAAAATCGAAGTAGTCAAAACTGAAAAATTTTCAAAAACTAGCTAATAAGTAAGGTACCGTTATGCGCATTTTTGTTGGCAAAAACTTGGTACGCCATCTGTTGGTATATGCATGTCCACTGTAACTGAAATATTAAATTTTAACAAAATCGATTTTTTTTTACACAATCGACCATTAGTATGGCGTTAGAATGAAAATTCCGATTTCGCATCGAATTATGAACCCACAGACCCCAGATATGAATTTTGAAGAAAATCGGTCCAGCCATTTAGGCTGCAGTCGTGCGTCATTGCGAGACTCACTTTTTTTATTGCTATTACATAGCGATGCCGTGACTCAATGTTTAGTGCTTTGGACTACTAAGCGGAAAATTCTCATGTTTTGAATTCCAGAAAACACCAACAAGTTTTTTAATGTTTTCGCCTCCCGCGAATGTCTGACAAGCATCATTATGGAACTTCTCAATCCCGTTCGGAAAGGCAATAAAAACCGTAGATACAAGCGAAAAATATAAGACGTCAAATCACCAACAAGAGAATACAAGTATGACCTCTGACATAGCCAAGACCAATGCTGCCGTAGCCGTGATGGTTAAGACAAGGCGTTGCGTCAACACCTCGATGGGAAGATCGACTCCGCATGTTGCTGACTTTTTTTAATATCAATTTAATAAATAAAAAGAGCTAAAATAGTTTTTTGAGAATAGCAATAATGACAATTTTTTATAGCTAATTAATTCACCCATACACAGGAATAGAAACGTTGGCTATTTCTTATAGCTAATTCCCCTATAAGTAAAAGCTAGAACAGCTGCTATAATAAATAAATAAGTAACTATAAAAATTAAAATCTTAAGTAAAAATTCCTGAAATTTATTCCAAATATTTGTAATATAATAAATAGCACATACGGCTATAATATTTCACTATCCCTATTTTGGCTATTTTTATAGCTCGTACTAGGAAAAAAAATAGCTGGTGGTGCAACAATTGTTTTCCGTTTAAGTACGTATACATACGAGTAAGTAAATAAATTATGGTAACAAAGGTAGGCCCAACTTTATTTGAGAATGCTCCAGAACTCGTTATTATAGTATAATATGTACGAGTATTAGCTAAAGCGATACATACGAGTAGCTGTTTCGCATTTTCAGTCGTTGCTATTTTATAAATCTTCAACTTCGTCCACATCCATTGTTTGACCAAAAATAAAAACAGATTCATGGGTTCTATCTGAATTTACTCTTAGAACGACTTGAAGTAAGTGCCAAAGTTTTAATTATTTCGTCGTCTCTTTAAGAAGTGCCTGCCAGGTTTAGAATTGAATCCTCAATTCTACAGTTTTTGGCAAAATCGTTCAAGGTTATGCCTTGTTTCTCAGTTAGCGTTCGGCATCAGAACTTTAAGGTAGTGTGCATAGGCTATTGTCCTACTAGAACTTAACAATTTTATCTACCTTTAATAGGATTGAGTTTACTCTAACATCAAAGACAGTCGATCCGACCCACACTAGTAACATGGATCTTTTGTATACTTAAAAGCAGACTTCCAACCACTACCTTTGGTAGCTGCAAGTTATAACTATGCTGTCTGCAAAAGGTTTTGTACAGGAAGGGATATGTCATCAACTTATTAGTCAACTTATTGTTGTGTAGGCTTAATCAGGAAGACTGCTTCTGAATTTACTGATGACGGATGTATTGTGGTCAACAAAGAGAGCAATTTATCACCGTTCTGTAAACGAATGCAATCTGCCCTAAGCTTTGTCGGGACCACCGCTGTAGTGGCGATAAGAAATACAGTGTCAATTTTTCTTAGAATAGGTGCCAATGACTGCCAACCGCAATAAGAAGAGTAAATAAAGTAACTCCTTATGTAAAATTATATAAAATCTAAATAAAATACATTTTTAAACACAATGCCATTGAAATATTTATAAAATAAATTTCGCGACCGGAAAGAATATATACAAGAACTTAACGATGAGGGTAAAACCTATAAATTTACAGCGGAGGCCCTAGGAAGGTCCCAAAACTTCGTCACAAATGCCCTTAAGCCAACAAAAGTGCGCGAAAATAGAGGAAGGCCCAAAAATTTTGGAAATGTCATACTTCCATTTGCCGAGGAAAACATGTCCCTCCCATGGCACTTTCAACAGGATAACGATCGGAAACATACGGCGGGTCTTGTGAAAAATTGATTTCGTAATCAAAAATTGTCTGTCATCCCATGGCCCAATCAATCCCCAAATCTCAATCCCTTTGAAAACTTATGGGATGAACTTAAGAGAAAAATTAGGAGGTCAGTATTTTACAAACGGGGGACAATTAAAAATAGTGACAGGTAATTAAAGTTGTTGCATCTTACTAAAAAATAACATTTCTGTAATATCTGTGTATCGCGATTTAAGGACAGATTATAGTCGTCTTAATCGCCCAACTGAGCAAACAATTCGAAACATGAAGTGTTTGTGATGTCGTAAGGCCTGCGCATCATCGTTATGCTAGATCAACTGGAAACACAGCCGCTGTGAGTGCCTCATTGACCAAAAACCCGGAATTGTCAATTCGACGCAGCGCTCAGCAAATGGGCATTATCTATGATGTTAATGATGAAGCTTGTAAGAATGGACGAATTCCCTTCAAACTTTTTATATACTTACATACATACTGTGGTGTCATCGCCCTGATGATAATCATAATTTTCATTCTAACCTCAAAGTTGGATAATTTACGACGGGTAAGCTCAGTGTTGCTCAGGGCTACCGATAGACGACTGTCAGGAACCAAGGCAACCACATTTCAAAAATATTGGTTTTTGGACACTTTTTGAATATATTGGCGGCTTTGGAACACATTTTTAAAATAAATAAAGTAAAGTTTTGAGGCCTCGACTTATAGAATCCATCGAAGTAGTTCCGTTGAAAGTTGACGTTCACGTATTGCCGGAAAGAACAGTCCAATTAGATTGAAATGTCAAGCGACTGTCAACGGCGATAACAATTTCTCTACATTCTCTCAATGCTTCCACCAATGAATGTGCTTACTCTCAAATTGTGAATGCATGAATGTGTGAACTGCCGATCCGTTGACTAAAAAAGTAGAAAGTAAACCTACTTTATCAGTCGAAGTTCATATATCCGTTGCTTATGGACCACCATAAGAATGTGTGTATTCTATCTAGCTGTCAGTTAAAGACGACGTAGCAACGGATCGACGGATTCTATGAATCGGGGCCTTTATTGAGCGCTTTAGCAAAGCAATATAAAGAGAAAAGGGACAGGTTATGTCCTTCTAATGTTAATCTAAGTCGATCAAAACCTTTTAGTATGTAACTTTATTTTTACGATTTCTATTTTTTGTTCTTTTTTTTTTTTGTTAATTTTTTTAACAAACTTTTTTTTTATTACTTTTTAAATTTTCTATCAGTAACCCTATAGATCAATGATCCTGCTTGTACGGTGCCCGGTGCTGTACGATAACAACGAATCACAGCCGATATTAAACCTTACGTCGAGTATTTGTCCGAAAAACTTAGATCCGATGAGTAAATTGGCTCGGGCGTTATGAAGCGAAGAAGGGAATGTACAACAAAAGTCCACTCAGCCGATACTTCAAATCAAAACTGAGTACTCAAGTCCCCAGTTTTGGAACCACAAGGAACCCTGAGCTTTCGTTTTATACGCCGAGCGATCACCGATCCAAACGATTTAAAAACAATTGATATTGGTGCAGTGTCATCGAAAAATTTAGAGTGGTTTTGGTTCTATGATTTTCGCTAGATGACACAATTTCGAAAAGTAAAAGAGAATTCTAACAAGGTGCCAAAATTAACCTTTTTAAGGTACCACAAAGTGCCAGTTTCGGACTAAATTTCCAGTTTCGTCGGCGGTGGTCGGAAATTGGCATTGTGAGCATAGCACATAAGATCTTGTCTACAACAAGAAAGAAGCTGCCTAAAGTGAGGTGGCCAGTGCTCTTAGGCACGCTGTCTGGTCTAGGAAAGTACTAACTCCCATCTGGGGAGTTATTCAAGCGGCTTTTTTTACCTTTTGCTAATATCCTATGACGATCATAATCAGGTGCGTTGAAAACTGCCTGTGCTTAAGAAAGGTATACTTACTAATAATAATCACTAATTCAGAGAATCTTATAAAAAATTCAAAAATTGTCTCACGTAACACCTACAAATGAAATTCAAAAAGCTCTAGAAGGGAAAAAGATATGCTCTACCGCTTTTCTCGACGTATCGCAAGCGTTCGACAAGGTATGGCACGAAGGCCTGAGATATAAGCTAAGGGTAATCTTACCAGATAAACTCTACAGAATATTGGAATCTTACCTTAATAACAGACTCTTTCGTGTTAAACATGGGGCAGAATATTCGAAATTCAAAGAAATCCATGCCGGTGTTCCACAAGGAAGCGTTCTCGGCCCTATCCTGTTCCTCCTCTACACAAGAGATATACCACAAGATGAAGGGACTGTCGTAGCAACGTTCGCAGACGACACGGCTATCCTCGCAACAGATGAGTCAGTCGAATCATCAACTGGAAAACTCCAACGAGCTTTAAACAAAGTATGCGAGTGGACAAGGACCTGGAGAATCGTCCTTAACGAGACCAAGTCAACGCATGTCAATTTTACGTACAAAAAGATAAACAACTTACCTATTTCCATTAACTCGGTACAAATACCGTACGCAAACGAGGCAAAATATCTAGGAATGACACTAGACGCAAAACTTAAGTGGAAGCCACATGTTAAAAAGAAGCGCGACGAGCTCGAAATCAGACTTAGAGAAATGTACTGGCTACTCGGGAGATACTCGAAGTTAAGCATATACAACAAACTGCTTCTGTACAAGCAAGTGCTAAAACCATTTTGGACATACGGCATACAACTTTGGGGTTGTACCAAGCCAAGCAATATGACTGTTCTGCAAACATTCCAAAACAAAACACTAAAAGCAATTGTGAATGCTCCATGGTATATAAGGAATAGTGATATTCACAGAGATCTAGGAATTGCTACCGTGAGGGATGAAGTAACAAACTTTGCTCACAAACTTCGTACTCGCCTTCATGATCATTGCAATAATGAAATAATCCGTACTCTGGACGTGACAAACCTCGAGCGCCGACTACAAAGAACAAGACCGTTCGATCTGGCGCAGTAAGGGAAAACCGCATGTAATGACGGTATTAGTAGGTACCTCCACTGGAAAGCTACCTACCTAACGCGATTAACACTATAGAAGCACAAACTACTTGTTAAGGTAACTTAGTCGTAGTCACCACAAAACGAAAAAATGAGAGGAACGAATTTCCTACTACTATGAGCACGAGCGGCCGGTTCTCATAGTGCCTCTCTGGGGGGTGAGGTTTAGCCCGTAGGCATATACTGACCGACACTTATGAATCATCAGGTCAGATATATGAATCGGGCATAACCAATGGTACGGGCCATTGGTATCTTTTGAAGATTCCTGCACCTCCAGGCGCAACCAAAAAAAAAAAAACCTAACACCTTTCATTTAACAATCATTAGTTTTCCAACGACACCTTTTTGATTGAATTAAAGTAAAAAAAAAAGACAAACAAATGCATTTTTTCTTACCGAATATTGTTAGGTAAATATATATTCTTTAAAATTCTTATAATTATTTTTTTTTATAATTAAGAACGTTAATTAGCACAAAATATCTACATACAAGTACCTACATTTACCTTATCAAAATTGCACTAAAAACAATTAACACAATTATAAAAGAAATTATTCAATAAAACATCTTATAAAGTAAATAATGTTTGCTTTTAACTCAATTTAAAGAAAGGAATACAAATAATTGTTGTTAATCAATTACATATATACTTTAAAATTTAAAAAAAAAATAAAAATATAGAAAATTAGAAAATCTTTTGAAAGCTCATTTAATATAAACGCAACTTCAGTCAAACAAAAATTATTAGAACTGAACAAAAATAAATCACATGAAGTACCATTAAATGGCAAGATCGTAGGCATAATCTGTATTCCTCTTTAGATTAATTATAATAACTGATATTTGACGGTTCAAAATCAAACTATCGCCGCCACATCCCGGCTCCTACACCAACTCCAATGCCGCCGGATGCTACACCGCGGCGAACAGCTTCCATTTCATCCTGACGACTGTCCCGGTATGCACGTTTTGTATCCTCGAATTCGCGTAACCTTTGATTATATCTATCGATTTGTTCACGGAGTATAGCGTCCTCGTGAATAGCTCGCCGTTCATCATATTCTAAACATCCGACTCCATCCAAACGTTCTAAGTCCAACCAACCTCTAAATCGGACGCAGACGCCATTCATAATAAAGTGGGATTTAATGTGGACCTGAAAGAGAAAAAAAAGAAAACAATGAAATAAGTTATAATGACCTATGAGTGTGTACAAGATATTTCTAATCAGTAAGTACCAGAAACCTAGCTCTCATTATTCTTGAGGAGTGCTTAGATTGACATAGCGTTATCGTAAATAAATAAATACTATAAGGAACTTTAAGCTAGTACTAAATTTTCACTAGAGTCAAATGAGATGATTACGGGAATGAATCGCAAATGAAGTGCTTAATTATCTCATTTCCCCTACATTGTCTCATTTGCTAATTTATCTCATTACCAGCAAATGAGATGACAACTGAGTACAAAACAAAGTTCAACAAAGCAAACATACCTTTTATTGAAGAAAATCCGTTAAGCTTTTTAGGCTGCAGGCGCCTAAATAAGAACAGAGCCAGACGGACAGACAGCCCGACAGAATGGTGAGTAATACTTATTTGAGTTCGCTATTATACCCAAAGAAAACACCAAAGAAAGAAGTCTGGAACGGTCAAAGTGGGTCAGTGCAAATCGCAAAGGGCTTGGCTGTAATTATTCGATTGGCAATCTGCGCGCAATAGCTGTACACTGTTTGCACTTTGTACAGGTACATCTTCAAGTCTTTCACCAAAATTCGCGGTAAAAACCATCTATTAATGCCCATTTACAACATTACATACATCACCTCTTGGACATCTGCAGTCAGAGGAGCGATATTCTCTTTGGGCCAGCTACCTCTGGACTGTTCCGTATTTGAGCCAGTCTCCTTGAGGCGAGGGGATAAACAACGCATTTTTTTCCTAGTCGGTGCCACACGACCAGGGAATCAATGACGAAATTCACGTTGAGCCAAAACCACCGACCAATTATTTGTCAAAAACATTAACATAATTATTCCGCGTTCTTGAAGAGTATAGCAATCCATGGTTTGTCTACGTGTATTCTGCTTCTATTTACTTCACAAATGTCAAAGTTGCGATGACATAAGACGCCATTTGTAAAAATGAGAGCATCTTCTGATAGGGTGATGACTTTTGGGCCACCTAGTAGTAATACTAATTAAAATCTCGAGATGGAACATTTTCGTGAAACCGAAAAATATGTGAAAATTGGTTCAAATAAAATCAATAAAAACAAATTGAAGAATTGAAAAATTTAACTTTAATGCACACTTGTCACCTTTTTAAAATGTAGCAACACTGAATATGAAAACGTTAGTATGTGAAAAACAAGTATTGTTTTTGACCTCCCTAATGACAACACCTCCGTGTCCGAGACTAGTGGGCTGCGCCAACGACCCGAACGCATTTTTTTGATCGGCTGATCTGCGATCGTGGGGGGAAGGAATATTTTCAATTTTTTTTATTAATTATTTCAATTAATAATTATTATATTGGCAAGTTAGCCGTACAAACTCTTGCAATTGAGTTTCTGCTCGAATGATAGACAAACAGGGACCGATCGACTTAGTTACTTAAACTTCTCAGCTTTCGCAATGCTATTCGAAAGACACTATCTATTATTTCAAGGACTGATCATATCGTAAAGAAAAATCCGAAGCGAGAAGGGATAACCAAAGGCATACAGAAAAATTACAATCCGTCCCTATCCTATTATAAACCATGCCTAATAAAGATGTAACAATCAAACGCAGTAATACCTGTCTATTCAAAGTACGTATGTATATGTTTCCTCGATTTTTAAGAGATTTAAGCAGAAAAATGTTGTTACCACTTCTTTTAAGAAAAAAGAAGAAAGTGGATGTCACCACCATTTGTTACCGCACACCACGAATATTCATGAGATATTTAAATTAAGTCTTAACCATCATCGTAAGTAACTATTAAAAACCGAAATATGGCTTTTTAAAAGAACGCCCCAAAAAAGTGGGCGTTGCTATAAACAAGGTTTGAACGAAAGAAATCATTAAATTTGAATTCAAAAGTTCACAACGCTCCACTTTACTAGGGATGAGTTAGAAGATAAGAGACAGAGTATCATACGATTCGTTCAAGACGGATTGTAATATTCCTGCATGTTTTTTTTTTTTTTTTAATCTTTTTCAGTCGAACGTTAAACGACAATATTTTAAAAAATCGAAAATTGAATACTGTGGTATCATAGTAGATAAATTCTAAGACATCAGCAAAAATTTATAATTTCTGTAAAAGATCTACTTTTGTTCAGTTCAGCCCTCAATAACCCAGAAAATCAAATTCGCAATTTTTTCCTGCCCTCAAGCGCCTCTTCAGGTCTTTGCGTTTAATCCTCAAAGCATTGGCTCATAGGAATATCTTATAACATCACGACTATTCCTCACGACGAAACCTTTTCTTCGACAATGAATTCAACGATCAATTAGCTGACGGCTGTTAACAGGCCTAAATAATTTCACGTCATTCATCTTCTAAACTCGATTAAATCTTATGGAATTCTTATGAAGTTTTCCTATTCAATACTAATTTCAAAATTTTAGTTTCTTCTATGCAAATAGAGTACGAAAAATTTCATCAAGGACTTAGGCTAGCTCTGCTTCGAATTGTACTGACATACACGAATTTGCTTTAAGTAATAGTATCTATGTATACATACGAGTATTTGTCAGAATTATTCAAATTGTATTTCAAAACGCTTCACTACACCATATCGTGTTCAATTGCCTCAATTTTTTTTTAATTTCGTAATTTGATAGGTACAGGACGCACAACAAGAAAACACAGTATGCACACAAAACTCAAGACAGACTTACCTAATTGCTCTTCAAAAGATCAATAGCAGCTAAGACCTGCTGCTTTTGCCTTACTCAAGTTGCACGATCGTCGAATGGCACGCGAGCAACAGTTGTTGGAAATGTGTCAGAGAACAACTCAAGAGTAAATTACGGGGATTATAAGTGGAAGCGATACCCTTCTTGCATTACGGAAGAATTTTTGAACCATTTCATACTCAAAACTAAAGTGTTTATGAATTATTTTTCTTCTCTTCCTTCCCTATTAGTGTGTAGGGAAAAAGGATTTCGCACACAGTTTCAATAGACAACTGACGTTTGAATGTACAGTAATTACCAGGAAGGCCAATTAACCAAATAACTTTCAAACTACTGAGGATCACTGGCTCGTATGTGATTAAACGAAATCAATGAAGCATTTGATCGTCAAAAAAACAAAACAATTTTATTTAATTGATCTTGTTGTGAGGTGTCGCAGACTACACAGTAAAGCAAGTGAAAACTCTTATTCCCCAGAGGGCATGTTAAACATATGTCGAACAATGAAAATTTGTTCCCGGCTTCAAGCTGTGTGGGTCCCACACGACGAGGGAGTTCGGACCGCCGACCTTTCGGGCATAGTAATAAATGACCGTGCAGTTGTGTCATGTTTCAGGGGTGCGGAATCCGCTTTTTTGTTTCGGTTCCTATTCTTCTTGTGTCGGACACTTTCAATAATTGAAACATAATTCCGGAAAAAAAACTATAAAAGTGTAAATGGCTGCAATTTGCCGTCTTAATAGTTTATTTGCGACTTCCGGGGTCCTTTTAGGTGGGGGGTCTCCGCACATGTTAAATCTGAGCATTGTATCTCTTTACTTGTAATCCAGGGGCATACATACATACATACATGCATTTGTTATAATACGGTAAAATGTAACATTGTTTGTCAATACCTGCGGGCGGTATTCGAATTCGGCGAAATTCTAATTCTGATTCCTAAACACCACCCTCAAAAACTCTTTCATAAACTACAGCCAGATGACAAACAAATGTACATAAGTAAAACGTAAAGCATAATGTAAATATTATGTTGCAAAATGGCTGACTATATACTATTCCCAAGGAAACAAGTGCTGTGCCAATCTTCGCATGCGTCATTTATTGTGGAGATACATACATACATAGATACTGTGGATACAATATGAATCCTTTTGAAGTAACTAGGGGTGTGGGTTAAGTAAATCGATATTTCTGTAGGAAAGAGAAGGACATCTTGTTTTTTGATTTTATTTAAAAGAATAAATACTTTAAGCTGGTTGAAGAAGTATCCATCTAATGAAAGACTTTAAGTTTAGCAATTTTTATTTTATAACATATCTTTCCATATGAAATAAATATACACTATGTAGGCAACTTAATTTTTTATTTTTATTTTTGAAAAATTTATTTGAGGATAAAATTACTTAAGCAGACCTTCCCTGTGGCACGTCTTACAACGAAGACGTCTGTCTTATATGTCTGTTTAAAGAAGTGAATCTCGTGACGAGTACAAGAATGATACTTCAATCACTCTTTTTACGAAACATGAATAAAATATAGTTACTTTCCCTTGCGGCCAGCCCTAAGTTAACATAAGGGTACGCGAGTGGTCCCAGGACTACAGTGACAAAATGACACAAAGATATACATGTACTTATATTACCAACATTTAAATTGATTTCGTTTTAAAATTTTCCAAGGCGGTCATACAAAGAGATGCACAACGTACTAAATACACAAAATATAAATGCGTTAGGGTGATGACGATGCCAGAGCGCCGAATATACGCCGCCCTGATGACGTTGGACGTTGTCATTATCTCTTAAAAGCTTATAAAACTATAGACCTTCCTATTGTTCAAGATTTGTTTCTTTCAGCATGTACCTAGTCAAGTCATAAATACTAGTGCACGACCAAGTATTTTTTACTTTAATTGATTAAAGTTCACGAACCTCGTCCATTGGAAAATTGTCCACTGCACGAATAAGTGCGCGCTTCAAGGACTCAATATTTGGGTGTCAAGTAGAACAAGACATTGTTTCTAAAATAAACCACAGCTTATAATCCAAAGGATTGAGGTCTCGATTACCTGGCGCTCAATCGTCTGCTCTATGAAGTCCGGTACATTATTTTCTAGCTACCCTTGCGTTGGTTTTACTTTATTTGCTAAGATTTTTGACGGTCAGTTACTCCACCAGTGTCCTCAAATAATTTAACAGTTCGATAAACAAAATTCCGGGTGATTTCAAGCGGTCACAACGTCTGGAAAATATCGCATCTCTCCATATTACACTTGTGAAGGCTAATTACCACAAAACGGTTAACTTAGTACAAATGTCACTCATTGAATAGCTGTCAATATAGAATGGATGTGTTCAACACTAGTTCCACGATGAGTGCGTTTAAACGTGTACCAGTATTTATGACATGATTAGGCAGTAACACAATAATTTCTTTAGCGTTTCTGAGGTGATAGTTTCGGATATGGAAGGTATGTATGATATCTGCATATTACCAGTATATGAACACCTTACTACTTCTTGATACACATACAATATGTAGGTGCTGATTGCTCTAGTTTTGATACCAGCGTTAAGGTTAGATTTTAGAAGTTTTTGAACAGCTTTTCTTTTATTACACTTTCACATAATTCTTACAGCTGTAGGTCAGTTAATTTTTGTTGATGCAGCTTGTGAATCGGTGAATCTTTTTTTGTGAAAGTCTGGTTCACATGTTTGGTCAACAAATTCAGTAAAGTGCTTAGCAAAGATTTCAGTGAAATTTTTTTTTTGTCCAGACATTCTGGATTTTGTCCAGGCTGGATGTGCTTCCCTAGAAGTCTTTCAGCAACCGGATATGGATAGCCACTTTTACGACAAGTGTGACGAATATTGTCTACGATTATCCAGTGTAATCCTTTAGAGACATGAGCTAAGTAAATACTAATGCCGGCAGAACCCCTTGTTCAAGGAACACATGCATTCTGCAGCGCCATGATGTTATAAGTGGAAAAGAACGGTAGTTCTGAACAAATCGAAGGAGCTGCAAATGGACTCGACAGCTAGATAGACTGCAGGGTCACCAGAAACCTATAGGTGATCTCAGTACAAAACTTGGTAAAGAGTGTGAGCGATTTTCGGTGACTTCGAAAAGACTTTCGGAGGTGTGACTATAATGTTTGAATGGCGTAGCTTAGCAGGAAACGGATCCCGAACAAACTGATGGTTATTATCATCCTCTATATGAGGCTACCAGAGGAATTCCGGATTCGAAGCGGAATCCAAGAGGGCGTTTCAATATTGCTATTTCTTTTTTGTGGTACTCCGTAAGCTATTTCACTAGAATCTTACAAAGGGATTATAGAACCTGTCTCACTGCGAAGCTAGAGGTGATGTTTTGACTTACCTCCCTACACTTGGTGCTACAAAGAATCGCCAGAGACCGTGCTATGAATTATCATATAGGACGTAGCGAATAGAAAATACATCACGCACAAAACCGAGAAACACTCTCAATCAGTCTAGCTACTGGACTGGTGATATTGCTTTCAGAAAAGTCTAAATTCAAAACTGAGTAACAAAACAGACTGAAGCAACGTGGGCCGCCTCGTCATTTCAGTTTGTTTTTAATTTTACTTCATCGTTAATCTAGACACGAAGAGAAAGCTATGATCGTTTTTAAAATAGTCAGGTGAATACAAACTCTTGTTGTTCCATATCTGCCTGTGTGTTTTGATGGAATTTGGTAATATGTGGAGAGCTGGGTTTGAAACTCAAGAATGTCTAAACAGATTTTGGTAAAATTCGATTTATCAATTAAGACTGACATACTAGTAGTTCGGCTTGAAAATTATCGAAATTTAAGAAATCTATAAACCATTATTTTCAGACGCCTAACTCAAGAGCAATGAAAGCGGATTTTGACAAAATTTTGAATTTAAGTTAAGTCGAAAGTGTGCAGACGTCATCCGTTTAAAAACTCACCATTGTATTCCCATATGATTTATTATAATTTTCTCGTTACAATTACTTTACATTTTTTCATTCAACAAACTTTATCCGAAAAAAAATTTTTTTTTTTATATATTTAGATTCCTTAGTATTTCAATCTTTAATTTGGTACCTCACAGTTTCTTGAGATACCTTTTGCCCTCGAACATTATTATTTCTAATTACTTTCGGTTTCCCAGATATTAATTTTGTACAAACGATTCAGAAGTTACAAGCGTGGGTCAGACACACGGACGAACAGACAAACACCGTGTTCAAACCATTAGTGTTCCGTTTTATACCATTCCGTTTTATACGAAACGCTAAAAACCGGCTTCGCATTCTTACAAGCTTCCTAACAGGTCACTGAAGTTAAGAAACTCGACAGTCTAAAACGCCCGATTGTCTAGCTCTACGGTTGTGCGTATCGAATTGGACGTGTTCAGTTAAATAGAGTTCTACTCAAGCGTATACTCATATAAGTGCCTATAATGTAACTTACTAATGTCACAAGAAGCTGCAGGCTTTTGATAAATGTTGTCTCGAAAATATATTGTGAGTGTACTGACCCAACAGTATCTGTGACCAAACCAGGCACTTCCACAATTCTGGAGGTCATCACAATGGTCGAACAGGCTTTGACTATCAAAACAGTAGAACAATGAAATCGTACTCAAATTTTCAAGAATACAAAAAAACGTCCCATCCACTTTATGTATATCTATTCAATCCAAAAACTAATCAACAATGACAAAATTTAACACACTTTAGACTCTGTTACCAATCAATTCACATACCTCTCAATACCACACTTAATCTGAATGCCTATCGATCATGACATAATTCCAAAAAAGGACAAATTCTATTGTATAGCCAAAATGCCATCTTCATCGGTCGTGATGGGCAATTATGCAATGATAATTGGATTGGTAAGTGTGACTAAGCTACACATACAATTTCTACTCTATAATATCAACAACTCAACTCACCTTTCCGTGCTCTTTGTCAAAATCACATTCCTTGTCCTGGATGTAAGGATTTTGATTGGCATTGAAAACTAATTGCAGATTCGTTCCGGATGCGACAAAAGAAATTTCTGTGTGTCCCTCGCGGCAACCGTTCTGAAAACGTATCTGACGCTCTTCCAAAGCCCGTTCTCTGTAACCTGTGTAGCGAATCTGTAAAACAAAAACAAAAAAACATTTTTTTTTTTCACAAACAATTAACTTAATTTGAATAAGTGGCCACTCCTAATGCATTTTCATCTGAAACAGACAAATTGTGCTAAAAGAAAGTGACCTTGTGTTGAGATCTCAACCTTTACGTCAAAATAAAAACGAACAAAAAAAAAAAAAAACACCTAACTAGAAATGATTCTCGGAATTGATCAACAAACAAATTTGTCAATAAAAGGTAATAAACCTATTTCCAACGAAGTGGTAGTAGTCGGCGATTGCCGTCAGACCAAGACAAGATGCGTCAGCAGTGCGCAGAAAGTAACAACCAACAGGTAACAATGACAGCACCACATGGATGAAGCCGACAGGGTAAATCACCGGCCAACTGCCACGTTAAGGCAGTGAGAGAGTAGACGTCGGTTTTTACCTGAGACGCGGGCTATCAATAGCAGAAAAGAAATCCCCGAATATCGTTGAAAGTGATGCCGTTGATTGCATTTAAATGAGACATAATCTCGGAAATATTTCACAGGGAGAGAGAGACAGATGGAAGGAAATTCCAATCTTATTCTAAGAAATCAGCTAAGATTAGCCATTAATATTGTGATTAAATAATTAATAGTGCGTAAGCGTTGTCACATAAGCTTCACTTGGAGAACTCGGATTCGGAAACTACCCAAGCAGCAGAATGATTCATGATGTTAATTCACCGACGAATTGCCCGTGATTCATGGTTTTATTTAATGAGTAAGCAAGAACCGGCATTATAGCACTTCATTGAACCTCTTAATCGGGAAAACTTGTATTTACGCTCGTAAAATTATAATTACGATCTGTGAAGCAATTGGGTAGCAATTTAACACTTTTCCCACGTGCGATCCATTAATTAAACTATTAATTATTTAAATCGAGTTTTTGTTGCACCCAAGCAGATTTTTTGCAAAGAAAATCTTAGGACCGATGTTAATTCTTCGTCTTTGAGAAAGTGATACATTTACATCCCATTCGAACAAAGGAGAAATACACACTGAAGATTCAAACGCCAATCCAAATAAAAACGTAAACAGGTGTATTGCAAACAGAAAGTGGTTTGAAATTTATCAGTCCACGTACCCTCTTTTTTGAATAAAAACTTGTAAATTATGACATACCCCATCGAAGATTGAGACAAAAGAAAGTTCTTCGAGCACATTCGAGTTCGGCGAGGATATACTCGCTGCTCGTTACTTTCGTTTATACCGTATCCCTAAGTTTGATACATAGTTTGTAATATAGAGAAATAATATCGGTAGTCCCTCAAAGTATATGTATATTTGTGACCAGCATCAATAGTTATGTCGATCTAGTCATGTCTGTCCATCCGTCCGTATGTCACTACTTTTTGGGCCTTAAATTTTGACCTAAGAAAATGAAATTTGGTTATAACCTTCTTATGAGCCAAAGCAGTACAAATGTAATTAAAAAAAAGGCCCTTTTACAAATATTTCTACTAGAAACTGATAAATATCGCCTTAATGACATACATGTATAAATCTTCACATTCTTTACAATTCGTCCGTACATTGTATAATGCCACACACACTTTTGGGGGGCATTTGCTGTCTTAAAGCTATTTACGGTGATGATTAAGTTTTATTGTGAATAGAATTCTTGACCTTCGATTACAAATGTCGACCGCCACGCCCACTTTCTTATTAGACAAATTCTTAGCCACAAATTATGTGATAGAATCTCCTAAAAATCTAGAGAAAATCCTCTGACTAGAAAGATTTCACTGCATTTGAACCAAAAAGTTCGCAACGCCACGCCCACTTTCTTAGCGATGGGTTAGAAGATGAGGGATAGGGTATCATACGATTCGTTTCAGATGGATTGTAACTTTTCTCTATGTTTTTAATTTGATTTATTCATAAACAACAAATGATAAGACGAAATGAATTCAACAGAGAATCTGTCTGTCTGTCAGTAAATTTTGAACCACTAAAACCAAGAGCTGAAATTTTTCAAAACAATATTAGTAGGTGAACATTATAGTCCGAGATTTTTTAATCCAGTTTCTATGGTTAGTGTTTAGTGACACTGTTCCGACTAAAATTACAGGTTTTGTGTTCAATGAGAAAGAACGTTATCCAAAAGTGTTATTTTTGTTCAATGACACTTGGGGTAGAAGAACTTTGCGGGAAGCATCAAAATAAACTGTTTTGAGTGTAATATTACACTCGGCATTTGCCTCGATGAATAAAGTGGTCAGTGTTTCTTTTTGACATTTTGACAGTTAAAAAGGAGAATACTTCAGAACACACTCAGGCTATACTTTTATGTTCCAACTTATTCTGACAGTTTTCACTAGATTGTGCTGTTCTGTTCGACTTCAGATTTTTTTTAGGCAAATGAATGAATTGAAAATTATATAGGTCTGTTTCCTTACTTTTGTAGACTCAAATGTCACGTAAGCACATAACTATTTATTGGCATGCTTGTAAAATTGTCGTGCAAATAATGTATAATAATGTTTTGGGGTACACACTTCGTCCAAAACAATGGAAAGAAAAAGCATAAAAATTGTTCCGACAACAGACATTTTTTGACAGCTTTCCTTGTGTAAGAAAAGATTAACTGACAGTTAGTAAATACTTTGTTGTTGTGAGTTTGATACACTTGTATATTCGTTAATTTCGAGTTAAATGAGAATTAAAGAAACAGATTTTCTTTTTAGTTCGTGTGAATTCGTGAACCATATCAGAAGTCTCTGGTTATTTACAGTCAAAGTCAGAGTTCAACTGCATAACAAGAGGAAGCTACAGGCCGCCTAGAAGAATAAATTCAACATTGGACGCCTTAGCATGCTTTGCGTAACCAGAGCTTATAAAAAGCAAAAACTCTCCATTATGCTATGAACGTCAAGCCATCAGCAATGAGGTAGTTGAATGCTATAGGTTTCTGTTTTGGGAAACCATAGGTTTCCATTTTCCTTCGCAAAGAGTGCGCACATCTAAACAAAGTAATCGAAGAGGCACAATTGCAAGCGCAGTAGGACAAAATAAGAGGACAGTTGTCTGTTTCGTAGAAAAAAGGGATTCAACGGCTCTCTGCTCAAATCGAAGTCCTGTGATTGAAACAACATCCGAAGCCGATAGTTCTGTAAGAAGAGCACTGGCTGCTGACTTTAAGCCCGAAACTCAGGCTTTTCGCAATAGCGAACGAAATAGTTTATGTATTTAAATGGACATCAGACAGATAGAATAAGTGATAGGACAAGAAGATAACCCAACTTCAATGAAGGATGCAGTCATTACACCCTCTAAGAGGTCGGGAAGATATTAAAAGTCTGAAAAACAGAAAAGCCCACGGTTCTGATTCCGACAAAGCCAGCGGTGGATCTTAAGGATTGAGTAGCTCGTCTTCAAATCTGCATCGTTCACAACTCTACAAAGCAAAGGCCGCCTTCGGGATCTCGAAGAAAGTAATCCAGCTATGTCGCATGACACTACAATGATACAATTTGGAAACAACTCGGAGTTAACATAAACTTCACGACGACGATTAATTATTAGAAAACTGCTCCGACTTCAGTTTGACAAAACAACTGTACGGGGCTACATGCAAGAAAACTGAACAGATATTAGGCTTTTCGAAAGAAAAATCTTCCTCGGATATTCGACCTAGTGAACGAAGTCGTCGAATTGAGGAGAAGATACAACCGCGACTCCTATGAGCTGTACCAACATGTTAATGTGGTAAAAAAAAGCCTAGACGACTTCTTAGAGAAAAACCATAACGATCGAGTGTCCGTTTTAACTACCAAACGATCACTGTTGTCGAGCAGTTTGGTTTAGAGAATTGGAAACAGTGTGAATGTGATATAGGCTAATCTAGTGCCACAGGAGGAGACAACTTTCTTATAAAAAAATCTCCGTTCTTCGGTTTATTGATTCGTCGAACAAATAAGTCTCAAAGAAACGGCTAGCATGTAGAAGGAGATTTCTTTATTTTTTAGGAACCTGCTATCGGCTGACTTTAAAGACCGAATCCCAATGATGCGGTTAAGGCGTTCGCGCTCTGTCAGTTGACGTAGAATCAACGCGTTCATACGGAGCAAAACCAAAAGACGCTTAAGCTTTTGGGAGACGTTTGATCGTAAATATCGAAAGTTTCACTGAACGCCGGACTAGGGCAATTTTCTACTCAAGCCGACTTTCACATTTGTTGATATCGAGGAAGGCTTGTATAGTGTAGATACCTTTGTACTGTATAGTTCTGTAGAGTAAAGCAGCATTATTTACCTTAGGTCACACACGCTATGATGCAGATAAATAGTTTTCTATCAAATGCTTTGGAGTCCTAAGCAGAAAGGCAGACGGAATAATCGATCTACATGTCGCTACAGTTCTAAAGATTGCTTCAAATATTTACAACCGTAGTCCACCTTAAGATAGCATGGGCCACAAGTTTTATGTCACCAAATTCAAGTGACTTATATTGAGTAAATAATTTTTTTCCAACAATATTCACATCGTTCGTTGGATCAATAGATGAACTATTTCCCTTCCTTTGCACCAAGGGAAAAGAATGTTCGGCAGAATGTCCTGCATCTCCTCGTGTGCGTCTGAGCACTGGACAAAAGTGACTTTTTTGATTATTATTTTATTATAATTCACGATGACAGTCAAGAATTCCGTCAACCCGATCAGGATGAAGTGAAGGCAACCATATCTAACTGGGGAAGCCGACGGCCTAGCCGCCGAACTTTACAAAGCTAGAAGAGATGACTTGGTAAGGAGCATGCACAAATCATCTGTAAAATCTGGTTCATCGATTTTAAAATTGCTATGATAGCGTGTATAGAGAGGATCTGTACAGAACCATGTCTAGTTTTGGAATTCCTGTCAAACTCGTCCGACTTTGCAGGATGACGATGAAGAACTTCCGCTGTTCTATCAAAGTCGGTAAGAACACAACCGAATCGTTTGATGTCAGAAAAGGTCTTATACAGGGTGACGCGATATCATGCGATTTCTTGAAAAACTGTACGAAACTCACAAGCAAACACCCGGATGTATAATTTTCAAAAATCTGTACAACTATTCGCATATGCCGATGACAATGACATAACCGGAAGAAATCAGCAGGCTGTCAGGGGGCATTTGTGAGTATTGCGGCAGAAGCACACTAAATGAAAGCAAAGAAGGCAATTAAGTAGCAAGGCCTTCTCACGAATAACTAAAGAAACGTTGTATAAGACCCTTATCATCCCGGTCCTGCTCTATGGCGCAGAGGCTTAGACCCTTACAAAAACTTTTTGTTACTTTGACCGTCACGTGTGATCTCCGGTCTTGTTTGTATCGATTGAGTGTGGAGGAGAAGGTTTAATGAAGAGCTCTATGGGCTGTACAGTGATATAAACCTAGTCAAAAATGTCCGAATTCATCGGCTAAGATGGCTAGGACATATGCAGTATATGGACCCCATCGCATCAGCCCGGAGAATCTTTGAATCCACTCAAGACGGACGACGCGGTAGAAGAAGGCCTTATCTAAGGTGACGTGTGCAGTTGGAAGGGGAAGTCAACCAGTTCAGCGATCAAAACTGGAGGCATGTTGGTTGAGGTCCGTCTCGGACTGTTAGCGCCATATAAAGTAAAGTAAAATAAGTAAGTATAAGACCAGATTTTCTTCTTCTTGTTATATTTTCTCCCAAAGTTTAAAAAATGATGTTTATGTTAAAATGAATTCTATTCGTTTTATACTTTTATTTCCTAAAAATATACGTCTTGCAAGTTAAGAATTGCGTTAAAAGGTTGACTACTGGGTAGCTTACCCTACTAAGGTATATACTTAGACCTATTGACTATTTGGACCTCTGATTTGTTGAACTTAGTGTCAGCCATACCAACGAATTTATTTTATTAAACATTATTTGAACTGGATTTAACTTTTTTTTCTCTTATTACATTACTTTTGCATCAATCATTTAACGGTGGTCATTTTGATCGCTGTCAGATTGGTTGATGTCAGCAAAATTGTCTTCTGTTCAGTAACCTAGCATGTGCCTTTAAAACAGTAAAATCCAAAGAGCAAGCAATGTCAAACGGTTAACGGCAATGTCACGGTTGAAAATCGCAACGCAAATGAATTGTAGGCAGGTACTACAACCAGGCAAAAGAAAAACTTTGATTTCTAGGATATCCTACATATGTATATGTATCTGATCAATATAAAGACGTCACGAACAGATCGACATTGACGGCAAAGGCTTAGTAAATTTGAAACTAGAATTTTTTTCAGACAGGTGGAACTGCACTATTCATCAACATTTATGGTTTTAGACTCGCCACATATCCCAAAATCGTTAAAACCTACTTCAGCTTTGATTAAAGGTATCTTCTGAGTCTAAATTGAACTACAGTTCCATTCGTATCCTACTAGAGCGATCGCTCCACACTTACCTCACTTTCTCGACTTAATCTTCGAAAAAGTTCATCACTTTCGAATTTCGCCTTTTGATCGGGCACCACTCGCGGCATTTTGAATATAAAGCGTGGCTTTGGCTGCTCGTAGAGTCCGATTGTGTCGTATGGAATCATGCCGGCCAAAGCTGCTGCGTCATTCATATTGAAGTAGGAAATTTTTTTATCTTTTTTTTTATCGCAAAAATAACAGAATTATATCACAAAACCACAACGGGGACTTTTTATCGGTTTTTTCTGTTCAGTTAGTGTAACTGAAACACTCACTCCGCTTATTTTTCTCAAATTTTGTTGTTTTTATTAGAAACGGTTTTTTTTTCCAAGCAAATGTCCTGTTATCAAAAGTGGAAAATCTCAAAAGTAAAATACACTATCGGAGCGAAAATAACGACGATATGTCTGACGCACACCCGACTATGACGACGGTCGATTAATGACTGCTGAGCAAAGTGCTTAACTCATGGTAGGGGTCGCACACTCAGCTTCATCCATCCTTTGTTTGACGTCTATGTGTATCGTATGTCAAAGTGTTGAATGGATTCTGGGATGATATTGCTTGAGGCAGGGGCATGAGGATGCCTTCCTGTAACAAACACGGGAATTCCCTATGTACTCTGCTGTACTTAAATCCGGTTTCCACCCCAGAATTCTGCTGCAGGTACTCAGACGATTTATTTTTTCACATCGCTGCAGCAAATAGGCGGGGCTTCTTGACTGTAAATAGAAATTCACGGGATTTTATTGGATGAAGTTGATTGTACTTGAGTGTGTATTTTTAGATAACACAGGGTAGCACATTTAAATTTTTTTTTTTTTTTTTTTTTAATGAATGGCACATGAGCATTTTTTTTAACGATTTACAGTTAAAGTCCAGAAATTTCGTTCACTATACATACATAGGTTAATTCTGCTATTACATACTAGTGCTCGTATAGAGGAGCTCGAAAAAGCTAGTCTGCCAATTCTGCCTGCCTAAACGACTGATCCGATTTATTTCGAACTTCATATCTGTCGTCTATGGGGTCACGATTTAAAGCGCAATCAGAATTTTCATTCTAACCTCAAAGTTAACGGTACCATACTCAGGGTAAGTTTTCAGGCCTTCGTATAGTAGGACCTAGGCACTCTTATTTCCCCTCTCCGAAATTTATACAGGGTTGTTCATTTTGTTGTTTAGGGTTTAATAAATAAATAAAATAAATAATATTAAAGATTTCAATGAAGTTTTTTTACTGTTTTAAATTTTGGAATATACCAAAATGCATGGAAACAACATCGGTTAAATGGCCGCCACGGGAGTTTTTGCAAACTTCGATTCTTCTGAGGTAATTTTCGATGACTTTTCTGGCTGCATTGCGGTCATAACTTCACGGATTTTGGTTTTTAAGTGCTCTAAAGTTTTGGGATTGTCTGAATAGGCACGATCTTTATGTAGCATAGCCCCACAAAAAAAAATCCAACGGAGTCAGATGACACCATTTTGGTGGCCAATTGATGTAGCCAAATCTCGAAATGAAACGGAAGGGAAACTTTTCGTGCAATAGAGCCAAATTTGCCTGTGTTGTGTGGCACGTAGCCCCGTCTTGTTGTAACCACATGTCGCTCACGTGTGTCTTCAATCTCAAACCCAAGAAAAATTGGTTGCAATGGCCTCTCAACTAACAAATTTGGATTCTCAGAACCCTAAATTATGCAATTTTGTTAGTTTACGTAACCGCCGAGTGAGAAATGCGCCTCTCATCGCTGAAGAAGATTTTGTTCGAAAAATGTGTCCTTAAATTGCGATACACAGATATTACAGAACTTTTAATTTAGTACTAAGATACAACAATTTGAATGCTTTGAATGGTGGTTAAATGATCCATATTGTAAAATGGCAAGGCAAAAACTAACTGCCTGCTATGGAAGACAGATGGATTTGATAGATGTCATATGTCAGGTACATATGTGAAATCCAAACCTCGAAATGAATAACCCTTATATTCATATATGTAGAAATATTTATTATTAACTACAAGACCTGTTCGGCCCGACAGGTTGCGCTATTGCTTATTTTTATTTTTTTTAAAAATTCACGCAATATTTGAATTTTGTTTCATTTGTGCGGTAAAGTGTTGCCAACGAATAAAATAGACAGCGTCAAAGCTGACAGTTCAGGGTTATTAAAAATGGAGTGCTACACGAAAGAACAATGCGTTTTCATTGCTGAGCAATATTTTAAAATTAATGAAGGTTTGACAGATACAGTTCGCAATTTTCGTCAAAATTGTATAATTGGAGTTCAGAATCAGAATCCACGTGTCACTGTTTGGTGCGTATTTTGTGCTGGAGGCATCATCGGAGCATTTTTCTTTGAAAATGCGGCTAGTCAGGCAATAACAGTTAATGGTGCTCGTTATCGCGACATGACAATTCAGTTTTTTGTGTCTAAATTGCAAGATAAGGATGTGGACGACATGTGGTTTCAACAAGACGGTACCATATGCCATACAGCCCGAGAATCAATTCAATTACTGCATGAGTCATTTCCTGGTCGTGTAATTTTCCGTTTTGGTGATCAGAATTGGTCGCCCAAATCATGCAATTTACCGCGGTTGGACTTTTTTCTTTGGGGTTTTTTGAAGTCTAAAGTTTATTCCAACAAGCCCACGATCAAACGGTCATGGGAGATTTCGGCAAAAGACTGCGTATGTGTCAGCAATGCCGTGGAAGCCATTTACCAGACATGCTATTCCATTCATAACCCTGTACTGTATACCTTATGAATCTATAAAACATTTACAATTTTTAATTAAAAACCTGTGTTTTTAATTTTTTTATATACTCATTTCTGCTTATTACTCCGGTTGTAGAAACAACCTGTTAATGATTATTATCTTGAATTCGTCACCAATTAACGCACTAATCAGGAAATTATATTTAAATCATTTCAGTAATTTTTAAGTTAAATGCTTGTAAAATAAAATGAAATGTGTTTTAAAGCACATAAAAGGTTTACAAGCAAAAAAAAATAATGGATTCTTGAACCTAAATTTAATTCTGTAAAGTTTCTCTTCTTCTAGGCATCGTAGTTCATTAGTTAAGTGCTCGGTCACTGAGCGGGAGATTCAAGGCATCCCAGAAAACACAAAAAAAGAGTTTTCTCACAGACTCACAACTTGCGAACGTCTGACCAGGATTGCCTAGATCTAGCCCTATTCCAGTTGAGTAAATACTTTTCTAACATACAATTTTACACTGAGTTCAAGTATGTGAACGGAATTTTCAATGCTACAGCATTTTCTTCTTTGCGATTTGTTTACATTTCAGTAACTTTCCAACAATTTTTTCAAAAATACTTAACCGACTTTTGCTTAAAACAGTTTCTGAAAGATTTAAACTTAGATTTAAACTTTAAACTGGCAGCACTGCATCTGACAAACACCCGAGAGTAAAATTGCCATGAGAAACTTCTTTCATGTTCTAAGCAAATGGATGTATGGCTATCAAGTCAAAAAGTAGTGTTTGCTCAATATGTGAAAAAAGTGGTTGTCTGTGGCTGAGAGTGTGTCTCACAGATCTTAATGATTTTGCAGAAGGGTTTTCTGAAGTACGACCCGAGACCTGTTGATCGTGATGTCGATTTGATTAGCAGTTCTGAATATGCAGTTGATTTCCGTTCACTATAACTTCTGAAAATATGCATCGATTTGAATGGTTTTCAAACTCTTGTACCGTTCAGAAAAATGTCAGCTTCCCTGGTCCGCTGGTATTAGAGATTTTCTTCTAATAGACATCGTACAAGGAAACTTATACAGGTTGTTTATCAAATCATCATCTCAGTGTTTGTAGGTTGGGGTAAAACAAAACAAAAATGGTCTATTAGACTTCACTCCGAGTTATGGTATTTTCATGGTTCCATATACAGGCCACGGAACCCTATTGTTCTCGAAAGCACGTCCGTCCGTCTGTCACCACATTTTAGCTTCTAAACTATAAAAGCTATATGCACGGTTTTCAGGCAAGTTGTGCAAACCAATAACCCAAGCACAATGCCCCTGTCATATTTGGAAAAAAAAAAACATATTTTGAAGGTTTCTTCAGTACAAGCAAATGTTGCAATAAAATATATTTTTATTTAATAAAAAGTCATGGGACATATCACTGAAAAGAATTTCTCGAGTAGTTTCCAAAAATGTTCTCGAATCGATTGTACATTTCGAGGAGAACTTAATGGACAAATCTGGCCAAACTATCATACTCGTATATTCAATATATCTCGAGTCGTTTAACAAAAATTCTTTTACACGCAACACTCCAGAAACTCATGAACCAAATTTCAGTAAAAAATGGTTCGTAAATTGAGCGTGCGCACGGTAGAGATGATTTTTATTTCTTTTTCTTTAAATATTAACTTACTAGAAAGCAATCCCTTGAAAGCAATTAATTGGGTTATTAGTTGCACGACGTAAACTGGAAAGACAGACAGAGCTAGGTAGAAAGATTAGTGAAGTGGTTAGTAGATAGGTAGGTAGAAGTGGTTGCTTTTGTACCAATTAGCACTTAAGCGCCATTTTGAGTACCGCATCTCACGTAAAATTGTTTGTTAGATGGCAACGGTTTCAAATTCATCCTGTGGCATTCAAGAAACTGATCAACTCTGGATACTTTTCTCTGAAATTTTCTTTAGGTTGTCGAATAAGGGTTTGTCTGGAGTTCAATGTCGGTCTCTACTAAAAGAGGGACACCCGCGGAGGAAGTAGGAGAGAGTTTCGTTCTCATTTACATTTTTACAACTGCAGCAATGTAAGTTAAAAGAGATACACAGTGTAGACGCATGCATCCTGTGCTTATCGCTACAATTGTTGGAGCGTCTGCCCGAGTCCTTTTCTCAAGTTCTTGTGTTTTGGCCCAGTTGTAGTTCGGCCAGATCTGCCTAGAAATAACAAAAGTTTACAAACTGTGCCACCTTTTGTTTGCCACTGATCAAAAGTGTGAACAAATTTCGGACTTGACAGATCCCAGCGGAACGAGGACTACCTCTGCAAAGGATCTATTAGGAGCAGAGCCCCTCCTCACCAGCTGGTCGGCCCATTCGTTTCCCTCTATGTTGCTATGATCTGACACCCAGAGAAGACTGATTTTGATCCGACAACCTAACTACGAGAGCTCTTCCCTACACTGTTCCACCAGCTTGGAAGATGATGTTGTTGAAATGAAGGCCTTGAAAGCAGCAAGTATTAATGAAAATAGCGATATTATCAATGGTTGTAGACTTGTGTCTTATTATTCGCCACGTTTCACGTATTGCCAGAACTTCCGCCTGGAGACACTGGATGAATCAGGAAGGAGTAAAGATTCTAATATTTTTATTGTTTCCCGCAGTTCGTCTTTTGACTATTAATAATACAGTCCTACAAATTTTGGGCGAGGGAAATTTATTGCTCCATCCGCAAAAGACCCAACCTTCGACTTAGCACGATAAATATTAACCGCAGGAATTTTCATTGAAAAGACAGCTGCCAAACCTATTTATTTTGTGATAACAAAATGGCTTGATAGATCTTAACTTAGTTGCAGTAACTAACAAATTTATATCGAAGGGCAGAGTTTGAGCAGATTTTTTCAGTGATTTTCAAATGAACAGTGTACGGTAGTTTTGAAATAAATAAAAAACCCGAGCTCTGAAAATTTTAAAGTTACTACGGAAATGAGTAATTTCTGAGTTATAGCAGTTCAGAGGTATAGTGCCGTAAAAAATTTATGTCATAAATATCGGTACACTTTTGAACGCACTCATCGTGAAACTAGTATTGAACACATCCATTCTATATTGACAGGTATTTAATGAGTGATATTTATACTAAGTTAACGCGAAAAAAGATTTACAGTCGTTTGTAAATATGGAGTGGGACGATATTGAAGTGTAATATGGAAAGAGACGATATTTCCCAGACATTGTGACCGCTTGGAATCACCCGGAATTTTGTGTATCGAACTGTTAAATTGTTTGAGGATACTGGTGGGGTAATTAACCGTTAAAGATCCGCACGCCCGCGCACCGTCAGAACTTCACAGGCGATAAAAGCTATTAAAGCTAGGATTAATCGGAAACCGCTGCAAAAGCAGCAAATTTTGTTACGAGAAATGAAGATATCGCAGAAATTCATTTCGCATTATCAGACAAGATTTGGGATTTAATGCACAAAAGACACATTGTCTACTTACTCACAGCTCAATTGAAGAAAAACAGAATGAAAGATAGAAAGCTCTACGCCGCCAGTACACGCAAAGCAGTCATAGGAACATTTGTACTATTGCGGAGTCGTTCATTAAACAAATTGACAGAGCCTGTGTCCGGTCATTCAAACAAGCATCAGAACTCATTCCACGAGTCGAACGCTTTAACTCATAAGGCAAACACGACACAAAAATGACTTCAAAACAAAATATGCTGGACTTCATAGCAGCAGACGATTGACGGTCAGACCTGCATAAATGCAAATGGCGGTCATTTCAAATAAATTATTTGAATATTTTTCCCTAAATAACCAATTAAAATTTTACAAAAATAAAAATCAGAAAATACTTGTTCGTTTTTATTTTATCACCAAAAATGAGTGTAAAGTACGTATTTATGACTTAACTAGATATACTCGTATGTACAAATTTCAGACACTACACTCAACCTTTGCTACAGCATTGGCATGAATTTCTTTGACCTTACGAGTAAATTATGTTATAAATTCATTCACACATAATCAAGTAGTTACCTTACTTACATAAATAAGTACAATATTTCTGTTTTGATCCTGTAATCATATGTTTTATCTATTAATACTTCCGGATCGGCCTCTCAATTGCATAACCTTTCATTTCTGTAATCTAGAAGGCGAACAAATACACCTTTCCTTCTACCTCGTCCAAAGGTGTGTGTAATACATTTTCAAATATCAATTTCGAACTCCCATTTAAAAGCAGATACAATAAAGAGAATCCATTTCAAAGAAAATTCAATTTACAATACCTAACGCTTTTTACGGCACGTAAACATACGATGAGTAGTTTCTCTTTAAGCGATAAACACAATAAACACATGCAGCAGCGTAATCTCTATTGTAATATCTCCGACAGAAGTTAGCAAAATATTTTTATTGAACCCGGTAATAGGATCCGAACAAAAAAAAAGGTGTCCCTTCATAACAATGTACTGTAGGCATTGTGAACTACTAGGTGCAGAATGACAGTAACGTATAAATAATTCCGTTAAAAAGAAATGCAAGGACTTTTTATGTAATGGTGCGCAATGATTCTCCTTTTGACAGTTTTTCTCTTTTTTTTTGCAAACTGCAAGTACAAAATATCCTTTGGGATATTGAATGTGAAATTTAAGCGGATCCTTTTGAATGTTGCTGCCTGCATAAGCTATTGAGTAGGATGTCAACATCAATTTCAACTGATTGACAGCTGTCAATTACAAAGGTTGACAGTATGTATTTGTAACATTGGGTGTCCTAATAGATTCGGAAGTAGTTTTTGCTTACTTTTTGCAAATTCTTAATTCTTCTTAAGCAAATATAGCAGAGAAGGTGATAATATGATTTAATTGAAAACCGATGCAATGCATATGGAAATTGAAATAAGGTTTTAAATACAACTTTTATGTGTTCTTTTAGTCCGGTTTTGTTCTCAACCCTTTATGAAAGACATATGTTGGTTTGCAAACTGCTACATTTGTCAATTATAGTGTCACACAGCTCAGCAAGTAAAATACATTCAAGTGTAAATAACACTTTGTTGGAAATTAAAATTGAAAAAAAAAAAGAATTCGGTTCATTGAACTGGAAATGTAAATTTTGATACGAAGGGAAACATGACTTTAAAATTTTAAAACTGGGACAATGGTAAAGAAGGCAGGATGCTGAGCCGGAGTAAACACTTTTGTAATCGATAAAGGGTTGCGTATGTTGCTCATTTCGGGTGATGTACGAAGGGCGCGACATGTGATTATAAGTGATGCTGTTTATTAACAAGAAGAAATAGTTTGTGTAGTGACTTAACAAATATTACAAATTTTACAAGCATTTCAGCTATTACTAGTGCTGGTTTACACGAACGAATTTAGCAACGCTGTTCAAACGCAATTATTTTTACCTACACAGTGCTACCGGTGGCGACACGGCTTATAATATATTCACGGTTGACACCTTTGTTATTTTTAACCCAATTTGGTTACTTTTAGAAACTTTTTTCTAAATTTGGTTATTCCTAGGACCAAACCATTAGAGATGTAAAAGCTATAGCTGAAGTCAACCATCGCAACAGAGGTGAATTTGAACTCAGATATTGTAATTACAATTATAGGAACCGTGTACCTCCGGATATCGTACCTCCACAAGCATTTGACAGCTCCTGTCAGCAAAAGCTGTTAACAAAAACCTAATTTTGATTCTTAAAGAAGTTTTAGATTTTATGAAAGCTATTTGATAGAAGAATAACGTGCAAAAAACTAAAACTTGCAACAAAATCCTTAAAATTCGAAACAAATATTCTGAAAAATTTCCAAAACTTAGTATGCCATGGCCTTGCATACGAGTAAGTCAGTCAAATATTAATAAATATCGATTTTAAATAAAAATCGCCGGACTCATATTTGAAAATGAGCCAATATTCAAAAACCGTTATATGTACATATTTTTTTCCATCTGATAGCATACTCGTACTACTTTGATCAAAGAGTTTCAGGAATGTATTCAGAAAATTGAAAATACAAGTGTATTCTTGATAATCGATTATGACCCTTTCAAAGTACTCTCCATTGACTGAAACGCAATTATGCCAACGCTTGCTCAAATCCTCTAAACATTTTGTTTATAATCGGATTTTGGTATAGCCATCAGAGCCGTCTTCGATTTTTCTATTATCTCCTCTCGGCTGCTAAAACGCGTTCCGCGGAACGGTTTATTGAGTCAATCGAACAGGAAGAAATCGCAGGGAGCCAAATCAGGAGAATTCGGTGGTTGTTGGATGGCATTCATACTGTTCTTGGTCAAAAACTCAAGAGTAAGGATGGCATTGTGCGATGGTGTGTTATCGTGGTGCAAAACCCACGAGTTGTTTACCCCCAAATCCGGTCTTTTTTGGCGAATTGCTTCACGCAAATGTCTTACAACGCCCAAATAATAAGCGTTGTTGACTGTCTGAACTTGTGGCAAGAATTTATGATGCACAACACCGTTGTAATCCAAAACCGTGAGCATCGCCTACTTTTTCGACTGAAAACGACGTGGTTTTTTCGGTCTTGGCTTATTCTGTGTACGCCATTCACTCGCCTGATGCCCGGATTGCGTTTCGTACTCATAAACTCACGTTTCGTCTCCAGTAATTATGCGTTTGATAAATGTTGGGTCGGATTCAGGTCTTTCGGCACTAGCTTTGCAGTGACATGTCTGAAGTCCAAATCTCTAACCAAAATGTCTTGAATAGATCCGTAAGCAATGTTCAAGTCCTCTGCCAGTTCTCTGATGGTCAATTTGTTGTTGTCGGCCAACATTTCTTTGATTTTATTGAAGTTTTCGTCGGTTTTCGATGTCGACTGCCTACCACTGTGTTCGTCATCCTCGACGGACTCACGACTTTTGAAGCGTTTGTGCCACGCATAAACGTTTGTTTTCGATAGAGTATCGTTGCCGAAAGACTTCTCCAACACTTCCAAAGTCTTCGCACCGTTGAATCCGTTTTTAAAACACACGGAAGCAGATGTACTCTCGACAGCGTAGCTTTTACAAATGTCAAGCTACGATGCTATAATTTAGACGGAGTGTTAATGACAGATGTGTCAACCTAAAAAAAAAACGAATCAGATGACTGAAAGCACCGCACGGTAGTCATTCCTGAAAAGTAGCGTTAATTTAGGGGTTAAAATTAAAATTGTGATTTCGCCTCGAATGGGTTCACAATTCGAGGCCAGATATGAAGTTTGAAAGAAATCCGTTCAGTCTTTAATCCATATATACAGACAGACATAATTGAGAAACCCACTTTTTGAGTTCCCCTATGATAGTAATGTGAAGTTTGATCAAAATCTTGAGATCGAAAATTTGCAGGAAACGAATACTTGCCCTTATACTTAGGAGCAAGTAAAAAAAGGCACTTCCCACTAGGTTCATATATAACAAAACTGACAGGATCTAGCTAAGAGTGTTGAAACTTGCTTTGACAACATCGAATTAGCAGGATCAAAGGATCTCTACTAGAGTATCAATTGTGCAGGAATTTATATTCACTCCGTGGTAGATAAATTTCTTAAAACTATAAAGTCAGAGCTGCCAATAGTGTCGTTTTGTCCTAAGCGGTGGACAGATTCGTCTTTGTTTGTCATAATCGTGTATTCGGTTTTGTCCTAATTTACTTTAGATATGCACAGCCGAGCAGCTAAACAGACGTACGTATGAGCATTATGTGCTTCAGCGCGACGTTGAAGAAATTAGATGACTTCGCATCTATGATACTTCTGGTGAACATTTGAAATGGTTCGAAGGAAATGTTTTCAAATTGTAAAGTGTTTCCCAAAACTCACCCAAGATTTGAATTTTGCGCAATTTGTGCGGTAAAGTCTTGCCAACGAAAATAAAAGACAGCGTGACAGCTGACAGTTCAGGGTTATGGTAAATGGAGTGCTACACGAAAAATCAACACGTTTTCATAATTGAGCAATATTTTAAAAACAATGAAGGTTTGGCAGCTTCGGTTCGCAATTTTCGTACAAAATATGGTCGGAATAATGATTTTTTCATTTTCAAAAATTCAGGGAGACTGGATCAGTTAGTGATCTTAGACACTCTCGCCATCCTTCAACAAGTCGTTCAACACAAAACATCGAAGCAGTTTATGAGAGTGTTGTTGAGAGTTCAGGAACATCAATTCAGCACCGTGGTCAAGAATTGGACATTTAAAGAAGCTCTCTACAGCTTATTCTCACCAAAGATTTTAATTTCGATATTCTGTCTTGTAACCTTGAAACCTTTACATGTATGCCCGACTTTATTTTCGTGTCTGAAATATGGATTTTTTCTTATGAAGTTGGAGATTATAGTTTGCCAAACTACACATTTTATGCTTGTCCTAATGATTCGTATTCTTCAGGTGGAGTTGGTGTCTTTGTGCGTAATGTTTATGAGTGCGATTTCAATAGTTTTAGTCTGACCTCTGCAGATATTATTAAAATTTCAGTTTGCTTATGTAATGTAAAATACAATTTTGTTTGCGTTTATAGATTTCACTCAAAATCAATTCAAGAGTTTATTTAAGAATATTCTGTTTTTCTAAATAATGAGCGTGCACCTAATCTTTTGATTTTGGGTGACATGAATATAGATCTCTTAGCCTCAAATAATGTCTTGGATTTATATAATGTAATGTTGTCTCAAAATGGGTTTACATCCCTTGTTAACGAACCTACAAGGCCTGTTGCAGGCACCTGCCTTGATCACGTTTTTTGTCGTTTCTCAAGTATATTTCAGAACGATTGTCAAGGTATTGTCTTTGATCTGGGTATTACAGATCATTGCATGACGGGTATACTTTTAAAAACTTTAAAAAACACATTGCAAAATAAATCTTTATCTGATCACCGGGCGACTAAAATTGATTTTTCCAAATTAAATCATGAACTACTTATATTCTGAAAAGTTTAAAAGTTATATCAGTAGTATATACTGATACTATCCATAAGAACATAAAATCAAAATTAAAACCATGGATAAATAATCGTCATCTCAAAAAAATTTATGTCAAGAACAACTTGCGTAATAAATGTCACAAGCATCCGCACAATAGAAATTTAAAATTACGTTTCAAAAAAATGTGTAAAGAAGTTAATAATGAGATCAAATTATGTAGAGACAATTATTACCATAATAAAATAAGAAGTTCGGTAGGCAATTCGAGAAAGGAGTGGGAAGTTATTAACAACATGTTAAATAGAAAAGTTAAAAACAATTCTAAAAATATATCACTTGAAGTAGATAGTAAAGATGTTACAGATCCTGTAGAAATAGCTAATCTTTTCAATGAACACTTCGCAATAGTTGGTAAAAACACACGTACTAAAAGTAGTTGTACTTTACCTTGCAGCTGCTGCACAGATCTTGGTGTTTTAAGCAGAGCCTTTAGTAAGAATAGCTTTTATGTCGAATCCATTTCTGGTCTAGAAATTTTGAAAACAATAAACTCTCTCAAAAATACTAACTCGTGTGGTAAGGATGGTATTTCGAACATTGTGTTAAAAAAAATTTAGTTGACGTTCTAGCATACATTTTTAATTTGAGTGTTCTTTCAGGCATCTCTTCCCAGATGATCTGAAAAGTGCTGTTGTTATACCTCTCGTTAAAAAGGGCAACAAAAAAGATCGAAATAACTATAGACCAATCTTATTATTACCCTCAATAGCAAAAGTCTTTGAAAAAATCATTAAAACTAGGATTTTGCAATTTTTGTTAAATCAAGATTTTTTTAGTCCCCTACAATATGGTTTTCGATCAGGGTTATCAACAGAAGATGCTCTGTTGGATTTTTGTTCGTTTATACAAAAAGGTCTTGATAAGAAAAAATGTTGTGGTGCACTTTTCGTTGACATAACCAAAGCGTTCGATATGGTTAAACATAGCATTCTTTTAAAAAAAACTGTACAACTCTGGTTTTCGAGGTTGTATTTATAATTGGTTTGTTTCTTATCTGAGTAATCGAACTCAAAAAGTTAATGTGAATAATGTTCTGAGCGACTCGAAGGATATTAATTTGGGTGTACCTCAGGGATCATTGCTTGGTCCTATTCTCTTTTTAATATACATTAATTCTCTTTTTGAACAACCATTTGTTGGGAATGTTAAGGCTTTCGCAGATGATCTTGCAATTGGATATGATTCTGAAAATCCATTAAATTTAGTTTCAGTCATGAATTATGATGTCCATATACTAAGGTTGTGGTTTGCGGTTCATGAACTTTGTATAAGTAATAAGGCTAAAGTCATGTTTTTTAGCCTTGATGCAAAGGAGTTGAGTAACATTGAAATTAGCTTTCATTCACATGTTTGTTTAAGATTCAAGTTGTTTAGCGAAAATTGCTTGAGACTAAGTTCTCAGACCCTTTTTAATCCAAATGCGGCATGTACCGAAATTTGCTTTGAAATTGAAGAGGTTAAATTATTAAAATATTTAGGAGTAACAATCGATCAACAACTTAAATGGACCGAACATATTTCGAATCTTAAACAGTATTTTCTTTCAACAAATCGGTGTCTTTACAGTCTGAGTAAACTTTGTTCTAGCGCTTTATTAAAATCTGTATACTACGGGATATTTAATTCGAGGTTAGAATATGGTATATGTTGTTGGGGGGTGCTTACCATAATAGATTGCAACAATTGCTTGTCCTGCAGAAGTGTGCCGTAAGAAAAAATTGCAATTCTACTCGTTTTGCTCATTCAATGGATTTTTTTCGTAAATTACAAATTTTGCCTGTACGACACCTTTTCTACTATAAGGTTTTAAAAATATTTTTTATACGAAGTGGTTATAGGCAAAGTCCCATTATTGGATCATATAACTTGAGAACCAATTCTAGTAATTTTCCATATTTACGTTTTCGGACTACATTTTATAGAAACTCCTACTCTGTAATATCACGCAAGTTATTCAATAAACTTTCTGAAACAATAAAAAACATTACGAATCTGTCTCTGTTTTTAAAAAGAATTAAGTCGTGGCTTTTTGTGTATGATATGAATGAAATCGAAATTTTGTTGCACAACTTTACTTGATATTAGATTTGTTTTCCTCTCTGGCTGTTAATTAAATAATAATTTATCTTCTATAATTATTTTTGTAAAATATAACCTATTGTAAAACGCTATTTTTTCTTTTAGTCACCCCGCTATGTAATTGCTAAATTTAATGTGGCATTTGCTCTATTTTTATAAAAAATAAAAGTGCCACTAACTATTCTCATAAATTTAAAAAAAACTGTTAATTTAGATGTAAGTTGAATGAATTCTGTAAATGAGAATAATGAATAAACATGCATACATACATACATACATCTTTATGCATACACAGTGCAATTGACTCAAGAACTGAAGTCTACTGACTCGCACAGCGAAGAGAGTTCGTTGAATGGATTATGGAACAACAACAAGTGGATGCTGATTTTTCAAACAAAATCATCTTCAGCGATGAGGCTCATTTTCATCTTGATGGCTTTGTTAATCGTCAAAATTGTCGAATTTGGATTTCAGAAAATACAAGAGTGTTTGTTGAGAAACAAATGCATCCACAACGTGTCACTGTTTGGTGCGGATTTTGGGATGCAGGCAATAACAGTTAATGGTGCTCGCTATCGCGACATGATAATCCAGTTTTTTGTGCCTAAATTCCAAGATATTGATGTGGACGACATGTGGTTTCAACAAGACGGTACCACATGCCATACAGCCCGAGAAACGAGTCATTTCCTAGTCGTGTAATTTCCCGTTTTCTAGAAAAAATTTTGTTTAAATTTAATATTTTGCTTGAATTTCAAAAGTTAGTACATGGATTTATGGGAACAAGCCACCTAGGCATCAGTTTGAATACAAATATCTTCCTAAAAGTATATGACATTATTACGGATTTGAAAGAATTATTTTTTTTTTCTTAAAAGAAAGCGAAGAATTGTCCAGCACAGAGAGGTTAATAATTAAATTCTGTAAGCTGGCCAGACTTATTATTCTGCTATCAATTACAAATTTATCACCTGCGGACTCAATATGTGTGGAAACTAAAAACATGTGTTTCATTTCACAAGCTTCGCTAAGCGCAATCGAAAATCAGTACAAAGCCATATCAAATTCAGGAATTTAAATTAAATTTGAATAATCCCATAAATTACTGACAAACCCATTACACACTAGAAAAAAAAAAGTAAGGGTTGTGAATTACTATGGAGGTGGCTCTACCAACAGTTTCATGCAGTCAAAACAAAACCGAAATCTTTTGATGGTTAAATTTGGACTTTACTAATTTTCTTCTATTTTTCTATTTCCATATAATTAATGATAAAGTGTACTTACAAACAAAACAACCCCATGCGCGTGCTACCACTCGTTTTTTCTTCAAACGTTCTGGCCCATTGCTTGCCCTATTAAGTTGTCAGTCACTCAACACTCACCCCCTAAGCGTGCATGTCCTTAGCCTGACATTCTTTATCCACCCCAATGTGCCCTATTCGGAACAGTGCCATTACAAGCAGCAGCGATGCAAAACATATCGTTTTTATTTTTTCATTAGTTTGTTGACTGTCGGGACCGATTTTCGTTTGAATTATTTGCATCCCTGCGTGTTGGTCCTCGATGGAATTTATACGTATACTTCCGTCACTAAGAACTTTAACAAATATTCACTATAATCGACTGAAAAAGGAGAATTAAATCTTAACATGTGAATTCTTACACTTGTCACGGTTTGTTTGCATCATAGCGTTAGATCTGACGTTGAATCTAATTCGTGGATATAGTCGATTGCCCATTGTGTGTAGGTGATGATGAATAATTGTTTAAACGTTGGATTTAAATCAACAATATGTTGATTTTAGATGAGATATATGTAGGCATGAGCTTAATTTAGATTCAAACACTTTAGAGACATTATCGTCGACAGTGTAAACAGATTAGTATTCAAAACGACAAAAGCCCTCTGTTTCTGCTTCTGTTTGGGGAGTATTAAAATAAACTGACAGTTTATTACTTTAGCTATTTTAGCAGACAGGTATAATATATACGCCCAAAGGTGTAAAGTTATGTAACACAATTTGCAGCACTTAGCGAAAATTCCTATTCTTTTTCAGCTGAAGAATATATAGGTATTTTTCACCAAATGACTCAATAGATTTGAATGGGGATTAAACTATTCAATAGCTTAGAAAAAAAAGGACTCCTGTACATATTTAATAATCAGTCAGTAGGTGTCTTTATGAATTTTCGTCTCTTCAGGTAAATGTTAGCCTCCGCTGTTCTTCAGCAATATTTTCCAAAATGGTTTCTAGTAGCTACGTATTGTAGTTTGGTTGGTTTTAGAGGGTGAGCTTATGCTTTTCTCTTATACCTCCATTGGGCCCGTTGTATTTTCCTCGTAATGTGGGAATTATGCGTTGAGAGGGGGTGTAGGTATTGGGATCATGGGGAGTATCAAAAGGTGTGAGGAATTTTTTTCTTATAAACTCAATTTTTTTAATATTTACTTAAGTTAGTTGTAGTTTTTTACAGATATACTAATAAAATTAACATAATTTAACCAATTTAGCAAACCTTATGGCTTCAAAGTAAATAAATTATAAAATCAAGTTGCAAAAACTCCCGATGTTAACTTTTGAGCTTGGCCAAAAAAATAAGTGTGTCCTCCTAAATTATCAATAATTACGATTTTTTTTAAATCCAGTTTATCGTTTTCCTTACTCTAATAACCTGAGTGTCCTCCATTGCTACCCAAAACTTTTTGGATTCGGCGTGGCATAGAGTCTACCAATTTTTGACATGTTGCCAAAGGCATGGAACTGCTTCCCACAATTTGTCCCTGTTTGTAAAGGGTGGTTAAGTTTTAAGGGCCGATGTTGAATTTGAATAAAACACAAATTATTTAGGAAATTACTGTCATTTCTTTTTATTATGATAATATTGGTATGGTTCAATTATGTATGGAACAAAATATCGGCCAAATGGCCGCCGCGACCTCGGCGGCACACCTCCATCCGATGGTCCAAATTTTCGATGACGCTGAGGCATAATTGAGGTTCTATGCCGTTAATGTGCCGAATTATCTCATCCTTTAGCTCTTGTTGGGCACGACGACGAGTTGAGGTGGACGGCTCTTCAGCCACACTATCGCGAACAGCAGCAATATTTTCAGCAGTACGAGCTGTACGAGCATGCACTGGTGTTTTCACATCTCCTACAGACCCGGTTTGCACAAATTTTTGCACGATTTTTCTGATTGTTCGCACATTTGGACGATTAAATTGACCGAAAGAATCACGAAATGCACGATATGCATTTTGATTTGAACGCCCATTTTCATAATAAGCCTGAATAACTTTAATGCGTTGTTCGATTGTGTATCTTTCCATGGTTCAAATTGAGTTAGTCTGAAATTGAGAAATGTCAAATGAAATGCAGAAAAAAACTTGACGTTTAGGTGTGGTTCACATTCAACATCGGCCCTTAAAATTTAACCACCCTTTAAAATACTGACCGCCTAATTTTTTCTTAAGTTCATCCCACAAGTTCTTAATGGGATTGAGATCTGTGGATTGACTCGGCCATGGGATGACTGACACTTTTTGATCACGAAACCAATCTTTCACAAGACCCGCCGTATGTTTCGTTTCGTTGTCCTGCTGAAAGTGCCATCGGAGGGGCATGTTTTCCTCGGCAAATGGAAGAATGACATTTTCCAAAATTTCCCTATATCCATATTTGGTCATGATGTCATTAATACGAAATAGAGGACCGACACCATACCAAGAAAAACAGCACCATACCATGATATTTCCCCCTCCGTGTTTAACGGTTTTCTTTGTATAGCGGGGGTGGTACTCCTTTCCTTTTGGTCGCCTAACATTACGCCCAGAATCCGAGGAGAACAAATTTATTTTTGTTTCATCACTCCAAAGGATATTATGCCATTTGTTCACTCCTTCAGGTCCGCTCCAACTTTTATGGCTTACGGCAAACTCTTTTCGGAACCTTAAGTTAATAGCTCCTAATAGTGGAACTTTCCTGACTATGGCTAAAAGATAATAAAATGATTAAAAAGAACTCACCTCAAAAGTAAATACCTTCTAAGAAACAATATTGTTACAATTTGCCATATTATTTTATGTACACCTATTTTTATGTCCAACTTCCATAACACACAAAATGATATTGCAACACAAATAAATGAACCACTCAACAGCACACTCCAAGATTGCAATAAGCTTGGCGCCATTGTAACGGGAACAACAGTTGTTTGCATGAAAATTTATTTGGTTGCAATTCTTGGTAGCAAATCAACTGTAATTTAGCAAGAAAAACAGAGTGACTAGCAAAAAAGGGCACACACATATTTTTTTTGACCAGCTCTGTATGCCGTATAGTGATCGGAAAATCGTTTTGTTCGTCTGTCCAATATATTACAGATTCGTAAAATCCATTTTTTATTGCTCAAATTTCTACAACAAAATAACAGGTAAGTATGTAAAGATTCTGCCATTCTTATACACGTCCGTATTCACCAAGTCAATTAAAACAAATTAAATTTCTTGTCAAAAGCTGCTGTCAAACCTCAAATGTCTAATTTCAGTCAGAGTTCATGTCTACGGAGAAGGCAAGAAATAAAGTCAAACTTATATTTCCAGATATAACTCAAGTCCACAAAATTGCGGTCTACACATATTAATGTGATGACTTGACTCTTAGGTTTAATACGGTCTGCTTCCAGGAAGGTCGTGCCACCTAATCGAGGTTCACTTCCATGAAAAGGAAATGTGTGCGCCGGAGTTAATTAAATCTTTTCGGAATGGATATTACAATACATTTTTTCTAAAAATGCGTTGAACCTCATACCCTGCATGATAACATGGAAAGTGATATAACTAAAATAAAGCAATAAAAGAATTCACAGCATTTATTAAATTAATACGATATTAAATCCAATCTATTTTTCGGCCAATCACGAGCATTTCACGCTTTGCATATAGCTTTTCGAACACGTCCCTACGGAACCGAACAATTTCGCAGTGGCACCAACGTCTATACATCAAATCAACTGCCTTTGACTGCCTGCGAACCTTCTAAATGAACGACTGTCATGAACCGTCATGACCCGCCTTAAAACCGAATTGGTTATCCGGAATTATTTTGTTGTCCTCAGTCCACTTAACCAGGACTCTATTAATCACTTTTTCGAATACCTTGCTGATGTTTGGAAGGAGACTTAGCGACCGGAGATTTGACAGATTGGATGTGTCCTTACCCCTTTTGGGGATGGGTTGTATCACTGCTGTTTTCCAGTGCGCTGGATAATGTGCATTATTCAGAGCATTGTTAAACAGAGTGGTGTAAATGTCCGCCTCATCTAGAGGACGAACGTCAAAACTCAATGTTCCACACTCCGTCGATTCCCACAGATTTCTTCCTCCTCAATATTTATTTAACATCTTCGAACTGGTTTCATTGGTCGTTTTCTTGAAAGCTATTCCAAATGTTGTTAAAATTGTGCTTCAGGAAGAAAGTAAATTTATTATTCTTAACAGAAAGTATAAATTTATTGACAAATATGTAATAATAGTGTCGGTTATGCACTTTTCAATTTTGTGGTATCAAAAAGGACAGAATATTAGAGTTTTTTTTTTTGAAGGAAAGCGTTCATTCTTTTCTCAAATTGAAAGACTATTTCTTAACCAAGTTCTTTGTATTATTGCATTCATTTTGCTAAAACAGATGAGTTATACAATATTTTGAATTCATGTACATATTCGACAGAGCTACAAATGCAACAAACATAAATTTTAAAAGCTAAAGTAAACATCCTAACGAACTGATCATATACTCGTACATGCTTAGTTAAGAGTAAAGAAGACCATGTGCTCTGTCGGAATTGTTTACGATTATGATATGACCGTTAAATTCATATTAAAATTTAATTATCTAAGGATGAAAACAAGATGAAAACATCATTTTCCAAACAATATCATTTATGAGCAATATAATCTAAAGCCAAGTAGTGATGTCTGTCGTTGTGTTCCTCTAATCTGAACGAACCTAGTTTACAATAGAATTCATTGCTTCCAAAGCAGATCATAATGTTTGGATGAATAACAAACAACTATTTGTGTGTCAGTACGGATATTGTGTCATAAAAAGAGCTCAATAAACACACATCATATTGTGAATGGAAGCGCAGCCCATAGAGTATCGCATCGGTTCGCTCTAATGCGCCCGGAGCATGCATGTTTTATATAAATAGGGTTCTTCAGATAGGGCACGCTCCTTGGCGCTATTTTGACATATTAAATCCATGGAAGATGATTGGTCTACTCTTCTAAAAGGGGATAGTAAATATTATGTGCGTACTTCAATATGCTTGGGTGCACATCAACATGGGCCAATGAATATGAAAAACTGCTTTGATAGTGCTGCCGCCGGAACTGTAGAGCCCGCCCGTAGGTAGGGAATGATATTTCGAAATCAGGCGACAGATGTTTTCCTGAATTGAATATTTCCGTCGGATAGGTACCTTTTCGTGAAATAAATCGTTGACCCTCTTAGAAGAAGTCAGCTCATTTAGACACTCAAATGAGTTTTCTCTAATCCTGTTAATATCACCGGATTAGAGAGGATAAATGTCGCTGGAGATCATGTCAGTATTGCTTATGTTTGTTCCCTTTTCAGAGGCAATGGGAAGAACATTAATTAAAAATTGTCACTTCTTGATGCTTGATGCTTCTGAATTTAAGATCATTTATGAATGGAAACGATTCAGTTCATAGGTGAATACTTTAGTTTTAGACAGATTGAGTTAAGAGCATTGTTGTAGGTGGCTGTTTGTCATGGTAAAATAATGTTTCTACAAGTGGATATGTTTTTTTTAATTAAAATATCTTCACACCAACAAATAGCATTTATTTACAAATTTTCACTGATGATAAAATTTATGCTGGTCCGGGCTGGACTTGAGGTTCAACGAAGAAACATATCCAGTCTTAGCTAACACTGTGCAGAGCAGTGGTGTTGGTTTTCAATTTTCAGAAGTAGCACAATTTGTTTGTAGTTTTTCGGTAACACTTTTTTTTATAATTTGCACGCGCCAAAGGGATATGAATACCCTATATTATTTCAGGACACGGGCGTTTTTTTTTTTTTGGGGGGGAAGAGACAGAGAGAAAGAAAGATTTGGTGTAGTGGTTTGAAACTCAGGTGGTATTAAGTTAAAGTAAACTCCAAGGGTGGCGTCCAGATAATTGGGGAACATTTTTGTTTTGCTGTTGCTTATGATTCACAATAGTTTTTTCGTCCTCCTGATGTCATTCAAGTCATCAAGTTGCATTTTCAGCCATATGACCACCCTGCTGCCAGTGTTATGCGTTCGCCGTAGAATTGACATAAGCTTTCGCATTGATCGACTTTTTTATTTATTTTATGCGAAATAAATAGATGATTCTTGACATGAGGATTTGGACTTGGTCCTGCAGCGTGACAAGCAATGATGTTACCACTACACCATGGTCTTTAAGCTAAATAGTAGAAAAATGTGTCCCTTACGTGCTGTGTGAACGTTTTATAACTAAGCTTCTCTCACAAGGTACATAATGTAAATATTGAAAGATTTATCGAAAAAATTCAGAATAATAATTAAAAATAGTGGAAACAGTTAATTTTTCTAGATATGCGAAATGTTTTTGGTGTATTGCCTAGGCTTCCAAGAAGGATTGAACATAGATGGAATTCCGCTTACCTTGCTGAGAATTTAAGGCCCAAAAACTAGCGTTGGAATAGTCTTAGAGTGCTGGGAGTACTGTCACTGGGCTGACGAGAATACCCTTAAAAATGTCTATCCTTAACACACATCGGCCTTCAAATCGAAATTAATTGTTATTGCCCACTGCTTACATTGAGGAAATATTGAAAGTCTGTACCATGTCGTGGTCATCTATTAAATGTTGATTCTTCAGATATTTATTTAGTTTTACGTGTTGCTGAGGACTTCTGATCAAATGTGTTTCGCTCATCTTACAGTGGCTACAAAAAGTTTTGAAGAGATGCACATTTGTGCTCGTTTTACGGCACTTTGAATTGTTGCTCGCAAGGTTTGTGGTTTGCTGTGGTAAATGCGAGATTTCAAAAAGCCCCAAATTAAGAAGTCTGGCGCCGTCAGATCTAGCAATCTGGCCGGCCAGTTCAAATAGCCAAAACGGAAATTGGTGATTCAAAATCTTCATCGTTGCCCGAGCTGTGTGAGCGGTTGCTTCGTCCTGCTGGAACCAACAATGCTCGAGACACAATTCAGCAACTTGCGGCAACAAAAAAAACTAGTTTAACATCTGCCTGTAGCGCTCATCAGTTACGGTTACGGTGGTGCAGTCGGTTGGCGTCCTCAAAAAAATAAGGGGCCAATCACTTTTTCACTGCAAATGCCGCATCAAACAGTCACTTTGAGGGGATGCAATGGCTCTTCGTGCATTTCATGTAGATTCTCCGTGCCCCAGAAACGCAAATTTTGTTTATTCACATAACCACGACGACGAAATTCACGCTGCGTTGAATCAACAGACCGGAAATTTGTTAAATAAGCAGTAACAATAATTCCGCGTTCTTCAGGTGTGTATCGCTCCATTGCTTGTTGCTAACTAATATCTATCTACAACATAAATGTCAAAGCACAATGACATTTGACGTCATTTGCAAAAATTATGGCACATTCACATTATGACATTACTTTGCCCCACCTGTTAAACGTCGTAAGCTCCTCTCGTCGCCCTATGCAGCATCGCTTTATAAGCCTCTTGTTTTGCTGCATGCACTTGGCGACAGTCTTCATCAAACCAATGGTTTCTGTGTGGTGGATGCGAAAACCCAGCACATCACAGGCGGCGCTCTTGATGGCTTACTGACAATAATGTTATTGCTCATCTGCGCTTAATGTTAGTGGCATTGGACTTCTTGAAATGTTCAGGAACACTCGATCGGCTAAGGCTCAGGCAGTCTTTTGCGATTTAGCCGTCGGATGTTAAGTTTGCCTACAGTACTTTTTGGTGTTATGGTGTTTGGGATATCCGGTATCCGATAACAAGGTAGTGATCCGAGGCAATGTTAGCTGCTCGGAAGGTGCGAACATCCAAAATACTGAAGGAGTACCTTGCATCAATCGTGACGTGATCAATCTAACTGATAGTTAGTTGATCTGGGGATCTCCGGGTGAATGGGTGCTAGCTACAGTGGTGTTTCGGGCCGCCGCAAAGTCGATTTGCTTGAGTTCATTTCCAGAGGTATTTTCGTGCAGGCTATATTTTCCGACGGTATTTCCAAAGATGTCCTCCTTTCCCATTTTTGCATTAAAATTGTCAAGCATTATTTTGTCTATCTAGACTCTGCGTTACGTTAGTTTGAAAATAAGAACGATAACAGCTTCTGCCGACCGCTGTTTTGTTTGTTTTTATTGTTTTTTTTATTAAGAATTAGTTAAAACCAAACGTAGATCTACTGTGTTGATCTGAAGCATGGACTTTAACAAAGTCTGCTGAAAGTATCCTCGAAATCTTCCAGAAAAAAATGTTTCATTAGATTTACGGTCTTTTATACGTTAAAGATATGTGAAGGGGAGATTCATCCATCAACTATTCAGGCTGTACGCGGCATCGACCTGTTCAAGAGGCTAAGCTTGTATGGCGTATGGTTTTTTTCTTTTTAAAAGGAGCGTGGCCACGCCCAAATGGCGTGTAGGCTAGAGAGATCTATTGTGCCAGAGACCACCATTTAGGGCAGCAGTACTTCAACTCCTTATGAAAGCTATAATTACAGCTGTGGAGGAGTTCCTTAGGTCTAATGGAGATATTATCTCCTTTAGAAAGAAGCTTCTCCTACTTCTACACAGAGCTACACACTCTCATACGAGTAGTATGTGTTCTGCAGTTTCGTCCTCTTCTAGGCAGAGGCGGCAGGTAATATCCTCTGAAATTCATATTTTATTTAGGTGGTAGAGTAATTGGCAGTGACCAGTAAGGAAGCTCACAAGCCTTCTTATGTCATTTCTGCTATATTTTAGGATATCAGCTGCCTTTTTTTGGAAGGGTTGGACAGCTCTTTTAGCTTGTCTGAGGCCTTGGGAATTATTCCAGTGGGAGATGCAAATGTTGCGTTGCCAATTGTTAGGTGTTAGTTTGAATGCAGAATCAGATATTCCGCAAAAGGGTTCAGGTCCAAGGAACCTTTTCTGGCTAGCAGATCTGCAGTTTCATTGCCTTCAACACCTACATGACGCGATACCCACCACAATTTCACTTTATTGTATCGCATTCAGCGCGTATGGTTAATGCTACTACTAAGACATGAAGAGTCTTCGAATATATGACAAATCTCTCCTCAATTGAAAAAGGTCCTCAAACAACTTGGTTTACGCTGTCGTCCATCCCAGACCGGACCCAGATCATATAGTTTCCTGGATGACAATGGACGAATTCATTACGATTCATTAAGCTAGCTAGTCACTCATAGTGAATGATACTTATATGGTGGTCTATTGCCGCCTGAAAACCTGTGTATGTATGGCTATCTTAAGGATCAGACAATGCTGATAATATATTGTACATGCAGAAGTATACAGGTACATACCTCACATATACTAAATCTGTTCTGGTTGCTGTCTGGTCACAGCCTAGTTACATTTTACTTTTGTAAATTTAAAGGCAAATGTTGGAAACATTTCTTGGGGAGTACAACATTGACGAGGTTAGTACGGGAGTACGAAATACGCGTGGGTAGTACGAATACTACCTTAGACCTCGCTCCTATTCCTACTGTTGGGGAACTACAAAGCGAGCTTTAAGCTGATTGTAGCAGGAATAATTTGGCAAAATAATCGAGATTAGCAATTCAATTTAAAAAAAAATCCTTTTTATAGAGAACTTAATGCAGTTTTCACCGACTTAAGCACTTATACATACATCGAGTTTCATATTTATCGAAATTCCACAGAACCACAATACAGTTCAGATTTTGTACTCGTAAAGAATTGAATAAGTTAAAGTGTATCACGCTGTTCTATTTTATTAACAAATGTATTTTTCTCTTTTAATAATCTGAAATCGAATTAAACGCGCGTAGCGGATACAAAAATGTGCCCCTTTAATGTAAGAGCCGAATTGGAACCCATACTGTGTATTTATGTTTCGAAAATTATAGAAAAGGATTTACAATGAAACATAATTTAATTTCAAGCTGTTAATTTTACAGTGAGGTACCACACGCCGAGATGGGCGAAATTGTCGCAACTGTTTCACCATACAGAAGGGTACGTCTGCATAGGCGAAAATAGCTACAGCCTTCTGGAATAACTGATTTTTAGTTTGAATGGAGAGAAATTATAGGTGTATGAATTGATTACGCCTTGACCAATGGTCATTCTATAATATCGGGCTAATGTGTGCATGAGTAGTATGTAATAGTCCCAATAAAGTGTGTACAGTGCCTATTAATATTTCCTTATGGATATCAGAGAAAAGATGCGAGATATTTCTACACATAAATGCACTCTCATTTGTTCTGTATTTTAATATCAAAGAAATTTTAAAACTCGAAATTTGTTTTTCCAAAACTTCTCACATAGTTCCTACATAATATCACAAATTGCAAAAGGACTTGACTACTATGCTCTTTTGTAATACAACTATGTAAATTGTATCTTAAATAGAATCTATTATCATAGTCCCTTTAACGCAGGTCATGCACATAGTGTGGCCCCTTTATTTTTCCGGCTACGCATGTTTTACAACTTTGTTTCAAAACACTTTCATGCCTCATTCCGCTTGCTTTGAAATTCTACCGACCTTCATTTAAAAGGATATTAAACAGCAATAACTGTCCATCTGGAAATGTTATAGTGAACAGCCCGCGGAAAAGATGAAAGAATAAAAACGAAATATAGTCCTAAACAATCGAAAGGTTTGAGAATTTGAGTTTACAACAAAAAAAAAAAAACATTTATCCTCATTTTGATTGTTCAGCATAGTGACTTCAAGGTTACAAATTTGTTGAAACTAATTAGCTTTAAATTCAGGTTGTTTTGTGTTGTTGCTCATTTTTATGGTGAGGTTTATAATGATGCTGTACCTGAGCTCTTTCAGATGCATTAATTTGTGTAGGTTGTTTCAAATTGTTTAATTTTTAAGATAAAACAATATTGAATGTTCTACAAAGACTTCTGGCACAAATTTAAAACATTGCGCATGTACGAGTGGGTTATTCATTTGGTGTTTTAGGATTTTTAAATTAAATAAAATAAAAAGTATTAAAGATGTTTAGCGAAATATTTTTACTGTTTTAACTTTCGGACGTATGGAATACAACATCAGTTGTATTACCGCCACATGTTTTGCAAATTCGATTCTTGTGAAGTAATTTTCGATGACTTTTCGGTAAATTTCTAGATATGTTGCGGCCATAACTTCATGGATGTTCGATTTTAAATGCTCCAAAGTTTTGGGATTGTCTACATAGACACGATCTTTAGTATAGACCCACAAAAAGAAATCCAACTGGGTCAGATCACACGATCTTGGTGGCTAAATAATGTCGCCAAATCTCGAAATTAAACAGCCGGGGAACTTTTCGTGCAATAGAGCCAAATTTGTGGCACGTAGCCCCGTTCTGTTAGAATCACATGTCACATGTCTTATATCCCTGTCCGAACTTCGTATGACAATAAGAAAACTGAAAAATAACAAGGCTCCAGGATATGATTTAATCACTGGTGAAGTTTTGAAGGAGCTACGGAAAAAAGCGTTAGTTAAGTTACTCTACATTATAAATGCTTCATTGAGACTTCTATATGTTCCAAGGCAATGGAAAGTCGCCGAAGTAATAATGGTTCCGAAACCGGGGAAATGTACAAACGACAAGAAATCATATAGACCCATTTCGCTTCTGCCGATAATATCTAAAGTCTTTGAGAAACTTCTGCTAAAAAGATTGCACCCAGTAATTGAAGAAAGGCGATTGATCCCGGATCATCAATTCGGGTTTCGGGTTAAACATTCCACAATCGATCAGGTGTATCGAACTACAAATGAAATTGAAAAAGCTCTAGAAGGGAAAAAGATATGCTCTACCGCTTTTCTCGACGTATCGCAAGCGTTCGACAAGGTATGGCACGAAGGCCTGAGATATAAGCTAAGGGTAATCTTACCAGATAAACTCTACAGAATATTGGAATCTTACCTTAATAACAAACTCTTTCGTGTTAAATATTCGAAATTCAAAGAAATCCAAGCCGGTGTTCCGCAAGGAAGCGTTCTCGGCCCAATCCTGTTCCTCCTCTACACAAGGGATATACCACAAGATGAAGGGACTGTCGTAACAACATTCGCAGACGACACGGCTATCCTCGCAACAGATGAGTCAGTCGAGTCATCAACTGGAAAACTCCAACGAGCTTTAAACAAAGAATGCGAGTGGACAAAGACCTGGAGAATCGTCCTTAACGAGACCAAGTCAACGCATGTCAATTTTACGTACAAAAAGATAAACAACTTACCTATTTCCATTAACTCGGTACAAATACCGTACGCAAACGAGGCAAAATATCTAGGAATGACACTAGACGCAAAACTTAAGTGGAAGCCACATGTTAAAAAGAAGCGCGACGAGCTCGAAATCAGACTTAGAGAAATGTACTGGCTACTCGGGAGATACTCGAAGTTAAGCATATACAACAAACTGCTTCTGTACAAGCAAGTGCTAAAACCATTTTGGACATACGGCATACAACTTTGGGGTTGTACCAAGCAAAGCAATATGACTGTTCTGCAAACATTCCAAAACAAAACACTAAGAGCAATTGTGAATGCTCCATGGTATATAAGGAATAGTGATATTCACAGAGATCTAGGAATTGCTACCGTGAGGGATGAAGTAACAAACTTTGCTCACAAACTTCGTACTCGCCTTCATGATCATTGCAATAATGAAATAATCCGTACTCTGGACGTGACAAACCTCGAGCGCCGACTACAAAGAACAAGACAGTTCGATCTGGCGCAGTAAGGGAAAACCGCATGTAATGACGGTATTAGTAGGTGCCTTCGCTGGAAAGCTACCTACCTAACGCGATTAACACTACAGAAGCGTAAACTACTTGTTAAGGTAACTTAGTCGTAGTCACCACAAAACGAAAAAATGAGAGGAACGAATTTCCTACTACTATGAGCACGAGCGGCCGGTTCTCATAGTGCCTCTCTGGGGGGTGAGGTTTAGCCCGTAGGCATATACTGGCCGACACTTATGAATCATCGGGCATAACCAATGGTACGGGACATTGGTATCTTTTGAAGATTCCTGCACCTCCAGGCGCAACCAAAAAAAAAAAAAACATGTCTTTAATCTCAGGTCAAGTAAAATTGGTTATCCTTTGACCATAGCGCAGTGGCGTAACATAACGTAACAGTGGCCCTTCGTCGTTTTCAAAATAAAAAAAAAGAAATACTGCCCAATCACGCCGCCGCCGGTCCATAGCGCGCACCAAACAGTCACCCGTGGATGATGCAATGACCCCTCAATGGTCACATTTAGATTCTCAGAATCCCAAGTTCTGCAATTTTGTTCGTTTAAGTAGCCGCCGAGCGATAAATAGGCCTCATTGCTGAAGAAAATTTTGATCGAAAAATTGAGCGATTACGACGCCTATAGGTATAATCTGTCCTTAAATCGCGATACATAGATATTACAGAACTGTTATTTTTGTAGTAAGGTGCAACAATTTTAATGTGTTGAGCGGTGCTTAAAAGGTACATATTGTAAAATGGCAAGACATGAACTAACTACCTGGCACTATTGATGACAGACAAATTTAACAGATGCCATATGACAGGGATGTGAAAACCCACCCTTTATGTAAAAAAAAAGCCATAAGACTTATGCAAACGGTAAGGTTCTCGTAAAATAATGTTTTCTGTAAAGGAAATGTGGACGAATTTCTTAACTATTCGGTAGCACACACCCATTTATACCATTTATACGACCATGACTTTCATTGAAAAAGACTTGAAATACTTAGGAATAGAATTCAATATCGCATTAAGGTGGAACATTAGTCCACATCTGAAATAACATGAGTCTCATTAAAAAAAAACCATCTCAAAAAATCAGGTTGCGGGTTTGCCGCCATTTTGCAAAATAATGCTGCCATATTAAACATTTTTTAAATGATTATTATCCATTTAATTAATTAATTTATCAAAAACTCAAACTTTGCAATCTTGTAGCATATAGGTCAAGCATTTAATTTTTTAAATTTCAAATAATTTATTCATTATAGTCTCACACAGTAAGATACAAATACATTTAGCCAGGGATGAAGTATTCCAATGAACCTATTTAACGCAAATAACCATTATTAGACAACAGGTTGAGAGAGTACAGAATCTTACTGGTATGGTCTCTGTTTCGTTGAAAATGGTAGCGAATTGAATGTAAGCACTTGAATCAGAAAAGCAATGCCTTCATTCGGTATGTTGTCTAACGTCTGGAGAAACAGTGTTTAATAACTGAGCTGTGACAGTTTCATTTAAACGTGTAGTAGTGGATGGTCTTGTATAGGTGCAGCACCTGGAATCTGACTATGACTATCACTGTCACAACAAAGTTGTAAACTTTATGTTACCATTACAACAGCTGATTCGTAAGCCGGATCCATTCGCAAGCTGGCTCCAATGTCAAAGTACAGTAATAATTTGTTTTAACCAATATGTACATACTGCCGTTTTCTGACTATTTCGTGGAAACTAATGACGAGAGATCCGTATATGTAAAGGGTGTCCCAAAATTAACGCAAGATTTTAATTTTGCGTCATTTAAGAGGTAAAGTGTTGCCAACGAAGAAAAAGACAGCGTGACAGCTGACAGTTCAGGGTTTTCAAAAATGGTGTGCCACACGAAAGAACAACGCATTTTCATTGTTGAGCAATATTTTAAAAATAATGAAGATTTGGCAGATACAGCTTTTAGAATAGTGATTTTTTCATTTTTAAAAATTCGGAAGACTGGATCAATCAGTGATCTTAGACACTCTAGCCATCCTTCAACAAGTCGTTCAACACAGAACATCTAAGCAGTTCATGAGAGTATTGTTGACAGTCCAGGAACATCAATTCGTCACCGAGGTCAAGAATTGGACATTTAGAGAAGCTCTCTACAACGTATACTCACGAAAGATTTGCATCTTCATGCATACAAAGTGCATGAACTGAAACTTACTGACCACGCACAGCGTAGAGAGTTCATTGAATGGATTATGGAACGACAACAAGTGTATGCTGACTTTTCAAACCAAATCATCTTCGGGTATAAGGATCATTTTCATCTTGATGGCTTCGTTAATCATCAAAATTGTCGAATTTGGGTTTCAGAAAAACCACGAGTTATTGTTGAAAAACCAATGCATTCACAACGTGTCAGTATTTAGTGCGGATTTTGGGCTGCAGGCATCGGACCATTCTTCTTTGAGAAAGCCCTTTACATATGTATGTTCAAAAAAAATACCATCTACAGCATACTAAAATTTCATCTAAATCGGTCAGGATAACCTAAAATTTTGTATATCTACCATTAAACACGTATAAGTACCGCGTCCAATTTTTCTTAGAAAATTAATTTATCTTAAATTAATGTTAAGGCAGGAATATTCCTTAAAGTCAATAATTGTAGGCTACATAACCGAAACAAGCTCTTATCAGAGCACTTATCTGGATAAATAAAAAATATTTTTATACATAAATAGTTTTGTTATATTCTGTTTTTGATATATTTATATTAATACAAAATTTTCTCTGCACTGATTTTGCTATAAAACATCTACGAGTGTTAATATATGACGTAGTTATTTATATAACATTTCTGTTGTTTAATATGACATTTCTAATATTGCAAAGTAATATATTGAACATCAAATAGCTACGGTTTAGGCAAAAATTCTAGTGCTGCACGGTTTTTTATAGCAAAAACAATGTAAGAAACTTATTTTTTTTAGTTTTTTTTTTAAATATTACCTAATTTCTTGGCCATAGCTAACTCTTACAGATCAAGAGGTTTTACCCGTCTTAGTCTCCTGATTACATTGTCAGTATTCCTACATAGACCGCATAAACACCTCACAGGTCATAATAAAGCAATGCGTCAAGTACAGGTCTCCGCTACATCTACTGTTTATCGACTTCGAGAAGACTTTCGACAGCTTGAATCGAGATGCTATCTGGTTGTCCTTGCACAGGAGAGGTTTCGCATCAAAACTCATAGCTATTATAAAGGCTACATACGAGGTAAGGTCTCGTAGGATTTTGATGTCCAAAGTGCGTCAGGGGTGCATAATACTGTCATCGCTGTTGTTCTTAGTGGTCATCAAGGATGTACTTCTTGAAGCATTGACGGAATGTACCCATGGAATTCAATTGACTATAGCATTTTACCTTAAACAACTCGATTACTCTGACGATGTGCCTACTTTCGCATCGGATAATCGACCTTCATCTGATGGCCCAAAATCTAGAAGCTCCATAGAACTGCAGATAGTACAAAAATGCACCTGAGCTGATCAACTTAGGTTTATACAAATTTATGTATCTATCAGATAACATTAAGCTCTTGGTTTGAAAAGTGGATAAATATAATATATTCACATTATGTGCGTACATAAGTACTACCACATTTATTTCAATAGATTCATCAATTAATCCCCTTAAACACGATGGGACCCTTACGGAGAACAATAAGAGTTCATTGTCACAATGAAGCACGTGTATGTGGTACTCTGATTATAATCAGCACGCGATCAACTTTTGTTTTTGAAATCATTAACCACTCGTATTTGCATGTTTGGTATAGTGCATTCGTAATCATGCTGTTTATTTTTATAAAACAATTGTTAAATCGCATTTAGCTAACAAAGATCTGACGATAATTTTAATAATAATCTTGGAAGGAGGCCACACTAAAATAAAAAACGTCGTTCGGTTCATGCTGCGGAAATAATTAGTGATTTTTTTTTTTGTGTGGTGGCGATATTAAGAGTGTTATGCATGTGTTTTACATATTCTGTGTATTTGCGCATAATTATGTAAAGCATATGTATCTTTAATTGGGATTGCAAACGACTAGTAATGGGCCTCGTAGAAGCAGCGTTGGTCAATGAATGCTGGTTCGCAAAAAAAAAAAACGAGTTGATGCCTCAGCAGATGAACACCTACAACACTACTAGTACCTAAGTCCTACTTCAACGCCTCCTCGTGGCGCCTCCTTGAAATTTCTTCAGAAATTGCAAAGTCTGAAGAGGGCCAATGGCGAGTCTCCTGCGCTATTATATACAGGACAAGTATTGCTTAGTCTGTGGCCTAGCGAGCCGCAACCGTAAAAAATCACTGCTCCGAAGCGGCAACACGCGCTTCGGATATGGACGGATACTTTATTGTATACCATTGGCTATCGACCACGGATAACGATTGGATGCTGGAACGTTAATACCCTCCTTGACAACGGAAAAGAAGATAACCAAACTCCATATTCCTCCAATTAGAGCGAGAATTCATGCGGTAAAAACTAGACATCCTAGGTGTAAGTGAAATTAGATGGAGAAAACACGGCATCCAACCTTCCGAAACTGGCAAAAGCTTCCAACGAACACTACTCGCGAATATGAAGATTTTGCTTACCTCTAAAGGTAGAGACAGCCTTATGTCCTATTCACCTTATGGTGATAATGATGATGACGGCGAGGTTCAAGGGTAAGGTTAGGACCATTATCCAGTGTTACGCTCCGCCAAACTATGCGGATGTGGATGGCAAGGATGTTTCTATAGCAAACTAGGCGCAGCCACTAACTCAACGTCTAACGGAAATATCGCGATCGTGATGGGAGATTTTATCGCAAAGATAGACAACAACAACACCACGTTCAAACATGTGATGGGACCACACGGCCTCGGGAACACAAAGAACGACAACGGCAAAAGGCTTGTTGATTTCTGCAACGTCAACTGACTGGGCATTGGAGGCACACTATTTGACCACAAGGACTGTCATAAGATCAGCTTGGTCTCGACTGATTAACAACGTACATCTAACCACACTGACCACTTTACCATTAGTTGACGCTTTAGAAATTGCATCCAAGATGTCCGTAACAAACGTGGAGCTGACATAGGACTAGAGAGGGACCACCATCCAATGAACTCAAAGCACGTATTGCAGCAGCCTTAGCAGTAGAGTGTCCCGAAAAAGAAGTTCAGTACCACATGAAGAGAAAAGAAATGCAGCGTAGTGTGAGACGAGACAAGCGTGACTACATCAATGCACTAGCCACCAAGGCTGAAGAAGCAACAAGGTGCGATGGCAAGACTGTCTATAGTATTACTAAGGAACTCGCTGGTGGTCAAAGTTCTAAGCTACATTTAGTAAAAGGACTAGACGGAAATCTGCTGACTTCGTTTGAGGAACAGCTGGCCAGATGGCGGGAACATTTTGCAGTAGTGCTTAACCACTTGAGCTGCAGTGATTTGGACTCAAGCTCAGCTGAGCCTTTAGCAGAAACAAATTCCCGTATTCATCAGATGGCCCATAATTTAGAGTCAGTAGGGCCTAAAATAAATACTGCAAAAACAAAGGCCCTAAGCACTTCAATTTCTCAACAAAATACCAGCTCCGCTCAACTCAACATTGCCGGACAGCAAGTTGAGAAAGTAAGCAGCTTTCTATATTTGGATGGTGGTACCGAACTGGATGTGGAAGCAGAATTCGTAAAACAAAAGCTGAGTTTGGTATGCTGTCTAAAATATGGAAATACAATGTTTTCAGCACAAAAACCATGCTGAGACTGTTCCGATCAAACGTGGAAACAGTGCTACTTTGTTGGTGTAGTACTTGGAAAGTGACCAACACCGTAAGAAAGAATCTGCAAACCTTCATAAATAGAAGTCTTCGCAACATCCTAAGGATCTGCTCTTCCAGGAGCCAATAGACATCAAAATACGGAGGAGAAAGTGTCAGTGGATTGGTCACACCCTACGGCGCCAAGACAGTTCCATTACGAAGTACGCCACGCAATGGCATTCACTTACCCAATCAGGCAGACTAGTGGGCAGCCCTAGGCAGACAAGGACAGTCGAGGAGAAATCCAGATCATTGGGGATTACTTGGAGGGAGCCCAAGCGCGTTGCAGAACTCCGAACACGAAGGCGTTGTTGACTCCCTATTCCCACGAGGGGTCAGAAGACATAAGACAAGATGATATCATTAATGTGGACCGGCAAGAACAGCAAATTACAAAGTTCATTCTAGTAATAGTCCAGTCAATAGGTATTTAGGCGTCCTGAAAAATATTAGCCGTGTTTCTTTGTGAAAATTATCCCCAGTTCAAGTGACATTTAAGGTGACACAAATCAACTTTGCGACAAAATTTTGTTTGTACTTTTTGATCTTGTTCATAACGGGGCAAAAGTAATGTCATAATGTGAATGTGCCATAATTTTTGCAAATGGGGTCTAAAGCTGTAATCCAAGCAAGCTGCAATTTGCAAACAGTTTTCAAAAATCTGCAAGCGGTTTTAATGCATTTATTAATTTTTTTTAAGTCTGTTAAGCTTGGATTACAGCTTTAGATTATGACATCACTTTTGCCCCACCCTGTATGACTGAAACAATAAGAATAAGGCAGAGCAACGATTCTCAACACCAACGCCAAAATATCAGGGTGCACACGCACAGATAATATAATTTCGTGGCAGTCAAGAATTTGTCTATCTGGACACTTCTGATAACGACGTGTAACAAGAACTGGGGGAATCACTTTTTTCACTTATCGAAAATAGATGAGGAAACTATCTATAAAACCTTCAACATAGTCCTGTTGTATAGTACAACAGCGTGGACTTTATCAAAGAGTGCTGAAAGCATCCTTAAAGTTTTTCAGAAAAAGTTCTTCCTACTATTTATGCCTGCTTTGAGGGCATATGAAGCAGAAGATTCAGCGATCAACTAAACAAATTATAGGTAAGTGAAATCGAACTGATCAAGAGGCTATGCTTTTAGCGCTTATGGTTCGGGTGGAACCGGATCGGAAATTCCCCGAAGAACGCAGAAGACACGCACCTGCGCAAGTGCAGAAAAAAGTAAACCAACTTGATGTACGCGATTGGAAGCAGCTGACTGAAAAAGCTTGTTAATTGAAGCCCAACTCTACCAAGGATCAGGCATTGGACGTTTGATCGTTGCTTCTAATTATTTAAGAAATAATATAGAAAAAGGTAGTATGTCTTTAAATTCTATTTACGTAAATACGAATACTCCCTTAGTTCTCATTTTGGCAGCCCGTCATTTACGTAGTAGTTACATAGTACACTAAATAACTACTGTTACCCTATTTTACACAGTGACAATCCAAAAAGAACACATTCACATACCGTCGTCAGTTTTCCTAAAATGTATCGAGAAAATTATGTCAGAACTTACTAAATGAAATGTCGCTTAGGTCAGTAACCAACTTACCCTACATCGCCGCTCATAAACATTTTCCAGATATCGAGGTTAACTTTTTTTTAGAAAATGTTACTTTGACATCTCCGAAACGGTTCAATTTAAGTATGAGTAGGTAGGTCTTCATACAAAATGATAATTATTTTTCAATTGGCTATTAAAAACATGGAATTTATGGAAAATAATTTCATTTAAATGGCTGATTTGACGGTGATCCATCCTGTCAACCCAATTTTACAGTATATTTTATTATGGTTGGGGGCTGTATTTCACGAATAGCTCGATTCGTTTCTAGATTGTCAACATTGATCTTTAACGTCACCCAACGAAAAAAAAAGTCCAACGGCGTAAAAACGCAGCTTCGCGGAGGCCAAACAACATCACTGATCACATAATTATTGAACTTAATGCTCAAAAGATCAATTGTTGGACGGCTTGTATTAGCGCCCTCTTGCTGGAACCAAATATCGTCTAAGTTCATTTCCCTAGTTTCTGGCCAACAAAAAAATCTGTTATCATTCCTTTCGCTGAGCTATGAATGGACCTAAACAGTCACACGTTGATGATGCTTCGCTTCTCTACGACCATGTGTGGATTTTCCGAGCCCCAAATACGACAGTTTTGCTTGTTTACATAGCCGCCGAGATGAAAACGCACCTCATCCGAAAGAATGCTTTTTTTTTAGCAAATTCGACGTCAATTTCGAGCTGCCAAACAGAGAAGCGATAACGAAGCGGGTTGTCATTTTGATTCAATTTCTGAGTCAATTGGGCCTTGTAAGGGAATAATTCGAGGTCTTTATGCATAATTCTCCTCAACCTAGCGCGGGTAATGTTCAGTTGCAACAGCAGCGATATTCGGCAACAGCAACAATATTCTCGGCTGAGCGCACAGGACGAACACGAGGATAACTTGTGTTATCAATTAGTTTGCCAATCTCACAAACTTACGTACAGCAGGCACAATTGGTGCATTATTTCGACCGAAAATTCTTTTCAAAATTCGCACCGTTTCGGCAACACAGCACTCACTTTAGAAATAAGTTTTCAATATTTCCCAACGTGGTTCAAGCGGAAATCGATTCATTTCGTTCTGTGGAGATAAAATACTGTGTTTCTGACAATTTTTTGAGCGTGAAATAGCTGTCAGTGTCAAAATAACATGTAATTTAAAAAGAAACCAGCAAATGACCCACCCTTTAGTTAAGGGGTTGAGCACCAGCGACTCTACCCATTTCAGTGATAATTAAGCAAATTTATAAACTTCTTGTCCATAATTAGGTATACTTAAACTAAGAACCAAGTTTCGCGGTTTTTCGAGCAAAAAATCAAGACGCGCATTTCCCACTCACTTAACACTATTTTTTCGAGTTGAAAACCTCTCGAGAATAGCGTTCATAAATAAATTTGGAAATAAGCCCTTTAAAAATAAAAATTAATTAACTACGGCCTTTTGAAGAATCACTCCTCAATCATCTTTGCATTACGAAAACAAGACCGTCCCTCTGGACCGTAATGATTTCCAATAAATGATTTTATTCGTTTTTTTACCCGAAAAAAGGAAAATATTCACATTTTGCTTAAATTATTACTTAAAGTTATTTTCTTAACTTAAATTTCCATTATGTACACATTCACTTTTGATAAACATATCAATTACTGTAATCAAAAACAAAACTCATCATTCAGTGCACACTCAGTACCTATGTACATAAGTTCCGCCTTCAGTGCATTTTATATATTGTTGTGCACCCCTTGTTTATTCATTTATTCATATATTTATTTCCCCCTAATATGGGAAACGTCTATAGAAAGTCGTAGGTATTAATAATAAGGGATGAAGTTACAATTAGCCCGCCCTTCTATCTACTTTACCTCTCCACGCTCAAATTAAAGGGTCACACTTGAGAATATCCTTAGTATTTACATAGACTTTGTGTACCATATTCGCGAATTTCTCGTACGTTATATTAAAACTTGTTCTCAACCTCTTCAGCCATTACAATTTTATACTGTACACATCTATCATTATTTGAAATGAATGTATGAGATACATAATGGGTCGTATGGATAGGATACCTACTGAGCGAGAGTTGTGACAAGAATTACGTTAATGTTTTATATCCACAGCCGATACTGCTACCTACATACATATTTTGTTTGTTTACGCTGTCAAAAAAGGGCACAACGGGTCCAGAACGCATAAATCATTCTTTCGTCGATGCATTCATAAAAGAATTGTACCTACTTTCAAATTATTTATTGAAAAGGTGTATTCCGGATTGTATTGTTCGCACTTGAGAAAAATGATCGCCGAAATGTAATGGCCTTCAGTTACTCGTATTTATTTCGATAGAAAATTATTTATGGAGATAACAATTAAATTGCCAACAGTTTGTAGTATAAGAGAGAATAACGCACGGTTATCCCTTGTAAGCTGTTGGGAATTAGGTACTTAGTAGTAAAGATTTTATTCAGTGAATTGATGCAATTTATCTTCTTATTAATATTCGAACATTTTGCAAAGGAATATCTGACTGATAGTGATGATGAAGGCAAAAATTAGCCACCAGAAATATAGACTGGTGGAATTTGAACTAATCAATCATTCGGACTAACCTGCTCCCCAGGTTCCAGGGCATAGTAACGTTTGTGGAAACGAACTTGCTGATTAACTGGCCAGGCAAGGCTCAGCCCACCACCGCTCACCTGCGGAATCAGTCCACGTTCCGTTTGATGCGGTCAAGGCAGAAATCTCCTCAGCTTTCCTTATAAAAGCCAACCTCAGATGGACTAGTCTTACAAACTGTGTCATATCCAGAAGGATGTGGCCAAGCTACAACAAAATTAAAACAACCGACCTTCTAAATAAAACACGTAAAGACGTCGCCAGATTAACAGCGATCACTATGGATCACTGGCCTAGAGGACACCACGCAGTTAAACTAGGTATCCTACACAACACAAACTGTCGTTGCAATGTCGCAACTGAAAGAGAAACCCTTATCCACTATTTATGCGCCTGTCCGGCACTAGCTGGGACCAGACAACGAGCATTAGGAAAACCGTTATTCAATTTCCTAGAGGAAATCTCAGAGAAAAACATCAAAGAATTTAATACTTTTGTGAGTTCCACAGGTTGGGTCTAGAGACTTTTCACCAACACACCGTAACACCCAGGTTTCATGAGTTGTGGTAACAAAACGGCACTTAGTGCTAATTGGGTACTCCTACCTACCTACCTACCTAACCTGCCCCCCAATATACTGACCAGGGTTGGCACCAAGGTAGCATCAAGCTCGTAGCTTGCGCAGACGAGATGTCCAAAGAATACATTTAGCAAGCTGTTTCAGTGCTTGGTGAGGTCTAGACTGGCGCAAAGATGCAATCGGGGACTAGAAACGAAATCCCTTTTAGAACAAGTTCTAATGGCGCAAACAAGTTTCTAATATTAATTATTTTAATTTCATTAATTTTAGATACTGTACTATGCAACATTAACATTAACTTAACAAGAAGAAAAACGGGATGACGGTAATTTGTCTAGCATTTGACAATGCGATTACGATTATAAATGTTTTTTTTTTTTTTTTGAAAAATCTGCTTATTTTATTTTATGGCAGCAATAAAATCTTTGGTTAAAGATTTTTAGGAAAATGTAGTAAATAAAATTTTCACTTTGAGAATAAATCTTCACATATACACTACCGGCCATTTGATTACCCTCATTTCAAATTTTGACCTTAATCATAATGCAGTGGTTCCATTTCTATTTTCAATTGCTCTCTGTTACCCGATGATAAACCTGAAAAAAATTAATGAAGTAAAAAGGGAAATCCACATTTTCGGTTTTTGCCTACTTTAACAGTGACATTTGATTACCCTCACCTGTAAAAAATAAAAGAAAAAACTAATGTTTTTCATATTTTTTTTATAGTTAATATTTTGTAGGTCCTCCGTTATTGCGTACAACTTTAAAAAGTCTATTTTCTAAGGATTCATATAAATTGTTTAAAGTATTTAATGGAACTTCCTCAAAAGCGTCTTCAATGACTTTAATAAGACCTTCTCTATTTTCGAATTGTCTTCTTTCTGCGTAAACTTTTCGCGACAGTCATCCCCAAACATTTTTAATTAGATTTAGATCGGGAGATAGAGGTGGTCAATCTAAAACCAATGTCTTACACGTGCTGCTGCGTGGATGGCTGTGTTATCCTGCTGAAAAAACCAACGTTGGCCCTCGAATATTTCGTGGAAATTGATTGTCTGCGTATCAAGGAGCTCGATGTAATCCGCTGAGTTCTGCCGACCTTCTAAGACAACCAGATCTATTGCGCCATAAAATTAAATTGCAACCCATACCATGACGGAACCAACAGCGGTGTAACGACATGATAGGAACAACTCCGATTTCCTCAAATCGTGAAAGTAATATTGAAAGCCATCAGACCATCCAATTTAGATTTCTGGACCTACGTTCTCGTTCTGTTGTCGCTCTTGTTGTGCCTCTTCGGTTTTCCCCATAATTTCCCTCGACCAATATGTTTAGCAATTTCTCAGTTTTGCAATTTCTCAATTATGCTAATTTCTAAATTAGTTAGTGTTTTACCTCGACCCATCTTCTTTAGAATGCAACAAACACAAAAACAAAAGTTAATAAGCAAAAAGTAACAATGAAAAATGTCCCTGTTAAAGAAGGCAAAAAACCTTTTTGCCTCAGAGCAGAGAAACATTGAAAATAAAAGTTGTACAAAAGATACCAAAGAAATATTACCGCTGCATTATGATTTAGGTCGAAATTTTGAATGGGTGTAATCAAATGACCGGTAGTGTAGCAACGGTGATGTTAACAGTAGCAATAAACCAAGTTATATAAGTTTTTCATTTGCAGCAAGCTCCGAAATTTATAGCAAACATTGCAGAAGGAAACTTATTGTGGCTGCTTACACGTGCGTCGTTTGGAATTTGCTGCAAAATCGTGCACAACAACTTGCAGAATTCACTTGTTGGATAAAACTCTTTACAGATGAGTGACGAGTATGTATTACCCTCTTTCTATTACGATTTTGATTTTATTGCGTTTTGGTAAGGAGTTTGACTAAAAATCAGAAAATATCGTATGAAAGTAGAGTAGTAAAGCAATTAAGTAATTCACGACTTGAGTCTTTTCAAGTACAAGTACTAAGTACTGGTATTTGAAATAAGACAAGTGCCACTATATTTCAAGTACTTTGACACAAGTATAATACCAACATACTACAGGTACTCCAGTACTTTCATGTACCACTTTCAAGCATCTAGAAGAATCTATTTATCCATGACACATACACATATATATTTATAACTAAAATGAATAAATTTGTTTTATTATTTTTCAGGAGGATGTGACCGGAGAGACAGATGCACGAGTTGACCGACGAACGGACATTCGTCTCTCATTATAAGGGTTCCGTTTTTTTCCTTTTAACTTATAAGTGACGCATCCCCGAAAAATTAAATAAAAATTGTTCATTTTAGTAATAAATTCATTTATAAATTAACATTAATAAATAAATTCTTCAAAATACTTAAAAGTACCTGAAAAGTACCCAGTCTTGCCACTGCATCAATTTGTGAGTGCTTTGTTTTTGTTGGCGATACCTAAAATCTTCGCAGCCGTTTGTTATCATAACAACCTATTCTGTTGTCGTTGAGCTAAAAGCAACTTAGAATAGAGATTCAATTATTAGATTACAAAATCAAGCCGCAGGTGATACCAATTTGTAGAAGCTCGTCTATTTTTATTGGAAATATATTTATGTATCAAATGTTACTTCAACATTAATTACAATTTTAGTTTAGATTGCATTGCAACCGTGCTGGAAAAAGTATTTGTGGAGACGAAAAGGAAACTCGTGGTTAACCATCCATACTAATTCTAGAGCTAGAGTGAGGCCACTATTCTTTCTCACACAAAATTGTAGTGCCTAAAGATCGACGTCCAAATTCTTTGGAACTTGTAATGCCACTCCTTACTGCCTCTCGACTTTTCGCCATTTTGCTTTAAATGCAGAACTCATTTACGTGACCATGTAAATCCACCATAATGTTTGTTCATACGAATTCTAAAAAAGTAATATACTTTATTTAATTTGGAATGTAATTACTCCTATCGCAGTAAAAGTTGTAGCTTTGGTATAAATTCGATTCAACCTCTGTTCTGGTGTGTCAGGGTTAAATTGCTTATCGAGATTAAGGTTAAACGGGTTCGAAAGTCTGTCACTACCACTTACTGTCAGAACACAATGGTGAAGCTGAAGCGGCCTCTGAAGCTGAAGTACGGACGGACAAGTGTATGTAATAATTTTTTAAACAAATTACATTTTTTCTTGCACGCTTGGATAGGAAAATATGTTTTTATTAGTTAAAACGATAAACAGAATATTTAGGAAGAATAATCAGCTAATAAATCACGTTGGGTTTGTTTGTTTGCGTCGATTGTACCAACAAATAGCAGATCTATACGTTGTGGTTTTTGACCTATCTGGCAATGGTCGGCCTTTCCAACCCGATCCGTTCATTCTGTACAGCTCTCCGGCGAGCCATATAAAATATATGGGCTGATGCGCACTAGTGTCCGCACACGTTTTCGATGTTCGCGAGTGCTACACTAAATTCGCACTGACTTTTGTAGCACCGCTTTCGTTGTGTGCACTTTGGCCGCACTCTACTCACCCCAGGCATTTTCTAGTGGCAAGAAAGAAGTTTTTAAGACCAATACTTGGCGTTGTACTGGAAAATATTAATGAAAATGTGTAAATATGAGATGCAAACATTTATACAATATAGTAGCCAAAAATGTAAAGTCAAAAAGCTTCACTTTTGAAAATCAAAAAATGATAGCTCTTAGAGCAAATTAAATGTGTTCGATGAAGATAGAATTTCTGGGTTTTTTGTTATAGCCATTCAAATGCACTGACACTACTCAGGGCGCACTGTTGCCCTTTTATTTCTAAATAATCGTTTATTGATGGTAAGTTCATATTTAAATTTTAATGTGTTATACACATCATTCTATTGTTTCTTGCGTTTATAGTTTATTTTTGTTATTAAAAAGAATGAAATAATAAATGTTCCTATAAAATCGAAATTGAAAATTTTTGGAAGATGTTTTTTTTTTTTAAATATATTTTCTAAAGCAACGCTGTAGTTAAGTTATGCGGAACTGTTATACGGAACTTTCACATCGCTGAATTACTAGTAGAAATCCAAAAATGATGAATGTATTTTAGCATTGAATGCTGTAACTAGTAAACCCTTTACGCTGTTACGTTTTTAAAAATATAAAAAAAAGTAAATTGGGATTTTGATGCAACAAACGGAAGCAAAATCTTCAAATACTCTCATGCAAGCAATATTTTTTTTTAAAAAAAAAGCTAACGTTTTACGAGAAAAAAGAAATTCTTTGACATCGCTTTGATCGCTGACATTGATGACGTTAAAGTACAAGCCCATCGGATTGCTCTCGGCATCAAGTGACTACGTCTTGACAATGGGCGCGCTCGGATTCCAAATCCTAAGTAAGGCCTAACTTTCTTCTGATTGGTCGATTGGCACATATGACCACCTAATAATTTCCCCTTCGAGTTAGGATAAAAAATTCTACCTCACATATACGAAGCAGCTGATTTTAAGACCAGCTGATTTATTTGGGTTTATTCTGTTGGTACGTTTCGTATTTGTTTGGGTGTTGCCCAAGTCTCTGTTTTGTCTCCCAATCTTTTTCCTATTTTTATAAATGATATTTGTCTGCAATTTCTAACCCAATCCATTCCTTCGCTGATGACCAACCATTATCCATGGATGATACTTGCATCATTGAAACCGAACGACTTGCCATTCCCGGTATAGGTATTAATAACCGTCATCGATGGAACAATCACATATTCGAGGTCGCCAAAAATGTTGCAACATGTCTAGGATTCCTTAAACGGTGCAAGAAATATTTTACCCCATCTGATCTGGCTTCAATTTATAAGGTATTCATCCGCCCAAAAGCTGGAATATAATGCCCATATCTGGTCTGGTGCACTCAAAACCGTTCTGCACATACTTCACAGGGTACTGAATAGCGCGTTAAAACTTATAGGTGATAGAGACATTGTGAATTCCATATAATCACTTGAACAACGGAGAAATGTCTCCAGCGAAATAGCCAGTTGCATTCCTCCCCTTCAAAATTTCTTCTGTAATACACGACATGCTTCGAATGCAGATTAGTTCAACCTTAAGCCCAGCTTCGGTCGTACTGTCAAATATAGGGATTCGTTTATAAGCCGAACGACGCGAATGTGGAATGATCTACCAGGCTCTGTATTTCCCCATCACTACAACCTTCAAGCATTTAAAGCCAACGTGGACAAGCTTGGAACACTCTAAACGGATTGAAGAAGATCGCGCTAGTTATTCCGCCGCCTTAATATTTAGTCGTGTTTATCTCAATAAATAAATAATTTAATTAATATCGAAAATCTAAGTGGATTTTTATTACTAAGAAAGAAAATACAACAAAAATACAATCAATAGTTAATTAACGGGTACAAATTGTATCAAACATTTAATACGTCTTAACATAGCTTCGGTAAATCCTTTATCCGCTACGGCCTGTGTCTGCGCTGTCGATATTAATTGTTTACTGAATGTTTCGTTAAATATAGAAACTAGGTCCTTCTTAAGGTAGCTTATGTCATCTGAGGAAACTCGCCAACTCGCTTCAGCTGATGATGAAACAAAAGCTAGAGAAAATTTATCGGTTATCATAAATATCTCTAGTCGAATATTTGAACTTACTATCTGAAGAAAATGGCAAAGTCTTGTTAAACTGAAGGGTGTTAACAGGAATTGTGCGCCTCATATAGAAATCAAGATGTGTCCACAAGAGGTATAAGCATTGTTCCGTGATAAATGCACAATTATTCAGTTCGTTTTGCTTCTCAACCAAACGCTCGGAAAGTTCAGCATAATTTGAACGAGCTGTAAAAGATTATGTTTCAAATAATTGAAGCATTTTTATTTAAAATATTCGTATGTACCAGCGGAATCTAGACCAATGTTGGATAGAGATGTACGCTGTCGGATTAAGTTGTCATAAATCGATTTTTGTCTATTGTAATACTCGACTGAGTTTTTCAGCTGATTAAGAACTACTCCAATACTTGGAGAAATTTCAAGAGTTCCACTGCGGTTTTCATTTCTGGAAAAAAAAAATTAAAATACATACACACTTTGCAATCGTAATAGTTAACTAAAGTTACCTCTGAATTGAATCTGTAATACTGGGCGAGAATAGTATTCCCGTTGTTCGATGATCTACGGAATGATTCGCAATGGCATTCCGACAATAGAGGGCTAAATTTGACCCCGTTTCCAAGAAGTACTTCACTTGTAAAGCCTTATTTTTATCAGTTGGAACGTACATCATATTTTCTGGTTTTTGCATCTCTTTCAAAGTCGTCTCGCTAATTATGAATCGGGGGAATAGTGACAACATAAGACGTTGCATACGGTACAAATGAACTCCTACTTCCTGGTTGAAATTGGGATCAGCCAAAGCACAAAATTCCTGGAAAAAAAATCATATTATAGTCCCAAGAGAAATTTTTTCTTTAACAGTAATTTACTAACCTGATTTGTAGTACGGGCAATCAAGCCAGTGATTGCAGAAAGCTCTTGCAACAAACCGAGATCCAAAAATGGAGTACCAGCACGCAATATGATCTCTATCATATCGCCGTGAGAAAGTAAGAAATGCATAACTTGGGAGACAGCCGAATGGTTTTCTGATCCAAGTGTTGAAATGACTGCGTCGCACAAATTCAAAGCGGGGAAAAGAATTTGTTGGTAACGCGTTTCGATAGGTGGAACAAACGATTCTCCATGCTTGTGACGCGAAAAACTATTTATTTGAAAGTCAGGATGCATATCGAACACTTTCATTCCGGCAAGTACACCTAGAATTTTGTCTTCCAAAAGAAGTTCAGCTCCCACATGCGAACCCGCCACACGAGCCAACATTGCCATTTTTGACTCGTAAACGTACAATGCGCGCATATTCTCTGGAGTGTTTCGTAAGACTCGGCATAGGCTCTCATCAGACTTCAATAGACTATCAATGAGATGTAATAAATACCCACGCTTTGCAATAAAGTTTATAAAACTTGTCAGAGAGTCCAAATCCAGCAAAGTATCAATGCATGATAATGCGGACATCTTACAGATATCATGTCCTCCTATGCAATCATGACACAGAATATCGATCAATTTATCTCCGAATGAGGTGAAAACTTCTATTGTCATTTGAACTTGATTCGACTCACTGAGATATCCACTTTCGTCCGATGCAAACATTGATCGATCAAGACGAGAAATATAGCTAAAATTTGAAATAATGAAACAAATTAATGTATGCGCAGACAAATCCGATGGCACTTACTGTTCATCGTTGGTTTTAACTGCAGCAGCTTCGGAGGAATTTCCCTTAACAATGTGCATAAAGTTTAGAAGCGATGCATACAAATTGATTCGAAGTTTTTGTGATGCCACACCACTGACAATAATCCATTCAACGATATTTCGTAAAATGAATTTAAGACTGAGTGTGTTTGATTTTGAAAATGTCGACAATGATTTGCTGTTACCACTGAAAGTGGATAAGTGTCGGTTATCATTCTGATCTGTGGAATAGATTCAAAGGAAATATGTGCTCTTATTGTCATAATAATCTTAATGATTTGTTTACATTGAAATGGCAGTAAAATAGAAGAAAGGATTTTAATCACAACAAATAAAACTATTGGAGTATTGACTTATTAAACTCCTAAAAGTAGGCAATGAAAATAGTGCACTGAAAAATAAGGTAGAGGTCTTCGGTGCTGGTCTTCGCGACAGAAAAAAAAAGGTTTGTGAACCTTCGTGCTCTGGGTTTCCAAATTTCAACAAACCCATTTAATTTGTCGCTTTTACTCCACACACTAACAACAGTTTGTTAGTAGCGCTCTTTTGTATGCCAAACTCCCTCCTACAAAGCTGCAATAAGTTGGGGAAAAGGACTACGTTTAACACGCCGAAAGGCTGCAGGTAAAGTCTGCGAATATACCTATATATGTATTGCGTGAGTCGTCTCAATTAGGTAGAAGATAGACGCGCGTTGCCCGTACGAGCGCGATTGTAAAAGCTGTATGCGAGCGAATTCGGAGAAATCCTCTTCGAAAATAGAAAATTATGTTGCGAGAGCTGGATATATCCACCAGATTCATGTCAAGGCTCATTTGGGATGATCTCAACATGAAAGCCTTTCGTAGGTCAACTGAATATCTATTGAAGGCTAAATTAAAGCAAATTAGGCTTGAAAGATGCAAGCGACTCTTGCACTGGCACGCGAACAACGAAAATATCCTTTTTACAAACGAAAAGATTTTCACCGTCGAGGAAGTTTTTAATAAACAAAACGATAAAATTGATGCAAGGACATCTAAAGAAGTAAAAAATACAGTTTGATAGGGGGTATCCCATCAAGCACTTACTGCTCTACATTTTTGTGAAAAAGAAGACAAAACTGGGGCAAATGTGTACCAAGGCGGCGTCCTAGAAGTCGTCGTTAAAGGCTTGACGAATACCCTTTTTAATAGAGCAAGATGGGTTTTCCAAACAAGACTCTTCTAAAGCATATAAATCCAAAACAACTCAGCAGTAGCTTAGAATCAATATTCTTGTTTTTATTGCATTCGAGGATTTGTTTTCAGGAAGCCTTGAATTATTATTTGTGGCCAGTGATGGAGAGTATGGCCTGCAAGAGACCCCACCGAAATTTGGAGAGCCTGAAAAGTGCTTTAACCACAGAACTATTGTACATACTCCTGGAAACCATGCGTGCCGCTGCAGCCCAGTGGCCACACCGTCTTAGGGCCTACGTTAACGCAAAAGGCAGTCACTTTGAATAAACTGCATTTTTTTAAATGCTTACTATTTTATTTATTTATAAAGGCTTTTTCAATAGGGACATAACAATTTTGTATTTTAATACAAGTGCACCCTTAAACTTTTTTTATGATCTGTCAATGTCAAAACATCCGTCAAGATTTACAATTTTATCATGGTGAAGTTCACGAACGAGCAACGTTTGGAAATTATTAAAAATTACTACAGAACTTCTGAGTCGGTGGTCGCAACTTTAAGAGCGCTTACTCCAATTTTCGGTCATAAAAATCATTCCACCACATAGGCTGTGCATGCTATAGTGGATAAATTCGAGTCAACATATTCACTATTGAATGTTCCTGTGCCAGTGAGACAAGGCACCGATCGAAGTACCGAAAATATCGCAGCCGTAAGTGCTTCAGTTCAAAATGAGCCAAATCAGTCGATTCCACGCCGTTCACAGGAATTGAGAATCTCTCAGTCCACATTGTGGTGAATTTTGCGTAAAGATCTTTGCCTACACCCTTACAAGATCAAATTAACTCAAGAACTGAAGGCTCTCGATCTTTGGGGTCTGTAAAAGCTTGAAGAAAATCCTGAATTTCATCGAAAAATCATCTTCAGCGATGAAGCTAATTTTTGGCTTAATGGCTTCGTCAATAAGCAAAATATGTATTATCGGACAGCAACAAATCCACATGTTCTTCAAGAGACTCCATTGCATCCACCAAATGTGGATTTCATGCCGGAGGTGTAATTGAACCGTATTTTTTCGTCGATGAAAATGATCGCCATGCTACGGTCGGCATGTTACGGAGTTCGCTATCGTGTCATATTGGAAGACTATTTTTGGCCAGACCAGAATTGGATGAACTTGACATCAGTGATATGTAGTTCCAACAAGATGGTGCCACATGCCACATGCCACACAGTTGTTCAAACAATTGATCTATTGAAGGGGAGTTTGGTAATCGTGTAATATCGAGAAATGGTCCGGTCGAATGGCCAGCTCGCTCATGCGATTTAATGCCGATGGGTTTTTTTTATGAGGTTACGTTAAGTCGTTGTTTTATGCCAACAAGCCAACAACGTTAGAGGAGCTCAGGAACAATATAGAACGCGAATTTGCCAACGTTCCGGCCGATATGTGTGAAAGAGTGGTGGAACATTGGCTCCAAAGAATCGATGGCTGAAAACGTGCTCGCGGTTGTCATATGAACGAGATCGAATTCCATACATAAATTTAACATGCATTCTACACCTGGAATAAATTTCAGCCAGATATCTTAATTATTCGGTGTTTTATTTGAATACAAAATTGTTATGTCCTTATTGAAAAACCCTTTATTTAATTTTATGAATACTGATCCAATATTACTTGATCGTGATGACGACATCAGGAGGACGGAAAAAAATACTGTGAATCATGAGCAACAACAAAAGCAAAACAAACAAGCTCCCCAGTTATCTCGACACTACCCTTGGAGTTTACAGAATCTTAATACCATCTGAGTTTCAAACCACTACTTTAAATCTTTCGTTCTCTCTCCCTCTTCTTCACAACGCCCGTGTCCTACAATAGTATAAGAAAATTCATATCGTTTTTGGCGCGCGCAAATTATAAAAAAAAAGAAATCACATACACTGCGCTGCGCACTGCATTATCTGTCAGACTTTTAAAACAGACGCTTATAAACCATTCGTTTTTACTAGGAATTTACATTGATTTAAAAAAGATTTGCTGGAGACTTAACCACTTTGTGAAGGTTTGAGTTTCATCTTAGTCGGAGACAGAAACAAAGAAATTTAAATCTTTCAGTTTGTCCAGCTTTTCTCCGTTTATCATGCATCTGAGCACAGTCCGAATACTCAATTGCAGAAAAAAATCGAGAAACACATCCACCTAACTTTTGGTCAATACTGTCCCATTGATTCATGTCCTTACTAAGCAGTCAACTTGACATTTCAAGGATAAACGTCATTCGTGTAAATTGTGTGCAAGCAATTCTTAACAAAACCGAAAATACACAAAGAAACAAAGCAACTAGTAGAACCAACAAAAATTATACCTCTCAGTGCACATACATACATATGTATTTGAGGAAGACAATTGCCATAACATTAAGCTACTGCAAGGAAATTTATGAACGGGAATTTGGTTATTCTCAATACAGCTATATTCAGCACTATACAATTGCTTTCTACCTCTTTTTATTTTTAGCAGAATCGCACACAAATCAAATCAAAGAGAAACAGAACCAATCATTCCAGTCCTCACTGCAGTGCAATGAGTCAATCAAAAGTTACATTCAAGATTACTCTCACATCGGATCCAAAACTTCCATATAAAGTACTCAGTGTACCAGAGGTAACACCATTCACAGCGGTCCTAAAATTTGCTGCAGAAGAATTTAAAGTACCAGCTGCCACTAGTGCAATTATCACGGACGATGGTATCGGAATCAGTCCACAGCAGACAGCCGGCAATGTTTTTTTGAAGCATGGTTCCGAGTTACGTTTGATACCAAGAGATCGAGTAGGATATAAGAAAAAGTGATTTTTGCTCTTCTATGTAATTTGTAATTAACGCAGTAAATATTTTTTTTTTTTTTTTTTTATTAATAAATGAATTGTCTCCCTCGACAAGTGCAGTGGTTTGTTGCATATTTATCATTATTCATCCTCGTATTGCTCATGCTATCTGCCGAAAGGGAGAGACGAGCCGTTTCAAAGTTCTTGAACAAGAAAAAAACCCATAAGCAATGTCTTCTCCGATGAGCCCTAGTTCAAATTGCATGTCGGAGGTGGAAGAATCCCCGTACCAAGAGCGAGACTCAGCGATGAATGTCCCCGAAAGTTGAAGGTGTAATAGTCTGGGGTGTTTTTGTTAAGCTGAAGGGTCTGACCTAGCTTCTCGGAGGCAATCTTGCTGTGCGATGCACGAGGGGGACGAGGAAGGGAACCTACAGTTTTATAATGTTTCGGAAAGGCAATGTTTTGAATAAAAAAAAGTTTTTCACGACAATTTTACTCCGATCTTTCTCAGACGTTCGCGAGAGGTGGGAACCATGAAAAAAAAAGTTTTGTTTTTTTTTCGGGACTCGCACCTTAAGTCTCACACTGGCGCCCACTTCTTCATCTAAGTATCACCATTAAAGAAACAACATTTTAAAAAACGGTAAAACTCCAAGATAAATTATTTTACAAAAAAGCAATCAAAGAGTGTAAGCATGCTGTTAGCAAAATCCGAAGCATATGGAGAGGTCTACGAAAACCAAGAATCGAAAGAGGAGAAAAGGTGATACGAGTATATAAAATTGTAAACCAAAGGCTGAACAGTTCGAAAGACCTAGTATCGATGAAGTACCGGCAAAATAAGGACAGTAAAACAACGTTGGAAGGAATATTTTGGAAAACTTCGAAACGAGGAGTTTACAAGGAATGAATTGGAAGAAGTGGAAATGTGTCGAACGCGAATCCCTGATATTAGCATCGACGAAATAAAATCAGCGCTATTAACAATGAAAATGGAAAATCAAGATGTCCGGAATGGAGGGATTACAGTGGTTATCAAAGTTTTTCCATAAATTAGACAAAGCTGACCAAATGCCTGACATATGGAGCAGGTACTTAGTCTCTATCTTAAGAAATAATGGTGATGCACATGCTGTGAAAACTATCGCGGTGACATCCCACAATCTGTATCTGTGTAGTATCGAAGCGGTTAAGCAAAGCCGTGCTGATAAAAGAAAATCAATTCAATGATTCGTGCCTGGAAAATCAACAGGGGTACAACACCCAATAGAGAACAGCCAACTGTGAAAAGAGTAAAGGATCTTAAAGGTCCAATCAAACAAAGACCGAAAACCAGGCACCAGCCCAGGTCAACCAAAGGGAAACTGATTGGACGAAAATAATAGCATGTGCAAGAAGAACAAAGGAAACAACAAGTCTGGATGCATTGGTCTTGAAATCAATAATTCAACTTAAGTATGCGGATATTATTCGGAAGGTCAAGAGCGATCCTAAACTTAAAGAACTGAGCTAGAATGTCAATCATGTTAGGAAAACGGCCAAGGGAACCTTCTTATTGAACTCAAGAGATCTGCGGACTTTAAGACATCTCAATTCCAATACGAGGTCCAAAAAGTCTTGGTACAACAAGCGGAAGTGAGGACGCTGCTGGATGAGGTGGCACTGGAAGTAAAGAATCTTGATGAGATAACAACCAAAGAGGAGATCTGTGATGCACTCATCAAACAGCTGGGAAAAGCCTCCACATAGAAGTATCGCCAATTAAGTCACTACGCAAAGCCTACAGTGGTACACAGATGGCAACGGTAAGTCTAAACATCCATTCCAAGAAATAGTCGTATATGGAAGGCACACTTACTTTGTCAGAGCCAAAATAGATGGCATGCATATACATATATAGCTGTTACGCTCCTTCGAGCATGTTGATCGACGAATTTGAAAACTTTCTGAACAGAATTAGTACCGATGTCAGGAAATCGGGCGCCTTCGAATGTCATAGTGCGAGAAGACTGTACCAACGCTCGAGAGGTAGAAATTCTTGCACGGAACTCCGACAGCAACAACAAATCAGCTAAAAATAGCAATTATGAACAGCAAGCGTAGGAGTTTTAATGAATTATGCAACGAAGTAGACCAAAATCCATGAGGGATGGCTAATAAAGAAACTGAGGAGATATCGGTCAATAGCTCCCAATATCGTCAGTTGGCTGTTGAATGGTCGTTGACAAAGTGAAAAAAAAAACATAGAAGGCAGAAGTTGGAGGGTTCGTGCTAAACTGTATTTTGCTGTAATCACTTTAGACATCTGAAATGCATTCAACTCCGCGAACTGGAAGCCCTTCGAAATATGAGGGTACCAACATACCTCATGAAGATAGTAATGAATAAATTCAGACAAAGGATATTGATATATGAAACAGGGAGTATACTGCCACAGAAGGTGTGCCACAGGGTTTACTGTTGGGTCCACTTCTGTGGAATATTATGAAGGATGGGATACTCAATCTACCTATACCAGAAGCAGCTAAGTTTGAAGGCTTTGCTGCTAAAAGAAGTAGTTCAAATAAGCAACGACACAATCGGGATGTTCAACGCTGTTGTTGTTTAATCCAAACCCCAGTTAGATGTCGATTTACATAAGAGGACGTCTCGTTATTGCTCCGATGGAAAGCACTCATTTTCAGGAATCTTCTACAGGCTTGTCTAAATAATGAATGGGTTAGCTTTTAACTTCTGTGTAGTGTCCAAGATTTTTGTGAACTGATTCCGTGTCCACGAACACGGCATATTACACTATTTTTTAGTGTAGGCGATGCGCATTATTCAGATGCTTTAGTGTTTGTAACCAAATTTTTGGACATTTTTTATTAACATTTTTTTTTTTTTAACTGTCACATTTTTTATCGAATAACTTTGAATCCATCCTGGATGTACAACGCGGTAAAGGAAGACCTCACCTAAGATGGCGCATACAAGTAGAAAGGTATCTCAACCAACTTCGTGTGCAAAACAGGAGGCGGCTAGCACAAGATCGATCTGGCTTGCGACGCTTGCTGGTTGAGGCCCAGCTCCACCCCGGACTGTAGCGCCATCTAAAGTAAATTAAGTATTTTTTATCGGTTTGTAATAAATTTTGTGTGTTTAACAAACGATATAAATTTCGTCAGACCAACCAGTTCAGGATTCTTAAATTCAGAACGAAATTGTGACTACGTCAGTGTCTTATATTATTGCTATATAAATTCTTCTCACCTGATTCCTTTTGCGCTGTGGACTTCTGACTATAGCAGTACCGCAAGTTAACTAGAAGCAAAAGTACTGTTCCCGATGATATATTTGCCAGTTCCAAAAGAACCTGTACTGGCACAACTTTACTAAGAACACACTGCAGTATTTCAATTATGAGCTCCTGTTTAACTTCAATTGGTAGAGCAGGAATTGGTGCACAACTGAATAAAACTTCTGTGACCTAAAAAATACATCAAATTCAAAATCAATCCAAATAATACAATGTTTAGACGTACCTGGCCCCAAGCTTCCATAAATTTTACTGTAGCAAAACTTTTATTCTTCTGCTCATTTACTTTGAGCGCAAACAACAAAACAGACTCGATTTCTTTTAAAATCAATTGTCTCTGACCAGATGCAATTGTATTCTGGACAGTATGCAATTCATCATTCAGGATATCATGCAGTTTCTTTATGTTTATCAATTTTGGACCTTGTTCGGATTTTATTTCACACTCTTGTAAAATTTGTGCAGTTAACGAATTGTCAAAGAAATCCCACTTAGGATGAGCAACAGACTTTGCTTCGAATTCAAGACAATCAAGTAAATTGCAAATCAATAACTTTGCCCCTTTGTCAGATGATGTTTTCACTTCACTAAGAGGACTCGAATAATAGTGACTTAGTTCCAAGGGAATATTTTCCTGGCTTGAATTTCCAGAAACACCTGAAAGAGATAAGCATTTACATCACATATCGCATTAAATGGCTTCATTACAATTTTACCTAAAAGTATTTCACACAAGTGCTGGAACCGTGTGATTTGGCTGTTGGCAGCTGTAATTTTCAATTCGATGGCAGTGCATTTAAGCAAATAGCTCATTTGATTCAGTACTTGTGAGCGTTTAAATTTTCTAAATGGCAGAGCTGATATGTGACGGCATAAGAAGTCATTGCAGGTACGTAGAAACCGCAGAATTGTATCAGATGTTCGATGATTGAAGCACAATGAATACAAGAGGCCATATGCTTTTTCTATAATGGTTTCATATGCCGCATCACAGTCAACCTTTGATTTTAACGTCTGAAATAGATTTGCTATGAAGTAATGTCGACAGATTATAAGTGTATACTCACCTCTAAATGATTATCTAGAAGAAAAACTAGCGACTTTGTACATGTGCTTGGGAAATCTAATACTCCAGGTTTTTGTAACAGCGTGGATCGAATATCTTTAGTTATGTCGAAACCCAACAGGAAATGAGCAATATTTGGAGCAGGTTGCGGTAAGCAGTCTTGAATAAGGCAGATAATAGCTTCCTAAATACAGCAACCAAAACATAAATTAAATTTATTAAGATTACGACTGAATACACGAACTTACCTTCATCTCTAATTCGATTTTACTCTCATTCCTCCCATCGTCATCGACTTCATCAGCCAGTGAGGTTGGAAGCTCTCCCTCTAAACTCTCCACAAATCCGTGACGAATTTCAGTTTGTATTCGTTCGCTTTGTGTGAACATTCCCAAAATTTGGGAGCTCACATTCGGAAGACGTGACACAATATTCAATATCTTCACACTAACCAAAGCGTGCCGTGGTAGCCAACTGTTATACGTCACAAACTTTGTTGTATTTAGTATATGATCTGGTTTACCACTTCTCGGATTAACGTCCAACATGATTTTGTTCAAGCCAGAAAGTAATGTTGAGCAATTGGCCACTGAATGGGCATCAAAGTACAAATCTTGATTAGATAGTCCCAATTCCAGTATATTCAAACAATGAAGAGCGCATTCTTCCAACTTTGATTTGCCAGAGAACGGGTGATATTGATCCAGATTATTGCGAGCTTCGTCAATAATGTGAAGCAATAAACGTAAAGTATCTGACTTTGTGTGTAATTGAAGCATGATGTGATAGCCTGGCGGTGCATTTTCTTCTTTGTTTTCGGTAAAATCAGCTGGGTTTATCTCGTAAGACTTGAGGAAATAATGAAGTAACCGCAAACATTTCTCGCCGACATCCCATTTTTCTGCAGGATTCTTGTAGTTTCTATAAAAGACAAACGAAATTAAAATTGCAATATGCAAGCATTTTATAATCTAAGGAGTGATAATGGTTTCAACCAACATTTATAACTGACAATAGAGAGAAGAGGAAAACATTTCTCAATAATAGATTTCTGCTAAAGAAAATATGCTGGATGGACAGCGAAATCAGGAATCTGATGGAAGAAAGATAATTTAAAGAATCATATTTGAACGGATTAAAGAACATTTAGATTCAACTTTCAACGTCGAACAGGCAGGCTTACGCGTTGGATCATTCTGCATAGACCAAACACCTTAGAGCATAATAGAGCAATGCGTCGAGTACAAGTCTCCGTAACATCTACTGTTTATCGACATTTGAGAGCTTGAATTGAGATGTTATATGGTTGGTCTTGCGCAGGAGAGGCATCCCAGTTACCACGGAATTCGATGAACTATGACGTCTTACCTTAAACACCTCAATTATGCTGACGATGTTTGCCCAAAATCTAGAAGCTGAGGCAGACAAAATGGGGCTTAAAATAATCACAACCAAAACAAAGGCCCTGAGCACTTCTAACACCCGCGTTCAACTCAACATTGCCGGACAAAAAGTCGAGAAAGTAAACAACTTTCTATATCTAGGAAGCTGCATTCGGAATGCTATCCAAAGTCTGGAGAAGCAATGTTCCAAGCTGTGACTGTTCCGCTCCAACGTAGAATCAGTACTGCTATATGGGTGCCCTACTTGGAAGGTGGATACCACTAACACATGCAAACTGCAGATCTTTGTAAATAGTTGTCGAAGAATCATGTTTAGGATTTGTTGGCACAAACGTATCTCCAACTAACAATTTTATCAGAGAACCGGTCAGGAACCTATAAACATTACTATACGAAGGAGAAAGTTGCAGTAAATTGGACACACCCTACGGTGCGAAGACAACTCCATTGCGAAATATGCCATGCAGTGGAATCCGTTAACACAGACAGGCCTCTCCCACTGCAATCCTTTGCCTTTTTTACCTCTTTTAGTTTTTAACTTAGGTGCTTCTTGAAAGATATTTTAGGCGTAATTATAGCCCCGAGATATTTGGACTCATTAACTACTTCAAGTTCTTTGTTTTGGCAGGTCCATCTTTCTTGTCTTGTGTACCGACCCGACCCATTCCTAAAAATCATTAGTTTGGAGTTATCGGAGTTCACTTTCAGGTTCCATAAACTGCAATAGTTTTCGAGTTTGTTTATCATCATCGGCACCATCATTGGTGTTTCTGCCAGAATGACAATATCATCCGCGTATAATAGCAGGTTTACTTGATGCCCGCCAAACATAATGCCTCCTGGTAAAAACGTTGTTATGGCATCCAGAAAAATTGAAAAAAGAGGAGTTTCATACCAGTTGGACAGACTGTCTCCATCACATACAGCTGATTTATTTTCATTATAAAGATAAAGATTTTGTATGACTTTTGTTGACACACCTAACTTATTCAGCTTTTAGAACAGGGTGTTTCTATCAATGTTCTCGAAGGCTGCCTTAAAGTCTACAAAGAACACGTACATTTTTTCTCCCTTATCAAAGTACGGCCGGATGATGTTTGTGAATCCCGGCTAGAATGCACTCAGCAGATCTTTTCACGAACCCAATCAGGATGAGATTCCTCTATAATTTGTCTGGTCACTCAATTTCCTGACACCTCTCCTGTGTCGAAAATATGATTTTATACTTGTGTAAGTTTTTCTAGGAATTCTACTGTCGTAAACTTAAAAAATTCATACGGTAGACGATCTTCACCACGAGCTTTATTTACGTTGCATCGGTGCAATAATACCGTAACAAGATCTTGTACCATAATTGGACGTTCTAAAGAGTTGGCTGTTACGTAGGGTAGGGCGTTATTCAGTTGGAGGACACTGTATGGTGGATTCAGCAAATGTTTGAAGTGATCGGCTAGTAGAGATGGTACCGTTAAGAGCTCTGTAAATCTTCCAAAAATAATGAATAAGGAATATTTGAGCTTTTGTTCAACTAACACTGGGTATTTTCCTAGAAAGTGAGCCACATTTTCTTCCTCGTTTAAATTACAGAGTGAACATTTTTTGCTTTCTTCTTTTTTGATCTTGTTAGCATTTAGTTCCATTAATTCCACTCTAGCTTTAAAAGTCCATGGAATTTGTGATATTTTGAACGCGTCATTGAAGTATGTATGTCCTACATATATGATGAATTAAATTTTTGTAGAGATCGTGCAAACTGTTATGAGCTTCTTGTTGTGTTCGTCGCAACAAAAAAAAACCTAAACCCACTTTAATAACTTTTAAACTTTATTTATTAATATTATATTTAATAATTTTTGTCGAACGCGTGAGCGCTGCTGCAGCCAGCCATCAAATGTCCACTCTTCAGGTTATAGTTCATGCTTGTCCTCTTTTTCCATTACCTGCTCCCAATGCTTGCATAGGGTCAAGTCCGTAATATGATATCGGGTTGGTTCTGTGACACACATGTATCGTTTGCCCATTGCATGATACGCAACACTTCGGTGGCACAAATCTGTGACACACATGTTTCGTTTGCGGAAGGTAAAGCGAACATATGTGGATATTGACTAAACACGGTTGCATATTGGATACCTGCTGTGTTTTGGGTTTCGACATTGATATTAAATAACCTCGGTTGTTCTAAATAACTAGCTGTCATTGTGCCACTGTGTCACGACGAAATGTGTGTGGCCTCTGATTTGGACACAACATTCTTCTAAATATTTCCTGATTTGCTCTGTTCTCAAAAACTCTAATACTGTCCACATATCTGTTCTCCATACATCACTATTAAAGGCTGAGTATTCCCAATCAAATCCTGCAGTTTCGCCACTTATTTTCTATCATGGAACTAATAAATTTCCTTTTCCATCATTTTTTTTTCGAGAGCAGGTACGACAGACGGTGAACTCTATATAGAAAAAGCGTGTTTTGGATATATTCCATGTGGAGTGGTAGTGAAAATAAATGCAGACCTGTTTCTAAGCTCGGTACAAAATGTGGAGTGAAGCCAAGCAAACCAGAATTTCTTAATAAGTACTTCCGAATCTTGTCTACTTCATTGAAGTTTAAACCTTTTGTCAATAATATGATTTGTCCGTATCAGTCCACCATAGATCAGATATTCACATTGCGGTAGATTTTGGAAAAAACTCAGAAACTCCAAATCGATAATCACCACCATTCTCGAGCTAATATCAGGGGTACGATCTTTCAAAAATCTGTACAACTACCCGCGAACACCAACGACATTGACATAATTAAAAGAACGCAGCGAGCTGTCAGTGGTGCGTTCGTAAATATTAAAACAGAAGCGATTAAAATGGGTTTAGCGGGTTAACGAGGGCAAAACAAAATATATGCAGTCATTAAAAAGGGACAGTCAACATCAGCGACTTGGACAGAACGTCACACAAGACAGCTACAATTTTGAGGTAGTTAATAACTTTGTCTGCTGTAAATTCAAAAAAATTACATCAGAGCAGAGAACAAGCGAAGCATCACTCTTGCCAACCGCTGTTTCTTTGGGCTAAGAAGATAATTAAATAACAAAGCCCTTTCACGGACATTTAAGGTGACTTTACGAGTATATAAGACTCTCATCACCTCAGTCCAGCTATATGGCAATCTAATCAGAAGGGCCGAATCCATCGCCTGAGATGGCTAGGACATGTAGAGCGAATGAACATCAACGCTCCGGTCCGGAAAGTCTTCGAGTCAGACCCGAAGAGACGACGCGGTAAAGGCAGACCTCACTTAAGGTGACGCACACAAGTGGAAAAAGGGACCTCAACCAACTTCGTGTGTAAAACTGAATGCGGCTTACACAAGTTGGATCTGGCTGGAGATGCTTATTGGTTGCGGCCCGGTCCACCCCGGACTGTGACGCCATCTAAAGTAAGGTAAGACCCATTGTGGATAGTTTTACTGGAAAAGATTAACCCAGTTCGGCCTAAGACGACTTAGGCGATTATGGTTTGCTACCACATTTGCTTCGTAGATTGGATAAATCACTGGGAATCCAAGGCTGGAGATAAACTATACGCGGTTCACACCTTGGCTGAATTTGTTAGACCGATGTAAGAAAAGAGAAATGGCCCAAAAGTATATAAAGCCAGACTTAAGTTTTTTGAATGGTATGTCAAATTGTTACTGAATACTTTGAACAAAGTTTAACCTGTTTGAAATTGTAAATGTTTTACTCACCTGTTGTAAAATTTAAGTAGTATTGCATCAATAATGAACGTTAAATAAGGATCTAGACCAGGCTTTCTTGGACCACCACCAAGATTTCTAGGAACTGCAGTTGATGAAAGGGAATATAATAACTCCAAAGATGCTTGCGATAGGGGATACGTTTCATTACGCGATTCATTTTGCTCAATTTCAACTTCCAATCCACACACAACTAAACCAGCAAAAAAGAATACATACAAAAACTGATGTTATTACAAGATTTCCTTTTGACTCACCGTATGTATTTGTTGTAGGAATTGTGGCAATAATTTGTGATGCTTCTAGATTATTCCACAATTGAATAGCAGTGTCCTTAGATTTTCCAAGAGCTGCCAGTGTCAACAGTATGTCCGCTTTCAAGTTAATTGGTACAGAACAACTCAAAAGTCCTGCAGGATAATTAAGAATGCGTTAACACGAATTAGGTATTCCTTATATTTTCTCACCTAACAATACATGTAATGGTGCCCAATTTGGATGCTCACACAGAGCTACCCTTGCCATTTCGTCGTATGTAGCAACAGAGCGTATTACACCCAATACAGCGTGTAAACCTTCAATTTCTTGCGGATTGATACTCCTATTCAGCACACGATTTCTGTAAATTGTCTCACTTCCTGGAGATTGTTCTTGACGTAAATTTCTGATAATTATAACCATATATGTACAAATTTAACAGTTTTACAAGTTCATTCTATCTACTTACGAATAGTATCGAGCTAATGAACTGAAAAAGTGTTCCCATGATAAAGTTGCACTTCCCGACAAACCAGAACCTTGCTTCAGCAAATTGAAAGTATTTCGAGCTGACTGCCCACAACTAGAAAGACCAGCTAGCATTCTTAGATATGGAACAAACAAAATTGGAGGTAATAGTTCTCCAGCCAAACGAATAAATTTAAACAACGAGACCGATCGTGACGTTGTCTTGGCATAGTTAGCAGGAATATCCATTGGTCCCCAGTATTCTACGCTTAGTGATAAGCCGGATTTATTGCCATCATAAAATTTTCCAATAGACAACATGAGTAATTCGAAATTATGATCGAGATTTGATGGCGGGTCCAAGCCCTCCTTGGCAAAGCTTTGAACAGTACGAGCTGTTTCATCAGCACGTCCTCTTAGTTCGGTGACCTAGGAAATAAAACATTTTCTTATTAATAATGAAATAATTCTAGTGAAAGGAAGTTCTACGTAAATTAACAGCAACTGGAAATGTACCCCAGTATTTATAACCCGAGAACACCATGATAGACAGAAGAAACGACTGCGCTGTCGAGTAGTTAACTGCTTTGCTGTATAACAATAATTATACGGAAGTTAACTAAGACTTTATGACGTAAGTGGGTACCAGCAAATTTGATGCTAGCACCCACTTGAACCAAAATAAAATGTTTTACATGCGCGCATTGGCGCAATCTTGTATTATATTCGGGTATATTCGGTCAGTCGTGTCACCCAACTTAATTTGACAAAGAATTTTACCTAAACTTTCACAATTTAGGTAAAATGTTCGTCGTAAATTTGATGCTGCCATTTTCATTTTAATAATTGTATCTTCTCACTACCGATAGCGGATTGTCACCAGTGGGTGACACGACTTACAACACACGGCTGTAGGAACGGGCAGTGAGAGTTTTTTTTAGATTCTTGCCGAAAAGTAAGGTAGCTCCTTATCAGAGGTTATTTAGACATTTTACAATATTCAAAAGCGGTATCATATTATAAAAGCTGATTCACCTCAATTCATTTCAAACTTGTTACCGTACGTGAAAATTCATGCGAAATTGAATGAGCTTTCTATATGAGAACAGACCTTGTGTAGCTTCACTTTTGGATGCAGTCCTATAGACGCTCATGATGTCAGTTGAACGGACTAATTATAATATAAATTTACACCAGACACACCACGACTATGAGAATAAGAGTAAAAATCTATAACAAACCTTTGAGTGCATAAAATCGATGAAGTCGGTGAATATCGAATGCAACCGACGGTAAAAGAACTCAGTCCTAAAAGCAAATAGCATTAATAAATTTAAATTTAACGAATAACAGCAACTTTTACTTGAATAGTATCTCTCTATCCAGAAGATAATAGTGAATGAAATCAAAGACTCTCAATGAAATTGCCTCATCCACAAGTTGCTCATCGCGATCAATCACTCTAGCAGAAGAAAATTGAAGATTCTGCGGTGCTTGCCGTAGGCTCGCCATTGATAATCCAAAGGCAAACGTTACAATCGATTTTAGTCGATTATCCCATTCCCAAGCACTGTCCGATTGCAAAACTTCAAACATATGTTGCGCATAACCAGGCTCATTGATGATTGGTAAATTTTGAACACTTCGCTCATTATCTTCCTGCCTTTGTAGCACACTCGTATCGAACGAATAAAGCAAAGCCATTAACAGCGTCATAGTCACATCATCTATGCCTCCAGTAGGTTCAGTTGGCTTATACTTCGAGAGATATTCCATCAATTTCTTAGCGATGTTCTTTGGTAGGCCACATTGCGCCGACCAATTAAACAATGCGGTTGCCAATGCCAGGCGAATATCTTCAAAGAGGTCCAGCACTTGACGACGGTGTTTTGGTGGTCCAAGTGCACGATTCTTAGTCAAGATGTTGAGCTGAAATAAATGTTTGCTTTCTTACATGATTCTACCAATTTTCAGTCATGTAAATTACCTCTGAAGAAATGTCCAGTTGCTCCAAGAGTTCTATAATACGTCCCAAAACGCTTGACTCTTCAACCAGGTTCTGAGTGAACGATGTTATCAAATAGGTTATCTACAAAGAAAGTACATTACAGAGCACGAATGCAGTTTAACTCCCAGCGCGGATTAGACCATGAGCGCTACTCACTTCTTTAGGCGCATCTGTGCACCATGAAACACCACTACTGGCCTGAAACAAATCTCTTAAAGAACAAGCTATTGCTTTGCGGCCATCATAATAGAGCAGGATCGCTACCAATCCACGCGGTAGACCTGGATGTTGCGGCATTTGGCGCTGAGCTGTGCAAAGTAATTCCAATGCTATAAATTCATCCAAACTGAACATATCCGAGATAATAATGCTCTCGTCGACCAGGTCTTTAGATAGCAACATGTGACCATGCCCAGGTACGTTGATACCATCTGTTATGCCTTGCCTCAGTTGGGTGCGATTGCTCTCATTTTTGGGCTAACAAAGGGCAAATATATTAAGGGTTTCGAGGAACCTACATCACTATTAACTCACCGGGTTCCTCAAAATACTTGTAAAGTTTTGTTTGTGCTTTCTCAAGACCGATTCTAGCTCCGGAATAATTAGTTTAGAAGGATTCGCTATTGAACTCTCAATGACCCGGTAGAGATGCTTGTACGGAGTCCACATATCTTCTGGCATTGCTGTGATAAATAATGGCGATTTTCCAGTGTTTAAACAAATTAAAATTAGTATACTCTTAGCTTACCTTCACACATTTTAACAATCAAATATTTTCGGCTAAAATGTATAAATAAAAAGATTCGTCGGTCTGCTGGAGTTTACAATCCAGAAAATGCGGTTTGCCGCCAGTGTCTAATGTCAAAATAGAAAGCCTGTATAATTCACAATAGCGAATTTTTTTCAAAAAAAAAATTAATGAGCTCGTTCAAAATCACTTACCCCAATTATTGTATATTATACTAGGCTGCTACTTTAAATGGGAAAACAAATAAATGAAATTTAAATAAATAATGTTAGCTGTAACAAAAAATGTTAAAAGAAGCTCAAAAGTTCAAACAATTATTGGAGCGTTCAGGAATTAGACGTTTGGGGTTTTCCATTTCAGAACGTACAATGTAAGAGGAACAACAACATTTGATATTGGAACAATGATATTAATAAGCGTTAAATGAAAAAATAATAAGAAAACTAATTTCATAATCGGGTATTGTTGTTGTATGTCATAGATTTTACACTGAAATTACGCTGGACTTAAAAGGCTCTAACTAATTATTGATAAACAAGCGCAATTTTGTTTGCGCTTTTAAGCTATCATAATATACAGCATTAAAAAAATTAAAATTTTAAGGTATTCCGGTATATGATTTAAGGATTATTTTGCTGAAAAGACTTGTGCCATTTTATCCAATCGTACGTCCTAAAGTGACACATTAGACAGTATTTTTAAATAGTCTATATTAACACAACTTGTTTAATTCTATTTTAGTTTAATTCTCGAAGTTTCCTAAAGAATTTGTCTCTCCTGGTTATTTTCTCTCTTCTCAACTGATGTGCTCACCTCTTCTCATCTAGTCTATAGGCTTTTTCCTTACCACCCACTCCAAATTGGCCTGGCATCCAGTATAGGGTAATTTTGTTTATCTTCTACATTGAAGATTTTAACCAGACATTCTAAAACCGTGATTTCATATGAGCTCAGCGCTTTGATGCCGTCTGACATGACTGCAATGTCTCTCTGTCCATTAAAAGTTGAAAATGCTCCAAGTTTCGCTCTCCATATTACTAAATCGTCATATACTGTGTTGTTGCAAAAAATTGTATTCGCTTTATTCCACAACTTAACCCAATTAGCACAGCTAAATTTTACCCTCACCTTAATAGCAGAACAGAATGCTTCCAATCCGATCCGGTGGTTCAGGAAAAAGTCCTGCACACAATGCTTCCGATCCAGCATTTGACGTTTTGCCATTACTCAGAATAGGCGAAAAAAACATCAAAATTATAAACTGAATCTTTTGGAAATGTTTTCCTCCATTTATGACCCTTATTTTATATAAAACCAAACAAAAACAATTCATTAAAGGGGGTAGTGCATATGTTTTGTATGAACAAAATCTCAATTTTTTATTGTGGATTTCCAAATTCAATTTAATTTTCTCAATGAACTGTTCCATTGTTTAAATTCTTTTACAGAACACTTTATAAACTTATTTGGACCGATTCTATCAACAAATAGCAAATTTATAGATTATGCCTATCCGACAAATGTGATTATGTTCATTGGGTGCAGCTTTATATAAAATAAGCCTGTCAAATTTTGTTTTCTTCAAAATGATTGAACAACGTCATAACTGAGCTTTTATTTTTCGTGCATTCTGACGTACAAAGATTGAAGACTGTGATTGATAAAATTCAACCAGAGTTTGTAAATGATTGAAAAAATTTAAAATGTGTGCAACGTGCGTTAGAATTTCAAACTGACATTTGTTTCTATCCATCGCATCTATTTATATTCGTTTGAAGAAAATATTAAAAGGAAGATTAAAGGTACGTATCGGATTTTCATCGTTTGGACATTTTTTTTGATTGTTGGAAATGGATCGTCTGTACCATGCTTAATATTATATCATATTTAGCCCAAATATTTTTTTTTTTTTTTGTGAATGGCAACTCACCGTGACTCAACTTTGCAGCCAACTGAATGGTAAAACTGTCATTTTTTCTGCCTGCACGAAGCAAAACCCATCGCGCCTGCATTCAACTCGAGTCAATTGTCAAATCAATTTGCATTCCAATTCAATCTTCTATTCCTTATTATTCAATAAAATTAGAAAATATCTGAATAAACGGTTAGCAACTTAAAATTGCTTCTATGCGCACTCGATAAATTTGAAATTTCGTTAATTTATCCAACTATCGTTTTAATGAACATGACAAAGTACAGCGATATACGGAACATTAGAGTATTAGCATTCTTAGAAGCTTACGAAAGACAAGAATGCCTGTGGAACCCCTCATTGGATAGCTACAAGAATAAGGCAGATCGTGATGGAGCCTACTTGGAAATTATTAAAGAACTGAATATACCGTCACTAACCGTGCACGATGTTAAGTTGAAAGTGAAGGGAATAAGGACTACATACACAAAAGAACTGAGACTACTCACGAAACACAAGGAACTGGGCAAACCATATAAACCTAAGCTGTTCTGGTTCAGTAAAGCAAATGCATTTTTGAAAAATGTGTGCGTGTCGAGACATAAGAAATCGGTAAGTATGCTAGATTTATAAATATTTTAATCGTGCAGTTCACGCTTCATTTTATTTTAGTTGCGTTTAAAAACGGGTATGCACCTCTATGAGTATGAATAACTGAGATATGGTCCCCTTCTAATAAATTCACTTATGTGTACATTTTATCATTTGATAACAATATTGGATAACAGAAATACCGTGTCCACAAAACATAAATTTGTACCGAACGGCCAAGTCGAACAATTTCAGAGCTAAAATTACTTCGATTATTGAACAAATTAGAGTGCTTGACTTAGAGCAGTGGTTTACAACCTTTTTAAGGGCCTTGGGTACCTTAAAAACGAGTTAACATCCACGGAACCCAAACAAAAAGCAAATTATTATTATTATGACAATATCTAGTTAAATGTTAATTTTACGAATGCTTTTCTTCGAGATAATAGTTTCTGTTTAAAATGTCTCAATTTTTTCATAAAATGAGGATTTTTCGAGTTAAAACCGCGAGAAGCCTATGAGTACTCACGCAAGAGTACGCAATAAGGAATTTGTGAATCATTTTGTTGGAAAACTCATACCAAACTGCTATTTTCATTTTATTATCCAAAAACCGCAGATTTTCCACTTGAAAACATGAGGTCCGAACCCTGATGTAGAGCTCTATATTCTTTACAATTCAGTATTATTTTTATAGGACCTCCCAGTGGGCATCATGTCGTGGCTGAGTGGTTAAGCGTGTCGACAACTGAGCGGCAGACTCAGGCCCGAGTTCCGGAAACACCAATTTTTTTTCACGATTCTACCTCGCGAACATTCGAGAATAAAACTGGGATGAAAAAGCTTAATTGTGCCATTCGGAATCAACAATAAACTGCAGATCCCCTCCATTCGTTTGATAACATATACCACGCACAACACGAGTGGCTGCTAGAAGCTAAACCAGGGGTCGAATAACCTCATCAGTGATCGAGTAAGTGGGTGACATCCGATGTCGAATGATTGAGTGAACGCATTGTGATAATGGCACACGTTAGCTCTCGTATCGAATGCACATTAAAAATTATAGTAATCAAATTCTACTACAATGAAAACGAGGGGTGAAAATCTGCTGAAAAACACTCCGGTCTATTCAACTATTCACAGACTACCAAGATTCGATTCACTTTTTATACTATTATATGGGTCGTTCGAGTAGCATGTACTCAAACCTCAAAACTGCATACTCGCAGGAGTTGGAAATCTCAGTCAGCTGTGCTACAATTAATTTGTATAATTTAGAAAGTTTTAAATACATACAATCCTAAATCAACTTATTTAAAGAAAATTAAATGTTAGGGAAATTGTTTTCTATTCCACTATTCGGTCGAGCGAACAAATTGTTCCCAAATCGAATCTTTTACTTGAGGTGTATCATTTACACTGTCAATTAGGTAGCACAATAATAATAGCTACGATGTAATCTCTAATTTGCACTTTTGACGAAAAGTTTGACAGGTTTTATTGCCTACTTGCGTTAACAATGGAGCTTAGAACGAGAAACGAGATTAAATTGGTACCAAGTTCCAGTATTTAATTCATTCAACTTGGTTAATTATTTTTTTGCATAATACTGGGGTTCCGCGATACACCGGTTGACGGCCGCTGGCATAGAGCATGGGTTTATTTATTTTGTGCTTTATGATTTTAATTTAAAATAACATAAAAAGTATTAAAGACTTCAATGACATTTTTGTACTGTTTTTGGACTATGGCATTATGTATAGAATACAACATCGGTTCTTGTGTGGTAATTTTCGATGACTTTTCGGCACATTTATGGCTGCATTGCAGCTATAACTTCACGGATGTTGGTTTGTAAGTGCTCCAAAGTTTGCGGATTGTCTAAATGGATACGATCTTTAGCATAGCCCGTCAAAACGGAGTCAGATCACACGATCTTGGTGGCCAATTGATGTCGCAAAATATCAAAATTAAACGGCCGGGGAACTTGTCGTGCAATAGAGCCAATTTTGCCTTTGTCTTGTTGAATCACATGTCGCTCACATTAATGTCTTCAATTAATCTCAGGCCAAATAAAGTTGGTTATCATTTGACCATAGCGCAAACAATTCACTGTAGTAGCGCCTTCGTCGTTTTCAAAAAAATACGGCCCGATCACGTCGCCGGTCCACGGCGCGCCCCAAACTGTCATCCGTGATGGAAGCAATAACCTCTCCACGATCACATTTCGATTCTCAGAACCACAAATTACGTAACCGTTTAGGCTTCTCTAGATTACTAGGATGTTGTCTAAGTACGGTAAGGTGAATGGCTCCAAATAAGCACCGATAATCTGATCGAAGGTGCTTGTTAAACCGAGTAAATATTTATTCAATTTTGTTTCCACTGGAATGATCCATGCCTGGGATATGTAAATGCGTTGTACTGCTGACTGCTTGTTTCCATTTGAATCGGTGGTCTTTCCAGCACGGAGTTTGTCCAGGATGGCAATAATTGATGACACCGGGTAGACGTCATTAGTAGAATTGTCGTTCAGTTCAGACGGTAATCCATACTAAGTCTCCAATCCCCTTTCTGCACCAGGTCTCCTGTACGGTTTAATTCTTCATCAGTCGATGATTTCTCATTTATTGTCCCTGTGAACATTCTGGCTACAGAGTTCGTAATTTGATCCAACTTGTGTTGTACCCGTAGGCTGCGATGTGTGCATGTGTTTCCGTCAAATCGTGTGCCGATAATTCGTAGCGTAATGAACAGTTGCATGAGATAACGAGCTAGAATCGTGAAATGGTTGACCGGTCGACGACGGACGGACGGAACACAACTATATATTTGTGGTGCAAATACCGGTACAGAAGCGCTAAGCATCCAACATTCCGGCAGTGTTCGAGCAGGCATTTGGTTGCTTGTCGCTGAATATGATCAAGTAAACTCAAGCATGTGACGGGAGCTTCCGCTCAAACATGTTACTTATATTAAAGTTTCTGACGTATATAATCCGCAAGAATGAAAAACCGTTTACACGTTTTGAGGAATTCTAGGCATATAGCACCACCTTTTACAGCATCAGTAATCTGCTGGTGATATCGAAGGTCTGGGCTAACATAGATGTCAAGCATTGGCAAACCATTAGTTCCCTCAACGTCAACTCCATCCATTCTGAGTTTGACCACGTTAGTATCCCTCTTCATACATAGGAGGCAGCACTGTTGAACTCAATTCCGTTTTCCGCAACCCAATTGATGATTGCGAGTTTTGGCAGCCGCTGATGCTCGACGATATATGGACCTTGCCGTAGTGTCAAGTTTGTTAATGAGGTCACTATGCCACACTCTAACGAAAGCTTTGAAGATATCAAGAGCTGCAACTCTGCATTCGCCATGATCATGAACGCACTGGTTTAATTTATTGGATAGGTAGGTCATTAAGTCCTTTGCCGGCGGTCATTAAGGAGATGGTTTCTTTCAGGATAACTCATATAAGGTGCAAGTTTCCATCTATCCGGAAAAGTGCCTGTGTAATGTGATAAGTGGAAAACGCAATCGTTAACCACGGCAGCAGAACACCTCTTTAAGACAATGGGGGAAATCCCATTTAGACCTGAAGACTTGTTACTATTGAGATCTTTTAGGACTCGAGCTACTGTATGTGTGCGAAAAAATATTGCTACCAAAGAATATCGAACCGATTTCAGCATAGGTGGAGAGAGAGAGTAATCTGGTAAGATGGATGAGGTTAGACACAGATCTAGAGTAAGTTGACCGTGAATGTTAACATCAGGAATGCGCATTGATTTATCCACAAGCTCAACGGTTTGTTGTGGAATTGCGGGATATAATAATAATAATAAAAACAAAATTAAATGAAAGTCCTGGCGCATACCATATCAGTATAATTTTAAATAAATACTTTCAGTTCTATTTAAAGGAAGAAGACACTTCAAATCCGACCGAGTTTAAGCACTGTACTGTTGAGTACATCAGTAACGCCGGCAGTGCTGATGATATAGCCGAAAACGAGACAAACGAAGAGGATGTACATGACATACTCGAATCGGCATCAACACATTCATTTACCGAAACTCCAATCGATTTTAAAACATTTGTACATGTTGTGGATCAGGTCGATAACCAAGTTGAAGAGGCTCAGGAAAAACCAGCACCAGAGCAGAATTATTTACAGTCACCTTGTACAGATGTTCCAGAGTCTAGTACCAAAAATGAAGTCCTACCTCCTATTGGTTCACCGCACAAAGACGACGAATTCGAATTATTTTGCCGAAGTGTAGCCGCACAATTGCGTTCCATACCCGATTCGTATTCCCGTTCGGTGGCAAAGTTGAAAATTCAACAAATCCTCTTCGAAGCAGAGACCGGTCATTACAAGAACAGTCCTTGTATAACGATACCTATTGTACAACAAATAAATAGTTTGTAGTGTGTTAGTTGTTGTTGTTCTCAATATTATACAAAAGATAAAAATCATGGTGTTTTTATTCTACTTATTGTTTAAGTAATTTTCTTTTCTATTGAAAGTTTATTAATCCCTAATAGTAAAATATAAGCACAATATGCGTCCTTAAAGCGTTTCATGCAAAAGTTTAAGACCGATTTTCTTTTTATAAAATGGATTGATAGGACTTGGCATTGCGTTTGGTTTAAGAAGGCCTTTCGATGGCCTCTTTTCGGCGTCATACGGTACGTTGGGGGAGCTCTTAATCTGTTTTATATATTCACTTGGCTTCTGAGTTGTATTACGTTGGAGAACAATTTTTACACGTTTGTTGTGTTTACATGAGGACAGCGGTGTTTTCAGCAGACTAGCGCTTTGAGTTAATTTTTTTGCCTTCTTTCCCAGCAGTGGATTTTTCGGAGTTTTAGGTGATTTGGGAGTGGTTTGATTCAATTTTGCAAATGGATTTGGAACTAGATCGCCGAGTTTTTCATTGGCGTCTTTGATTTGAATTTTTCTCGATGGAATGAAATATTCAACTTCTCCGTCTCCGAGGGGCTCATCCCATTCGGAAACTGATGTTGGCGCAGTTGTTTTCTCTCCCTCTTCGGTGGATATTGATGCATTAGATTTGTTGAGTGCTTCTTCGGGAGCTTTTTTGTCATTTGCAGCCTTTTTCTTCTGCTTTTTTGGGGTTTGATCTGTTTCGGGTTGTTCTGTTTTCTTTATTTTGTTTGGGGAGACTTCAACTTCTTCTTCAACCCACGACATACAGGAGAGTGATTTACGCTTCTTCGCCGCCTTGACACCGTTCTGTAGACTCTTTGGAAGTGAACGTTCGATCAGTTTCTCATAGGTATCCTCATCAGCTTCGCTAAAGTTCAACGAAGCAAGGAGCTTTCTACGCTTCCGCTTGTTGAGTTGTTTGAGTTTTCTTGTCGTGGAGTGCATGTCGTTTTCCAAATTTACCAATGCATCTACTTTGCTTTTAATTAAGGGTTTCTCCGATTTGAGGTTTGGTTTAGGCATTGTGTGAACACCCAATGGAAATTTGCCCTCTTGGTATGTTTGATATCTAGGCGGACAGAAGAACAATTAATTTTCGAGCATTTTAGAGACAACAGATGGTTATTACTTTTCTAAAATGTCCTTAAGTATTTTGCGGCTCCTCGGAGATGTTTCCTCTTTGTAAATAAGAGATTCTATCTCTTTTACAACATATTTCCCATCCAGCGGTAGCAATGGTATGTAGACGTCAACATTTCCAGCTCTAGGATCTAAAGGCTTCGGTTGAGATCCTTGAGTTTCACTTTCTTCTGTAAATTAATAAAAATTAGACATTTTGTGCATGAATGTAAATTTTCTAATACTAACCTTCGCCATCGGTGTCGGTGGCAGCTTCAACTTTTTCTATGTCATCGATAGATTCGGTGGGGAATCCCATCTGAAAAGGAATTCAAAAATAAATAATGTGGACTTGTTTCTCTCTACATTTTACATTTGAGTTGGGGATCCCCTAACACCAGTAAGGGTGCCATTCTGGGAGATTTCTTGCTTTCCTCAAATCTTGTAGTTTTAAATACCCATACACTTCTCAACTCACAGTACTTCGATATTATCCCGGTCGTAGACGATTTGCATAACAGATCATTTCCCTCTACCATCACTACCATAAATCTAGGGCATATTACCAGACTCTAGGGACTCTCTATATAAACTTTAAAACTGATCTAGCAAATTGACCTGTTTTTACTAGGCACATCATACGAACAAGTAAAACGCATTGTTGCAAAAAGCAATCAAGTCCGCTGCTAATATATTGTTGTGTGTGCCTAATTACAAACGATTTCAATGCCGCATTTCTTATTTTCAAAGCAATAGTCCTTTTCAAAATGTTTCTTTCTATCATATATATGTCATTGACATGTAGTACCATTGATACCACAAAACAACACGGAGCCAACAATCACCAGCTTAATCGAATTCGTGTCTAGTACACTGAATGCTTTGGAAGATGGCAATGAAGTTGATGTCGTAGCCACAGATTTCAGTGTCTTTTGACAAAATTCCTGACCAAGTTATTCTTCTCAAAAAATAACGACGGGGTGGTTGGTGGTGTCTTCTCTGATAGGCTTAATCTAAACCTCTCGTCTTGTTTCCCAAACATTTGTAGCATGTTCCAGGTGGAAATAATGGCAATAAGGGAAGTCTTGTCTTGGCTAAAGATGTCAACCGGTGATATCCGCATTTTTTCAGACAGTGTAGCAGCAATCAAATCCTTGGAATCATCCTCAACAAATTCTATAACAGTTTTAGACTGCCGATCGTTTCTTATAAAGATGACGGTGCAGTTCAATATTCACAATTTGGGTGCCGGGTTATGGGGACATTCCAGGAAATTGTAAGGCTGACGAACTTGCCAGACATGGAACAACAATACCCATCCTTCCAGACGCTCACTGGGTATGCCGATCGCTGCAAGCAATTTTAAATTAAAGCTGGATGCTATTGAAAGAACAAACTCTAGGTGGACAAGTGGTACAACGTGTCTAGCGACAAAACAGATTTGGCCTAAGCTGGATCTGAAACGCTCTAAGAATTTTATTTCTCTCAATATTTTGCATATCAGTGCCTTAATTGGTGTCGTCACTGGACATTGTCTAATAGGCAAGCATGCAAACAAGGTTTGGCGTATTCTGATATGATTTCTGCAGAACCTGCATGGACGAGGAAAAGGAGGAGACTATTCTTCACCTTCTTTGCACCTACTAAGCTCTCTCGCAAAGGAGGACACTCCACTTAGGAGCCTTCTGTTTCAACGACCTAAACGATTTGAAAAAATAGACGTTAGGGACCTCCTACGCTTCAGCATAAGCTCCAAATGATTCAATGAGTAGGCCTAAGCCCGCTTCCCAAATCCACGTGGTATCATAGTGAACCTATTTTTGGTATAAGTGTGTTGGGTTTTAGCCGACAGCCACCTCAACCTAACCTATTCTTCTCAAGCTAAAAACCCTTGGATTCCAACCTCGGTTCATCTCATGGATCAAATCATGGATGAACTGTCGACCACCAATACAAAGTTCGTTTTAGATCTTCAGTATCCGACCTCATCATAACAACCTCTGGGGTCCCTCAAGGCAGCCATCTTCGACCATTTATCTTCATCCTTACAATAAATTATGCCGTATAAGTATCATCCCGAGCTCCGATTTTCTGGTTCACACCGATGATATGAAAATCTTTAGACCTATATCATCTTCCATTGATTCCCGCCTACTGTAGGATGATCTAAATACTTCCTCCATCTGGTTCAATAAAAACTGCTTAGAGTTTAATTTCAATGAATGTCATTCCATTATCCTATGGTCTACTTCATTCGAGTCTGTACCCTAGGTCACGTCAGCATTCGATTTGGGTATCATCTGCGATAATACACTTAACTTCAGATCACGCATCGACGTAAGTAATTACATACTACAAGTTTTATTACAAGTAAATAGTCCAGCCATAAATTTTGTTACAAAGTTTCCACCGCAAACTGTATGAAGAAAACATTAGGAATAGTACCGTTAACTTTTTTTCAGAACACATACTACAAAACGACCAGCAAAAAATACAGTTCCTAGGGTTCAGCGCAGCCATAATCCTGTTTCGGTAATTGTTTGGTGATGGGTATCCCATCAAGGAGTTACTGCTCTCCATTTTTGTGAAAGAGCAATCAAAACTGAGCCAAAGATGTACCAAGAAGATGTTCTAGAAGACGTCGTTAAAGTCTTGACGAATATCCTTTTTAATGGAGCAAGGTGGGTGTTTTCCGACAAAACTCTACATCAGCACATAAAGCCAAAAGAACTCAGCAGTTACCTAGAACCAATATTTCTGCTTTTATTGCATTCGAGAATTAGCCTCCAGGAAGCTCAGATTTTTTTTTGACGTGTGTTGAGAGTATGGCCTGCAAGGGAACCCACCGAAATTTGGAGAACCTCACAAGTGTTCTAACCACAGCAACGTTGTTTATACCTTGCCGCTGTAGCCCAATGCCCAAAACGTTTGACGGCCTGCATTAAAGCAAAAGTCACTTTGAAGAAAATGCATTTTTTTTAAAAGCTTACTATTTAAGCAAATAAATTTTATAAATACTAATCCAAAATGCTTTGTTGTTTAATTTTTATAACGATTTGCAGCACTTGGCTTTGTGATACGCTAGTCAAAAGAGTTTCTGAGCCAGATGTAACGAAATCCCTCTATCTCACCATCGTTTGACATCGATGTAACGAAATCCCTCTATCTCACCATCGTTTGACCCCTTCTCGAGTATGCCAGCTAAGTATAGTCGCCCCATTACGCTGCCCAAGTCATAAGATTCGAAGCTGTGCAGCGCAAGTTCATTCGCTTTGCCTTATTACGCAGGCTGTCTTGGACTGATAACCTCAACCTGGTGCCCTATGTGGTTGCTGACAATTAATCGTCAGTCATTGGAAAAAGCACGTGAAGTTGCCGACATACTTTTCATTCATCAGCTATTATCAGCCTTGCTTCAAACTATTTCTCTTAATACTAATCCCCTCAAACCTAGGTCTGTTCCTGTATTCTTTGTATCTACTTATCGCACTAGCTATAGTTACAACGAACCAATGTCAAGAATGCTATGCAAATCAAATGATGCGACCACACTTTTGACTTTAATAGCAGCAAAAGAAAACTCCGTAATGCCCTACTCCACTGTGATCATGACTGACTTCAATGTTTGTGTTAGGCTTTAAATAAATAAATACTGCTTACCTGCTTCCAAGCGTTGTATTTTTCAGTATATTCTCGACCCAACTCACTCTGGTAGAGTAGATGATGAAAGATCCTGTTGCGGCAATGACCAAGAATCTTAAAATCGTGCTGTTGCGCCATAAACTTAACGAACGGCTTGACAAATTGACCAACAACCTTGGCATTTAATTCGCCATCAGAGACTTTAGCCAATTCTTCAAAGAACACATCCATAAAGTGCATTGTAATACCTCCTGAGGTATTTTCAGCTAAAACTGTGTCAAACACATGCGAATTAAACTCCTTTACACTGGCCAAAGACCAGTTATCCTTTTTTAACGAACGAAATATGTATCGCATCATCCGCCTAATCAGCTAAAATTTAAATACTAATTAATCAACCCTCCCCCGAGAAGAATACCACTGAACAAACCATTAAAAATTTGTCCATTCTCCACTGATCCACGCCAAACCATTCTCTACACATGGTCTTGAGGAATGCGCCAAAGAACTGCACCCCCGCTTTGGGATCACTAAAGCAATCAATCAATTTGCCCATGTCCTCGGCTAATTCCTCCTGCACCAATGGCTTGTCCGACATCCACATCATGTAGTAGAGACCTTTCCATATGCGCAGGAAATCTTCTTCGGTGAATGCTAAATAAAATATATTTAAGTTTAGTATTTAACATTCATAAGCAAATGTAGTATGTAGTTACTTACGGAATGAACTGTTGGCTCTAAGCGTCAGCCAACGCCGCAATTTCTTCAACTGCTTTGTCCGTTGGGATAAATCATTGCTTGCCAGAGCCTTTATGATTTTTACCTCCTGCGCTATAACCAACACATCATTGGGTAGTTTCTCTTTTTCTTCAGCATCGCTGTTAGTTTCTGCTTCGGATTTTTTGTTTTTGGTAATTTTTGATATCATTTTCTTGTGAATTAAGAGGATAAATAATTAACTTTTATTTGCGTGCGAACAAAATTCGCTCTCAGTTTCCACACGTGGTTGAATGACACAAAACTGGCAGTGACAGCAGCTCCTAGAGAGGCATTTCTAACACACTTCAATTCTCTCCGAGATATGTTCTATTCGAGTGAACAAATCTGTCGAATTCGTTAGCTTGCAGAGCCGCTGTATGGTTGTGTATCGTTGCAATCTTTCGACATTATGCGGGCAATCTCCACGCTCACAACTGAAGCGACGACCTACTGGTTTGCTATGAAATTCACGTTTTTATATACTCTGCAGACTTTATTAGGCGATTGTTATTTATTTTAGTCTAATTCATTTAGTTTTTTTTTTATCATGAAATATGAAAATTAAAATGTTCCCACTAAAAAACAAACAGCTCAGTTTGTTGAAATTGAACCAACATTGCAGCATCGCGAGTGTCGAAGACATCGTGTTTGCCCATTTGTATGTACTTTCATGTAACTCAATATTTTCTTGACAGACTGATGCCTAAACCATCGTGAGCGTAGCGTCGCGAATGCCGAAATTGCTTCTGAGGTTCACTGACAGAACTTCAAAAGCATTGCTGTGAAAATTTTCAAATTTGAAAAATTTAATTTGTATGTATGCAATAAATTTAGAAACAGAGCCATTGTGCAGAGACGTGATGCACGCAGAATTTGCGTGTGTACAAAAATTGATTTATTATATTTATGGCTGATCACTGGCGTAAACTGACTACAGTCCAGCTATGCTGAGTTTTGTTGTGGATAAAATTATTTTCTGATACCATGAACTCCATTTCTTTTGGATTAACAGCAGTTTACTTTGGACTTTATGTCTTTCTTTAAAGTACATGAAAGTTTGATGAGAATTTCCACACAAGGATTTAAACTAATGTGCAATGTCTTTGTTTTTCTTTTCTCGGCCTACTCAACAGCAATTTGTCTCCTTGTTTTCAATAATAAGTTTATATTTGAGATAATACAAACAATAGGCCTTTCCACACTAGATTTCTTGCATTAATCATCAGGAATGTATAATGCTATCTAACTTAATTTTATTATAATAAAATAAAGCTTTACAAAACGAGATATATGTACGTTTCTTTTCTGATGCAAATATCTCTCCAAAATTGCTCAATTTTGTAGAGATTTTCAATTGCTTTTCATACGTCTTGCCTTAAAAACCAGTCTGACAACTGACGTAAAAGCAACAGTGTGGAATATCTCAATTCTCGTGTGAGAGAGGTTAGTTTTGATAAAAAATATGTTTGAAAAATGTTGGAAGAAATTCTAAATTAATTACCATCTGGCAGTTAACTATGGATTACTTGATTTAAAGAAAATCAATTTCCACAATGAAAGAACAAACCTAGCACGCCGTTGTGAAATGCCATTTGACTCTGTTACTATTTATGGCATATATTTGTCTTGCAGGGAAAAAGAAATTCCATATTATATTGTCTTTTTGTGGATGTATCTCATGCTGTAGAACCGATTTCACTTACAGATCCAAAGTCAGTTAAAGATATTACTTCTTCGGAGTCAAGTCTAAGAAACCTGTCGCATCTGTAGCACCAGAAATAGCTTCAAAGTCTCTTAAATATAAAGAACAATACTATACTACATTTTTGTTTTGAGTTTGTTGAGAAAATTAAATTCCATTTAGCAACCTACACAAAAGGAATTCAGACTATGTCCACACAATAGCGAAACTTTAGCCTCCATTCGTCAATTCATACCCAAATACTTTTGCCTAATGTAGTCGTGGTGTAAATATAGGAAAGTTCCACGAATGTCAGATTCCCAGATTCATAGGAAGGGACAAGAAATACACATCTCCAAATGTCAAACGTCAAGAGGAAAAAAAAGTGCCTAGACAGAAAAATCTATGGTTAGGTAATTTCAGGATTCTTTTAAGTGCAAATAATAAAAAGGCCAAAATACCGAAATGCTGAGAAGGGCAACTCAGATTGTGCGGCTTTTTCTGGGTATATACTAGTTGACATAAGTTCTGTCTTAAAAAATCAATACACTTGTCCATCGTTTTTGTAGAAACACCCACACAACTTAAGTTCCAATCTGCTGGACTGAAGTACTTCCCACCACCCATCAAATATGAGAGTAAGTACTCTAAACAGTAAATTATTGAATACAGCATTGAGGAAACACTTTCAGATATTGAAAAATTCGAACGCCCCAAGCTACGGATGGTCGATAAGGTACCACAATATCCACCCAATATGCGACCGCCCAAAATGCAAAAACGATTGAAACTAATGCGAGGACCTGAGACAATTCACAATTCCTTAATCCACAAGCAGTACGGCATTATTGCCACTGGCGGTGGACGCCTTAGATATGGACATTATGAAATGTTACGTCTGACCATTGGTAGGAAGATGGACATTAGTCGAATGTTTGCGATTTGGAGAATACCTGCACCATGGCAGCCTATAACTAAGAAAGGGCAAGGGCAGCGAATGGGCGGAGGCAAGGGCTCTATTGATCACTACGTAACTCCGGTGAAGAGCGGACGTGTTATCGTGGAAGTTGGGGGAACATGTGAGTTTGCCGAAGTTCAACCATTCCTTCAGTTGGTGTGCAGACAGCTACCTTTCAAGGCAATGGTTGTTTCTCAAAAAATCATGGATCAAATGAAAATCGAGGAAGAGAGGTTACAAAGCGAAAATGAGAATCCCTACACGATGAAATATGTGTTTCAGAACAACCTGAGTGGATGCCATCGATGGATGTCACCCGTAGATCACAAGTGGTTTGGAAAGTACTTGTAATTTGTGAAATAAAGTATACCTGTTTTATTTTTCTTATTTTAATTTGTTATGAATTATTTATTGTCATGCGCTCCATACAAATGTGTGCAATGAATCATGGTTCATGGAAAGATTTCAAATATATATAAATCAGTGGATCCGTTGTCAAGAATGTAGATATGTATGTTGTTTGTGCCAAATTTGTGATATGATTGTTCCTTTTCAAGCGAGTTTAGTTGAAGTTTTCAAAGGTCAGTGACCAAAGAAAAAAATTCTCTGCACAACAGTTTATCTTTGGGTCTTCTAGACATTTCGTTTGAGTGTCTGTATTTTACAAAAGACGTCCAAAAGAAATGTTTCCAAGAACTGAAGGCCATCATCAAAGATCAAAGTAAGAATTGCGGAAGTTTTCTAAAAAAAATTCTTTATAAAATGAGCTTGTTTGGGAAATTAAAGTTAAAAGACAAAACAAATTTAATAAGTCAATAATGCAACAAGCTAGTATTGGGCCAAGTGCTCGATTTATTTACATTTGGGCGTTAATACTAGGGATAGGAAAAATTGTCGACTAACCGGTTTTACGCACACTTATAGTTTAATACTCTGGAGAAGATGTGTTGTTATCGGCAGTAATACTATTGGCTCCAAGATTTAATAATTGTATAATACTGCACGCCTCATTGTTTCAAATTCGGTGAACCGTATAGGAATTGAAATTAAACTAATGCGACTTCAACAGTTTGAGAGGTTGGCTACTCATAGCATGTTATTTAAATCAGTCTGCATTGTAATTGCCTAGATCTGATTCAATTGCGCACTTACACTTATAATAGAAATACTTTTCCAGCAACCTATCAAGCTATCATCAAATATTTAGGCAACTGTGTTCATGGGCAATTGGTTCAGGGACCTGTGGGTGATATAATTTGTGAGGTTTTTTTTTTGCAATTGTGGAGTAAATAGTGAATATACATAAGTAAGGATGGATACAAATAACCGGTGGCAGCGGTTAGCCGGATAATAAGGTTTTTTTTAATTAAACCGCTTTCTAACCGGTTATTTTTCAATAACTGCTCATCCGTAGTTCATACCAGTTAACTGCACTTCTTAATAACATAAATAATTCAGTTATTTTATAAAATAACCAGGTATTTCAGTATTTCATTATGTACTTCTATCATTTAAAAAAAATTGATCAAGTGCGAGTACGGCCTCGCGCGGTTAAGCGCCGAACAGAATGCTTTCATTCTGATCCGTTGGTTCCGGCAAAAGTGCTGCGGATAATGCTTCTGATCCAATCTGGAATTTGACTTTTCGCCATTACTCAGAATATGAGAAAAACAAGAAAATTAAATTAAGTAAATGGAAAATTAATAATTGAACTTTTTCAAATGTTTTTTGTACATTTATAGCACGTATTGCTTACACAACCAAACAAAAACAATATATTAACGAAGGTGGTATATCTGTCTTGTGTGAACATAACCTATATTCCTTTCTTGTGGGTATCTAAAAGAAATTTAATTTTAATCTCTACAAGCTCCTGTGTTGTTCAAATTGTTCTGCAAAACACTTTTCGAAATAATTTGCGCCAATTATACCAACAAATAGCAAATTCATAAGTTATGCCCACCAATCTACCCGACAAAGGTCGACCTTGCCTATCCGATCCGTTCATTGTGTGCAGCTTTACGTCAAGTCATACAGGGCTGCCAAATGTTTAACTTTTTCGGAAGCACCTCATCATTGGGGGACATCGCCTTTGCTATGGTTTTTGAGCATTATTGTTCAAGACACTATCCAACATAAAATATTTTTCATATTGGGTGGACTCCTTGGATGGTCAGCTTTAATTCGATATGTCACATGATGGGGTATACATATTTTTTGTTTTTTTTTTTATTGGGATACATTATACCACACATTTTTTTCTACAATTTCTTTCTCTCTGATTCTTTTTGGTTCACCAGCTACAAAATTTGGGCTCTCTAACTCAAACGGTCAATAGTATTGTACCTAATATTGATCGTATGGGACTGGGAGCATTTTCTTTTATTTTTGTGTTTTTAAAAGTTCATTGTTAATGCTAGAGGATGTGTAAAAGAGCTCAATTATCATGCGGTCAAATTTCACTAAATTGATTGAAATGAGGCTAAATCTAGGTTAAATTTCCATTTCTGGTAATATCCATTGCGATTTCGAATCCCATGCGTATAACAGTACAGCACCATCTCTACACAATATGAAAACTGTTATATCAATAGTGAACGCAAATTCCACTTACGGCGACATCTATGGATTCGGCGTGAATCCAAATCAAATCATGAACACCAACCAATCACGTCGATAAAGTGAAAACCGCGAAATCTTTGTTCGAAAACCAAATGGTTCATTTCCTGGAAGGTTCTGGAAGTGGATAGCAACTATCCGAAGAATGATATCATATCACCTGTCGAAGTTTCTGGATCTGCTGAAAATGGGTATAAATACGAGGTGCTATTTAAAAAGGGAAAAAGTTCGATTTTTGTGACTTAGGTCGTGTGTAAATTGATTAAACTTATAATTTGATTAAAATGATAAACTGCTCTGGAGCTACATAAATTTGTATCCTACTAAGGTACAATTTGACATTCCCTTCCATATGGAGTTTGGATGGGTGTTTATAGGTTTATTGAAAACTTAAATGGCGGAAGGGAAAATAATTATTTCTGTTCCATAAAATGATTCTAATTGCGAAACAACATGGAAATGCTGTAGTTGCGTTCTCCATATGGGTAAATCCCCATTTATTTTTAACATATTGTAACATAATAATAACTACGCCCCCTAAAATATGACGCAACAAATTCCGAAGTGACTTCATTCTGGCAGAATTTTGGTTCGTACTGTCCTTTCATTCGAGGTTCGTGTCTGGGACGAAGTCTCCACAGCTCATGTCAACGAAAGAGACGAATAATATCAGGGATAAAAGGGAATTGAAACTGCAAGAATTATTTCTCTTGTTCCAGTGGTCGAAGAATTTGCTAGAAGTTTCTGGCTATCAGAAACTTCTGCTATATAAGGACAGATGGCGATCAAAAAAGACACAGTTGGTTTTAGAACCGTGGCGAAGAGATTGGAAAAGTGATAACGGGCGAAGTTGTAATTTGGTGATAAATTGAAAGTTGAGAGTAAACAAGAAAAAGTAATTAGTTTGAATTTGTGAATTAAGTAATTGAAAGGAGATAAAGTGATTTGAGAGGAAAGAGACATTGTAAGAAAAGAATTTGCGAAGAATAGTATAGTGTGAACTTGAATTGTTCTATAGAGTAGAAAATAAAGAAATAATTTCACAGAATAATTGTTTTATCTACTCGAGCCGTAGCTCGCATATTACATTGGTGTCAGAAGCGGGATAAAACTTATTCTGTGAATAACTATTTCCGTGGTGTGAAATTGCACAAAAAAAAAAAAAAAAAAAAAAAACGATTTCTGTGTTGAGTTAATTAGTTGCGCAAAATGGGTCGCAAATTGGGAAAACTAACTATAACTCAACTAAAGGCAGAACTCAGTAAGCGGAACCTCGACACAACTGGGGGAAAAGATGCCCTACTGATTCGTCTGGAAGAAGCAGTAACGCAGGAAGGTGAAAATCCGCATGACATAGAGTTTGACGTGGAAGAGGAACCAGCAAGTACAGTAGCCGACCCGGGTATAACAAGTCTGCTCCTGCAACTTAAGTTAGTCATGGACGAACAAAAGAAAGCAATAGAAGATCAAAGTCATAAGCTCGATGACCAAAGGAATTCTCTAGAACTTAAGCTGGACGAACAAAAGAAAGCAATGGACGAACAAAAGAATTCTCTAGAACTTAAGCTGGATGAACAAAAGAAAGCGATGGACGAACAAAAGAAAGCAATGGGCGACCAAAGGAATTCTCTAGAACTTAAGCTGGACGAACAAAAGAAAGCAATGGACGAACAAAAGAATTCTCTAGATGCTCTGGAAAGTAAACTTGATGAGCAAAACAAGAACTTGGAATCCAAATTCGAAGTGATCGAAGAAAAAATCGAGAAGGTCGAGACGCAACTCGAAAAAGTCGAAATTAGATTCGATGAAAATTTTGAGAAACATGAAACTCAGTTCGGGAAGATAGAGACTCAGTTTGAAAAAGTGGATACGCAATTCGAGATAGTAGGAAAGCAAGTCGAAAATCTTGCTAAGGAGCTCAGCAACGTGAAGAGACAGAAAGCACGGGAATATTCCACTGACGGTCTGAGAAGAAAGGAGATGCAGCCTCCTATCTTCGATGGTCAAACATCATGGCCAATTTATAAAAGGCAATTCGAAGCGGCCGCAATGACCAATAGCTGGGACGATGAAGAGAAGTCCATTGCACTCACACTTGCACTGAGGGGTCCAGCTGCGGAGCTCTTGCAGACCATCCCGGAAGATAAACAGCAGAACTACGACTCTCTGGTTCAGGCTATCGAGATGCGGTTTGGGGATGAACACATGCAGCAGGTGTACAGGGTTCAGCTGCGTAGTCGAGTCCAGAAAAGGGGGGAAACGCTCCAACAGTTGCAAGCGGATATAGAGCGACTAGCCCATCTTTCATACCCTAAAGCCGGTGAGGAGCTTATCAACGAAATGGCGGTGGAAGCTTTTATTCAGGCCATAGAGGACAGACAACTGCAAATGGCTGTAAGGATGGCTGAAAAACGAACACTCCCCGAGGCATTGGCATTCGCTTTGTCAATGAAGGCTGCGGACCAAGCATACCAGGGAATACACCGTGTCAGGGAAATGTCCGTCGTGGAATGCTCATGCCAGAGAACAGCCGTCATGGATGAAGACAGAGCTCGCGGAAGTCAAATCCGTTGCTGGAATTGCAACCAAACGGGACACCTACAACGGCAGTGCAGAAGTGCACCTAGACGAGGAAATTGTTCACATTGCGGAAGTAGGAGAAGCAGAGAGGAAGCATCTGGCGGTGATAACATCCATCCTGTCAGTCAGACTTCGCAAAACCAGCAGTCGGGAAATGCGTAAGGACCAACTTCGCGGGGCAGAAGTTGGTTACTGGAATCGAGGCCCCCAGGACCACCATTCAAGTTTCGCAAACCAAACGGGGTAACAAGAGCCTGACAGTGGAGGCACTAATCAACGAGAAGAAGTGCGTAGCCACCATCGACACAGGTGCCACTGCCTCCATTGTAAGAAGAGATATCGTCAAAAGCTCCTGGCTGCACAACACCAACAGCTACTGCCTGAAGACTGCAACAGGGGAAATGGCGAAGGTATTTGGAGAAGTTCGTCTTACGATTACTCTGGCAGGACTGACGTTCTCCCATGCGTTTCTGGTGGCAGATATATGCGACGAGTGCATCATCGGAGTAGACTTCATGAAAGCAAATGAAGTAATCTTGGACATCGGGATGCAAGTACTGAGGTATCGAAATGTGGAGATTCCGATGGTGTACGGAAATGAGAATGCCGTAACTCTCAGGACAGTCATCAGCAAAGACGAAGTTTTGCCGCCGTCTTCAGAGACAATCATTTGGACGAAGCTGGAAGGTGATCTTGGGAGCCACCGATTCTACATAGTAGAACCAGACCCAGAGAAGAATTCTCAAGACTACATCGTGGGAAAGACGTTAGTCGAACCAAAGAACACCATGGTTCCAGTGAGGGTTTTGAACGCAAGACCACACACTGTCAAACTAAGGCGAGGGGAGGTGACTGGAAAATGCACGCCGATTACCGCCGTCGCAACAATATCTGAACGTGATGCTCCAAAACTTCTCCCATCACCTTGGACAGCGGAAGCGAGAGAGACGATTCTCCAGTCCAGTGAGCTGAATCAGGAGCAGCGAACTATGGCAGAGAATCTTATCAATGAGTACGCTGATGTATTTGCCTCACAGGACGGAGAATACGGCCGAACACACCTGGTACAACATCGAATAGACACTGGTGATACTAGACCAATTCGTCAGCCTGCTAGGCGCCTTCCATTGGCAAAGCAGACAGAAGTTGCAGAGATGGTGTCGGCAATGGAGAAAGAAGGTCTGATTGAAAGTTCCAAAAGTCCGTGGGCATCACCGGTTGTACTGGTTAAGAAGAAAGATGGCAGCACGCGGTTCTGCGTGGACTATCGGCAGCTCAATTACGTCACCAAGAAAGACAGCTACCCTCTGCCACGGATTGACGACACGCTAGACACACTATCAGGAGCCCGATGGTTTTCCACTCTCGACTTGAAGAGTGGCTACTGGCAGGTACAGATCCATCCAGAAGACCGGGAGAAAACCGCCTTCACCGCAGGAAATGGGCTATGGCAATTCACGGTAATGCCATTCGGGCTGTGCAATGCTCCGGCGACTTTCGAGCGATTGATGGAATGTGTCCTGCAAGGGTTAACATGGAAAACCTGTTTGGTATACTTGGATGATGTCATCGTCGTAGGAAAAACGTTTGCGCAACACCGAGACAATCTAAGGGATGTGTTTCAAAGGCTTCGAAGTGCCCACCTGAAGCTCAACCCCAAGAAGTGCGCCCTGTTTAGAGCGGAAGTCAAGTACCTGGGACACATAATTTCAGCGAAAGGAGTGAGAACCGATCCGGAGAAGGTCGAAGCGGTGAAAAACTGGCCAGTCCCCAAAGACAAACACCAACTAAGGAGCTTCCTGGGCCTAGCCACCTACTACAGACGGTTCGTGAAGGATTTTGCCGGGATCGCAAAGAACCTGCACCAGTTGACGGAAAAGGGAAAACAATTCAAATGGTCAATTGAGTGCGAGAAGAGCTTCAAGGCACTTAAACAACGGCTATGCGATGCCCCGATACTGGCTTACCCCACTCCCGGGGAAACGTTCGTTGTGGATGCAGATGCTAGTAATGTCGGGGTAGGAGCCGTACTCTCCCAGGTGCATGACGGCCAAGAGAAGGTGGTTGCGTACTTCAGCAAGGTGCTCTCTAAGCCAGAAAGGAACTACTGCGTGACAAGGCGGGAACTTCTAGCTTTGATCTTGGCTACGAAGCATTTTCACAAATACCTCTACGGGAGGAAGTTCGTTCTTCGCACAGACCATGCAGCATTAAAATGGCTATTACAGTTCAAGAGTCCTGAGGGTCAGGTCGCAAGATGGATCGAAAGGCTGCAAATCTACGACTACGAAATACAGCATCGTAAAGGAAAACTCCACTCTAATGCGGATGCACTGTCCCGGAGACCATGCAGAACGGATTGTAAACATTGTGCGCGTCAGGAAGAACGGGAGCTGGTTTCCATCCAAAGAATGAGAGCCGAACCTATCGCCGGCTGGAGCGTAGATGAGATCCGGAACGCTCAGAAGGAAGACCCCGATATCGAGCCGATTCTGGCCTGGAAGGAGAACATGGAGAAACCGGATCATCAGGACATCTCTCACAGAAGCCCGACCTTAAAGGCATATTTTGCGCAGTGGGACTCCCTCCATGTCCAAGAAGGTGTTCTGATAAGAAAATGGGAATCCTCCGACGGAAAATCGTTTGTAATGCAGCTTGTAGTACCGCGGACGAGGGTCAAGGAGGTGTTACAGGAAATGCATGGCGGGGCGACCGGAGGCCACTTGGGAGTGAATAAGACGCTAGAAAGGGTACGAGAACGTTTTTATTGGTTAAAAGCGAAGGAAGATATCGAAGACTGGTGCAGAAAATGCGACGTGTGTGCAGCTAGCAAGGGTCCGAGAATCAAAACTCGAGGTAAGATGCACCAATACAACGTGGGAGCACCTTTCGAACGAATCGCCATTGACATCGCAGGGCCCTTTCCGGAAACCGACAATGGTAATCGGTATATACTCGTAGTGATGGACTACTTCAGTAAGTGGCCGGAAGCGTTTCCGATCCCTAACCAGGAAGCCAGAACCGTGGCGGAGCAGATCGTCTACAATTGGGTTAGCAGATTCGGTGTGCCCTTGGAATTGCATTCTGACCAAGGGCGGAACTTCGAGTCAAGAATCTTCCAAGAGATGTGTCAACTACTCGGAATCAAAAAGACAAGGACAACCCCGCTTCATCCACAGTCGGACGGTATGGTGGAGCGTTTCAATAGGACTTTGGACGAACATCTCTCGAAGGTCGTAGGTGACTACCAACGGGATTGGGACCGGCAGATTCCCTTGTTTTTGATGGCCTATAGAAGTGCCGTGCATAGCACTACTCGACATACGCCGTTCGAAATCTTATTTGGTGGAATAGCTCGTTTACCCAGTGAGGTGAAATTTGGATCTCCTACCAATGAGCCCAGAAATGAAGAAGAGTACGTGGCGGACCTTAGGGAAAGGCTTAGGGACATACACCAAAGGACCAGAAGCCAGATTAAGATGACGAGCGACCGCATGAAGACCAGGTATGATGCCAAGGCAACAACGTCAGGATTCCAGGAAGGAGATCTGGTGTGGCTGTATAATCCCCATCGCCAAAAGGGGAAATCACCTAAGTTACAGCGGAACTGGGAAGGTCCCTACAGAATAGTAACCCGCATCAACGATGTTGTCTACCGCATCCAGCGAGGACCAAGGGCCAAAATGAAAGTGGTTCATGTGGACCGACTGAGTCGATACAATGGCCGAAATGAGGATGCACTTGTTCGGGACGAACACGTCTAAGAGGGGGGCAGTGTAACATAATAATAACTACGCCCCCTAAAATATGACGCAACAAATTCCGAAGTGACTTCATTCTGGCAGAATTTTGGTTCGTACTGTCCTTTCATTCGAGGTTCGTGTCTGGGACGAAGTCTCCACAGCTCATGTCAACGAAAGAGACGAATAATATCAGGGATAAAAGGGAATTGAAACTGCAAGAATTATTTCTCTTGTTCCAGTGGTCGAAGAATTTGCTAGAAGTTTCTGGCTATCAGAAACTTCTGCTATATAAGGACAGATGGCGATCAAAAAAGACACAGTTGGTTTTAGAACCGTGGCGAAGAGATTGGAAAAGTGATAACGGGCGAAGTTGTAATTTGGTGATAAATTGAAAGTTGAGAGTAAACAAGAAAAAGTAATTAGTTTGAATTTGTGAATTAAGTAATTGAAAGGAGATAAAGTGATTTGAGAGGAAAGAGACATTGTAAGAAAAGAATTTGCGAAGAATAGTATAGTGTGAACTTGAATTGTTCTATAGAGTAGAAAATAAAGAAATAATTTCACAGAATAATTGTTTTATCTACTCGAGCCGTAGCTCGCATATTACAATATTTTCCAATCAATTTACTCATACTATAAAATTATTTTGAATTTGAATAAGATTCTGACAAGACATCAAAAATTGTCAAGTAGTATAAGTGGGGATTCTCACCGTTGACGTTTTGTACCGTCTAATTTAGAATAACGGAGTTTGACACAACAGACATGAATTTGGAAATGCATCAATTTTTCTTAAGATTTCAGAGCATTGTTTTTTGTTCGTGATGCCAATCGACAATATGAACCCTGTTGTAATATTCGGTAAGAGATATGAAGTCATTAACATCTTCTACAAAGACAGCTCCGGTACCGCTAGCGGAGACCAAATTCTGCAATACTCTGAGTAACAAATGGATTGGAGAGAGATGACGTGCTAGAAGTATCAGCATTTGCAATGACGTTCTGGTTGCATATTTTTTCTGTACCACGAGTACGTCTATGTACATGTCTGTACTAGTATAATCTAAGTCAAACTCCAAAGGATTTTTCGATCATCTTTGGAAATTTTGATATAGTCGCTGGGCAGGTAAATATCACAATTTTGTACTTTTTTTATATAGAATCGCATATGCACTAATAAAATTGTATTGTGGGAAGTTCGACTGATAGTACTTTTACTTTCCAAAAAAAATTCCCAAAATGATTTTTTACACTCAATATATCGTTTTTTTTTTTAAATTCCTTTCAAGGAACTCATTTTCCTGTTTCATGCACGATATGAATGATTTAACATTTTACCAATGAAATCTGTTGGATAAAAATTCGTATGTTTTCAATTTTACTCTTTTTTTCGAATTTTTAGGGTTAGAGAACGGAGTTGGACTAGAATTCGTACGAATTTTATGGGAAGCGAACGGACCTTTTGTGTCACAATTTAACCCAGCTAAATTTCCCCAAAGTTTAATTTTCATTTCACCCTCACTTAAAGTCAAAAAAGCCAGAGAATTCAATTTAGCCCCGAAACGAAAAATGACCTTAAAGAGAAAGAGTTGAATAAGTGTTCAACGTCGCTTCAATGTATGGTTTTCCCGACTCTACTGCCGTCCTTGATTAAATTAGGTGTTATTTAACAGTTCAATAATTTCTAATTCTATAGGAACAATTCTCAGGGTTTCATAAAATACTACGGGTCCTGTAACAAGGCCAGATCATTATAGTTTAGCGCACTTTATTGAATGCCTGGACTATATTTAGGTGCACCGTAGTGTTCTCCAGCAACTTATGCACTACCACCTTGCTCCCAATAATCATAGCAGACATATTAGTAGCCCTATTTTTAAGTTTCTAACTTAAAGAGTTGCCGCGATAAAATACCTGGTTGAACATGGTCAGGTTAGGTTAGACACTTAGACCACGGAATCGGTCGCTATTCTAACTACCTAAAGGGTCAATTGAACCAGTCAGAGCTTCTTATGAAGCAGAGGATGCTTCTGACGTCAATATTTGCCAGGCCGCTGAGGTCATCGAAGAGCAGAACCACAAGATGTAGCAGTCTTCTTTTGGACAAGCCTGGGCAGGTACAAAGGAAATGGAAGGTCATTTCATGCTTCTCTTCTTCCCTGCAGCTCTTGCAGAAGTCTTTTGAAATGAGCCATAACCTTTTATTGCGTAGACCTATGTATAGTAGACAGTGTTCTGTGAGGACACCGATGGTGAACATGAAAAAAATTTGGTTTTACCAGTATAATAGAAGATATCAAAACCTGTAGGGTATAGTCAAGATAGAACCTTGAAAATTGGTACAGAGATAGTGCTTGGGGTATAGACAAAGAATAAAATGACTTAAATTTACTTTTAAGTATCATTTCCAAAAAATCATCAAAAAAGACATCAAAACGTATGCGGTGTATTGAGTCGACGCAAAAAAGTAGTACTTGAGACCAAAGGCTAAAAATGTAACCTGGCGATTGCTTACCGATAGTTTGTTTTTGTCACTTATTTATATTATTTATCTTATTTTTTTGCAGAAACAACAGACAAGCAGCGGATAGTGGATAGCTGTGGAAGAATTTGCAAACTATGGTCACACTTGAAAGGATCATGTCAAAGAAAAACGTTTTGTTCCATACGTTTGTTCTCACATGACTTGCTAGATAACTACTAAAGAAGTTTTGATAAAATAAGTTTTTTTTCGTTTAAAGCTGTCATAATCGGATCCAGATGTGGGGGCTGGGTTTTAAAAATCTTTAAATCATCTTTGTTAGCCTCCTAATACAAGAACTCCTGAAAGGGTTTCGATTAAATTTGGCAGACTTAGCCGTCACGTTAGTAGTGCCAGTTGGAAATAATTGAAATCAAAAGAAGTGGTGGTAAAATATGGGGAGGGTTTTAAATCATATTTCCCATACGCTTAACTCAAGAAATACTTAATGGAGTTTGATAAATGGTTTTGAGTTACGACGGATGTGTAGATCCGTTTTTCTAAAAATCATCAAAATCGGGTGGAGACGGAGTAAAATAAAAATGGAGTTATCTTTCTGACTTGGGTTGAGGTGACTTTATAAAAATATTTTTTTTCTCGGGGATTTTTTCCCTGATTATTTTTGTTCCACTACGTGCTATTTTTATACAAATTACACAAACAGTTAGAAAGTTGCAAGCATGTGGCAGACACACGGATAGACGAACGGACAGACATTGTGTTAAAACCATTAACGTTCCGTTTATACCATTCTGCTATGGAATACTAAAAATTATAATTTGTTTTTTCCGCTACAAATATTTGTATGCATCGAGTCTTGTATTTATATTATTGTAGTATGAATGCTGAACTATTTTGTACAACATACGAATATCTATCCCTTTCAGCAAATCTAGCACGAAAATATTAAAAATTTGTGTGCCAACCCTCTAGACCGGGAAGGGCAAATCTTGCTCCATTTTACTCTTGCTATATTTTAATTAAAAACTAAATTTTTTCTGCTCCAAAGCAAAAATTGCACATTGTGTGCTATATCATGAAGGTGAGATATCATACCTGATTAGTCGAGCGACATTATGTTCCATGGTAAAGTAGAAGAAAAACTTCAATCATATTTAATATCTAGCCTAGAAGTTTTTAATTTAACGGCTTTTCCTCTAATGAATTTAATGATATAAAGTCTGAGCCGTGTCCCGCACATTCCAAAATTAATAATTTCGTTGAGGAAACTCACCAAACAATTTTTCCTTCTACCATATTGCTTTCGAAATACCAAATCTTTTAAAACGGGGTGGGCCATCTGCTAGTTTCGTTTTAAATTACATTCCATTTTGACAGTGGGGTCCGTGGCTCAGTGGTTAAGTGCGCGATCACTGAGTGAGAGGTTCAAGGTTCGTATCCAATAATACACATAAATAAAAAATACGTTTTCCCACGGTTCTATCTCTCGCGAACGTCTGACAAACATCCGAGAGTAAAACTCTCATGAGAAGTTTCTCTCAATCGAAAAAATTGCCCTTCGAAAACGGCATAAACTGTAGGTCCTAACCATTCGTGAGGCGAACAACATGAGAGACTGCGAGAAGCTAGGCCAGGCCCTGCATTGGGCTGTTAGCGCCAAAATAGTATTATTATTATTATGTATGTTATTTTGACACTGATAGCACTTTCGCGTTCAAAAAACTGACAGAAATATCTCCGCGGTGCGAAATGAATCGATTTACGCTTGAACAACATTGAGAAATATTGAAAATGTATTTCCAAATTAAGTGCTGTATTACCGAAGCAGTGCGAATTTGGAAAAGAAATTTCGGTCGAAATAATGCACCAACCATACCAGCTGTATGCAAGCTTGAGATTGGCATGCTAATTGATAACACAAGATATCCTCGTGTTCCCCCTGTGCGCTCAGCCGAGAATATTGCTATTGTTGTCGCAAGTGTGCACCTAAACCCGAGAACCTCAACTCGCCACAGATCCTATTTTTCTTCGAAGATGAAAATGGCAACAACGTTGTGGCCAGAACCTGAGGAAATGAACTTGGATGATATCTGGTTCCAGCAAGACGGTGCTACGTGTCATACAAACCGTGCAACAATCCATCTTTTGCGCGTTTTGGTGATGTTACTTGGCCTCCGCGGAGCTACGATTTGACGCCGTTGGACTTTTTTTTGTGGGGTGCCGTTAAAGATCGATGTTATGCTGGCAATCCAGAAACGATTCAAACACTTAGGCACAATATTGATCGAGCTATTCGTGAAATAAAGACCCGAACCATCACAAATATATTGCAAAATTGGGTTGACAGGATGGGCTTCTGTCAAGCCAGCCGCGGCAGCCATTTAAATGAAATTATTTTCCATAAATAATAGGAAAGTGTGCTCTCTTCAATAAAGCAAAAACCTGAAAAATATTAAATGGAATTTGTTTTTATATCAATATTAAACTTATAGATGTCCCATCCTTTAAAAGATAATAGCACACATCACATTTTTTATCAAAGGGCGCATTCATAAATGCAATATTGCGCAAGATGTGCTAAGCAGAGAGTTCACAAATGCACGAATTTGCGTCACTGCTGAGCAGAGAATTCATAAATGTAGTAGAGATTTATTCACTGCGCAATTTTGAGCGCAATCGTGCATCTGTCAGAATCGTATTGCATTTACATACCTACTTGTTACTGCGCTGTTGTTTTTCGTGTTTTCGTTAATTTCTTTTTGTTAAAAATGGATGAAAAAACTAATGATAACTGAACATCTGATATGTGCTTTGCAAGCACATGCTTTGCAGTAGACTTAAAATTGCATTTGCGCGGCTTTTCCTGCTTTGCATTGTGTTTGCTTTGCAAAGCTTGCATTTATGAATGGGCCCAAAGATCTTTTATGAAAAAATGCAACAAATTTTAATTGGGAAGACACAGTTGAACTTGGTATACTTTTACTCATATATCCCACTCCTTTTCGTGGCTGAATTGTTACAGGATTTTTGTACCAGAGAACTTGAACTCTTTTTACGGTAATGTTTTTGGTAAAAATTTTGTATTTAAAGAAAAAAAAAAAATAGAATAATTGAGATATCGGGCTGAAATTTATTTCAGGTGTAGTACACATGTTAAATTTAAGTAGGGAATTCGATCTCGTTCATATGACCACGGGGAGCACGTTTGCAGCGATCGATTCCCAATTCCTGTGAACGGCGTGGAATCGACTGATTTAGCTCATTTTGAATTGAAGCACTTACGGCTGTGATATTTCCCGTACTTCGACCGGTGCGTTGTCTCACTGGCACAGGAACATTCAATAGTGAATATGTTGACTCGAATTTATCCACTATAGCACGCACAGCCTGTCTGGTGGGACGATTATTATGACCGAAAATTGGAGTAAGCGCTCTTAAAGTTGAGACCACCGACTCAAAATTTCGGTAGTAATTTTTAGTAATTTCCAAACGATCTCGTTCGTGAGCTTTACCATGATAAAAATCTAAACCTTGACTGACGTTTTGACATTGATGGATCATAAAAAAAAGTTTAAGGGTGCATTTGTATTAAAATACAAAATTGTTATGTCCCTATTGAAAAACTCTTTACTTACTTACTCGTGTGTACATATGTTCTGACAGGATTAAAAAAAAAAGAAACAATTGTTTAATTAAGTTAATATCTTTTTGTTTTTATTTCTTTCATTTATCATTCCATTGAGTTTTATTTGACTTTATATACTTGTAATATTTACATAAATAGTGCAATAACGAATTTTTTTTTTAAATAAAATCTTAAATGGCTACATTAAACGTATATATTCATATATATTTGTTTTTCTCAATATTTTCTTCACAATTAATAATAAATATGCTTCCGGAAAAAGGAAAGTTAAGTTGCTACACTTCTATACATTACATTAATTAAAAAAAAAAAAGGCTTTTAAAACAAAGCAAAATAAAGTAAAGTCAAAACTTGTGATTTTGGTTTCAGTTAAGCATTAAATAAAAAAAAAAAGAAAAACTATTTAATACTAATTATGTTTGCAGTCAAAATAAATATGAAACGGATGAAGAATAACATTAGTTTTTCTTTTTTTTTTATATATATAAAATTGTCTTACAGATCCTATTATACTCATGTTGTAAAGCAATTGTACCGTCTTTTTCCACAAGATAAATAAATAGTATAATGTTGATGAAGTGTGTAATAAGAATTTAAAACAAAATGTGCTGAACATCGATTACATTGTTAAAATTAAATATTAAACTTATAAGTCAAGTGATTTTTATAGTTTTTTTTTTTTTTTTTTTTTATTTTTTTTATTTTCTTTAATAAACAACAATAAGAGAAAGCATTAAATATTTAATACGATTTTTGTTTTATTTTGTTGGGTTTACATTGTAAGTATTTTCGTTCAGCTCCAATCAGTTCAATATTTTTTCTTCATTCATAATATTTTACGTACTAATTTAGTGTTTTTTTTTTTTTTTCTTCTCAATAATATATAATAATTTTGTTGTTTGCTAATAAAGGTACATAAGCATCATTTAATTGGCTTTGATAATTATTTAGTTATAATAATGCGTTCTCCACGTTATTTTTTTTTTTTTTTTTGTAAACAAAGATAATATCTAAATTTTGCGCTTAATATTAATTTTTTCACATTTTCTCCGATAATTTTGTCTGTAAATTATCATCGATCATGTGAGTATGGAATTTATTTATTTCTTAGTATATATTTTTATATATTATGCCATGTGTATAATTTGTTGTTTCAGCTGTATGTAATATTATTTTTTAATCATTTTTATTTAGCCGTTACATTGTTTATTATATAATTTAGGTTGTTGTTAAGCATAGCGTATCGTTATTTGTTTTATGTTCATTATAAATTTCAATTAACATTGCTTACGAAACTTTTATAAATACAACATCTTTAATTTTATATATTTTTAGTTTTTCCTTTTATATGAAGCGTATTTTTAATAATATGTTTTTGTTTATATGTCGTATTTTTTGTTTTAAATATTATTCTTGACTTTTCGGAATATTATTACTTACAATAAATCTATAAAATTTATCGTATGCTTGTTATACTTATTCTTTGTCATCAATTAACTAGTTTAATAATTATCTATTCATATAAAGACATTTTTTGTTACATTCTGCATATGGCATTGTTAATATTTTATTTTTTCTTTTATAGCAAATATCAATTTATCTGGCCAGATATCTTACGAGTATGTAGAAATATATTCTGTTGTAATTACAACTATGCATCGTATCTTCTAGTTTCAATATAAATAGAGTAGTTACATTTATTACACGTTGTTTTTTTTTGTATATATGATTTACAGCAGTACAGTAGTATACATAAAATGCTTTATTTTTCTTGTATGTTTTTTGCGCAGTATGAAGGTATTGATGATTGTGTATTTTTTAGCTTGTTAGATATTTTGTTCAAAATAATAATTAGAAAAAGTAGACAGTGCAGTGTTATGTTGTTATTTTTAGGTGTTCTATCAGTGAGCAACTTTATTGTTTGGTAAACAGTTTTGTTAACCTAATTTTTGTACAGATTTTTTGTTTATGTGTATAAAAAGTTCAGCAAGCATTCATTTGTTTATTTAAAAAAAAAATCCTTCTTGAGAGTAGATTGGAAATATTAAGAAATTGGTGGAGAAGTAAATTGTTTTCAAGAGTTGTACGTAACACTTTGAAAATCACTTGGAATTGTTTCCGGTTCGTTATTAGTTTTAATCGGAAGAACAGATTTGAGTGAAATGATATAATTTACAAATTGAATAGCTTAAAAAACTCTTTTGATATTAACATATGCAGATATTGCGTTCGCTATTACATACCTCTTAAGCTTTTAAAGCAAGACGTACATATAATCCGTCCTATTTTTTCTAAGTTTTTTTTTTTTTTTCATATTAATGGGCTTTCAACTGGGAGGCGCGGGGTAACAATTTTAAAATTTCCTTTAAATCTAAGCCCTGATTCTTTTTTGAATTGGAAATACTGAAACAAAGTACTTTAGTCCTTACGGAATCTTTGGATCGAGACCAGAGTTCAACATAATACATCTCATCTCTTAGTTTAGACAAACCCTAGACAAAATGAAGAAGAGTACTGAAATGAAGCTCTAAAAACATAATATCTACATTCAAAATATGAATTTTGAAATGCTTGATTCTGTTTTCTGAAAACCATAAAAAAGTTCAGTGCAGTAGTGCTCCAATATAACCATATTTGAATAAAATGAACGGACAATAAAAAAAACATACTCAAAACTGCAGTCTACAATCAAATGACAAAGTTAGGGAAGTAGAACGGAGAGTAAACAATCAGTGACATGGGGTACCTGAGTGAGTTGAACTAGCCTCAGCATACGTTAGTACACTTTTAATTAACAACATGCATATGCTTCTTTAGAATGCTTTTTATATTCTTTTCAGAGTACTTCACTCAGCAGACGTTTTTAGAAGTTGCAGTATGTACATACTTTTCTGTATTCCATTGGCGATTATATAATTTAACAAATTAAGATATTTTAAATGTTGAAGCTTAATTGTTTTGTTTCAAAAATATCATGCTTCCTAAAATGACTTCAAAATGAGTTATTTGGAAAATATTTTGAATAAGCAGCAGATCTGTTGCGCAAATAGTATCAAATTATACGGCCAAAACGCTTATAAAAACTTATTCTGTTTAATCGAAGAACATTTGGAGCTATAATTCTTCATCACTGCCAACAGCGGTGCATCAGTGGATGATTTTTCTTGTATTGCTCACATTTGTTTTTGGTTTATTTTTATTTGTTTCCATCTATTTTTATGGGGTTGTATGTTATGTGAAAACCTCTCTAACGACTTCTATAAAAATGCATATCTGAGGTAGTATGAATATTTACAACAAAACTGCATACCCAGCTATTGGATACAAAATCGAATAACGGTACTTTACTTTTTACCGGATTTTGTCCTAATTTCAAGAAGTTCGCAATAGGTCAGACAAAAACATTTTAGAATTAGAGTGGTCCAGAAAGTTCATGTCAGAAAGTTATAAAAATGGCCGACAAAACTTTAAAGATTAAGTTTTGATAAGAAAACCTGCAGCAGAACCAAGGGGTAGACCGCGAAAAACCACCTCAGTGACAGATTGCCGAATAATATTGCTGGCTAAAATGAATCCATTTACGTCTTCAGTCAAATTGTCCGAATAAATCTACAATGAAGCAATTTGTCTGGGAGAATCCGTTACTGTCCCCTTACTGAACAGGGAAAATATTGGGACTAGAAAACAATTGGCAATAGGTTTGCAAAACCATGTAGCATGAAGGATAGTTCATCATAGCTTGGGATGTCCAGAATATCACTGCAAAGATTTTTGAAAAATCTGCACGCTTTTCCATACAAAATTCAATTGGTGAAAGAATTAAATCCACAAAAGCGCCTTGAATATTCCCGTAGATTCCAAGATTTTGCCAAACAAAACAATAATTTTATTCACACTCTCATCATGAGCGATGAAGCTCATTTTCATTTGAATGGGTTTGCTCATAAACAAAACAGCAGCATTTGGGCTTCGGAGAATTCAAGATCATTTCGCTGTACAGTTTGGTGCGGTGTTAAGTCAGCAAGAATAATTGGACTATATTTATTTGAGGATCACTATGGTAATACTGTGTCTATTACAGGCGATCGATACCGGACAATGATTGAAAACTTTTTGGTGCCAGCTGTTGCTAGCACTTCACTGAATGATTCCAACAAGATGGTGCAACATCGCACACTGATCGAGCTTCAATAGACCTGTTGTGAACAACTTTTGGAGAACGATTAATTTCGAAAAATGCGGACTTTTCTTGGCCACCACGTTCCCCGGATTTAATGGATCCCGATTTTTTTTTCTTTGGGGATATTTGAAAGGGTGTGACTGCTTAAACAAACCGCAGACCATTAAAGCGCTAAAGTCAACATTCAGTATGATTTTCCAGCAAGTCCGAAGGTAACGGAAAATGTAGTGAAAAGAGCAATTTTGTGTGAAGCAGATTTTTGACAATTGATGTGTAAAAAAAACCTCCAATCGTCATTTTTATGTTTTCATCAATATTTTAGAAATTATAGGGTAAACAAATCAGTTCGTTACTTCTGGCCACCCTGTATGTGAATATGTAGAAAACTTTGTTTTTTTTTTTTTTTTAATATTAATTTACCTATTTTTTTTTTTTTTTTGTAAAATTTTCAAATGAATTGAAAGAGATAATCCAAAAGGTTATGTACGCATTAGTCAAATAAAGCAGAATATTGATTCTTAAAAAATGGCTCCTTTATTGCGTTAATTGCTCTATTTGCGTCGTTTATATTCAATCAGCACTGCATATTATTAAGGGATCGTATCATATTCGCAATGAGGAAATGCGACATAGAACTAAACTAAAAAAAAAGTCTCCAAGACATTCAAAATTAACATTTTAGGAATGCATATCAACAGGACTCAATTTTTCATTAGTTTTAATGGAATCGATTTGAAGAAAGATCTAAATCACTTTATACAAAGATATATTGAAGCACTTGCACTTACACTTTGTATATTGCGAACATAATTTATAAAAAAAGTTACCAAAAGTCGAATGAATAGCACCAGGCTATAAAAAGAAGTAATGCCTTCTTTTTGTTGGTATGGAAATAAAGGCAGCATCTTAGTACACATACATCAGCGAATCATTTAAAGTAATACACATATAAACAAAATATACAATTTTTTCTCCTATGACATATATTTACGTTTCATAATAAGATTCAGGGATTTTTAAATTAATTTTTATTTTATTACATACTTCGATCACTGGTTTCTTCATTATTTTTTTTTCATACGTATATCTGTACTTTAAATCAGATATTCTTCCATCCAATTCTAGGGATGCGGCTGTTTAAACAAGATAAATATTTATTTTGAATTTCACAAGACATATGGCTACAAACAATTCTCTAAAAGCTGCATTTGTTTGTATTAAAAAAAAATAATAATTCAAATGGACTTTCTAATTAACTAAGGGTACTATATAATTTATGGCATTTTGTGGCAGTCAGTCCATTTTGCATTCTTTTTTTTTTTTTGCTTGCTTTTGTATAACTAAATAATAATACAAATATACAATAAAACAAGAAAAAAAAAAATATATTTTAAAACAATCATATAAAAAACTTATAAAAATCAACAATAAATAAAAGAAACTATAAAATATTTAATGCATTGCAATTAGGCTACAATTTAAATTAAAACAAATCTACAGTTGGTCACTTTCAATCGATTTTTTTTTTGTGTATATTGACTAGAAAGGTAGTGTATTGTTTTTTTTTTGTTTTTCATTATTTGTTTATCAATTTTGAATGGGATGATATTATAGTTGAGCCAACAAACATTAGTAAGTATTTACAATTTTTTGTGCGTTGGTGTGGAATCAAAATACTTTCAGACAATAAAATACTGCATTTACAAGAGTGCGAGTTTCAGAAACGGCCTTCAAGTTGCAAAACAAAGAAGGTTTACTAATAAAATGGACGGAATAGGGTAAGCATTTTATTTTTCCGAATTAAAAATGTAACACATACGCAAGTTTAAAGAAGAGAGCATCAATAACTCTTACTAGAATAGAATTCTCTCTAACGCTATACCCTCCTCAAAATGCAGCACTTGTAGACTTCTTCCAATTGGAGAAAAAAAAAACAAATAATAATAAAAAAAAAAAAACAAAGGTCTGCACAAAACGAAAAAACACAAGCACTTCAAGCATTGAACAAGTTTAGCAAATAAAAAAATATATAATTTTTTTCTTTTTATTATTAACAATGTGAAGGTGATGAAAGCGTGATTTTGTATGTTGACCGCAATAGACTAAGGGCTAAGGATGTGTAAATATAAAACAACAATGCGGGTGGTATTAATGATTGATACTTCCAATGAGGTATGTTAATAATGAAATGAATTCACGGTGAATGATTGATATGAATGTTTTTTTTCTTTTTGTTTTGTTTTGTATTTAATTTGTTGTTTCTTAAATATCAACTGTTGTTGTTATCGTTTACGATCACTGCAAAGTCGCGTTATCCAGATGTTATTGTTGTTCCAATTTATATTTTGTATTTTGTTTTTGTTTTCTTCAAAATGTTGCCAAAGCGATTTGTTACACATTTGATAGGTAGGTGTAAAAATAACTATTATTTCAATTGACTGAACTGAAGCCCTCAGATGATTGATTACCTTAGTTTGTCAGTTTGTCATAATAAAATCTTATCTGTTTTTGTATGCATATTACAATATATTTGATGGCTTGATTAGGCGTAGAAGAAAATGCATTTGAATTAATTCGATTTAAGCGTATGACTCACTCAACTGTTCGAAAAAATACTCAAAATTCGGGTCATCAACATTCATTTCTGGACTAGCCGGTGGTGGCAGAGCAACATTTCGGTATTGCTGCTGAAACGTTGATAGTATTTCGCGGATCTTTGCAATGATCTCTTGCACTCAGGCATTTGACTCCTGCGTGTGATGAGACCAATGGAAGAGAGAAAACAAACAGAAATTGAATGAATAGAAGCGGCGTTAAGCAGTTGTGCTAATCACAACAACATTTTGATTAATTAATTATTTATGATGTGTTTACCTTAAGATTATCAAAGTAGTGCATGATTTGTTCGTAATCCATATCCAAGTCATCGAGTCCAAGGCTTTCGCCTGGGCCGATGTCACCGTCGACTGTTGTTGAGAACATTGGATTACCAACAACTGTGGCGCGTTTTACTTGATTTCTTCTTGATTTACCCTCGTCCTTGGGCGGCGTGATAAAACCACCGTTGTCGTCCGAACTGGAATTAACTGTATTGGTATTGGGCAGCGATGATGAGGGAACAAATGAAGTTGATTGTTTTTTGTGCCGTCGCTTGACTTCGGCATTTTCATCTGGAAGAAAGGACAAAATAAGTGCTATGCTGTAACCTAAAATCCGTATCATTGCTTAGTATTTTCTAATTAAATTGTTTGTAATCACGGGACATTTAAAGCCTCACGCACACCGGTAGCGCGGTAGTGATTATTGTTATTTACACCAACGCGGTAGCTGTGGCACAAATTTTAGTTTCAACTCCACTTATAAAGAATGTAAATGCATATATCAGCGTTCACCTAATTGAATGTGACACTGATCGTTTAATCTTCGCTCTACTGTCCGTTGTGGACCCTAGCGTTATCTAAATTCTGCCTCCATCTTGTTCGGTCCAAGGCGGTTGTTCTCCAGTTTACTATATCTAGAGCTTAATTCCTGGTTACACTGTCTATCCATCTCTTTAGTTGACCGCCCTGAGTTCTGTCTTTGAATTCGGGGTTTGAATTTATTAGTCGACTTGCCCGGTGCCCGGTCTTCATCCATACTTATGACATATGCTGCACAGCGCAGATATCCAATCTTGATGAAATTTTCATTGTATGGCGCTTTCATTTCCTGGTTGTATCTTATTCTCCAGACGCCTTGCTCAATCTATACAGCACGATATAAATGTACGTCGGAGCATGTTTAGTTCGAAGAAGGTTTTGTTTCCTAGTTGCATACTTTTTTTTGTTTATCTCGTATGAGATTTCATTGGTTTCATTTACATCTGCTCTCAAATACACAAAACTGTTAACCTTCTATATCATAGGCTTCCTCGAAGCTCTCAGTTATTTTGTCTTCTGCTCGTTTACTTGAAGTCCTACGTCTCGTAGACAGTTCTCTTTTAGGAATTTAGGATAGCGACGCTACCGCCTCGGTGTGCGTAAGGTTTAACTCTTTCAATACTTTAGAGAAATGATAACGAAATGTAAAAAGCAATAGACCTCTTTTTGGAGTAGGGCTGAACTCAAATGGTGTCATCAAGAAAAAAAACACTCATCACTTGGGCAAAACATCACAATAGACAACTAAAAGTGACCAGATAGCAATGATAGTTTTTCCAATTATTATGTTTCAGCAGCTCTCAAAGTTACCAATGACATCCAGCTGTCAAAATATTCAGTAAAGTTTCCCATTTCATCATGCATCGTTTGACCTTCCCGAACGTGTGGAAATTATTAAAAATAATAATCGAAATACCGGCTCAGTTGTAAATACGCAACGTGAATTTCGTCGTGAGGTCGGTCGTCATCATGGCTTCAGTGCGCAGGCAATTCGTCGCACCGTGAAAAAGTATGAGAGTGAGTACACTCTTTTGGACCTTAAGCCACCAACCAGATAGAGATCGGTGCAAAGTGAAGAAAACATAGCCGCCGTAGCGGCCAGTATCGAAGAAGACCCATAAATGTCGATTCGGCTCCGATCAGCTGAATTGGGCATCGCAATAGAGTCCACCAGGTTTATTTTGCGGTTGGATTTGGGCCCACATGCGTATAAGATTGTGCTGACGCAAGAATTGAAGCCGGACGACCATAGACAACGACGAGAGTTCGATAATTCGGAGCTGGAAATGTTGGCTAGTGATCCGGATTTTGGCCCAAAAATCATCATCTCGGACGAGGCCTATTTTTGGCTTAGCGGCTATGTCAACAAGCAAAATTGCCATTATTGGAGCGACCACAATCCACAAGTGTTCCACCAAGCATCAATGCATTCACAAATATTGACTGTCTGGTGCGGTTTATGACACGGCGGCATCATCGGACCTTATTTCTTTCGAAATGAGGAAGGAGACACCGTTACCGTCAATGGTCCTCGCTGTAGAGCGATGTTAACCGACTTTCTGTAGCCAGAGTTCGACAACATCGATATATCCGAGCTGTGGTTCCAACAAGACGGCGCTACATGCCATACAAGCGACGCAACGCTCGAAGTGGCGAAGGAGAAATTTTGCGACTGGGTCATTTTACGGCGAGCGTGCTTTCTAAAATAAATGTAACTAAGCAAAGTACTTGGGTGTTACTTTGGATAGGAAACTAAGCTGGATATTCAACATCCAAGAATGAGTAAAAAAGGCTACTATAAGTCTCTACTTCTCTCATCCTGTAACAGTTATCCGTTATCAGGCTCATACTAATGTAAGGAGTGATTGTTGGGTGGACGGCCCACTCAAAAAATGACCACTGCAACCATCTAGGGAGATTTTTTGTTTTTCTATTATCTTTTCTCAGGGGAGACGAAGCTATAATAAAGAGCCAGCCAACGCTCTTGAATTGAAGGCTTCTGGAAATATGTCTCCTGGGAGTGAATTCCAAAGTTTACTTGTTCTGTCGCAGAAGGAGTTTTGAAAAAGAGATGTCCGCGCGGTTGCTAGGTGGCTTGGCTAGTAGAATGCTTCGGAACATCTGTCATGATAATATCAATAGTATAGGCATAAGTCTGGTGCCAATCTTCCATGAGCTAACAGTTAAAAATTGGAAGTTAGTGTGGGATTTGCAATTAAACGAACTGCTCGTCCCTGTATGCTGTCAAGCAGATGAAGATAATGTTTTGGGGCAGAACTCCAAACGTGAGAACAATACTCAAGTCTTGTTCTAAATTGTGCTTTCCAGTTTGCCTGTCGTGATAATGTGGGAATTTGAAACCTATAATGTATTTGGGTTTTGAATTTGAATTAAATTTGTTCAGCTGAAAATAATTTAGGGTTAATTCAAACTATTAGAACTAAAGACGACGATTTTGCCAATATTTTCCCGAAAATCTTCTTATGACGGATGGACAATGTTAAAGATCTCATCCGGTTGACTCATAGAAATTATTTTTAACAAGCCTTTGACTCGTAAAAAGCTTTTGTCTTGAAATGAAAGGCGTATATCTCAGACGATTCTGGGTAGGAACTACAAGCCTCGGTTTCAAATACCCTCTGAAAGGTCTAATCAACTTGTTCGACGTGTTCGAGCCATAAGCAGCCGTCAAGTGCTACTCATAGCTAGACTACATTAATATGTTGTTGTCATACAAAACAATATCCTTGGCAATGTCGTTAAACGTAATGTAATTCCATTTCCCGAAAAGGCACGAATACAGTTTAGCTCCTAAGTGAAGTCGAACTCTTTTCGTTCAGGAGTTATGGGTGGCAAACTGCATTCGTCAGCCGAGAATCAATTTTCATTTGTAGAGCTATTATTGACTCCAAGCGACGTAAAGTCTTTAACTTTGTACCACGACAGTAGTGACATTCATTCTCCGTAACTCATCATATTTTAGACCTCTGCCTACAGACACTGAAGCAATCACATTACTGCGGATGGATAACAACATGTTTCGTCAACTAAGTTGAAGACAGTTCGGACGAATTTTGAACAAAGTGCTCCTTATATATCTTCCAATATTATGTGGGTTAACTTTACGTTAATCCCGAACTTAATCATTGAATTGTAGGTTTTTAAAGCTATGGGTGACATCGGCCCAAGGCTTTTAGTACCGTCTTCAAAAATTAGCCATTTTTTAGAAACTTATACAAAAAGCGTCCATTGTGACACCATTAGTAGAGAAGTGGAAGATCTTTCCGCCTTCTCCTGGTTACATTTACTCTGTAATGCAAAAAGAGATCAGAGGAGTTAGTCGCCTCAAGAAACTTCTCAAGTATGATACAATGCATACTATATAGCAATATTGAATTAAATCAACAAACAAAATCAAAAAGCGAAAGAAAAGACATGGAATCTTATTCACTAAATATTACCAATTTTCAAGGCATTCAGTTGTAGTTCTTCTTCTGATGATTGTATATTCGCTGATTTATTAGCATATGAGCTTGCTCTATGCGCTGCTGCCTCTCGCTTTGGTGTAAGCGAATCAAATTGGAATGCATTTTTCTGCTGTTGAGCAGCATTCTCTACAAGTCTTTCGGCCATGTGCAGCTCATTCTTTTCTTTTTCATCATCCTCCTCTGTCAAAGGACCGATTTTCTTTGGTGACAATGATTCCTCTGACGAGGAGTCCTGCTGCTGTTCGACATGATTTTTAAGTGCCAAATTTAATTGTTCATGGGTGAAATTTAAATGATGATCTGGAGGTCGATCATAACAACGAATCAGATCGATATTACCGTGAACCTGAGAGCGGCGATTGTGTGCATGATTTGGATTCCGATGATGTTTGTGATGATGACGTTTTTGAATTACGGGAATAGCTGTTATAGCCGAGTCCTAGGTAAAAGAGAATAGTATTTAAATTTTTCACGTTTTTTTTTTTTCATAAAATATTAATTTATACCTTCTCAGTGGTTTCGTTTTCACTGTTACTGTTAACAAGAGCTGTTACTCCGATATTACGATGTGGGGGCACTGGTGGTCTGTATTCATTTTTTCGATCAGTACTTCTTGAATGAGGTGGTAAAGGTGGGGGAACACTATCGTCGCTATGTAAAATACTTATTAGCAAGTTTATTTAACAAGAAGTTGTTGTTTTTTTTTTGTTTAAATGTTGAAGACTTATGGGTCAGTTACTGATCATACAATCAAAGACTGTACTTAAAAGGTCGCGTCTAAACTGAGGACAGAACGCAAACCAACATGAGCTAGTAGAATGTGAACCTCAGGGTTATTCTAGGAATCTTACCGCTGGATTTATAAACACCTGACGAAATGTTGTTACAAGGGCAATGGCGCTGTACCATTTATAGACGTAGAAAGATGTTGGAATTCGTGAAGAACGAAATAAAAAACTGAATATGCTGAATATGGATGGCAAAGTATATGTATTCTCGGTAGAACTAAACCCATTTTTGCGTAAGAACAAAAGCTTCAGTACATTAAGTGGACCACTTAAAAGAGGGTCATGTGGTGGGGAAGAATACATACAGGGTGCACCATCTTTTATGTCGATATGTAAACATTGAATAACTTTGAAATTTATCAACCGTCCACGTCGCTTGGAATACGGCCAAACAGTCACTCGAATGGTTGACACTGAACCTGATTTTTGGAAGCAAAATTTTATGACAGACTAGGCCCATTTCACACTCTTTGGCGCCGTTAACAAGCAAAATTGCCACATTTGGGGCACGGAGAATCCACACGAGATCCATGAAACACCATTGCATGACTAAAAAAGGACTGTTTGGGATGGCGTTTGCGACAAAACCATTATTGGGCCATTTTTCTTCAGAGAAGGCGAAACAGTCGATGGGAATCGATATCGGTGGATTTTGGCTCATTATGTCTGCCCACAAATGTGTGAAAAAGGTCTGGACGGTTACTGGTTTCAACAAGACGGTGCGCCATGCCACACTGCAAATCAAACAATGCAGTTTCTGCAACGAAAATTCCCTGGACATGTGCTGTCAAAAAATGGAGACATTAACTGGCCACCCAGTTCTCCAGATTTGACCTCTCCGGACTCTTTTTGTGGGGTTATTTGAAAAACAAAGTGTACGCCAGCAAGCCTCAGACCATTGACGAGCTCAAGGCAAACATTCGTGCAGAAATCATAGCTATACCGCCCGAGATGCTCGAAAAAGTGATGGAAAACGCAGCAAAAAGGGCACATTTTGCTTTGGTCAATAGAGGCGGCAACTTGATTGATGTTGTATTTAAAAACCAGTCCAAATAAATTGTAAAGGACCAAATTAAATAAAAATACTTCATATATGGAAATCGGTTTTTTTTTTTTTAAGTAATTCAATATTCACATAGTGACATAAAAGATGGCGCACCCTGTATAAACACTGGAAAATCAAGCAGCGATCAGCGATGGAATGCATACATAAAATCAATGAAAAAATGAAGTGGCACTAGAATGTATTAAAAGACACGTATGACTCGAAGGAAATGAAAAAGCGGATGATCTGAATTTCTGGGTCCTGAGACATTTACTGCTTCTGATAGAGGGATGGCGAGGAAATGGCCAATATATGGGACACTAATGAACACCCGGAACAGTGACCAGATATGGAAAAGAGTTTACCAACAGAAAAGTTCTAAGCATGAAGCGAAGAATGCTCAAATAGACAGTAGCGATATCCACAGGACAAGGACCTAACAATGTGGCCTGCTTCGACATTTTCCTCTACATTACGTCAACAGTCTTTAAAAAAAATTGTTTAAACGGCAAGTCCCGAAAGTGAGATCCCCAAGTCAGTCAGCCAGGGCAATACTTTTCCATTTGCTGAGACTTGTAAGCTATAAATGAAATTGCGTGCCCCGTTTATTAGCATAGTACCAGCCTAGGAAGAAGATTCAATATAAATACCATGCCTTTAATAACCAAACGTTGACGACTTTTGGCTGTTTAAATGAAATCTGAATACCTTTTGTATTTAAGAAAGAGTCCATATGATGAGGATTGAATTAAAGCAGTTAAAGGTGAGCCAATCAGCAACTCGTATTACTGTGTTACTCTGTAAAGAGAAACCGCCCGAAAACATGTGTCTGGTATACGTAAGGTCTCAAATGCTTCATATGCTCAATGATCGGATATTAGTAGTCAGATTTAAGACATGAGTGAGGAATATTACTATCATAATACTATAGGAACCAATCACTAGCGAAGAAAACTACGACTTTGATAGCCAACTACGTCTTGTCCGTACGTCGGCGATGAACAGCAACCAATAGCCACTCGAGCGTAAAAGATAAATGAATAAAGTTTAATTAACCAACACGGCAAAAAGGGGTTTTAGCCTGATAGTTCAATGAACCAAATCAACTCTGAGTGCTCCGGGATTTGCTATGCCTTTTTAATAAAAAAAACCTGCTGTCCACAATTTACTTCCGAACAGAGTGCCCTGTCTTTAATGAATAGGTAGCCATGACGCCGGAGTGCTGAGTAATATTATAGGAAAATGTGGCTTTGGTGAGCGAAGGATAATGTAATACTTGCAACATTTATAGCCTTGTCAAGGGATGTATGTATAACCTCAACATAGTAAAGATCAGGCGACGGTTTAATAATTTATTTTGGATATCAGAGACAGGAATATGACAAGATCACAACTATTCTCTAGCTAATATCTGCCTTCGTACTGCTTTCGTTCGAAGCAGCGAAAACACGAAGGTTCAAGGAGCCAGGATAACACTGACAGGCTAAGGGTAAAAGTGCATCGCTGCTATATGTTTTACTTTAAGTGATTCCACAGTTTAGCTCAAGAAACAAATAGCCATGATACTGAACACAGAAGAACATTGATTTAGTCAGAACAATTTTCTTGTATCCGCTACTAAGACTTAAAATTAATATCGCGGACTAGCCAACAAAGTTCCAAAAAACTGATATGTAAATAGATCTTGAATCAACACTCGGTGAAACGTTTGGATAGTTCTTTGTTGGTTTTGGATGCGAATCAGCTAAGAAGATGAGAGAGAACAATTTAATTACACTGCGTATGCAACTAGCCCAAAGTGAAAATGAGTTAGTCTATACTCAAAATTCTGGAATTAGGAAAGTAAAGACGAAATCATTTTCGGGATCAAAACAAATAAAACGATAGGGCTTCCACAAAGCTTTATCACTACCGCTGTCAGATCTTCTGCAGTCACTCCTAGACTTTTTCTGACGAGTGGAGACAGAGAATGCAGGCACCGGAGGGGTATTTGCGCGCTCCTCGCAATAGTCAAAGAAATAGCTCAAATAATTCGGGCTACACCTTCGAAAACATTTTCGATATTGCAAATAGAAAGTGCACATAGCATTCCGTACGCAGGAGCGGAATTGACAATTCGATAAATTGGTGGCTATTATCAGAGCATATTTCAAAAGTGCAAAATTTCACTGCACAGGAATAGACGACTATCGGAGGAATTTTAGAGAAACGATGTCCATCAAGGCTATATACTACCACCACTACTTTTTTAGAGGTGCCTTGCAATGCTTTGTCGCCAATGATATTTGTCTTCTATTCAATAGAATTATGGACTCGCACCAAATGTCAACTGGCTTGGAGACATAAGCCAACATAGTGCAGCTAAAGATAATTCAAGAGAGGGCAGAGTTAGCGATGTATGCGACAATGTGTCTAGGTTTATCCGTTCAACACGTGATACGGGAGACTTTCTGTTTTCCTGACTGCTTCTATGCTATTGCTCCGAACGGTGCCGGGTACGTTCAACTAGTAACCCTTTGAAATAAGTAAATGATCTCTATCTCAGTTATAAATTATGATATAAATGGTAATTTGAACAAAAATTGATTTCACTTACGTGGGCCTTCTTTCGTTTTTATTATAAGTAGCAGAATTCACAATTTCGGTGCTTACACTAGAATCCTGGGCACTTGGGCGATTGTCAAATGTTGAAATACTATTAACAGCATCGTTTGGGTCGGAATAATTTAAGATCGGATTACTTGTAATACGAATTCGAGAGTCTATAAGAAGAATTAATTTTAATAAATACATAAGAGTGTTATAAGGCAGCCTAACAACCTCTGGGGTTTTCGAAAATATTTCCATTAACTGAATCCTGAGCCATAGATGATCTGTCCATTGTGGAACGTCCCAACCACACCCAATCGTGTGCATTTGTTGTCGATTCACGTGGTTTACGTGAATCTCTCAGCAAACCGTTTTCACTGAAAGTATCCTTTGGCAAGTTCTCCAACCCCGATTCAATGGTAATTGGCCGGAACTTTGATGCATACACCACGCAGGATATGACGAAAACAATTATCGCAAAGCAAAACGCCGTAAGCAGAACATACATTCCAATTTCCATGGAAGTCATATCACTGTGTGGACCTGGTTTATGCCTAAGACCACCAACAGTATTAATACTACCGCGATGTTGTCTGGCTTGCACTGTTGGCTCATAATGATGGCTAGCGTCTTTTAAAGGAATACCTACTAAAAGGAAATGTAACGTTAGCGAAATAGTTGAGAAGTAAACGTATGACGGGGGGACAAAGAGGTAGCTTGCTTACCAATAATATCAGCCAAATCACCACTATCACGAAAGCTCTTTCGTTCTCCCCTCATAATTCCATCATTTTGCACTGTATCTGGTTTGCTAACGCTGTCGCCGGTGTTAAAATCCACTTGAACCGATGCCAGCGCTGTTGCCAATGGTCCAGGATTTGATTTTGATTGCTTCGCCATTGGCATACTGCGTCGAATTCTACAATCTTCAGAGAGCAAAAGTGTTACACGCAAGAGATCACCGTTTCCTTCACCAACAGCAATCACACGAGGATGATGAGATGCCAACATCGGGGCAAATGCGACCACTTCGGTGTCCAAACTTTCCACCAAAAGGAAGTAATCGTCGACAGAAATATCCCTGTGGGGTGAATGCTATAGCATTTCATTTTTAAATAATCACTTTGAATTCTCACCTTAGCGGGGTTCTGGCGCCATCTGAAAATTCCAAATCAATATCTAGGAGACCTTCCTGATATTGAGCCGTCAATCGTCGTGTAACAGATGTCTCGGCAATATACCCATTTTCGATTGCACTATCAGGATTGATAGTCAGTTGGAGTCCAGACACTACACGCACAATCAATCTAGTTAAACTGACTTTATCGCTTCCTACTCGAATCTCTTTAGCGCCAATCACTCTTCCAGTTATTGGCGAAAGGACCTTGAAAGGTAGTTACCGTAGTAATTGTATGAATTTAATAGGAAAAGTAATAACTTACCTGCACATCGGTGCGTCCCATCGATTTACCTTGTAGTATCCGACCCTTAAGACTAGCTATCTTGGGATCAGCCACTCTCAACAGGGGTTGAACAAGATCAGTTACTCTTAATCCTGTTCGGCGAGATATTAGATAACTAATTCGTCCAGAGTTCTAAAAATATCAACCATTTTTGTATCTCTTTTCAAAATAAGGCTTGTAAAACATTTTACCTGATCAGTTGCCAAAAATCTAGCATACACTTCAACGGGGCTTTGTTGATATCGTGCGCGACATATTGCTTTATCAGATCCCAATACATTCATAAAATCGTCTCCATGTTGACTCCATACATATGAACGCTTCTTACGACGTCGAGTTTGTTTTGCATGCCTGCAATCGGATCTGGACTTTAATTGGCACCAATAGACTAAACAAAAAGGTACACTTACGTGTAATGGTGTTCATCAGGTACTTTCCAACCCTTGATCTGGGATAACCTAAAGTCAGAAACGTACACTTCTAGTGGAAACTCTGGCATCCAAACGATGAATTTTGCTAGACCGATATATGTACCATACTTGACGATAATCGATGCGTTCGATGAGCCACGTATCTCTGAACCATCAACATAAACTGAGCTGCAAGACGATGATACCTTCACAAAGAAGTGATATATTAGTAGTTAGAGTACAAGTTAAAGGATTCTTTATTTCAGGAATTTACTTTTATTACGCTTTCGTCTTCAGCATGGCATGAACTCTGTAGTGTAACATCAGCTACTTTTCCTGCCTGTGATACAATGAACACTTTCATTGCTTGTGCTACTTGACGTCCGGTGAGTACAGCCGTGTTCATGAGTTCCCAGTTCTGTGGAAGATACTTAATGAGTAAAATTTGCATTTTATATTATTATCTTCCTATTCTAGGATTTTATATGAAACGTTTTTAACAGAACAAATTTATAGGAAAGTAAGTTTTTAAATTACGAGTTTAGGTGGATATCAGCATGAGGATTGTATGCGCGGAGAAGAACCAGTAGAGGATGATATTTTGGATATTTTCAAAACAACATTCTTTGAGCTTCTATTTAGCTGAATACGAGTAGTTTGCAAAAGGAATCATTCAAATCGGTGAATTTCTAAACCAGTTATCACAGCTATAAACTAACGACGGGGTGGGTGGTGGTATCTTCTCTGATAGGCTTAATCTAAACCTCTCTTTTCGTCTCCCAAACGATAGGCTTAATCTAAACCTCTCTTTTCGTCTCCCAAACCAGTGTAGCATGTTCCAGGTGGAGATAATGGCAATAAGGGAAGTCTTGTCTTGGCTAAAGAAAAACGTGATATCAACCGCTGATATCCGCATCTTTTCAGACAGCCAAGCAGCAATCAAATCTTTGGAATCATCCTCAACAAATCCTATTACAATAATTCATCTAATTTGGGTACTGGGGCATAGGGACATTCCAGGAAATTGTAAGGCTGACGAACTTGCCGGACATGGAGCAACAATACCCATCCTTCCAGACACTCACTGGGTATGCCGATCGCTACATGCATACTTAAATTAAAGCTGGATGTTATTGAAAGGACAAATTATAGGTGGACAAGTGGTACAACGTGTCTAGAGACAAAACAGATTTGCCCTAAGCTGGATCTGAAACGCTCTAAGAATTTGATTTCTCTCAACAGATTGCATATCAGTGCTGCAATAATTGGTGTTATCACTGGGCACTGTCTAATGGGCAAACATGTAAACAAGGCTTTACGTATTCTGAAATGATTTCTGCAGAAGCTGCATGGACGAGGAAAGGGAGGAGACTATTCTTCACCTTCTTTGCACCTGTCCAGCTCTCTCCCAAAGAAGGAGACGTTAGGGACCTCTTACGCTTCATCAGAAGCTCCAAATGGTTCAATGATATGTTACAACATTAATAAATTTTTTAAGAGTTTTACATAGTTTCATGCAGTGTCCACTAAAAAAATGCTTATTGCTTGAAAACTGTTAAAGGTACGTGTTTTAAATTTTGTGAACATGTGAGGAAGATGTGCACCTTCTTTCCCTGAAATAAGGGGCGACTCTTAGCAATACTTAGAGCAATAGTTATACTTATTTTCATTACTGGCACTGCCCGGTATCTGGTACTTTTACCGTATCCGAGAAACAATACATTTTTCAAAAGCTCGGTAATAATAACTTTTTCTCAAAAACTTGCTAAGCTATCTAGTGACATATGTACATATATGTAGGTATGTCTACCTCAACCCAAATATAAAGGTAGGTAGGTAAGAGTAGCGGTTCCGTTAGGAAGAACCCAATTAGCACTAGGTGCCGTTTTGTTACCACAACTCATATAAACCTGAGTGTTATGAGGAGTCTTTGGATCCAACCTCGTTGTCTGGCCCATAAAGAATGTATAAGGGTTTCTCTTGCAGTTGCGACATTGCAACTGCGACAGTGTGTGTTGTGTGGGATGCCTAGTTTGATTGCGTAATCTCCTATAGGCCAGTGACCCGTAGTGATCGCTGTTAATCTGGCGACGTCATAACTCGTTCTATTTATGAAGTCGGTTGTTTCAATTTTGTTGTAGCTTGGCCACAGCCTTCTGGATATAACACAGTTTGTTAGCCTAGTCCATCTGGCTTTTATAAGGAATATTGAGAAGATTTCAGCCATGACCGTGGACTGATTCCGCAAGTGAGCGGTGGAGGGCTGAGCCTTGCCTGGCCAGTTCATCAGTAAGTTCGATTCCACAAACGTTACTATGCCCTGGAACCCAGATCAGGATTACTTTATATTGTCCATCTAGCGAGGCTAGCTCATTTCGGCATTCTAACACTAGTTTAGAGGATATAGTGACCGAGGCGATGGCTTTGATACCAGCTTGACTATCAATGAGTATGCCAATCTTTGCCTTGGAGTTATATTTGTGTGTAATTTGATCTGGCGACAGGCTTCGCGGATAGTGAGTAGTTGCGCCTGGAAAACACTGGCATTATCTGGAAGTATATAAGATTTTGATACGTTTAAGGATTCGGAAAACACACCTGCACGAACACCGCAGTCCGTCTTTGAACCGCCTGTGTATATTGTTACGTCAAGTTCCTTAATCACCACCCCATCTTGCCATTCTGATCTTGTGGGGAATTGTACGTCGAAACGCTTTGTGAAATTCATTTTTGGGATAATGTGATCTATTGAGGGCGATACGAGTTCTCTCTGTAGAGTCCACTATATTACTATGCCCGTAGGGTTTCGAAGTCCAATATACTATTGACCCATATGCGAGAATCAGTCATACCACGTACCACATAGAGTCAATTTTGGTTGGGCCATTTATTGACGAATGAAGGCTATACATGCTTTCTTTACCCGTTGTTCTATGTTTTGCTTTCAGTTGAGTTTAGGATCTAGGATAACTCCTAAATACCTAGCACTGGACGATAGTGAGGGCGTTTGACCATTTAGCCGAGGAAGTAGAAGTCAAGACTTTAACCCAAATATAAAACTAATCAAAATCGTTCCTGCCGTTTTTGAAAAAAAAAATTTTTTTTTCCAAACTCGGTCATTAGTTAAGTATTCACCGTTAATTTAATTGTGACCCTGTAGATATCAGATACGAGGGTGGGTCAATAAGTCCCTGGAAATTAACACAAATTGTGTCGTCACCTTAAATTCAATTTTTTGAACGCACCCAAATTTTCAGATCTGTCTGTCAAATAGTTTTGTTGTGGCAGCCATTTTATATAGACGCCTACTAGCATTTTCGTTAAAATGGAAAAAAGTGAATTTCGAGTGCTCATTAAACACTATTTTTTGCGAGAAAAAACTATCACGCAAACCAAACAAAAGCCTTTCAAATATTATGGGGACTCTTCACCATCGATTGGAACCATTCACCACTGGTTTACTTAATTTCGGTGCGGTCGTTCAAGCACAAGTGACGCCAAACGTTCTGGTCGCCCAATTGAGGTCACCACACCAGAAATGATCGACAAAATCCATGGTTTGATAATGGACGATCGGCGAGTGAAAGTGCGCGAGCTTCAAGAGGCCACAGGCTTACGAGTAATCACATGGTACAGTGATTTCGAATTTACATAAATATTTGCACACGAAAAAGCTTTCCGTAAGATCGGCGCCGCGTTTGCTCACAATCGACAACAAACGCATTCGTTTGACAACTTCAAATGTGTGTTTGGCGATGTTCCAGAAAAATTCGGCTGAGTTTTTGCACCGTTTTCGTAACCGTGTATGAAACCTGGATTCACCACAACACACCAGAAACCAAGGAACAGTCAAAACAATGGACTTCTCCTGGTGAATCGAAGCTGAAGAAGGCCAAGGCGGGTTTGTCAGCAAACAAGGTCATGATGACAGTTTTTTGGGATGCACGCGGTGTTATTCACATCGATTACCTTGAAAAGGGTAAAACGATCACCGGCGCATATTACGCAGAGCTGCTGGATCGATTCCAAGCCGATTTGAAGCAAAAACGGCCGCATTTGCAGAAGAAAAAAATTTTTTTCACCAGGCCAACGCACCGGCGCACAAGTCCGCAGTCGCAATGGCAAAATTGAATGAGTTAGGCTACGAACTCCTCCCTCATCCAGCATATTCCCCAGATTTAGCCCCCTGCGACTATTTCTTGTTTCCAAACATGAAGAACTGGCTCGGCGGTAAGTAATTTGAATCGAATGAAGAGGTCATCGCTGAAACAAACGGTTATTTTGAGGGGCTCGAGAAATCGTATTATTTGGAGGGCATCAAAAAATTTGAGAAACGTTGGATAGAGCTAAAAGGAGACTATGTTGAAAAATAAAATGTTTTTATACCGAAAAGAGTGTTCCTTATTTAATTTGTCAGGGACTTATTGACCCACCCTCGTATGAAGTTACAAGTAAATCCGTCCAGCCGTTTAGGCTGCACTGGTGAGCACATATGTAAAAGCAAACTACTACTTATCCTATAAGTGGGTGCAAGTAAAAAAACACATAATCATATTCAAAACTAACCTTTGATATCGGGAGAACTGCTTGAATATCGTCCTTATTGATCTCCAGTTTTGCTATAAGTTTCTTTCGTGTTTCTTCGGGGGTAGAGCCGGTACTTTCTGGTGACGCATCCTTCAGTTTTGGACTGTCATAGACGTAGCTCACGGACCAAACAATTTTGCCCCCATCCCAGTTTTCTTTCGTATCGTTCGCAACTTCCAGCAACCAAGAGAACACTTCAAACACCCTAAAATAGAGTAAACCCAATAACACCCGATTAAACACTAAGATCATCGATTTCAACTTACTTAGTGGTATTTTCTCTCTCAGACTCTTTGCCTGTACTATCTGGATCTTGGTCTTTTCGGAAGGCCGTCACTCGGGCAACAGTGTGTTTGGCGTTCTCCTTCTCCACTGACACGTTCCATTCATCAGATGAGGTAGTCGCTCCAAGTATACGCATTCCAGCTTTTACGCGAGCCCTTACTATGAACACAGCGATATTCTGTTCTGCTTGTTGATGCAAGAACACGGGAACGTGAATTTTCGACATGGGATAAAGAGGTCGCTGTGGCAACAGAATTGTTAGCGAATCGTCTGCTCGCAGATCCTTGTATGGGGACTGTGCAGCGACCAGAGGTATTTGGGCAAATGATGTTAATGGTTGAATTTGAACTTTTGGCTCGCACTGCTCTGGATTGCGTGACGGTGGCTCAAAGACACTATACGAAACTTGTACTAAACGCTGTGGTACCTTTGGTGGAATACTTCCCCGAGTACTTTTCTCCGGTGGCGGTAATGCTGACCACCAATTCGATGGTATAACGACCTATAAAGTTAATTGAAGTTAAAGTTAAACACGAATAACATTTTCTATTCAAAGAGACGACGGGCACTTACCTCTGCCACGCACACACCATCCTCTCCCTCGGGCATGCAACGACCTTTCAATGGCGTTCGGGATCCCATTGAAACATGCAACAGAACGCATATTTTTTGCCTCTGCAAGTGACCACCTGGATCGGCGCCAGCATGAAACAGCACCCTTAGAACGGGCGAGTCACGAGGTATTGTCGTGCGCACCAAATGCGCTGATATATCCAAGTGCAGATTGGTCTGTTGCAGTTCCATGAGTGCGACAGTTGTATTCTAATTGTGGAATGCCAACCGCATGCAGCAAAACCAATAAAAAAATAAAAACAACACGCAATTTAATTAAACTATTCATACATGTTTTTCGATTTGTTTACTGATCTTCTCTGCTTTCAGAGCATGGAAGACGACTATGGTCGGTGATAATAGAACTTGACTTACGTTTAAATGATCTCCTTGGGTTTCCATGGCATCCGGAACGATATAGCGGGCAGGCACCGTCTGTTTTGTGGAAAATGGTCCGTAACTTGCTCTAATTGAAACGGGCTGGGTCGTCTGCACGACTGTGAATCGATCGACGGACAACACCGAGTCTTGGGCAACTCGTGGCCGCGCAGCAGATTGCACATTTGATATCTCTGGACTAACTGGCGGTTGTCGAGGGGAATGCTTTAGAAAAAATCCACTGTCGGCTGCCTCGAAGTGTACCTCGACGGATCGACATCGGTCTGCAAAGAATTAATAAGGAAAAATATTTTAATTTAGACCAATTAATCGAGCATAATAAATGAGAACATTTAACTACACAACAACATGTGTTTAAGGGCTAAAGCGGTTTATGCATCCATTGTTGGAAGTTTGAATGCAAAAAAAAAAAAATACAATTAAAAATGCATTCATATTAATAAAGAGAGCACTGATCCAAGTATTTTAATTTGTTGGAATGTTCAAACAATCGAGCCTTTTTCTTCTTGTAAGTCAAAACTATTTACAACATTTAGGCCAGAGAGAACTGCTGACTAGTTCTTATGCAGAAAACACCTCAGCCAAAATACAGAGAGATGGTGTAACAAAAGTTGACTAAGCAGATGTTAACTTATGAGCTTTTGAAAAAATATAGGTTGGTTGTTGATTTCTTATAGTCTAACTAAGACTGTGTCGGATGATGTTTTGATGCGAGTTGTTTGCCTTTGTATGATTGCGAATACAGTGGATTCCGCTTCCTTTGCTATCCATACCAATAATTTTTTTTCGAAGTGACGGTGTAAAATAGTCTTATTCTTTAGCTTTAATAAGATGAAAAACGCATCCGAATCGGCCGAAGGCTTAATAAAAAAATGACCAGATGAAAGTTGTATGGGATTTACTGCCACACCCTGTATACATGTATAGCTGTACGGAGTGTGTATAATTTCTTGCATCAGTACACTTTTATTGATTCATAAAGTATCCAGTATAGGGTTATGTATGGAATAGCATATTGGGTAAATGGCCTCTACGGGTTTGCTGGCACATACGCACTCTTCTGTCGAAATTTTCCATGACCGTTTTGCATAAATGTGGCTGAATTTCGTTGATACAGCGCTCAATTTGCTCCTTCAAGGCGTGGGTGGTCGTAGGCTTGTTGCCATAAGCCTTAGAATTCAAAGAACCCAAAAGCAAAAAGTCCAACGGCGTTAAATCGCATGATCTGGGCGGTCAATTGTGATCACCAAAACGGGAAATTACACAACCAGGAAATGACTCATGCAGTAATTAAATTGTTTCTCGGGCTGTATGACATGTTGCACCGTTTTGTTGAAACTACATGTCGTCCACATCCATATCCTGCAATTTAGGCACAAAAAACTGGATTATCTGGAATTTTGTCGCGATAGCGATCACCATTAACTAATTGCCTGACCAGTCGCATTTTCAAAGAAGAATGGTCCGATGATGGCTCCAGCCCAAAATTCGCACCACATAGCGACACGTTGTGGATGCATTTGTTTCTCAAAAATCACTCGTGGATTTTCTGAACTCCAAATTCGACAATTTTGACGATTAACAAAGCCATCAAGATGAAAACGAGCCTCATCGCTGAAGATGATTTTGTTTGAAAATTGCGAACTGTAGCTGCCAAACCTTCATTATTTTTAAAATATTGACGAACAATGAAAACGCGTTGTTCTTTCGTGTAGCACTCCATTTTTAATAACCCTGAACTGTCAGCGGTTACGTTGTTTTTTTTTTTTTTGTTGGCAACACTTTACCGCACAAATGGCGCACAATTCAAATCTTGCGTGAATTTTGGGACACTAAAAAATCACGATTTAAGGACAGATTGTGGTCGTCATAATCGCCCACCTGAGCAAACAATTCGAAACATAATAACAAAATTCAAACAAATCAGTAGTGTGATGTCTGAAGGCCTGTGCGTCATCGTTTTCAACTGAAAACATAGCCACTGTGCTTCAAAGGACCGAAAACCCGGAATTGTTAATTCCACGCCGCGCTCAGCAATTGGGTATTTGCTACAGCTTCGTTCGGCGTATTTTGCGCTTGGATTTGTATCTTCAAACCTATAAGATCCAGCTTACACAACAACTAAAGCCTACTGGCAATAGAATGCGCAGAACATACGCCGATTGGATGGTGAAAATTCAACAAGTTGACGCCGATTTTTCGAACAAAATCTTCTTAAGTGTTGAGGCCCATTTCTCGCTCGGCGGCTACATAAACAAACAAAATTGCAGAAATTGGGATTCTGAGAATATAAATGTGATCGTTGTGAGGCCATTGCATCCACCACGGGTGACAGTTTGGTACGCGCTATAGACCGGTGGCGTGATAGGGCAGTATTTGTTTGAAGACGACGAAGGTGCACTTAAAAACCAACATCCGTGAAGTTATGGGCGCAATACAGTTAGAAATGTACCGAAAAGCCATCAAAAATGACCTCACAAGAATCGAACTTTCCAAAAACTCCCGTGGCGGCCATTTAACCGACGTTGTACTCCATACATAATGACATAGTTCACAATTTAAAACAGTAACACAATTTCATTGACATCTTTAATACTTTCTATTTCATTTTAAATTAAAATCCTAAAGCACAAAATGAATAACCCTGTACTTGTGGAAAACTAAGGAATTAACGCACAGTAGAGAGTATAGCAACCGGAGGGCGAACCTCCAGGTTCGTTGCATATCAGCCCCATTAGTATTTCCCACAAATCTATACACGAGCATGTATTAATGCTTCCGTTTATCTAAGATAGAATCTTAGATACATTCCTATGTATTGTACACATTAAATGCGTCTTATTCGATAAACAAAAACTCATTAACGTTGTAAATGGCCTTATGCTGAGATATTTCTCAGTACGGAGCAAGAATTATACGAGAGTAGGCTATCATGTCTAAATGAAGAACTCTGATTTATGACGATTAGCATTCGGTATCGATAGTCACCTTAATATTATATTATTACTCATTCATCTCTTTAATTGAGTATATTTCGAATTCATTTATGTAGGTATCGTTGGAGAAATGTCTTTCACAAGTGTTTTGTTTTTGAGAAATATTTTGTAACACCTTAGAAGTTATAATCGCCGATGAGGTCTTGTTTTATCGCAGTGCACAGTGCACAAGGGACGACCTGTTAGTAGATAGCATATCCTTACACCGCAATTTCTTCAGAATAGAGATAAATTACAATGCCCCTGTAAACCAGAATACATAACAGAACGGTGAATAAATAGACAAAGGATTGATCATACCTTACGCCCGGCGTGAAGAAAATTCTGTCCGAAAATAGTCTAGGCGGTGGAATCCACTTACCAAATCTGACACACAAAGCAAACGTATTGCAAAATGTTTAAGGAAGAATCCAGATCAAGGGAAATGAAAGGGCGGACTCTTTTGGGGTACCATCTAGTAATGCGATGGCTGGCCAACTGTAAGGGTCTGAGGCAACCGAAAAAGTTGATCGCCCCCAACCAAGGTAAGACCAAGAACTCGAACTAAGCAAAAAAGTTTTCAAATTCTTAAGTGTTACCTGACTGGGCTCTGCGTCCACTTAAGTACCATCTGCTTAAAATAGGATTTTCAGATACAGGTATGTGCCGGCTCTGTAGTGAGCAAAAAGAGACGGCAGAACATATTCTCTATGAATGCCCACCGACCGCAAAGAAAATACCACTCCATCTTACGCGAGCTTTAACGAGCCTAACAGCTATTTGGAACATGAAACATAGAGCTCTACTAAGGTATATTAAGAGCCTCAACCTAGCTCCTGGTTAACCACTGGGCCAGCAATAATAAATAAAATAAAACGTCAACAAAATCTATTTTTTTTCGGAACCAATAATAACTAAAATATGTGACAATATCCAAAGCTCCCCATAACTTTGTGGTTATTTTATAAAAGCCAACATAATACTCAACGCCAATGACCGACACATGCTGCAACAAGAACTCACTTATGGTGTGTGAAACTATTCGCCTGGCACAGTAAAGTACCACTCAATGCTCACTAGAAAATCCTTCACACTCGACATTAATTGTTGTATGTATTTGGAAGACCGAGAAGAAGCATTTGCCAACCCCCCACTAGTAATAACTTTCAACAAGTCTATTCCATATGCTCTTCAACACCCCCCATCCATTCCCACCGCACACCACTCACACTCACCGCAATGCATTTCCATAAACTATGGCTGTGAGTTTGTTGGCTCACAAGTATTGTAGAACCATTCTTCTTCATTCAGCTGAACGGGGTTTGTTTGCGAAATGGAGCTCTTATCAGCAAGAGGCATCAACGCATGCATGACATTTTGTGTTCCGCGTTGGTGTACCAACTAAATCAAATGAGTGCATGTGAATCCTTCGCCTCTTGATATAGTGGAGGACAATTGGGACAAGTGCCATGCCAGCAGTATGTCATAGCAATTCACAGCATCGCAGCGGCATATTACGCATATAAAGTCCAGAGTGCATTGAACACATTCCAAAACGGAGAGGCAGATACATAGTTCGTGGTGGATGCCTCTCGACATATCCGTAAATCATTTGTCATTTGATTTTTTTTTCTTAATTCTGTTCTATCTAATGGAAAAGGTTGTCGATTGAGTCATTAGACGAGAAGTACTTAAAATATACTCATTGCCCGCTGCACCATGCAAAAAAAAAAAAAAAAAACAACCTTCGACAAGAGATGACTGCCACAGCCAATGTAATCGATATTGACACAGATGCTATTCGCCAAGAACTATGGCGCCAGCATAATAAATCTTTCACTTATTTTGCAACTTGTATCGTTCTTACATATATCGTATATCCGTGGTACGCATTAAATTTGTTGTTTATTTCTTACTTAGGTCAGTCGGTTTTGTCAGCGTCCCACTTTTAGAGCCACAATTGAAAATCTATCTCACTTAACGAGGACAGCATCGACACAAGAATATAATTCTCTTTATTAGATTTAGATGCGGTACATTTGTGTTTCGTGCATGAGTGCAATTTTTCATTACCAGCTTGAGATTGAATCGCCAAAAAAAATGAGATCATCGACTAAAAATAGTGCTGAGCATGAACACACATCCACAACCATTCCACATCTAATATTCAAGTGATTCCTTGAAATATGGAGCAATTTGTTGGCGAGTCTGGCGCCTTCGGACTTTTGTTCTGCTCTTAGAAATTGCAAACATTTTGCAATTTGGCAGAACTTTTCTTTGGAACTTGGGGACAGTGTACCACTGAGTTAATATTTTTAATGCGGTTTTTCATAAGAAGAGGAAACCACAGCATTCCTTTCTTACTATGTAATTACGAGTAAATTGCTTTTAGATTCTTAGGACATCATTCTTATCTCTAGGATCTATAGCAAGTCCCTCAAAAAAAAAAATGCTTTCAAACTTATTTTTCATAGTGTGCTACTACTACCCAGTACACGGCTGAATGCGTTCATTATGAAATTGATATTAATCGCACCCATTTAATGTTGACGGTATAACGGGTGACATCTATACTAAGTTACCGCACGAAAAGTTTTAAACAGAAGTTGTCTACAGATATTGAGTGGGGCGACATACTAAATCGTTTGTTGTAATTGGACTTCGCAGTGCAAAATGGAAAGGGCGATGTTTTTCGAACTTTGCGACCACTTGGAATCAAATGTAATTTCGTGCAATGTACTGTTAGGAGGAGTTATTTGAGGACACTGGTGGGATAAATGACCGTCAATGATTCGGACGTCCTCGCACTGTAAGAACTCTACACAGGTCAGTTGAATAACGACGGGTGAGGGACGTTTTTAAGTTCAATATGTCACAGAAATTATAAAAAAAAAAAACAAAGTCAAGAGTGTATTAAGAATTATGACATATGCGTCTAACAAAACTGAGAGTGGCCCAAGGAGCTAAAGAAAGCTTAAAATTTCTTTAAGAGACTACATCCGAAATGACGAGATAAAACGCCAAACTAAAGTATAAGATGCCGCAAAGCCTGTATTATCTCTCAACTGGACCAGGCTGGACATTTGATTTAACCAGCTGATGAGAGATGAACGAAAACGTTACGGTATGGCGGCCGAGAACTGGACGAAGAGGTTGAGCAAGACAAAGAATGAGATGGGAAGATGACGTAAAAATAGCAGCACGAAGTAACTGGATAAGGGAAACCGCATCAGAAACGAACTGGATAGCATTAAGGTAGGCATATATCCAACAGAGGATGAAAACAAGCTGAAAAAAGAAGACGGCGACAATAACGAGCTGGTTTGGAAATCAGAAAATTCAGGTGTTGGTTTTGCCAGCACAGTCACTAGTAGTCCGGTCCTGTAACTCGAAGTGAGAAATAAATCAATTCGAATGAAACTCAAGATATTTTCCTAACTTGGAAATAAATTCTGGTTCTGTAACAGAAGAAAATACATTGAATTTCATTCGAAGTGAGAAGTGAGTTATTTCTCGATTGGAGTTAAAAAAAGGTCGTCAGAACTCATTTCCAGAGTTGAGCGAGGCCGTCATCCTGCATCTATCATGGTTTAGTGGATGGTCCGCTATAACAACGTTAACGACCTTAATTTCTGCGAGAAAGGAGTTAATGATTTGGCAAAAGTTTCATTAACAGATCTTCTGGAAGGCGTTGTGAAGGCAAACAATCAATGAACTTTCCAATAAGATTCCGCTCTAGCTTACATGGCAAAAATAAAACAACAGTGGCTCCAAAACAATGTACCAGAGTTCATATCACCAGCCGATTGGCCGGGTAATATTTTGGATTATATGCTGTGGTCTGTACTCTATTCGACATCCAAATATTGAGTCGTTAAAGCGTGCACTTATGTATCCATGGAGTGGACAACTTTGCCATGCATGAGGTGCGTACGGCGATTAAAGAGTAGCCACAGCGGCTCAAGGCTTGTGTGAAAGAAATTGGCGGCCATTTTTTTTTTAAATGTCATTTCTCAATAATCAATAAATATTGTGAAAAAAAAAAACAAAACTTCTTTCGTTTCTATTTCATATATTAGCATTCTGCTAATGAATGTAGTCAACTTAAAATGATTGTTCTATAAAATGTGACTTTTGTATGCATCAGCTGGAAGTCAGAAAATGTGAGTCTAAGTTCGTGTGGCTAAATTGTATCCTCTGGCTAGATTTTCACGTTTAGGAGAAGGTGAAATGAAAACTGTGGGCAAAATTAGCTATGTTGAATTGTGGCATAAACTGAATAGAATTTTGTTTGCAAGATCACAGTATTACAAATGGCGATTCGAAAGAAACTTGCAGCATTTCCATATTCCTTCGCACTTGCAGCCATTTTATTTTCCACTCTACAAACCCAACCAATCTCTATATGAAAGGGAATGTCAAATTTTATTCTTGTAGAATAAAATATATGCCGGTCTAGAACAGGTTAAATTTTGACGTCTAATATTTTCATTTTATTCAATACGAACATGTCAAAATTTTGCTAAAATTTAATCCGATTGACACACATCCTTATGAGACCCACTACCCACTAACCCCTTCTTCCTTCTTTCCGTTTTCCCTACGGTACCGCCGTCTTGGCATTTCATCGCAGGGCGGGGAGGAGCCAGCCTTCCACTTATTGCACCTAGTCGTTAGACCAATCAGCAATTTGTCTTTCATATCTTAAGGTGTTTATGATAAGTATTCATCTGTGGATGATTAAATATTGTTTTAGCTTCTTTTTTTTCTACCTATCTAGCTAGTTCAAAAGGTTTTACTCTTCTTAATCTCCTAGTCAGATGGCTAGTGTTTAATAGTACCGACATTTCTGAGTTTATGTGATTGAGAAGTCTAAGTTTGTGTCTACTTGCTACTTTTTTGACTTCATCTTCAATCATTTCAATTTCTAGATCTCTATGCATCTCTATTTTACATCTCTATCAGAACAATTTTAAATAACTCATTTCGAGGTGTTTTCACTACATTCAGCTGATTTGACAGCTGACATAACATAGGGTGTTCCAAGTTTAAGCATAAGAACATATTAGGTGCGCAATCTGGGACACCAGTCGTTACTTCTATCATAGGTGAGCTCTCCTTATCTATTTGTAAGTGCATTCGAAGCATCAATTCGCAAACCTCAAATTTTAGGGTATGTAAATAAAGCTATTGTTCCCGGGCTTGAATATGGAACGACCTCCAAATGTCATAATTAAATTCCATTTAATTCAATTGAATAAAACGTATGGTTGAATTGTTTTATACTCATTTGCCATCCCATTTGCTGGCAATGAGTTAATTTAGGAAATGAGGAAATTATTGAAAATGAGATAATTTAGCTCCTAATTTACGATTTTTTTTTCATAATCATCTCATTTGATTCTAGTAAAAATGTACATAGTATTGGACTGGACTAATTATAATTAACCTTTGCTGCCTAAGAAATGATATTTTCTAAAACAGACAAAACTATTTCATCAAAGTAAACATTTTTTTTACTAAGTTCGGTCTTAGTCGTGATTTCTCATGATTGAAAGCCATGAATAAATTGTCTTGAAAAAAAAAAAAAATATTGAATCCTGGAACACTCAGACTCGATTTTCGGTCCATTGTTTTAAACTATTAAGCAGAAAACCATTTTTCGTGTAGTAGTGGAGAAACTTAGATTTTACTCGTTTCTCTTTTATGCTCGTTGGTTTGAACCTGCGCAGCTCGTGTAGCAAGCAAACACAATACTCACTACACTGTGTTCACCTCTTTAATATAAAAATAACACTTATAGCTCAATTGATAGAGTAACCAAGTCTATCGTAGGTTCGGTCCCTGTCTGTGTACTTATGTTTTCTTACTTGTGCAAAAACTAAATTGAAAAAGCTTGTCTAATTTGTCAATAAAATAATCGTTAATTTTAAAAATGAATATAAAAAAAAAATTACAACATTTTCCTCTCCCCGACGGGAATCGAGTGCGTATGATTCGATCAAAACATTGGTTCATATCGTTGGCGCAGACTACTAGCCTTTTCGGTATTATCGTTGGGGAGGTCAAAGACAATCCTTGTTCTTCGCATAAGTATGCAATGATTTATCATATAATAATAATATTTAGTTAAATTTTACCAAAAGCTACTCAAATTGACTGCTGGAAATATCCTCATTTAAGACGTATTTTATGGGATGTGCCATGATTAAATTTAAAGTTGACGATAACAAATAACAAATACTAAAAAAAAAAACATACACGAAAGTTATAATTCATCGGGAACGGATCGCATTATACCCTATCCATCATCTTCTAATCCGTCCTTAAAAAAGTGGGTGTGGCGATGTGAAATTTTCAATTACACTCAATGAAATGTGTATCTTCCAGTCAGAGTATACTTCAGCGACTTTTAAGAGATTTTATCAGAAAAATAATTTTTATGGCTTCTTATAAGAAAGTGAGCGTCTCTGTAACAATTTGTCACCAAAGTTCATGGATTCTGATGGGATTTTGAAAACAAGGCTTATTCATCGCCGTAAGTAGTTTTAAAAAAGTCAATATCAGGTTTGCCAATATCAACGTATGGACGAATTGTACAGAATGTGAACGTCTATATATTTTCTTAAGGCGATATTTTCAATTTCTAGTAAAAATATTAAAAAAATGTATTTTTTTTTAAATGGGCATGGCTGTGGGCGGGTTTTAAAAATGTTTACACTTGTATTGCTTCAGATTCAAGGAGGCTTATAGACCTATCAGTTAAGTACGCTACCCCAATTCACTATACATGAATTGCTAAATAATTTTCTAATTAATGGTGTCTTTCCGAGGCCTTCAAATATAATCCGATGATCTAGAAAGCAAGAGTTTTGCACTCTTATAGCTTGACCAGAAAAGTGACTAGTTTATTGTGGCTCTTCGTGTATTTCAGAAACCCTTTCGTGTTCTGTTTTATACTATTCTTGTACGAATACTAAAAATGCATTCAATATATAATCCGTTCATCTGTAATTAAAGTAGATACTTATCAATTTCAAAACAAATGTTTTAGATTTTCTGATAAGCTATCTTTGCTTTTTGAAAAACACTTATCATTTCCACTTAGCCAAAATTTAAATCTTGTTCGTGAAACACTTATCAAAAACAAAATAAAAGGATCATAGAACAGCAGCGTTGATAAAGCATTTCCAGCGGGTTTCGCAGTAAGGTACGACACCCATTCAAAAATAACGATAGCCGTCTAGAAGTGAAAATGTTATCATTTTAAAGATTTCGACTGTACGATTGAGCTCTTTAATAATGTACATATGTACTCTTCACAACTACATCTCAAGAATATGAATAAGGGGCGAATGGGAAACGCACAGCCTCGCCTGTCATCGGCAAATAAACGAATTCCTCAGAGAGTAGAAAAACCATTAATCACCCGACAAGAAATGCATCAACATTGCAGGGGACGCGACACGTGAGAGTTGTGTACCAAAGCAATGAGAAAATATCGATTAGGTTAATGTATTGCGGAAGGTTATTTTTATACATACTCGTACGTATCAGTTCCTCCTCCTGTCGTGGATTTAATTTCAAAAACATGTTCTTTATGTGCTCTTGCTGATGGGCGGATAAGCTTGTGCAGTTTCACTCAACACACCGTGATAGTGTTTTTTTTTTTTTTTTTTTTCTAAACAATTCAAAAAAAATATATGCAAATTGCAAAATTAATTGAATACAAACGGCTCATTACATTTAACAAATTCCACATTCATCCTATGCTGTGCAGCAAACTGATGCGCTTGCATAAATTCGACTGGCATGGGGGCCCTTTGAGGCAGAATTTCTCTCCCACATCAGATTAATCGATTTAAACGTATTTTATTGTCGTAATTAAAAACAGGTTAAATTTGCTTCAATTGGAACAACAAAGTTGAAAATTAACGCGGACACCCATATGCACTTGTGCAACGTTTAAGGATATAAAATTATACCTTGGCTGTGTTGTCTGCATTGAAATAATTTATAATCTCATTGGGGATTAATTAATCGGGAAACATAACCAATGATTAAACGATTATATGACCATAATTGCTACATACATACATATGGGCATGTGAAAAAAATTTGAATCCAATACATCCTAGTACTGCAAGTATTGGTTTAATTACATTTTATTGCAAGGCATATGATTTGTTTATTTTATTATTAATACTGTGAACTGAAAATCAGTAGCTCGACAGGTAAATTTGCTGTTCAAACGCGGAATACATTTAACAAACAAACTGGTTCAAATCTACAAAATGTGTACAGGTTAATCAATCAACAAATTTTGCTGGTATATTAATTATGTGTGGTTTAAAAATGTTGACAACCAGAGGCAAACAAAGTTTCATAACTTAACTTCAGCAACCTAAAGCGTTGCATGCGTATTTTTTTTTTTTTTTTTTTTTTTCGTTGTTCAGTTCATGACATAATCTTCTCCAAGAGACTAGGAGTGAAAACGTTCATATTTTACATGACTCAGTCTATTTACGCTTGAAAACTACATCACGAAGGGCGGTGGGGAGAGCGTCCCCACTAAGGCACTCCAGGCGGCAGACAGTGGAATAATTTTTTAGATGGAGTCAACGGTGGCGGCAACAATTCCAGTTAGTGCTCACCTTATATGGGCACTTCGACATATTCAGAGCACAGGTCAATAAGGATTTTCAATACTAAGTCAGGGTGTTGAAAAAGAGATAGTGGTGGATGAATCGCTCATATATCCGTAGTTGGTTAATGGCATCGAAATGTTCGACCACTTGTCCTAGGGATTTTAACTAAGGATCTAGCCTTCCAGGTTGAGCGTCAGTGTAACTGCCCTACCATGGAAAAATAAAGCTGGTTACGAAGCCAGCCACAAGCCTCTGGTAATGATGATCTTAATGTTGACGAACCTCACAAACCAAATAAGAACATCGCCCTTCGGATTTGCACGTGGAATGTTCGGACCCTAACGTAGAATGTTCGCCTTTGTTTGGGTTATTAGGTTTAACAAATTTTAACCGTAAAAAAAATTAAAAATATTTTTAAGAATTTTTTAGAACTCTTAGAATTATTTTATCATGATAGGGTGGACATTTTTTTTTATTTATTTTCGGTTCACCACATACTTTTTTTGTGTAAAATTTCAGCTCTCTAGATTTAACGGTTCAAAAGTTACAATCGTGCGATATAGTGACTGGTAGATAGACAGACAGACACCATGTTGAATCCATTAATTCGTAAGTTCTTCGTAGATTTTGAAACCATCGTTTTTTCTATGTTACAACTTGAAGTCTGTTTCTACATTTTCCTTGTAAAGGGTGTCCCAAAGTTCACGCAAGAAGTAATTTTGATAGAATACACATGTCTTTAATTAAAAATTGTAAATGTTTTATTGATTCATAAAGTATACAGTATAGGGTTGTATGGAATAGCATATCGGGTAGATGGCCTCCACAGCTTTGCTGGCACATACGCACTCTTTTGTCGAAATTTCCATGACCGTTTTGCATAAATGTGGTTGAATTTCGTTGATGCAGCGCTCAATTTGCTCCTTCAAGGCGTGAGTGGTCGTGGGCTTGTTGGCATAAACCTTAGACTTCAAAAAATCCCAAAGAAAAAAGTCTAACGGCGTTAAATCGCATGATCTGGGCGGCCAATTGTGATCACCAAAACGGGAAATTACACGACCAGGAAATGACTCATGCAATAATTGAATTGTTTCACGGGGTGTATGCTATGTGGCACCGTCTTGTTGAAATCACATTAGTGCCAACAAATTTAGCCTTAATGTGAATTATCATCCAGCAGTCACTCACATGCCTGAAGCTTAAACTCTTTGCCTAAATCTCCTTCTGATCTTGTTACAGCTGCGCATGCTCTTTTTGCACGGCCCATCCCATCGCACTTCTTGAACGGCAGATCCGAAGGCCATATTCCTTATTTCGTTTGGTTAGGTCGTCAACAGTACATAAAATCATTCCTTTCCAATACTTTCGGTTGTTTTCGTAACTATTGATGGACAACCCCTACCTGGGGGGCCAGATCGTAAGTTAAAACCCCTAAGGACAATAAGGCAAACTGATGCTAATAACACTGTAACTCTGAGATGCGAGCACTTCAGTTGACCCATTAACAGTACACGCCATGGTATCATGCATTAGGAACGTGCGACAGTCAATTACTTAAAAAATTATAACCACTTTCCACCGGCTGTAAGAGCTAAGAGCGTAAAGTTCATACCGTGTGTATAAATTTGTTTTGACTAATGAATCATCCCCAACGGATGGATAATACTCGCAGTACACTAAAAGGGCAGAAGAGATCACAAAAACGAAAAAAGTGACAATTTATGACAAGTTTCCCACAACACTGACCTTTGTCTCTTATATAAAAAAAAAAAAAAGCATAAATCCAGTCAGGACGCATCTCATGAGATCAAAAGCCCCTTTCGCATGCTATTTCTCGATACGCAGCGTAATGTACTGTGCCCACTCATGACCCTTCCAAGCACTCATTAATCATCGGCCGAAGAGCATCTAGACAGACAATATCCACGTTTACCTACACCCGCCCACAGCATGTATTCGCAGCGCGGAAAGCATTAGTGTACACAATTATAAATGCCACTGTTCATATTGCGTTATTACAGTCTAGGAAATAACACAAACTGAGCCAGGGACTATCCTAGAAACTCGCATTTATTCCTCAGAGCCAGGATAATGGTTTTTATGTATTCTGTGCCGGAGACAAAGTCAAGAGCAATTTCCACACAGACACACAGTAAGCCTAAAACAAGGAAGAACACGTAGAGGTGCATTAGCAAAGTTGTAGCATCCGAGGGGTTATGCCAACGAAGAAGTAGAAAATTTGCGAAACAACAAATCGTGCATGCTTCTTGGGCATACTGAGACAAGAGCGTGTGCAGAGAGGCAAATAACCTCAGAAAGAAGACGCTTCATGTCAGCCCATAAGTAAGCAGTCCCTTCCCGGGACATGCTCCCTCTAACCCGATCTGTTATTTGTAGTGTGGCATGTGGTGGATTCACATCCACTTGTTATTTTGTGGCATGAATAAATTGCTTATTTTTGGTCGAGTGCAAACAGAACCATGGACCGGAGAGCAGTGTGGAGTTGCACTCCACCAGCAGCATGAAGCAGGTAGTAGATACAAAAGGAATTCCTCACCTATGGTGCACACAAGGAAGTCGCTCATCTGTAGTGCGAACATACTTGTGCTATCGTTTGCCGAGCGTAGTTTGAGGTTCCATATTTTTGTTTCCCTTGGAATAATAAATAAGACCGCGTGTCTGCTAAAATGCATGTAATTCTTGCAAAGAAAACACACTGCATTGTTTCGGCTTTTTCGTTTCAGCCACTTTGACGCTTTGTGAGTGAGCTGATTGCTTTCACGGAAATATCCTTCATGGAATGACGTGCACTTTCTATGTGTATACTGTGCATTGCAGGTATTCTTCCTATTTTCGCCGCATACAACATTTAATAGAAATTACTTTCTATCCTTCTCTCAGAGAAGTTGAAAGAAAAAATACTTGGCAATTGTACAAAAGGCGTGTGTAGAGAAATTACAATCCATTCAGAATGGTTTTAAATTGTAGAAAGAAAAAAGGAAACAAGAAAACAATATGGCACAGCATCTCCCGCGGAAGGCAAAGTCTAACTTACATAGATCTGGCTTTCAAAACATTTAAAGTGTACTGTCAATCTATCTGCTCAACAAGAATAAAGTGGAATCAATTTGGATCTGACTTCTCCATTTTGAAATCATCTATTCAATTGACAGAATCACTCTCGAGAGCATTCCTAATAAGAGACCACGTAAAGTTAATGTAATATGTATCTTCTTCTTCTTTTCCTTACGGCGAGGTTATGATCCGGAGTAGAAGAATCACAAGCCTTCCACTTTACTGTATCCCCACTGGTCCGCCTGTGGGGTTTGCCGGTATGACCTCAGGAAGTATCGGCAGTTTACTTGAGAAAAATTTTCAATCTAGAGAGAATTTGTTTCAAGCGCAAGCGACTACGATGTAGTGACGGGTATGAGCGATATATTAAAGGAGATGATAACGTCGTAAAGAAGAAAGGCAATTTTTGGCCCAGAGCGCACAGATTAGGGACTTCTATCAGCTGATAGTTATATTTACTACCAACAGAATTTGATACATGACCAATTGATAGTTCTATTTACGACAAATTTAAGGCCTATTTGAATTTTTGAAGGCCATTTTTTTTTTTTTTTTTATAATTTGCACGTGTTAAAGGGGATATGAATACCCTTATACTAATTTTTAGAACACGTACGTTTTATGGAAAGGGGAAGAGACAGAGAGAAAGACAAAGTGGTGTGGTTTGAAACTCAGGTGGTATTAAGTTTCTGTAAACTCCAAGGGTGGCTGTCCAGATAACTGGTATTTAGTTTGCCTTTCGCTATCATTGTCGTTGCTTATGATTCACAGTATTTTTTTTTCCGCCCTCCTGAGGTCATCATCACGATCAAGTTGCATTTTAGCCATGTGACCACCCTGATCGACTTTTTATTTATTTCGTGCGAAATAAATAGATGATTCTTGACTTCAGGATTCGAACCGTGAATCAACAGCGTGACAAGCGATAATGTTACCACTGCACCACGGCCACCCCCAAATGGGGGGGAAAGAAGCTAGACTCCTTTTATCCTTTGTAAAAAATAAAATTCCGACTTGGATGTATCATTAATTACACTATACATACTCGCAGCTGTATAAAAAAACTATATAGTATATTAAACTATAACTGTAATTAGATTGCACAAATAATATAATACTTATAATGTGAATTGGCTGCCAATTTGTTAGAAATGAAAAAAATTGGGCTCTATTTTCACGAAAAGTTTATTTGAACGTGTAAAATTGATGACATTAAGTTGAAAAAATGATATCGGTCAAATGACCACCTCTTGAGGAGATGCACATTTGTGCTCATTTTACGGCATTTTGAATTGTTACTCGCAAATCTGGCGCCGTCAGATCTGGCGATCTGGCCAGCCAGTTCAAATTGTCAAAACGGGAGATCACACGGCCCGGAAATTGGTGATTCAAAATCTTCATCGTTGACCGAGCTGTGTGAGCGGTTGCTCCGTTTTGCTGGAACCAACAATGCTCAAGACCCAATTCAGCAACCAACGGCAAAAAAAAAATCATCAGATTAACATCTGTCTGTAGCGGTCACCAGTTACGGTTACGGTGGTGCCGTCGGCGTCCTTAAAAAAATAAAGGGCCAATCACTTTTTCAATGCAAATGCCGCACCAAACAGTCACTTTCAGGGGATGCAATGATTCTTCGTGCATTTCATGTGAATTCTCCGTGCCCCAGAAACGCAAATTTTGTTTATTCAAATAACCACTTAAGTCGAATGGACGACGATAAAATTCACGCTGCGTTAAAACAACAGACCGGAAATTGGTCAAATAAGCAGTAACAATAATTCCGCGTTCTTCAGGTGTGTATCGCTCCATTGCTTGTTGTCAACTATTTCTCTATCTGTCTACAACATAAATGTCAAAGCACAATGCCATTTGTCGCCATTTGCAAAAATTATGGCGCATTCACAACATTACATTACTTTTGCCCCACCTTGTATTAACAAGTTACAGCCCCACGAACTCAAAAGAAAAATATTTAGCTTTTATTGCTTTTTTAAAAGTAGTTATCTAAAAAAAAAGTTAGCTAGGCAGCTATTTTGGCTTATACTGTTTCAATCCTCAAAGAATTTATGAAAAACGTTCAATACAATGTTTTTAAGCGCAACCAACAAAGAAGCAGTTAAGATTATACTTAACTGATTGTTGGAAAACGGGAAATTAACAGATCCCCATATTATGAATTTCATATACAGGGTGTTTCAGATTACAAAGTCAATACACCTTGAAAAGATTCATTGAGCCAAGACAAGAAACATATTTTATTGGAGGTAGGATCTATTTGGACCCCACTTCGAAAAAGTGTATTTTTTCAGTCAAATCGAGTCAGATGCTATAACTACTGAACGTCATCACTTATTTTATATTTTTATAATTGTTTGAAAGTAAGTAAACCACTCCAACATAATAAACATTTTTTGGTAGTTTTTTTGAATTTTTCTCGAAACCTGAAGAAATAAAAATAATGGAACCATACATTTTTCGAATCAGAGCATCGTCACCTTTCTCCTGATATTCATATTGTAACATAATGTAGCATAATGCAACAAATTCCGATGTGTCTTTTCATTCTGGCATAATTTTGTTCCGAAGTGTCTCTTCATTCGAGGTTCGTGTCTGCAATTAGTCTCCACAGTTCGTGTCCACGATAAGAGACGGATAATATCACGGATAAGAGAGAACAAGAGATTATTGGCTGCAGCTGTCCAGTGGTCGAAGAATTTGCTAGAAGTTTCTGGCTATTAGAAATGCGGCTATTTAAGGACAGATGGCGATCGAGACAAGGCAGTTGGTTTTGAACCGCACGAAGAGATTGGAAAAAGTGATAATGGGCGAAGTTGTAATTTTGTAATAAATTGAAAGTTGAGAGTGAACAAGAAGAAGTAATTAGTTTGGATGCGTGAATTAAGTAATTGAAAGGAGATAAAGTGATTTGAGAGGAAAGAGACCTTGTAAGAAAGGAGTTTGCGAAGAATAGTATAGTGTGAACTTGAATTGTTCTATAGACTAGAAAATAAAGAAATAATTTCACAGAATATCGTTTTATCTACTCGAGCCGTAGCTCGCATATTACAATATTAAATTTACACCATGTCATGTCATAAATACTGGTTCACGTTTAAACGCACTCATCGTAGTACTGAACACATCCGTTGAATAACAGCTCTGATATTTTCGTTTGCATGAATCGTTGGTGGAGCATTGGCGTAGACTTTATATTTAACATAGCCCCAAAGGAAAAAGTCTAGTGGTGTTAAATCTCACGATCTCGGCGATCAATTGAAGTCTCCATTTCAAGAAATCACACATCCAGGAAATTTGTCACGCAATACGAGCAGAGCCATTGTTTTACCAGCTGTGTGGCACGTGGCGCCGTCATTTTCGAAGAAATATGGTCCAATGACATCGCCAGCCCAAAAACCGCACCAAACTGTCACTCGTTGTGGATTGAGAGGTTGTTCCACTATTTCTCTTGGGTTTTCGGAGCTGTATTGTTTGTTTACATACTCAGACAAATGGAAATGAGCCTCATCACTCAGAATAATTTTGTATAAAAAATCATGATCTTGTTCATTCATTTCCAGCACCCAATCACCAAAAGTACGGCGTTGAGCGTGGTTTGCTGGCTTCAATTCATGTGTCAACTGGACCTTATAAGCATGTAGCCAAGATCTTTATGTAAAATGCGGTGCAAAGTGGTGCGGATAGGCCCAATTCCTGTGATCGTCTCGAAATTGACACACCTGGGTTTTGAGTCACATTCTCAGCTACGGCGGCAATATTTTCAGTTGACCTTGCCGGACGAACAGGTGTTGGAGTCTTCACATCACTAACCTGTCCGAGACGTTCAAATTTATCGATTAAATTCACTATAGCTGTGAGAGAAGGCGCTTGGTGATGACCAAAAGCAGTGCGAACTTTACGAAACGTTTCCGCGATATTTTCACCGTTTTTGTAGTGAATTCTCACTATTTCAACACGTTGTGCGAGTGTGTATTGATCCATATTTAATAGCCTTCTAGTTTTTACTTAACAAAAGTCATCAAATTTAAAATGACACCTTTTGTTGGATGACCCTATATTTTAACTAACTACGAGTACTTTAGTAGAAAAGTGACTCAAATTCACATGAGATAATTAGGAGACTTTAATATGTTGCTTAGTACACTTACATACTCGTAAATAATAAATAAATAAATATTTTGGCGCTAACAGCCCAATGCAAGGTCTGGCCTAGCTTCTCGCAGATTGAAATCTTTAATAAATAATAATAACCCTGTACTGAAAACAATCGACTAACATTAACGACATCAACGTGAGTGCTCTTGTTTTGAAAAGAAGAGGTATCTACGAATATGTAAGGATATTATTTATTTTTAGCCAAAGCAACTCATATATTTTTTTCTATAGAACTTATGTATACGAATAGGTATACCAATTAATAGCAAATGAAACACAAACAAATAAATAATAGACTCGCTTAGTTTGTTAACGTGAAAAGTCGAAAAAAAAGAGAGAATCGAATAATTTATTTTACTACAATAAAATCATTTCAGGTACAATTAAATAAATATGTTTCGATATTGGAAGCAAAGGTAAAATACATTCTGTCGCGGTTTGTTTGTTTTTTTTTTACCACTTTTCCTACAGATAACGAATGTAGTTTATATGCATGCAAACATACGTAGCATTGTTCCAATAACATTTGAATTGAATGCCAATTAGGAAACCGATTTTAAATGTTTTCGTTTTTCAAAGCATTCCATTACCATTCACTGTTTCGACGGTACATTCAGGAGCTTTGCCACGTTTGAAGGATGAAATTGATGTCGAAACTCGCAACTTTGCGGTGATGTCGTTTTAAAGTGCGAAACATGTTGTGATGTTAGATTTTCTGGAATGTCCTATGAGCTTAAAATGATTTTTTGAGAGATAAAGTTTGATTGGGAAACGAAATTGCAAAAGTTGAAACTATGACAGGTAGTTTAACTGCAATCATCCATCTACGTTTCGGAACTTGACAAATAGATCGATGAAACCCAAAGTCATAATGTCACTTCCTGGAATGAAATATTCCTGACGCCAACTCGTCTCCGACTCCGGGGGAGAGACTGGGTCAAGGTTACAACAGGCAAATAACAGCTCTCTCAACTCATAATTGAATTTTTCAACATTAGAGGCTTGAGATTCAATAATTTGAACGTCAACAGCCATGATCACCTAGAAGGAAATAAACCACACATACGAGGGTGGGTCAATAAGTCCCGGAAAATTGACACAAATTGTGTCGTCACCTTAAATTTAATTTTTTTTTGGCAAGAATGCGCACTCAAATTTTCAGACAGATCTGTCAAATAGTTTTGTTGTGGCAGCCATTTTATATAGACGCCTACTGGCATTTTCGTTAAAATGGAAAAAAGTGAATTTCGAGTGCTCATTAAACACTATTTTTTGCGAGAAAAAACTATCACGCAAACCAAACAAAAGCTTGACAAATATTATGGGGACTCTTCACCATCGATTGGAACCATTCACCACTGGTTTACTCAATTTCAGTGCTGTCGTTCAAGCACAAGTGACGTCGATTGGTCGCTCAATTGAGGTCACCACACCAGAAATGGTCGACAATGAATAATGGACGATCGGCGAGTGAAAGTGCGCGAGCTTCAAGAGGCCACAGGCTTACGAGTATCACATGGTACAGTGATTTCGATTTTACATAAATATTTGGACATGAAAAAGCTTTCCGCAAGATAGGTGCCGCGTTTGCTCACAATCGACAACAAACGCATTCGTTTGACAACTTCAAAGGTGTGTTTGGCGATGTTCCAGAAAAATTCTGCTGAGTTTTTGCGCCGTTTCGTAACCGTGGATGAAACCTGGATTCACCACAACACACCAGAAACCAAGGAACAGTCAAAACAATGGACTTCTCCTGGTGAATCGAAGCCGAAGAAGGCCAAGGCGAGTTTGTCAGCAAACAAGGTCATGGCGACAGTTTTTTGGGATGCGCGCGGTGTTATTCACATCGATTACCTTGAAAAGGGTAAAACGATTACCGGCGCATATTACGCAGAGCTGCTGGATCGATTCCAAGCCGATTTGAAGCGAAAACGGCCGCATTTGCAGAAGAAAAAAAACTTTTTCACCAGGCCAACGCACCGGCGCACAAGTCCGCAGTCGCAATGGCAAAATTGCATGAGTTAGGCTACGAACTCCTCCCTCATCCAGCATATTCCCCAGATTTAGCCTCCTGCGACTATTTCCCGTTTCCAAACATGAAGAAATGGCTCGGAGGTAAGAGATTTGGGTCGAATGAAGAGGTCATCGCTGAAACAAACGCTTATTTTGAGGGGCTCGAGAAATCGTATTATTTGGAGGGCATCAACAAATTGGAGAAACGTTGGATGAAGTGTATAGAGCTAAAAGAAGACTATGTTGAAAAATTAAATGTTTTTATACCGAAAAGAGTGTTCCTTATTTCATTTTTCAGGGACTTATTGAACCACCCTCGTACACACTAGTCTTAAGGGACCCTTAAGACAATTTATCAAACGACTTTTTATATCTATCACCATCAGCTGCAATGGTAACCAGCTTATCAAAGATCACATCCGGTTTTCAGACAACCTAAACAATTTGTGAATCACACAAATCCTCTTTCCTTCATCAGAGCTCAATAGTTACGCTATAAAATGTATGTTGTTTAGGAAAATCGGACCATGCCCTAATGTCAGCACAACACCAGCTAGTCATCGCATGATTTCCAATTACAAGCTGTCTACGAGTAAAAGCGAGAAACTGTGGGAATTTTTTTGTTTTTTTTTTCTATTGGCTTACATACGTTTCAAGAGTACTAATGCAATTTTTGCGCGGAAGCTATTACCCAGGCTATTCGTCTCCGAATGGATCATAACCCACTCAGTCTCCAGCACTCGCAAATACCCTAACCATGACGGAAGTGCAGTTATGCCAAATGTGAAGACGACCTTGTGTAATCCAGTGCATCTTTAATCATTTGGATTATAAAAAGGCAACAGGTGCCAACTTAATAACAGCTATGATAATTAAAAAAAGTGCACAAGAAGTGACATCTATTCTTTGTAGATTGTTGCGGAAAACGTTTTATTCATGCGATTGGGTTAGAATTGATCGATTGATCGCTGCCAGCAAGCCATCAAAAATGCAGCCTCTGATGTGCTACGTTTCGCGCAACCATCAAAAATGAACCCCTGGTTTGATGAGGAGTGCCACCTAGCACAGGCAGTACAACAGGTCGCTTATAAAGCGACGCTGCATAGATTGGCGAGAGGAGCTTACGACATCGACAATCTGAAGAAAGAGGAAGAAAACAAACTTCTTCAAAAGAAGAAGTTTTTCTTGTGTGGATACGAAAAGAAGAATGTAGGGATCAAGAAGGAAATCTAGTAGTAGAGTCACAGTCGGTGCTGAGAATTTAGAAAAAATCACTTCTGCAGACTATTAAACAGAGGTGACAACCAAAACTTTGCCGTCAAGCACAATGTTCAATTTAACCCGGACGATGACGACAAACAATTCCAATTCTTAAATCCAACAAGGCTGCTGGAGCCGCCGGTCTAACTACCGAGCTGCTTAAAGCAGCTGGGGATGATTTGATCGGATGAAAGTATGCCCGATGAATGAAGTCTCGGCATCATTTGCCAGATGCTCAAGAAAGGACACCATCTGAGCTGTGTCAATTATAGAGGTACAAGTCTCCCTAACATCGCGTTGAAGATCCTATCTGCCATATTATGTGAACGCGTTAAACCTTTTGTCAACAATCTGATTGCTCCATATCAGTATTCACATTACGACAGATCTTGGAAAAAACCTAGGAGCTCCAAATCGATACCAAATATTCAACGATTTTAAAATTTCCTGTGAAAGCGATTATAGAGACGAGCTATACAGAGCCATGTCTAGTTTCTATCTATTCAACTGCTCGCGTCATCAACATAATTGGAAGAACGCAGCGCCATTAACGAGGGCAAAGCAAAATACATGCTGTCATCAGAAAAGATATTCAACATCGGTCATTTGGACAGAAGCTCGCAATAAGCAGCTACAATGTTGATGTAGTTAAGGATTTTGTCTAAATACCCAGGTACCGCTGTAAATTAAAATAATGACACCAGCGCAGAGATCAAGCGAAGAACCACTCTTGTCAAGCGTTGTTTCTTTGGGCTAAGAAGGCAATTGAGTAGCAAAGTCCTTTCACTACTAACTAATTAACTAAGGTGATTTTATATAAGACCATCATCATCCCAGTTCTGCTGTACGGCGCATAAGCATGGACCTTATCAGATGCGGATGAAAACACCCTTGGTTGTTTTGAAAGAAAATCCAAGTGAACTATACCGATCGTACAGCGGCAACGACCGTCAGGACAGTTCGAATACATCGCCTGAGATGGCTATGAAATGAAGAGTTTTCCGCTCTGTCCCGGAAAGATTTCGAATCCATCCCTAAGGAACGACGCGGTAAAGGAAGACCTCACCTAGGGTAGCGCACACAATTGGAAAGGGACCTAAACCAACTTCCTGTGCAAAACTAAAGGCGGGTAGCACACGATCTAGACGCTTGTTGGTTGAAGCCCAGCTCCACTCCGGATTGTAGTCTAAAGTCTAAAGTCAAAAGGGATTCAGCAAGTCGTCAGTGACTGAATTTATCAAAAAAATTCGAGGCAACAGGCTCATTGCAAAGAAAAAAGGGGACGGATCGCAGAAGAAAGATCACCAGCGCTGAGGATCGGCTTTTAAAACGAATAAGTCTGTGTGATCGATTCAAAACTGCTGAAGATTTAAGGACAGATTTTGTAGAGGCTGGAGGATCAGAGATAAGCTCACGGACTGTAAGACGAAGGCTTCAAGAAGCTGGCAAGAAGAAACCATTTCTAAATAAACGAATGCGCCTAAAACATCTCCAGTGGGCCAAAGATCATGAAAACTGGACCATAACGGATTGGAAGAATGTGATCTTCTCAGATGTGTTCAGGTTCGACATATTCGGCTCAGACGGAATACAGTACGTAAGGCGAAGAACTGGAGAAAGATTCAATGATGAGTGCGTGACAACAACCGTGAAGGAGGCCCAAGGATGATTTGGGGATGCTTTTCCTATCACGGCGTTGGATGGCTGGCTCTAATAAATGGAACGGTGAACGCATAAAAATATAAAAAAATATTGGAAGGCAATCTGCTACCATCTTTAGAAGAACACTTATCATACTCAGATAAGCTGATTTTCCAAGACGATTCTGCGCCTTGTCACCGAGCAAAATTGGTGCCATTTTTGTTTACCTTCCCCAAAATATTAGCAAAACGTTCGTAAAGTTTCATTATTGTAAATGCATTTTTTTCATTTCTGACCTGATCCCGATTGAGAACCTTTGGTCCATAATCGAAGAAGAAGCCACGGACAAAAGCCGAGTTGGACAAATTGGAATGTATGAAGAAATCGCACTTGATACTTTACACAGCCTGATTACATCAATGCCCGAAAGAATAAAAACCGTAATAAAAAAAGGAGGGACTACAAAGTATTAACATCTTCAGTTCTCGAAAGTTTCAGAAGCCTGTTTCCTGTAATAAAAATCATAAACTCGAATAGCAATAAAAACTATCATTATGCTTACACATTTACTCACTTCTTTTTTTCAATGAAACTTAAAACAATTTGAAAATGTTTGTATTGAAGCCCTTTTTTCGGAAATTGGTTTATTGTTTTCCGAATCTGAAATGTAGTGATCAATCTTCAATCATGGTTGACGATTTCTTCGTACAATTCCAATTATATTTTATGAACGCATGAGCGGTCTTTGTTGTCAGCTCATCGAATGCACAATTAATAGATGCTGCGGAGGTTCCATCACTGCCCTCCTATTAGTAGAATTTCCACTACGACAAAGATTCCGGAAAACCTTCGCCCTCACACTTTGTGGAAAGTCTTACAGTAGACACATGGGTGGCTTGCCAAATATTCACTAGTTAGCAACCTCAATTTATCCCATTCTCTAGCACCAGAGTCAACATATCCTCGTAGAATTTTATAGTTAAATTGAACAAGCCACCAGTCAATTGAGGCCATTGGGCTATACCGCCGATGTGGCGTCAGATACCCTTAAACAAAAAGCAATTCTGAGAAGTTTAATTTTAAAGAGAAACTTGCGTTATGTAAGTAAATATCTCCCAGGGGTGCTGACTTCATTTCACTCGTACTTCCATATTTCTTGTGTGGATACGGGATACCACAAGAGGAATGTGAAGATGAAATCAATTTCACAGGCAATGCGTCAACAAATCAACGCTAATGGAATATCCCATCCCTCAGAGGAGTGTTAATGTCGTGTGCTTAAACATATCGATGATGTGATTTTAAGAATTTAAAAGATTGTTATTTCAATTATCATAAATTAATTAAAAATAAACAATTTATTCGCAGATGCCAACGATTAGCTATAATTAAAACCTTTTTTGACATCAGCATTCAGCGTCTATGTATACGAGTATTGTATCAAATTATGTCCCAAATATCCATGAACTACTTCCGACAATGAGGCAGGCACACATACCATTTCTCGGGGCTTTGGAAAATTTGGCAAACAATGCAGCCATAATATTGATTTCATAGAAAAGACAAAATGCAGAGGGCATTAGTTCATTGCAGCAAAAGGAGCATCGAATTTAGATGTTTTATGTGCGAACAGCATGAGCATGTGCCCTACATTATTCAATGCTGAGAAAAGACAAAAACAAAAAAAACTATTTCAATTATAATTCCACAGTTTGTGAGCCAAGAAATGCAAATGGAAAATGGGTGGCATCATTTTTACGCTGGGAATTCAGAACGTACGAGTACTATGAATTTCGACGGAGCCGATAAGCGTTTCATTTAAACTCAAAGCGAGTCTTACGTAAGTTTATATGAATTATTTATTTGCTTACTCAATTCCCACACAAATTATTTTTTATAGTTGATTCTCCAAAGGCATGCTCTTTGAATTATTTCAGTTCTATACTCCTATTAATCGATTTTTTTTTTTTTTTTTGTTCCAGCTAAGCAAGTTATTTATTCGCTAAAGTTGGTGGAATTCTTCGCATAAGATTGACATTGACATCACCAGATGAAGAAGAAATCAATAGTGGTTTCGTCGTCATTCAAATAGAAGATGAATCTGGTAGGAAGTGAGAGAACGAATGGTATGGCAGACATAAAAAGAAAATTTGTTTTTCTCGCATTTTCTCTGTAAATGGGTATCAGCAATGAACTAAAGAAAAAAGAAATATGCTTGCTAACTATTTTCACTATTTTTTTGGTGGCCTTTGGAGGCAATTGAATAATGAATCCTTATCCAGGACAACTATTAAGTTTCGGGACAAAATTCTATTTATTTACTTACTACTACTTTGAAAGACAAATTTTTCGAACGTTCAATGGTTTCAAGTATATACTCGTATTTATAGGAAGTAAAGATATTAAAAGACACATTAGTAAGGGAGCCATTATAAACTTGTGGGTGGATATGGTTTAGTGGGTAAAGTTTTGACTTTCATGCCAAACTAATAGATTCGTATTTTTTTCGAATAATAGACTCTCTTCATTTAAAGCAGTCAACTCGGGAGTACCACAGTAGTCTATATTGGGACCATTACTTTTCTCAATATCTATGAATGACATCATCATGTGTGACAATTACACACTTTATGCACACGATGCTGATCTGTACACATCTCGACGTGTTGGACTATCTGTAGATGAAATCTTTCGCATTAACCATGGTTTAGATGTAACAAAACATTTAGTGTATTGAAAATAAACTTGCATTAAATCCAAACAAATTGAAATGCTTAATACAAATATCTTTTAGATTCGACTTGCTTTTTATCTATTTGTGTGAATTCCTCTGTTATTCCTTTTTTTTTAAGTAACAGTGCGAAATTTAGGAATCATTTCCAACTAAACTCTTGCTTGGAGTGAACATATCGATTCCATGATAAGAAAAGTTTGCGGTTTTTGTTAACTTTGCAACACATTACCATTAGAAATTTTAAAAGTAGGTTCATTCAACCATTTTAAAGACATTGGCGCAAAATAATAGTCACGTACAGTACACTTTAAAAAGATTTTAGCATGTAACAAAGTCAAGTATCTTTTAACTTTTAGAGTGGATTTTTAACCATTTGTCATCTGTCATCTGTCATTTTTTAAAATTCTAATTTCAGGCAACCAACGGATGTAAACAGTCAACAAATGTGTTCGATCTGTCAAATTCATTTAAATTTGATACAACATTATCCCTTAAACTGTATTTTTGTTCTCAAACTTTAAATTTGTGGGTTTGTTTGACTTAAATTTGATGTAAAGTCGTTACTAGTTGTAGGTACCTAGGTTAAAAATTGTTTATACTCCAATTCAAAGTTAAGTACTGGCTTTAAAGTTAAAGGGCTGTTACTTAGTGGCTACTAACATTCTTTAAAATCAGATGACTATAATTTTGCGCCATTTGTGTTAAATTATGTATTATATTATTTACTTATTTACTCTGAATTTTGGTTTTAATGTACGTTTCAGTTTTAATAATTTTATTTATGTGTGCATAATGCATTTATATATCTTACATTCACTTTTTTTCTCTCCCTTAAAGCTTTTGTATTATACACTGCCGTCCATAAGTTTCCGGACAATTCATTCTGTCAGAGAAATTGATATAAAACTCTGTCTTTTTCATTTTAATAATCAAAATTTATTGTAAGTATTTATCTAGTCAAATGAACAAATTAACTGAACCTAATAAATAAAAATAGAGTTAGACTTCTTTTCCGTCGAAAAATCCACCTCGTATTTGCACCACTTTGGCCATCAACCTAGGCATTCTATAGATTAGCTTCTTAATAGTTTCCAATGTTATTGATCCCCAGGCTACTTAAAGGATCTCCCAAAGTATGTCTTCCGATGTTGAACACTGTTTTTGAGCCTCTCTCTCAAGTTCGTCCCAAATCAGCTCTATTTGGTTGAGGTCGTTTGATATAGCAGGCCATTTCATATTTTCCAGTGTTCCTTCCTGTTCCATGTAGCTTCGGCAAAGCTTTGAAGAATGTTTCGAATCATAATCTTGAATTAATGCGAATCCAGGGCCTATTAATCGCAAACCCGATGGTAAGGTGTGTTCTTCTAATATTTGTCTGTACTTCTCCTTATTCATGATTTCATCGATACGGATGAGGACTGCAACACTGGCGGAAGAGAAACATCCCCAGACCATTATTGAACAATCGCCATGCTTAATTGTTGGTACCACACAGCTTGAGAGCATCTTTCCTTCAACAGAACGGCGGACGTAAACTATTCTTTTTTGTCCAAAAACTCGTTCGTCCATAAGACTTTCGACCAGTCGGTTGAAGTCCAATCCTGGTACTCTCTTCCCCAATCTAGCCGCTTGACTTTATTTTGCGGTAGTAGCAAAGGTTTTCGTAATACTACTCGACCGTAAAGTACTGCAGCTAATCGCCTTTTTGACGATGACTAATATATGCTTAGAGAGCGAACGGTTGAACTCTGCACAGATTTCTGGAGCTGTAGGCCGTCGATTCCTCTTGCTTATTAATTATATAGGCTGGTCCATCCGCTTCTCTTCCGGGTCTTAAGAGTCGATGATTATTTAAACCGACGTATGGTTTCGTGCACTGTCGACTTCGATATTTTAAGCTTATTTGCTATCTCTCTCTTCCCATTTGTGGTAATGTTGGTGAACACACTCGAGTTCTGGTGAAACTGTTGAACTCACCCATCTTGAGCTGTGTGCTCCCATTTGAAATGACAGTTCAAGTTGGCGGCCTTGAGTCCCCGAGAGAGATCGTGATAACTATTTTTTTTTTTTTTATCGGTTAACTTTAAATATTGAAGTTTACAATTCTTTAGGAACATTTTTTAAAAAAAAATAAAACCTAATTATATAAAAAAAACTATTGACGTTTGCAGTTTTGTTTTATTAATCCCCACACCGATTCATGCCTTCATTCCGCTCATTTTACTTAAAAATCCTTTTTCTCTTTTGAGATGTAATAATGTCTACTATCGACCCTAAAAGAATTTGAAAGAATTTTTTCATTTCAGTCCTGCACAGATAGATAAACGTATAATTGTGGAATAAAATGGTTTGTGCGGAAACTTATGGACGGCAGTGCGTATCTATGAACCACACAAATGATCAAGCATCTTACTGTTGTATATTATTATTTTCACCAATAAACGTAAACATAATCATAAATATAAATGTTGTATGTGCAATATCAGTGTACAGTGTGAAAGAGAATTATCACAAATTCAAGAAAGGTACCCGTACGCTTTACGTATGAATTCTTGAGAAACGTCAGTTTAAGATGATTTTCAAATAAATGTCAATGGAAAACAATTGTCTTTTTTCCAAACAAATAAATCGCAGATTTCACAAATCATATCAAATCAACTAAATCATACTCGTATATCTCTCGATTCTCTCAGTACGCGTACGGTTTTCTGATATTTTCAAAACCTAATGTCAAATAGCAAAAAAGGAGTAAATGAGTGCCTTCAGTGAAGTGATGTGACTCAGTGATTGTTGCGATGGCATTTCTAAGAATGGGAACGTACTTTTTACAGATACCATGCAAGAATTCTTTAATAAAAACATAATTACAAAAAAAGTAAGAAAATAAATTGTGGAAATATGAACAGAGGATAACATTAAAATTAAAAATCATCAAAATCGGATCAAGACGGGGTAAGATACGGTTAGGTGACATTTCATCCCACGTATTCCAATATCTTCCAAGAACTGTTTGTTCCAGAAGATTTTTTATAATCATAAATCTACATGCCGTCAATTTTTTTTTACAAGTTGTTCCCATTAATAGTGGGGCAACTGAGAAATTTTATTATTATTTTTTTGGACTCGTTGGAAGTTCAGCTTTAAATTTGATGTACTTTTTTGTGTGCAAAATTTCAGCTCCCTAGCGTATGACAGACGGACACCGTGTTGAATCCATTAGCATTCCGTGTATAGCATTCTGGTATGGAAAACTAAAAACAATTTGCAGAGTGGAATGTTATTGGTGTAATAGAGCCCAACTCTCTCCACATTAGTGCCAAAAATCGGTTCCTCTCTGAGTAGTTTCATTAATCGTTTTTTGGCTGAGAAACTTTACCCCAGCAGGGACCTGGCTGATGGTACAACATATTGTTTGATCTTTTGGCGACTGAGGTGTACTGGTAACGTCATCGCTTGTCATGCTGAAGATTCACAGTTCAAATATTGATGTAAAGAATCATCTATTTATTTCGCAAGAAATAAATAAAAAAGTCGATAAATTGCAAAAGCTTATGTGAACTCTACTGCGGAGGTTTAACACGGGCAGTAGGGTGGTCGTATGGCTAAAAATTAACCATAAAGTAACGACAAAAACAACAAATATGATCCCACGTTATCTGGACGCCACCCTCGCAGTTAACTGAAACTTAATAACACTTGAGTTTCAAACCACTACACCAAGTTTTCTTTCTCTCCCTCTGTCTGTCTTTCCAGCTTACGTAGTGCAATTTATAACCCAATTAATTGCATTCAAGGCATTGCTTAGAGTAAGTTAATATTAAAAAAAAAACGATAAAATGGTGGGAGGCAAAAATATTGCCAATCGAATTTCCTATGTATAAGTGTCTCGGATGTTATCAAGTATTTCTTACTAGTTGTCTTGTAATCGATTGTGTGGTTGTAGTTTTAAGTGCGCATATTCAATGAGTCTTTGACTACTTACGTTTTTTGCTTATATCTTCAGAGCTTTTATCCTACGATAAAACCGTAAAACACAGAAATATTTTAATTTAATTTTCCATTAGATTGCATCATCAACTCCCAAACAATTTGTGTGTAATCGAAGCCATAAAATGTAGGGGGGGGGAGGGAAATTTTGATCAAATTTCGCTTGTCAGCTTGAAATGTCATTTATATTTAAAATTATATTTATAACCAAATTTCTTGCTATAAAAAAAATTATTCTGGACAGGAAACTAAGGAAGATATTTGGTTGGTATAAGATGACCTTCGAATGATATCATAAAAGTTAAATTACGGAATACGCATGTATTTATACATGCATTTGAAGAAAGCAAAAAATAATATATTATCAATTCACGAATTAATTTATTTTTTCAACAATTCATCTCAATTTTAGAGAAATGCTTATCATTTTCACTTATCAAAGAAATCGATTAGTCTCAATCGATATCTGAGTGAAATTAAAATCATGTTCGTGAAACGCTTATTACTTACACTTAACAAAAAAAATTATTTAATGATAAGATGAAAAGTATTGTGATAGGTGGTTATTAAAACTTCTTATCACTTTACAAATTTATCATTTAAATTTGTTTTTGATCGGTTTAAGTGCCTCACGATTAAAACTTAAATTTTGCTTATTTAATACCTGAAATTTAGAAAGTAGAGCAGCAATCAGATATCAAAACTCGAGTTTCAGTTTTTATGAATCACTTCTATGGCGAAACAGAAAGTTATCGAAAATTACGATAAGTTGATAATTGATAAGTGATAACTGGTTGCACAAACAACTTGTTGGTGGCAACATAATTTCGTTCTCTCTCATGAAGAACACCTATCATAAAAATACAACAACTGACACTGAAAAAACTGCACGTTATTTCCCGTGACGGCAAGTTGTACTGTTTTCAGCTACACGCGTAAATTTTGTGACAGGATTGCCCGAGCAGTTTGCTCCGGATTACTAAAATCACGACGTTTGTGACCAATTTAAGATGGCTTTAATAGATTCTTTATAATTTCTAAGATACTTATGCCACCCTTAAACATTTACGCAAAAAAAAAATAAAAAACTCCTCAAAACCACTTCCTTCAAGGACAAATTTATCAATTACATCATAAGTTGCATATCGATCATTTGCACAACAATTGTTATGTAAGTGTAATATTTGTTCGCGTCATCCAATTTAAAATTCAATTAAATTAACATTTCATTCTCTGAATGAAAAATTTACTCAGAGTGGATGCGCTTTATTGACATAGGGAAGAATGTTTTACTTATGCATTCATCTTTGCTTAGTTGCGATATGCATTTTTAACGAGAAAACTTCAATCAGAGGCATGCATTGAAGTCATTGTCCTGGTTACATGATGATGATGATGATTTTGTAAAGACAAATACGAGTATGTGGGCAGGCATGTCATTCGACATCAACATATTGTGCACGGATGTGATGAAGGCCTTTTGAAGCAATCATTTTGAAAGTAACTTTGATTCAGAAAAATTGTTCCAGTTGTTATGATTAAAGTCGCAATTTGTTGTTCTCTATTATGCTCTACGAGAATGTATTTCTTAAGGGTTTTCTATGCTTGTCTAATAATGAGTGGGTTTTTTAATTTCTATTGAATCCTGAAACTGAAGTTCTATATATTGCAAAGATATCCCACACATGTTTACAGTACGTCTTTGTTAAGATTTAAACAAGTGCCTTCATTTATTTGATAGCATATACATTTTGCAGCCTACAAAAGCAACCTCCAAGTTATTATTACTCCCAGCTAAATACGGTATGACAAGGTTGTTAGGTAAAGAAACGTATTTTATTGACTTGGGATATGAAAATACGGCACATGAAATGCAGGATACATATTTACTCGTACATTTAGTAGCGGCAGTCAAGACGTTTACTTACTTATTAAGCGGATAAATCTTAGAATCTCAAATATTTGGTCAATAAGCAAGTGTACTCGTGCTAAGTGTGGCAACTCGATTTTATGACTGAGTTGCCCATAGTTCTGATCAAAGTTATGGCCGCTTTGTTATGTGTGCTCTAAAAAGATACACTTTGGAAGTATATGTATAAAGATTCAATATCTAAATGAAAAGTATCCTTTGTCTCCATACTATCCGTGGAGACCTGGTTGGTTATTGGACCATCAACTAAATTCGTAACCAAGTGTTTGTCATATCTTCTTGCGCTCTTGTCATAAATACTAATACACGATTAGACGCACTCATCGTGAAACTAGTATTGAACACATCAATTCTCTATTGACATGTGTTCAATGAGTGACATTTATACTATTTATACAAAAGTCATTTGTATATATTGAGTGGGGCGATATTGAAAACCGTATTGTGGTAATTGGCTTTCACAAGTATAATATGAAAAGAACCGATATTTTCCGGACCTTGTGACCACTTGGAATCACCAGGAATTTTGTGTATCGAACTGTTAAACTTTTTGAGGACACTGGTGGATGCTCCGGACGCCCTCGCACTGTCAGAACTCTACAGGCGATCAAAGCTGTTGAAGCCAGGATTAATCGGAAACCGCTGCAGAAAAACTTGTCACGAGAAATGAAAATATCGCAGAAATACATGTTTAGCATTATCAAACAAGTTTTGGGACTTAACGCATATAAAAGACACACTGGCCACTTACTCACAGCCCAATTAAAGCAAAAACGGAATGAAAGATCGAAAACTCTACGCCGTTGGTACGCCATGGTCATAGGGAAATTTGTTTTCACTGATGAAAAAATTTTTACTATTGATAGATCGTTCAATACGCAAAATGACAGAGTCTACGAGTATGTCCGGTCATCCAAAAAATCATTAGGACTCATTACGCGAGTCGAACGGGGTCATCATCCCGCATCTTTGATGGTTTGGTGGGGAGTCTGTAAATACTAGGCTCCTCAAAATACTAGGTTCCTCAAACTTGAGCGAAAGTTAATGGAACTCTAAAGAAGCACTTGTAAGATGGTTAGAGGTGGAAGCCGCATGTAACTAAAACCTCATACGACGATAAGATATTTGTGGTCAGAGTAAGAAAATTCACAATTATTCAGTGTTAAGAGGTATACTTAAAGAAATTTCATCGGAGAATGAAAAAGAACACTCCTACAACCAACGTCGATATAATGACAGGCAAGTACGTAGTGAAATCAAGGTTTCATTAGCTACCAAACCGTTGTAGTGGCACCACCTCGAAAAATTGTCGAACTCCTGCTGCATTATAGTTGTTGCGGTTGTGAGATATTTATGCTTAACAACGATTGCTATATCGTCCGCAAACTCGAAGAAATTCATTGGTAAAGAGTATAAATAGAAAAGACCCTAGCTTTCAACCTTGTGGTACACCATAATAGTCTTTTTTTTGTCGCTGATGGTAGTAAGTTTGTCGTTCTTCCAGATATATAAATTTTCATCCACTCCCGTAGGGTTCCACTCACTCCAATTTTATTAAGAGTCTCTATGAGTTTGTCGTGACTTAGAGTAACAAAAGCCTTACTAAAATCAACAAACATTATAAGGACGTGATGGTTTTTTATCAGGCTCATATTCACCGTATTCGAAAGCTCACCCAGTAGTCTCACATACTTTTTCCTCTTTGAAAACCATACTGGTTAGCCTATAAGAGTAATGGAGTTGAATAATTTTAGCAGCTTGGCTTGCAAACTGTACAGCAAATACGTCCGCTATTGTTTTTGCATTCAAGTTTACCGGAAAATTGTTAATAATAACTTCATGTATGGACTGTTTCTTCCTGGGATCATTTTTAACATTTGAAAATTGTGTTTTGTAAAATTGAGACTTGATTTAGATTTTTCTGCGTAAGTATGTATTTATTTATGGGTGCCGTGATCATTGAGCGGAAGACTTAAGGTTCGAGTCCCAGAAAACACTAAACAGCTTTTTCACCGTCCCCATCCGATAAACTTCCGAGAGTATAATTCTGTGCCATCTAGCACTATTTTAATCGAAGAACTAGATTTTTTTTTACACGTACGAGTACTTACGCATAACATTAACAAAGTAAAATTCACACTCACCTGAAATAAATAGAAAAAAGTTGTATTATGAATAATTTGTAATGTAATGTAATTAATTAGTAATTGTTAAGTAGTAATTAGTAATTGTTAAGCAGGACACAATTTTGACCCTTTTATGACCCTTTTCTTGGCACTAATAGGTATGTTTTTGACCAATAATTACCTACTTTGGGTGGAAGGGCTCAGTATAAAGCCCATCGCTTAGCTAAATAAGTTAGTCTAGTTGTTTTGATTCTAAAGTAAAAAACACATGAGCTATGGGAAAAGACCGACAGCTACGTCTATTAGAGACGATATTTTCATAAAAGCTATCAGAAGAAAAACAACACCGAAAATCCACTCAGAGGTCAATGAGAGCCAGTCCATACTACTACCTGTCAGTACAGTGCAAAGGCGGTTGAGAGAAGCTGAAGTCTATGGACGAGTAGCACTGCGGACCTTGCTTCAACCTGCTAATAAGAAGAAGTTCTTTGGACTGACGAATCGAAGTTTGAGATCTTTGGGTTAAAAAGGAAAGCAAAAGGACTACGACAATGTGAAGCGCCATGTTATTTCTTTAACATCCTTCTTGAAAGGATTGTACAAAATACTCGCGTACGCCGTCTCCATCCTTGGTTGTTTTCAAAGAAAAATTTGAGTGATTTTTGGTCCCGTTTGTATCGACGGGGAATAGGTAAGAAGATATAACAACGAAATATACCGATTATAAAAAGACATCGACCTAGTCAGAAGGGTTCAAACTCATCGCCTGAGATGACTAGGACACGTAGAGCGAATGAACACTAACGCTCTGGCCCGGAAAGTTTTCAAATCCATCCCGAAGAGACGACGCGGTAAAGGAACACCTCACCTAAAATTGCGCATACAATTGTAAAGGAACCTCAACCAATTTCGTGTGCAAAACTGGAGGCGGCTAGCACAAGATCGAGATGGCTGGAAACGCTTGTTGGTTGAAGCTCGGGTCCATTTCGAACTGTAGCACCAGTAAAGTAAAGTAAGTAAGGTGGGCACAACAACATGATTCCTTCGCCGGTATCTATCTATAAAAGATTCAAATCTGAGGGATCAACAGTCGGCTGTGGAAATTCGGAAAGGATACTGGAACTGTTCACCCTCAGGAAGTAAAACATGGTAAGCAACACCGCAGACTTTATGCATCCACTCTTGGAAAATATTTGGGAGACTGAGAACTTCCCTGATGAGTGGACAAAGAGAACCATCGTCTAGCTCGCAAAGAAATTAAACTTAACTGAGTGCGGGAACTGAATAGGGGTTTTCGTATAATTCCCAGATTGAAAAGACAGTAGGCAAAATAATTCTCAGACGCATTCAACAGCTTGAAAAAATGCTCGACGATAAACAAGCAAGTTTTCGTTGGGTGTCTTCCAGCCTTGATCCACAGCATAAAAGAATGCGTATAGTACACATGTACTTTTACTAGGTAGGTAAATAAAGTTCATATTGCATGCCGTATGCAAAGCCAAAAAAGAGGGTAACTATTTTTAAGACAATCTACGAAGGCGTTAAGTGCTACCTAAGAGTTAGAGAAATTAGAGTTCAAAATATTCCGATATTTCTTTTTATGTTAAGTTGGTAAGAAGTATTGGATCCCAAGTGTGTCCAACAACCAATCATGTCTCCAATCGCGCAGACTAATAAAGTTGCACCCAATATTTAGATCGACTGGTTTGGTGAGAGAGGTAAAACTGGTGGGACTTAACATTAACATCGCCAAAAACTAAAGCCTTCATTCAAATTGAGTTATTTATTGGACGACGTAAGTCGGAAAGACGTTCAGAGAGAAAGAAAGAAAGATTTGTGTATTGGTTTGAAACTCAGTTATATTAGGTTGCAGTAAACTCCAAGGATGGCGACCATATAACTGGAAATCATTTTGTTTTGCTGTTATTGTCGTTGCTTCATGCTTCACAGTATTTTTGTCCGTACTCCTGATGTCACCATCACGTTCAACTTACACTTCCAGTGTTACACCCTTACAGTAGAGTTGACACAAGCTTTCGAAACTTCATGCGAAATAAATAAATGATTTCAGAATTGAATCGTGAACCTTCAGCGTGACAAGTACGTTACCATGGCCACCCGTAAAATCTCAAATGAAAAGCTATTGCATAATATAAACAATGATAAATTCTAATGAGGAAAACAGAGCCAAAGAATAGTTTCTAGGTACAGATACATAAAGGGATAATAAATAAAATAACTTTATAAGAAGATTCTGCTACTAGCAAGCAGAAAACGAACCTTAACTAAATTTTAAATTTTAAAACAACCAACGGGTATTTTAAAAATGCATTTTTTCTGAGCGAATTGGTACTTTTCTAACTTGCTCGAAATGAACCAGAAAGCGAGAGAGGTAAGACATGTTGTTGACATGTTGTTCAGTTCATCAATTTTACTTAATCTCTAGTCGTACATGTATATAAGAGCACATTCACTTAACACGTCCAGAATAAATCGTGCAACGCTTGTCTTCTTATCCCAGTTTTACCAAGTCTCATGAGTCACCCTTAATACCCACTTCACAGACATTGTTACACTCTTAATAGGCTTTTTAAAATATAGGTATACTCGTACACCGATAAAATCTCAGCGCATTGTGTCACATCAAAGGAAGCCGGACATCCATGAGCTACACTCGTATCTTTACCATCAATTTATGTGTATTTTTTTTTTTTGTTAAAAAGCAACCGTTATTTTAAAAAAGTTTTCCTTCGCTGTTGATACTCTTTTACTCTGCGGGATTGTTTGGTTTTATTTAGGTGATTTATGCGAAACGTGCAGCCTAAGTTATTCATCTACAAGAGTTTTATATTTTGACTGATAAATTCACCTGTGAGTTTTCCTCGACAATAAAAAAAAAAGAACGCTTCCTAAATCATGGCTAATAATTCTCAGAAACGACATCATAAATTTTCATAGCCGATAAATAATTAAATGATTTCTATTGACAAACTCAGACAAGATGAATGCGTAAGTGTATTAAATTGATTGTTTCTATTAACATTTCTTTTATACTTTTTGTCGATTTGAATTTGAATACTCCGTTGTCGGAGGTCGACTGTTAAAAAAAAAAATCAAACCAAACCATCTAATGACCAAGTTCGTAAAAACAAATACAAAATACATTTTAAGGGTTGATAACCAGATAACTTCAATCAAACCGAATTTGCAATAAATCTTCTCCTTTCATAACGAAACCATTCTCATCTGTGTAACAAAATGTAAGAGGATAACACAATTTATGTCCATTTTCCCGGCAGTAAAACCAACATGTTGATACTTCTTATCACAAGCAAAGTGCCTTCATAATACATAGTATAAATTTCCAATGGACATTTCTCGATAATTAAGTCCAATGATTTAATCCTTTCGGTTGACCTTCATTGATGTCTGACTTCGTCTGATTCTTATACGTCACTTTGTTTTCTTGTTCGTTGAGATAAGACGGACACAGATTTTAGCACTCGCATTGTTTTTAATTCGTATCCGATAGTGTAATAAAATGTAATCTATCCATTTGGTGAACTGTTTACTTCAGTTGAGATTTTCTTTTGTGTGCTTCATGTATGTTGTGACCACGATTTGCTCTTTTATTGTGAAATGATATTTAAAAATCAACTTAATAATGGTAAATGCGAGACTAATGTCAGCGAGGTTTCGTTCGAAAATCCGCAACATCACCATTATCCAATGCTATGCCCCTACAAATGAAGCGACAGAGGAAGCGAAAAACGCTTTCTATACTCATCTTAGCTCTGTGTATAGCAGCGCTCCGAGAGCCGATATCATAATCATCATGGGTTGACCCCAAGTCGGACCAGACAACGCGTGCCTGGAATGTGTAATGAACGTGCTTGTGGACTTTTGTAAAGCACATCGGCTTGTGTTTTTTTTTTTTTTAATGGTTGCGCCAAAGGGTGTGTAATCTTCATAGATACCAGTAGCTCGGGGTAATAGCATGCACGATTCGCAAACCTGAATGATCGAGGACAGGAATACGCCTACGTACTAAACGAGACAAGTTTTTTGCTCTATATAAATTTTAGTGCATTTTGCCAAATTACTAGGTTAGGATAGGTTAGGTTGAGGTGGCTGTCAGCAAAAAGCCAACACGCTTAGACCAGTAATAGGTCCACTGTGATACAACATGGGTTTTGGGAAGCGGCCTCTAGCCTACTCGTTGAACCATTTGGAGCTTCTGATGAAGCGTAGAAGGTCCCTAACGTCTTTTTTTTATTCACATAATTCAGGTCGTTAAAACAGAATGCTCCTAAGTGGAGTTTCCTTTTTTGAAAGAGAGCTGGGCAGCTTCAAAGAAGGTGAAGAAATGTGTCCTCCTCCTCCTCGTCTATGCAGCTTCTGCAGAAATCATTTGAAAATACGCCAAGCCTTGTTGCACGCATGCTTATTAGACAGTGTCCAGTAATGACACCAATTACAGTGCTGATATGCAATCTATTGAGAGAAATCAAATTCTTAGAGCGTTTCAGATCCAGCTTAGACCAAATCTGTTTTGTCGCTAGACACGTTGTACCACTTACCCACGTATAATTTGTCCTTTCAATAGCATCCAGCTTTAATTTAAGTTAGCAGGTAGCGATCGGCATACCATGTGAACTTTTGTCTGGAAGTATGGGTATTGTTGTTCCATGTCGGGCAAGTTCGTCAGTCTTACAATTTCCTGGAATGTCCCTGTACCGCTGCACCCAAAGGGGCAGGTGCAGCAACGCACGCCGGGTACCGACTAGTGCTAAATAATAGAGGAACTGTGGGTTGGTGCGCTGCTGCAGTCTAAACGGCTGGTGTCTGTGGGGGGTCACAATTCGAGACGAAATCAGAATTTTCATTCTAACCTTAAAACAAACGGCACTTTACTACTGGTCGTTTTTGAAAAAAAAAAAAAATGTCACTAAATGGCATACGGTATAACGGTACTTCACCGAATTTTTGAAAATTCGTTATTTCTCAAAGAATTTTGTTGGAAATATTTGACACATGGAATATTGTCAAAGTAAGTTGTTTACTTTTTAGCACATTTTTTTCGCAGATATCAAGTCTGCCTGTCAGACACATACGAGTATGTTGATGACAGTCATGCACTTCATTTGTTCATGGTCAGGGTGATGTAATCGTGGTGTATTTAAGATCATCAGCGAGTAAAATATCTACAATATATTACACACATATATGGCTCTAACGTTATTGTTTAAAAGAAGTTTAATATCGACTGCATGCGGAGAATCCATAATCAGTTCAAGTGGTTTTATTTTGATAATCATATGTATATAGTACGTACAAATGTCTAGCTGTTGACTCATAAATAAATTTCAATCGTTTGATCAACAATCATTGTGCTGATCAACAGCAATTGGCAACTCAATATGTATTAAGAATCCGAGGAACGTGAGTATTTCAATAAATATTAAATATTCATTAGTGTGCTCCGAAAGGTTTAAATTTCAAATAAATCGATAACAGATCGTCTAGGATCGATCATATTAAGAGAGAATTCAAATGATTAATAAAGCAATAGAAATAGAAATATGATACAGCACCTATAGCTTCGATATAACAATAAAAAAGACATGTTATCTTTTTCGAAAGTTTGGCATACAGTAGCGGAGAAACAAATTCCAAAGGCTAATTTAATCGTTAATTCTTATGCTACCTGTTTGAGAGCTGGTTAAAAGTATAACATTATATAGCGATGATCTAATCTGACTGATTGACCGGTTGAAGACAAAAAATAAGACCACTACTTTCGGGGGGATTTCTTCAAAACGCAGATGCTTGAAATCTGTTTAAATGATCCTTTTAACATTCGCTAAGAGTCTTAGATAGATTGATAAATATCCATTGTAGCAGAGAAAATAATTTTTTTTTTTAAAAACAAATTGCACAATTTACAGAGATGTGATATATAACTTACTACCTTATTACTGAAAAATTTACTAAAATACTTAAAAGATGTCACAGATTTAAATTAGATAATGTTGAAGCAAAAGCTACTGGAAAACCTGCATTCAATTAAATTCAATAACTAGATACTATCCCTGGATGAAGAGAAGGCTAAGAGATACAAAAATATTCCAGAAAGTTACAATCCGTCTAGAACGGATTGTATTATACCCTATCCCTCACCTTTTAACTCAGCCCTAAAGGTCCATTCACAGCTCAGCGACCTGCAAATACGAAAGAATATTCGCAAATTTTGACATTTCATTCATAGCAACTTTGTTTTCTAGTCGCAGCAATCTGCGACTTTCACTTGTCATTCGTTACCAACAATAAACCAAAAGAATTGTGAGGTTAAACTCTCGAGAATGTGGATTGCGTTCCACATCTGTGGAATGTGAACAAAATTTGACAGTTCGCAAGAAGTATTCGCCTATTCGCGGAAAAATCAGCGAATTGTTAATTTCTTCGCAGAAGCTAATTAAAATTTTACTTTTTCATATTAATCGATAGATAAATTAAGCTTTGTTCTTTTGGAATATTAAAGTTGTCAATTGTGTGCCTTCAAATGTACTAAAAATGGTTCGTTCGCAGTTCGTCCATTCGCCGCTCGCTGAGCAGTGAATTGCGATATTTTTGAAACAGATGCAATGATATTTTTTTTATGCAGACGATACTTCCGCGATTTTTAAGAAATGTTGTTACAACTTTTACTTAGCAGAAAGTGGGCGTGACTCAACATATCGGGGCGCTGGCTCAGTGTTATAGGTTCGCCACGACGCCATAAAACATTATAGACCGAAATATTACTTTGAAAATATTCAATTTATTTTCATCGCTCAATTTTTTGTCTCTAATTGAAGGTATGTTAGCAGTCTTAGCCGGTTTCAGAATTGGGATGCTTTTATCTGTTTTGTTTTTAATTTCTTTGGAAAATAGTCGTTAAAAATAAGTTGAAGGAACTTAATACCTTCTTTGGGAATATTTCTTAGGAATAAGTTTTTGATTTTATCAAGACCTGCAGACTTAGACAGCTAATAAAATAGTTTGCACGTCAATAAAGGAAATAAAGCTATCACCAACATCTATGGGGTGTATACTAAGGAAGTTCATGGAATTCTCATCATCAGTCTCCACATAATTACTGCTAATAAAGTTGCTGGCTATTTTATGGTTTTCATAAAATGCAAGACCTAGGACATTAGGCTTTTACCCTTTTCCCAGTTTAAATGCAGGAATATGACTTAACTGGCATTAAAAAAGTCACATAAGAAATTCCTGATGTCGATGATTCCAATTCAAATGTTTCGCGATGCTTTGTCTGTGGAAATGTCTAACAATAAGATCGATAAGTGCTATGTAAAAAAGGCTTAAGCAAATAAAACTGTTAGTTACTTAAGATTTTCAGACGCAAAAGAGCAAGAAAACTAATGAAATTAACTCGTAATTTCCTCGTAGCGTAGCGACAGAAGTAAAAAACACATCAGTTATGCTCTCACGAAGAATACGCAGGTGCTTTTGAAGGCGAAAGATGCGAAGAAGGCAAAAGGATTTAAATAATAAAATCCTTATGAAAAAAGCTGAATGTCATCGTAATAAGATCTTTTAATGATCCTGTAAACATTTAGTGAATTTAATTTTTTCGATATAAATTAATATAAATGAAAATGATTACTGCAATGATGTTCCTACCTCAGATCTGATTAGTTCAAATTGTGTAGAATTATTTAAATCCAAATCCTATTATGAAAACAAACTCTGTATCGTTCACCAAAACATTAGAAGCTTGAGAGACATCTAACCTAAACACTTTTGTCTGCATTTTGTTTTGTTTTTTTTTTTTTTTTCTCCCAAATTTGACTTTTTTTTACAAAGTCAAATGAAAATTTCGCTGCAGGTGGGTTGATTGCTTTGAGAAACAAGTTTTTAATTGTCATGATCTTACTTTTTTGACATCTTGAAACTGACATTCAAAATCAATAATGTACCTAGTCATGTCATAAATACTGGTACGAGTTTGAACGCGCTCATCGTGAAACTGTTATTGAACACACCCATTCTATATTGACAGCTATTCAATGAGTGACATTTATACTAAGTTAACGCGCAAAAAGATTTACACAAAAGTAGTTTGGGAGATATTGAAAACTGTGTTCTGGTAATTGGCCTTCAGAAGTACAATATGAAAAGAGGCGATATTTTCCGGACCTTGTAACCACTTGGAATCACTCGGAATTGTGTGTATTGAGCTATTTGAGGATACTGGTGGATGCTCGCACTGTCAGAAATCTACAGGCGATCGGAAACCGCTGCGAAAGCAGACAATCTTGTCACGAGAAATGAAAATATCGCAGCAATCCATGTCTCACATTATCAAACAAGATTTGGGATTCAACGCATATAAAAGATAGTCCAATTAAAGCAAAAACGTAATGAAAGATCGAAAGCTCTATGCCGCAGGTACGCGCAAAATGGTCACATGAACATTTTTTTCACTGATGAACAAATGCTTATTTTTGAGGAATCGTTAGCAAAATGACCTAGTCTTTGTCCGATCACCCGAGGAAGCATCAAAACTCATTCCACGAACATCTACTTATGATGGTTTGATGAGGAATCAGCTACGAAGGGGTTACCAACCTTCATTTTTGCAAGAAAGGAGTAAAAACATCGACAAAAATCTACCAAACGGACTTAACCAACAATTGTTTTCAAACAACCAGTAGACTTTCCAACAAGACTCCGCGCCAGCTCATAAGACAAAAACAACACAAAGGTGGCTTCGAAACAATGTGCTGGACTTCATAGCAGTAGACAATTGGCCGTCAGGTAGTCCAGACTTCCTTTTTATGTATTATGCTGTGGTCTATTTTAGAGGCGATAGCTTGTTCTACTTGACACCCAAATATTGAGTCCACTTATTTGTGCAGTGGTCAATTTTCCAATGGTCGAGGTCCGTGCTGTGATCGATGAGTGGCCAGAGCGACTAAAGGCTTGAATAAATGGTCTAACTGGTCTAACTTTGACTACAATATCACGGGGTTTGGCTTTATTAGGAACTAACTGGTCAATGCTGTCTCGAAAGACAAAGAGTCTTCTACTATGCGGAAATATACTAAATGTACCTCCACAGGTTTTTTTTTGTGCATAAAAATTTATTTATGTCAGTTCCAATTATAGCGCAGTCTAAGTATGATTCTTTAGAAGCTACCGAATATAAAGATGTCTATGACTAATGCTAATTTCACAATCTGCCACAGGTAATGCGTAATCTATTAAATCACTTTAAGATAACAACTAATACGTATTTTTATTTCTCCATTGTATGTTGGTAAACAAAGTCCATTGTACAATAAACATTTCACGTTAAAAAGTTCTCAAGTATTCAGAAACTAAGCGCACGAAAAAACACTAACCATTTCGCCACTAAACGCAATTTTATGAAAACGATTTGTTGATGTGTGTACGTATTTCCAAATTAAAATCAAACATTTCATTAGGTGACGATAGTCTGGATTCATACATTCACACGTTTCTAGAAAAAATCTCAAGTGTTCCACTTAAGTGAAGTTCGATTTTAAAAAGGGGGGAAGTTAAAATTAAATTCAATTCAAGAATTTCGGTTTTTTTTTTTCTATCTAAATCGCATTCTTTGCCCTGAGTTATCGTTTCCGACTTTTCCCACTTACGAGTAAATGTTCCTTTCTATGGTTTTGTGTGTTTTAAATCGTTTCCCGTTTTAGATAATTAATTGATTGATTGAGAATTGGTTGTGGCAAATTTTTGGACTTTATAATGCCTATTAAGTTATTTTAACGTTAATGATTGTCATTTGCTTTTCGTGGATTTGCTGTTCCAAAGTCCCATAGAGAAATTGGATTTGACTTGTCGTTTAAAGAGGGCAAAAGTACATTTAGGGAATTATCGTTAAGTCCACCTTAAGTTAGATTGTGGCATTTTTTTTTTTTTTGCTTCACTTGAGAGTATATAAATACCAAGTGAAAAGTTGTCATATGTGTAGTATGGCGGGAGGCGCTTTATGACAGCTCTTAAAACAAGAGCAACGATCATCAAAGAATTAAATGCAAAGACACTCAAATCTCAGACATGGTCGTTAGAGTTGTTCGG